>OW051478.1:4637713-5325607 GCA_932521405.1 Oscheius sp. JU1382 | reverse complement strand
AAGGAAACTTTTGAGATCTTTTGTTTGCAATCTACACCGAGTCATACGGTACTTTACCTGCCTACCGTAAACACCGTTGTTCTATTTCGAAAGATCTTGTTTCTTCTAATTTTCTTAAAGCTCTTGTTTGCAATGATACGAGGATGTTCTTCAATCCTTGCTTCATCAGATTAGAGATGATAATGTACATAGTAAGGTTTCCCTCTCGCCTACTGTAGTATCTGTGTAGTGTGAAGCTCACGTACACACCTGGGGGTTGCAAACTGGTCTCGTATCCTGGAAACCCGAACTCTTGGTCTTCCCCTCTCTCTATTCTGCGCAACGGCCATAAGCACTTCTTTTCCACTTTCTCTCTGTGATCTATTCTTGGATTAGATGTTTCAGATGAGCCCGCACGAAGTGGTTACGATTGACGAAGACGAGTCGATGGCTACTTCATCGTCGCCCAACTCTCCCAGAAATGGAGGTTCTCCACGATCTGGGCGAGTTCTCTACTGTAGAAAATGCGAAGGACACGGAGAGAAGGTCATCCTCAAGAACCACGCTCCCAGCTGTCCTTATATCTTATGTTCCTGTCGATCTGTGAGTTCTTCTATTCATCTCTGATGTCGTTTTAACTATCATTCCGAGACAGTCGGGGAGGCTGAAACTTGCCAAGCCGGTTCACGCTAGTCCTGGTAAGAGGCGCAATTTACGGGCGCATTTTAACCCCCTTAAAACACCATCGAAACTAATGGAGTTTGATCCGTGTCCTCTCCTGGAAAGGGGCCAAAACAATTCGACCAAAGTTAGTAGCATAAACAACGAAAGGGGATGAATGTGTTGTTGAGCGCCTTTCCTGGAACTCCGTCTGCGAACCATTTGATTCAGTTTCTCTCATGTTCCCGGCCGGGTACATGATCAGTTCTAATAAAACGGCTGGCCGATGTACAAATGACTAATCAGCCGAGTTGCAGTGTGAACGCCTGAATCAAAAGCGCCTGAAGTCATTCAATAAGAGAAATAAGGAAAAACTCGAACTAGCTGCCATTCTCACGGAACAAAGGAGGAAGGAGCGAGAGAAGGAGCGCGAAGAATACGACAGTCAAGGTATTTCTTTTTAAAAGCTGGGTGGGAAAGTCCAATGAAATCATCAGGTCTTTTGAACTGTTATGCTGCAGATAGTTGCGAAATCGTTTGAATACCAGAGAAAACAAAATTGGAATTCCGGAACCGCGTATCAGTTCTCCCTTCTCCTTGTAGCGTGCTCAGCTCATTCTGACTAAATACACTCCACTGGCTGATAAGGCCACATCGAAATATTGAACTAATTATAACATTTTTGTTCCAAAATTAGCTTGATTTTGTTTCTTCTCGTCACGAGTTCGACCACGTTCTTTCTCTGTTCCACTTTCTCTCAACCTTGTCGAATATAAATTTGATACAAAGTACGAAATATGACTTTGTAATCTATTGAAAATAAACGCTGCTGAACTTTTGAACAAAAATGTGGAAATTTGATTTGAGCCCCCTCCTTTTGCATAAGAAGAGAGTTCTGTCAATCCTCTGTTTATGAGTCATTCCTCCTGAGGAGGCGGAGCTCTTCCAGCAGAGCAATTTCATCGTTTCAAGTTACTGATCAGTTCCCACGAATTCTTTCTCTCTTGCTCATTCGAGTTACGTAACGGAAATAGACTTGTCCCAACAATGCGTCATCCACCAGTCAACCTGATCATTCTGTTTGTCGTTTTTAAAGAAGAGTGCAAAATTTGCCTCGATCTGTCTCATGTTTTTAGTACAGACGATTGAGACAACAGAAATCGCATTTTCGTTCTTACTACCTGCGCGAAGAGAGAGAGCCAAACCATCAAAAAGTCAAGGTTCAGCTTGTGTCTTCTTGAGACCTTAGCAGCAGCAGGGGCCTTCTTTCGATCTGATCAAACTAGCCAAAAAAGACCGATTCACTGGGCGAGGACCTATCTTTTTGGCGAGCGCGCTCAATGCGTTCAAACCGCGAAAAGATCAAATTTCGGCGAACAGTCACCAAAATTCGGTCTCCTTGAACTCCACGGCGCACATATTACGCTAGATCAACGCCATTTGCGTTAGAGGGATTCCGAGGAAATACCGTATCCGTACTTTTTGGAGAGATCCTCGTGGTCTGTTTATAGTGCATTGCTGAGGCGGGGAGAGGGCCCTGTAAAACGTACTCTCAGTCGGGAGAGAGAGAGAGAGAGCGTTCCCAGAGCTCTATTTCTTTACTTCCTGGTCTTTCGCCTATGGCTAGTAATTGAGAGGAGGAGCTCGTTGTAGACGGCGAGACTCCCCTTCTCTTCCGTGGGTCCAAACAGCCCAAAGCTGAAATGTTTACGGACTGGTTGTTTTCTGGTGGAGTAGAGAGTAGCTCAAAAAACGGGCTAGGAAGTCTTGTGTTCTCCCTGCTCAGTCTGTTTTGTCGGAAGCGGTGAACTTCATTAGTCTGGCGATGTCCTTCATGTTTTCCCCTCCTCCTTCTTCCCCAATCTCCACTAGTTCCTCCGTTTACTAAAGACGCCATTTTCAGCGCCATCGAGAAAACTTTCTTCCTGCTCCAGCCACTCATCCACCATGGACTCCGAACAGGTACTAGCTTTTTTCGATAGATTATCGTCTGATTCAGAGATCACAAATTAAGATCATACAGTTATATCTTTTCAGGGATCTACCCGTACTGGACTCGAAGGTCGCAGCATGTCTCTCGGCGCCATGACCGTTATGTCCTACGACATCTGGAAAGCTAAATGCGCCGCTGAAAAGAAGCGCTTGGAATCGGAGGGCAAAGCACCGCCATCTCCTCTGGAAGCCAAGCCGGAGATTCCTATGCGTAAACGAGCCCACACGTTTATTGCTCCAGTGAGTTTCTCATTCCTGGAAGTTGGTCCAGATGTTTTTCCTCCAGACCAAGAGCCGATGTTTTTGCGTTAGTCTCATCCATGATTTTTGAACCTCTAGTTGTTGAGCCTGGAGTCGAGACGATGTTGTTTATTGGCGGGCTGTCCCGGGTTCCGCGTAGCGCCCCCTTGCGACCAATGAGATCGATTTCGAACAGGTCCATCGAATCGAAAACCAATTCCATCAATAAACTTTGACTCTTTCTCTCCCCATCGTCTAGCTGCTGTATTTCCCTCTCTCTTTGCACTCCAGGGCTTGTTTTCGCGCAATTCAAGAGTCGGTCTCTGGACTGTTTTTCTGTGCGCTCCGGCTCGCCCTTGTTTTGTCCTTCTACGCTGTCGGAACACAGTCTCTCTCGCAAGACGGAGAGACACGTAGACTTTGCAAAGTCGAAAACATCCTCATACCACAAACACCCACGATCACGGCGGCGCAGCGCGCAAATTTCGTCTTTTTTTCTAGGACAAGGGCTTTGAACCTCTGTACTTGACGAGTGTGGGGACCAACAGCAGCGCCGACTGCAAAACAAAATTCGAAGAGATTTTTATTTTTCATTCCGGATCTGTACTTTCCAGTCGAAAAACATGTTATTTTGGTTGGGAGCGATCGGACTCACCCCAGGGGATAGAGAAGTACAAAGACTTTGGAGCACAAAACGCCATAACAAAAATACATTTCCAGGGTGAAGCCAAGGAACTCCCAAAGGTTCAGCCACCCAATGGCAAGGAGAAGAAAGGACGCTACATTCTCCTGCCGACAATTCCCGCCATGAGGATTTTCGTCGACGAGGAAATGGAGAAGAAAATGGATGAGAATATGGACGATACTCCAGCTCAGCCTGTCGAGAGCCAAGTTTCCGAGATGAAGATCAATTCTCCCATCGCCTTGAAGCCAATACAATCGCTTCCTAACCCTCAATTCACCTCCAATCTACCTCTCCAGCAGAATTTCATGAAGGTTTGCCGAGTTCCTTGGAAGATGATAACTTTTGATTTTTTTTTCAGCCTACTGTTCCAATCACAGTGCCATCTCTTCCCCTGCCAACAACTCTGCCAATGGCTCAAACTATTCCACGAACCCAGCCCAATCTGAGCTTCCCTCCAGCCACAACGGCTACTGGATTCTCAGCCGAGCAGCTGGTTCTTCTTCAGAACAATATCCTCCAGCAGCAGAATCAAGCCCTTCAACAGTTGCTGGCTCTCTTGCCCATGAACAACCCAACACCTCCAACAACTACCCCATCCCCAGACCTCCTTTCCCTTTTAAAATGCCAACAATTGGCGATGCCTGTGAAAGCCGAGCCTGGGCCTCAGGACCTTTTACAAAGCCTGTTGGCCCCTCGACAACAAGCCATCTTCTCTCACAGTATGTAATAATTGTCTCCTCTCTTAGCTAATTTTTGGGTTTTGTGCAGGTCCATTGTAACCTCGATGAGTATTCGTGTCCTTTCGCCTCAGTGAGGTGGCAACCATACCACCAGTCGCGTATCGCTACGCGTTTCATCCCCAGATCTCCTCAGCATTCTACATTTCCGCTAGAGTGTATAGAGCACAGTGAAGAAAAAAGAGTAATAGTCAGTGTAAATATTCATTTCCGGTTTCATAATAAATATGAATGATCACTTTTGTTTTTGCTATTTGCGGAGACCAGCCAAAACAACAATTTTCGGATTCCTCTCTCAGTCCTCTTCTTGGAAACAATTTAGGTTCTAGTTCCTCCTCTTAGCTTTCGCGAATCCAGACTACAAAAGCAGTACATAGAAGAGAATACAAATCTAGCACTTCTATCCTACATTTCTTACTACAAACGCTAGAATCTCTCATCATGTTGACGGGGATTCTCAGATACAATGTTTGAACAGCCGTTGGGATCAGCTACGTTACCAGAATTTCCGTTGGGATGTTAGTAATAAGAATTCTAGCGAATGAACTTCCTCTTAAAGTGTTCAGAGAAAACCTCTATTTTTGCTATAGCCGATTAGAAATTTCTTGATAGCTATACGCCAAGAGGGAATCAGATTTTTGCTCTTTCAACAGTCTAGGAGAGGAAAGGCGATCCGTCCTTCTATTCATCTATTTGCAACGAGAAAATGCTCTTTTTGTTTTCCTCTTCTTGCAGAACTCCAATAGTGGATGCAAGACGAACGAAGGTCTGGACTGTTTTTAGTGCAAAACTAACGTCAGTTGAGGGAGATTTTGTTTGTGGATTTGTACTTCCTTCTCTCAAGCCAATTAGGACTGATCAGTGTTTCTTGGAAGTTTTCGTCCTTTAGTCTCTCAATCAGATTAGAAGAGGATTCTCTGATGAGAAAACATCAAAAAAGCCGGGTATTCATCATAAATTTTTGCAAGATTTGGGGGGAGGATGAGACATCGCAAAGCCAATTTCCGCTCTTCTTAAACATCACGGATTGGGGGAAGGATTTTGAGAGCTGAATCCAACCAACGAATGAATCAGAGATTTCCTTTCTCTTTATACCGTATCCTGAACAAACTGCATTCGAGAGCACACTCTCCACTCTTTCTTTGCAAAGGGAGGGGAGAGAGCCCTGCACAGTACGCAAACGCCCCAAGGAATTCTGAGCAAGCTATCACTTGTTTCGTTGGTGTTTATATTGACTTATGAGTGTCGTGTACAATGAGATATGTTGATTCATCGGGTAGAACTAATAACAGAATGAATAGGAGTCTTTGCAAATTTTTATTTTCTGGTCTTAGGTGGAACTAGTGGGGATCTTTTTATTATTATTTATATAAATCAAGCCAGCCAAGCAAATTCTAAAGAGTTGATCTTTCCTTTTATAAAGGAAAATAACCGTTTTTAGAGTCAAAAACTGAAAATAAAAAAGCCAAGAAAACCGACAATCAAACAGTCAAAAGAATATAACTGGATGAGATTTAGATCATGAGATAACAGAGGTAGATGCTCCATAGGACCGTGTTTGACCAAAAGTCGAACCCATCGTCGGATCGCTTCCTTATACTCCTCGTCTTTTCCTTTTGGTACATCAGCCGCTTGGACTGCCCTTTGCGCTATTGCACTATAAACAAGTTTTTCAAAAGGTTTTTCTACCGTACCTTCGAGGGTCGAGAGTTTGTTTTAAAGCCTTCGCAAGAGCGAGACGAGTGATTTTTGTTCTTTCCAACTTGATTGCCAGGCCGCGGGAATCTGCAACTCTTCTTGGAAAGGCTGCTATACATGTATGTACCCGTGTTATTAATGTTGGTTATTTGATCTCCAAAGAGGGGAATCGCGATCAGACCTTTTCCTCGGAATGCCGCTTCAATCAAGCTGTTCATGCCGCCATGAGTGACGAAGACCTTCACACGCTCGTCAGCTGCAAATAAATCGCAATTAATTTATCTGAATTTGTGCTCGAATCTGTTCTCGAACCTGCTCTCTGAGTCATAAAGATCAGACTGAAGTCCGAAACAACATTTCCTTCGGCTTGATTGTATGATTGTAGCCGAGGGGAACCCATTCTCGGTATATCATTTTTCCTGGAACCTCTCGCTCGCTCAAAACAACAAACTATAGAGTCGAGTCTATTAGGGAGAGTGAGACAGACCTCCAAAATAAATATTTCCTCCGAGAATTGTTTTGTTTGGTCGGAAGCCTTATTTTGGCTTTCACTCTTTCCCTTCAACATACCCAGGAGATCCGATTGTGGAAGCCAATCCATAGGGATGACATTCGGGTAGAGGAGAAAATTCGTCGTGTTGTTGTTGCAATGCTCATATTTCCAGAGGAAGGTTGTATCTGGAAATCGGCAAATACTCCCAAGATCTCTGTAAGTTCAAGGTCAAAGACCTTCAGGTTCATAATGAGACCTCGCTTCAGCCAATCGGGCATCAAACAAGTTGTTACAAATGAGCCCAATGAGATCAACACCGTCTTATTTCTTCTTCCGAGAATATCATTCATTTCCTGAGCGAATGATGAGGGGATCAACTCTGACTTACATTATCAAGTTTTCTGGGAGAAGTCACATGTGATCCTCTGATAATTATATCATATTGGAGCGAGGTCGAGGAGTCTCTGTGAACTCGTTTGAATTGGAAAGAACCAATGAAACTTTTTTTCTAAACTTCCGTATGATTAGACGAGAAAAAGAACCTTTAAGATTTCATCCAAAGATTCGATACCATAATCTGTGAAAACGCGATCTTCTTCCCAAAGGTCGATCATCTGTTGGAATTGTGTCTCAACATCGAACCAAAAGTTGTCCATCCTCTCCCATAAGCCTTTCCTCTCGGTGTATGTGATCATGTCATCTAAAAATAATGGACCCCCAATCTACAAACTTGTGACGAAAGAGAAAAAACGAGGGAGTCCAGTGACATCATGGAGGAATGAGGACATTCCCAGGGTTGAAGCAGCAATAGAAACCTTGATGTTTAGAACCTGAGTGGGTAAACGACTTTCAAAGAAGAACTCACTTCGGAGAGGACAACTGGGGAACGAGAATAGATTTTAGCAATTCCAACATCGAAATGAGAGTTGTTCAAGGCGTCTATTATCTTTTTGTCAGCCAGGAGATCTATAATTCCAAGTAGGAAAGTGGCACTTCCATCTACACCTCTCATCATATTGTTTGCCCAAAGTTTGAAGATAGACATATCTCCTTTACTCATGGCTCTCCCGACAAGTGGCGGCTTGTACCAGAAATTTGTCGACTTGATGCTAGAAGATAATTGTAGCCAAATTCAACTCATTACTCGGTTTTGGAGAGATCAATTGTGAATTGAGGACGATGGAGGATTTGAGTGATTCTCAGATCATTGTTCCCAAAAGGATTCACAGATTCATCCACAATTGGCGACAAAATTGTCTAAAGCAAGTATTTTTATGTAGAAGAAGAGTACCACATTGTGTCCATCTCTGGCTAGAAGATCAGCAATATTTCCCAAGAACTTCACATGACTATGGCCGATTGTTGGACTCAAAATGAGGATGTTCCCACAGTTGACAGACGAAAGAAGGACGATAGTCAGGAAAATCTTTATTTCGACTATTTTTGGATAGGACAGTACAGTATTTATATAGGGATTCTTTTTTTGGAAATTAACAAATTACTTGCACTTGCTATCATCGCGCAAACATAAGTGCAATAGGAGAGTAATGGTGTGACACCAAGGAGGACAAAAAACTCGGACTGAAACCATAAATGGCATTCGAGAAAAAGGTTATGAAAGGAAAGGAAGATTTCGGAAGAAACAAATTCTGTAGGGTTGAAAGGTAAGAAGAATTGAAGTCGTGACGGTTGGAGAAAGAGCCAAGAAGCTGACCAAATTCTTTGAGTCAAATTCTGGATTTCTACTTATTGTTTAAATCATACACAGCTAAATTATTTTTTTTTAAAGTCAGCTATAAATCTCACGATCGCATATAAAAAGAATGTGCGAAGGAAATAATGACAGATCTGTTTTTTAATCGTAGTAAGACGTTGATCCAAAGCAAATGTTCCAATCAATGAATTCCAAAGGGTTGTTATGTTTTCCGTCAACATAAATTGAGAGTACTGTAATTTTTTCTACAATCGAATAAGAGGGAGTTACCTTTAAAAGAACAAAGAATTTTCGAAAAAGTAGGAAGACAGAGACCAGGAGACTCACAGCTATTAGAAAAATCAGAGGTGCCAAGTAGATGTAGAGACTCTGAAGCGTCTTTTATCGCTTAAAAATTTACCAAATCAAGGTTCAAATAATATCCAAAGTTGGATGAAAACTATTCATATCTTGACTTGAAAACATTCGTATTTGAAAGGAACGGATGTGAGAGAAAGAGAGGCAGCCAGATGCTCGAAACTATCAGAAGTAATATTGAGGATACCTTCAACTGAAATCTTTCGACGGAAATGTTTTTTCGTCTTACCTGAACTATTCGTTTCTTCCATCTACAAAATAAAATCATCGACAGAAGCAAGGTGACAACGTAGAAGAAATAAACAACAAAGGCGCCGGCATATGGATAGTAGATATTTACTCTGAAGAGTATGATTTCGACTTTGTTGTCTGTAATGTAGAAGTGTGGAATGAAGACGATGCCGAAGATGACTGGCGTGGTTAAAGTCATGAACACGCAAAATGTCTTCAGAAGGTAACTCAACGCATGCGAGTAGAGGAGACCCAGACAGAATAGAGTGCGAGTGACGAGGAGATGAATGAAATAGGAGACAAAGAACTCGATGAGGAAGAAGATCTTTCTTACAGCTCTAAAGTTATCTGTAATACCAACAATCTCGGGGGGGATTTTCAGGAGTCCGAAGAAAACAAATGAAAAAGTTTAACGACATGATTGTTCCCCGTTTGAGAAAGGCCCAGCCAGCTTTATTTTCACGGATCAATTGGACACATTGATGTCAAAAATAGTGGAGCCATCCTCATTTCGATCATCGTCCGAATCGTTATCATTCTCTATGCTGTCATCCTAAAAAACGTTGCGAAACATTTTGTGCTGACTGCCTTGGGAAGATTCTTGTTGCTGACCGGTTCTGCCGTCGAGGAGATGATAGTTGTGATATTCGATGTTGCGATTGAACCCGATGCTGAGACTTTTGTGTGAAATGACTCTTTGATCTTACCAATAGAGAGTGAGAGAAGGAGGAAAAAGACAAAAAATAATCGAATGACCGACATTGAAGGAGATTGCAGGCAACCCAGTTGAAACTTGTTTTGTTTAACCTGAAACGCGGAAACAAAGAATTCGGCCAGCTTCTCCACGTGAATTTCGTGGTTTTTAATCTACGCACATCACAATTTACTCTCATTTCAGACTGCAACTACACTGTTTTTTGAGGCTCTGACTGCAAATATCTCACTACCCATTTTTACACAATTATTGTCCCTCTTCTCTGTTTGTCAAATAACTTTTTTAGAAACAGAGACAGCAATAAAAGGCTTCCCGTCTATTCTTTGTTCCCCGTTGTACTATCGTTATCTGAATGAAACATTTTATGACTTTACGTCTCTCATTAATTCTCGTTTTCGACTCATCATCTATGAATATCAATTCTTCCGCAAAGATCCATCAAAAGACAGTCAAATGTAAATCTTTCTTTGAAGGAAACACTTTGACTTTTAGGAACTGGCTGACTCTTGCAAAAGTTCTTCCGTATTATACGATGCTGACAAAAGGACGAAATTATCAGGCACGTAGCCTCTGCCCTGGCTGTCACGTAGAAAAGCTCCAAGAACAGCAATCGCCTTATCTTCTGAAAGGAGTAACAGCGTAGCCAAAGGAGCAAGAAATGCAGTGATTTATGTTTACCAAGCATCGAGAACTACCATAGTCTCTTGGGTAAACCAATTTTTGTCTTTTTTTGTTGAAAAAATAGCAATTGAAGATGAAGTAAACAAAATGACAAGCTGGAAATAGCAAAAAGGATTACATAATTTTTATTGCCCGTCACGTGAACTCTGAGTTCTGCTGATAAACTAAGCTCATAAATATTCATAATCACTAGATAGTCACTTCTAGGAATATTGCCTCACCATGGGTGTGTTCCTCTTGGTCGTGCTTGGGTTTATTCCTCTAGCCATTGGCTTTGAGACTTACGCTACTCCGCTTGTTTTATCGACGCCACAAAGCGTTTGTCCCATTTTTTGGCCCAAAAATGTAAAGTTTAGAATGGAGTTTATGAGTTTGACCTTGTTGTTCAAAAGAAGCTCTCCATGGCTTATTATGACGACAAGAAGCATGAAGCAACTCCGGTTGACTTTGACCCAAAAACAGCGAGTTCTAACGAAGAAGAAAAGACGCTTTAGGGTTGGATTAGAAGAGATGTCCACCAGACGCATCCATGTTTTGACACTTCTCCTGTCAATTTGAGTGTTCCAACTGATGCCACTGATATGGAAGATGTCGTTTCTCTTGATGGCCTTCATAGTCGAGTCATCACAATCAACGGAAAGACGTAGGCTTCTGAAGAGACTTTTAAATAAAAAAGTTAGCCCAGCCGATCCTATGGTGGTTCCATTAGGCTCCGAAGTTTTGTTCAAAGTTTCAAACAATATCTACTTGGATTCTATTTCAATTCATGTACACGGTCTAGACAAGCAGGACCTCTGGTTCACGGACGGCGTTCCTTTCCTCCAGCAGTGCCCAATTACATCCATGACTTAGTAGGGATTTACTTTGCAAGTTCGAGAAATTTAGTTATGAGTATCGATTTATAGCTGATAGGAAAGGAACTCATATGATCCATGGCCATCTACATACAGATCGAGCAGATGGTCTTCTCGGGGCTTTTATAGTCATCGATCAAAATCAGACGAATACTCAGATTGGACGAGAATATGCCGTTGTTCTTCAGGTTTTATCTTCTTTTTGTACTGTAATCCTCTTTTAGGATTGGGGAGTCCAACTGGCTGAAAGGGCTTGGGATCAATTCAAGGAGAAGACGATGAAATGGATGTATGGTTATGACGGAAATACCCAATGCTGGGCTCCCAAAAGAATGTCTGATGGAGGTGGGGTCCATTTGTATATTTACACAAGTTGTTCAGGTGGAATGGGAGGTAGTGTTCCACTTTCAGCAATCCTTTTCAACGATAAGGGCTGGCACAACCAGGATGCGATTATGAAGATGCCGCAGAAGTTGCCCTTAGAAAGATTCAAAATCAAAAAAGGGGAGACTGTTCGCCTTCGACTGATCAACGGAGGAGGATCGCAAGAGCTTATGATACACGTACAAGGCCATCAAATGACCGTAGTTGCTGCCGATGGGGAAGATGTCAAGCCTAAGAAGGTAATTTTGGCTCGTCCATTTACCCAAGAGGTTTAAGGTGGATCGATTAATCATTTTCCCTGGAGAACGCTACGATATTCTCGTTTCTGCTCTCCCCAATCCAACAAAGAAAAGCTACATGTTTGTTTTGTTCTAACATTTGGAATATCTTGTAGAATCCAAGCTGAAACGATTTCTTTCTACAATTGGGACTGGTCGGCTGATACAATTGCCTACGGAGCGGCGTTCCTTGAATATGAAGACAATCTGCCTGAAGATATGGCAATTCGTGAGATTCCTCTAGTCGAATCCACTAATCTTTTAGCTAATTATTTGCCAACTGAATGTACTTCCACCATGAAGTGCTTAGTTTTAAATTGTCCGATGGAATATTCTCCAAAGAACTTTAACTACACTTGTATCTCTTATAATACTCTGGAAGCTCTTCAGCCGGAAAATATGGATCAAGATATCTTGAAAGATACTGGCTACACTTCTGGATATGAGGTTTATTTTATAAAGAAGAAGGCAAATATTTGAAGGAGCATTTCATCAATATACATTATGACTCTCGAGTGGATGGCTTCCGGTTCCAATTTCCCAAAGGATTGCCGTATTATCACGCAGACAACTTGCAAGCTATAACCAATGTAATTTTGTGTCTTTTCTTCTTTCAATTCTTTCCAGCCTTGTACCGATATGGGGTGTAACAATGAAACAGGAAAATTCAGTGTTAATTGCTCTTGCTTCTATCACTTGGAACACAAGTTAAATAATATTGTACAAGTCACTCTGTACAATATGGGGTCTGGAGGGGCTTCAGGAACAGGCTACGCCCATCCTTTCCATATGCATGGAACCCATTTTTATGTGATGAAAGTGAGACAAAATGCTTTATTTTAAATATCTCTTCTAGGTTGGTTGGCCAACTTATAATAAAACGTCAGATTTGGTGGAACAAATGAATCCGGATATGGCTTGCGATGATCCAGAGGTTTGTTGAGAACTTTCTTTGTGGAAGTTGACGCAGAGATAAATGTTCAAAATAAGAAATGAAAACTTTAGGAAATCTGCAATGGAATCTCGTGGAGAAACTCCTCTTGGCTTAATGGAGCTGTTCAAGGAATGAATACAGTAAATCCAACTAGTCGAGACACCGTTCCCATTCCAGTTGGTGGCTATATCACCATAAGGTCAATTTCTACCTATTTTCATTCAATCAAATCCATCCAATAACCTTAAAAGTTTTCTACTCCCAATCATTATTGAGCACAGTCTATTTTTACAGATTCCGTGCCAAAAACCCCGGCTGGTGGTTTGCTCATTGCCATATAGTACTTCACCACGTAAGGCAGCCATTTCTTTATTTTTTAAAAGTTTTGTTTCAGATGGAGGGGATGAGCTATGCCTTTAAAGTGGGAACAGAAGCTGACTTTATGCCGCCTCCCAGTGATTTCCCAAATAGTTGTGGTTCATTTAGGATGTCGAAATTGCCGACTCGACCACCTCCAACGACAAGTTCAAGTTCATTCTTTTTGTACATTGCTTTGTTTTCTTCTCTCCTTCTTACATAAAGATCCAGAAATTTCCTAAGGCGCGTCCCAATTCTCCCCTAATGCATCATGTTCAGCAACGCTACCGATCATCGGTCTTACGCAATAATGTAAAAACTTATCCTGTCTACATTCTCGGACTTTTCATACACCTAGGCGAGAAAGATTTTCGTACGAGGTATCGTAAAAATTTGCATTGAATAATGGCGGCCAGGTGATCTTGATGGATACTTTGGTCAAAAGGGCAGTCGAAAGAACTGGTTGATCAAAAGAAAGAAATACTTTTTAAACTTCTTGGTAGATATTCCCTTGCAGAGAGAAAGTTCGGAGGTTTCTATCCCATTGACTCTTACAGCAACTTTCTCAGTCTCATTCGACACTCGCCGATTGGACAAAAAGGCCGCCGTGGACCTCAAAAGCATATCATCCCAGGGCAATTATCCTTACAAGGGCAATGGCGCTTTTGCCTTACGTGAATCTCCGGGAACCGACTCCAGAAAGGCAAAAAGGCCGTATCGCAATGGCGACTCGAACAATCAGTTGAATCGCCACTTTTTCCTCGCCTCGCTAGCCGGCGATTTTCAAGTTCGCCTCCCCGAATGTATAAAAGCCGCCGTTAGCGTAACCGCCGCGCTGCCACCCGCTTCCACCATGAGAATTCTGGTGAGGAGCCGTCTTCGGAAGTTATTTTCTCTTATAGGTAGCACTCGCACTAATAGCCGGAACGCAGGCCTGTATCGGAGGCCTTGGAGGTGGGGGAGGCTGTTGTGCTCCCCCGGCTCCAGCTTGTGGAAATCCTTGTGGAGGAGGATTCCGAGGTCCTCCGTAAGTCTATGTTTCTATCTGTTTTTTTAAACAAATCTTAGAATTGGAGGAGGCTATGCTGCTGCTCCGATTGCTCCATTAGCTCCAATTGGAGCTCCACTGGGAAGTTATGCTTCTCCTCCACTTGGTATTCCTCCTCCACCATCTATCGGTGAGATTGTCTAGCCAAACAACCCGATTTATCATGGTCATCTTATACTCTTTTTCTGAAGTTTTCCTGCGCAATTTTCCGTCACGTTCCATTTGCTAGACTCCAAAACATTCCATCCAGTTCTAAGGAATATTTTAGCCGCTCCACCACCACCACCTCCTCCACCAGCTTCTTCTTATGGACCAGCTTCAATTGGTGGAGGTGTCCAGCCTATTCCACTCTTTGGCCAGACAGTTGGAGCTCAGGTCTCTCTTATTGAAAATCCTCTTAACTTCTCTTTAGGCTCCTCAAGGCTATGCCGTTCCCTCGGCTGGAGGATTCCAGCCTTCTCCTCAGGTTAGTGGATTTGGAGGAGGACAAGCTGGAGGCTTCCCTCAACCTGCCGGTGGATTTGGAGCTCCTCAAGCTGTTGCCAACTTTGCCCCTCAACAAGTACCCGCCCTAGCTGCTGGAGGCTTCGCCCCTCAACCAGCTGCTTCCCAACCTGCTGGAGGATACATTCAACCTCAGCCATCTGGTAATGCTCAAGCTGTCCAAGCTCCTATTCCCCAACAAATCCCTGGAGCTGGCGGATCTTACCAAGAGGGACCTTCTCCCGTCCAAACCGGAGGAGCTACTGCCACTTCTGGAGAACAACACTACGATGATTTACAGCCAGGAGGTGGAGACTCTTCTCACTCTTCTGGAAACTACCAGACTCATCCTCAACCTGCTCCTATTGCTCCTTCTGTCGATATTCCTGCTGTCACTGTCCATGTGGCTCCCCAACCAGTTCAGCCAACTCAAACAACCGAGACTGAATATGAAGAGGAGACTGAGCCCGAATCTCCCCAACCTGTTCGGCCTGTTCCTGCTCAGCCATCTCAACCAAGCGCTCCTCAACCCTCTGTCTCTCAGCCTTCTGCTCCTCAACCTGCTGCTCCTCAGCCGACTGCACCTCAAGTCCAGCCTGCTGCCCCTGTAACAATCATTTCTTCTCTGAATTACAATCTTTAGGCTCCCAACACAGTCTCAGAGACGGAAGAAGGAGGAGAGGAATATGGTGATGAAGAGCCACCAACGGAAGATAAGCCAGCGCCTAGCCAGCCGTCCGGACCTGCCCCATCTGGCCCATCAGGACCGGCCCCTCCTCGTGCTCCGATTCAACCATCCATCCAGGTATCAATGTCTAACAAGCCAATTCAGCCTTTCCATCCACAAGTAACTCTCTTTCTCTGTCAATCCAATAACTTTTCAGCCTACACAGCCAGCTCCTTCTCAATCTCAATCTGTAGTTCCAGTAAGTTTTCTGTCTTTCTAACCAAAAATAACAGAAGATTCTAAAAGAGAAAAAGATTCAAGCGATGACTCCAATTCGCATTGTAATGAAAACAATCAAGGTGAAATGACCACGGCACCTTTCACTTTCCTCGCATCCGCACACGCTTCCTTTCACGCCTCACATTTCCTTTTGCATAAAATCCCAAATGGAATTGATTTTCAGTCTGGACCAGCTCCTAGTCAGCCTCATACTTCTACTCACGAGATTCCCGTCTCTGGCAGTCAAGAACAAAGCCACAGCAGCCAAGAACAAAGCCACAGCAGTCAAGAAGGGGGAAGCAGCCAAGAGACTGGAGGCCAAGAGACCGGAGCTAGCAATGAGGTTCCCGCTCCAACTGCCCCTCAAACCCATGCCGGTGGACTGGACTTCAATAAGGTTTTCAAGAGAACAATGAAATTAACATTTCTTTTATAGGTTCACGAAGACTTGAGCGCTTCCAAGACTCGTTCTACCATCCCAGGGGCTACCCGCTTTACAACAGCAGCTGTAAGCGATCACTTTGATCGACAAAGATGTTCATTTTTTAGCCTGCTCCTACTACGGGAGCAATTGACACAGCTGGAGGAGATGAGGACTACAGTGATTTGAATGCTGAAAGTCAAACTCCCACCGATGCAGGAGATGGAGCCAATCACGAAACTGCCAATGTGCCATCTTCATCTTCTCAACCTTCTCGACCAGCTCCATCGTCTTCTGGATCACCATCTAGCTCTTCACCTGGTTCTTCATCTGGAAGTTCCTCATCTTCTGGAGCTAAGCCAAGGGTTGAAGTAGCCCCAGCTGGAACTAACACCCGCGGTTCTGGATCATCATCTGGCAGTAGCAGCCGACCTTCTGGATCAGGTTCCAACGCCTCCGCTGGATCCAATCATAGCGGACCTTCTTCTTCTGGCTCCTCTTCTAGCAGCTCTGAATCTAACCATGGTCCATCTTCGCCCTCTTCTGGCTCTAACGGACCTTCCTCCGGTGGATCTGGTACAGATGTTGACTCTCTTGATGGGGGATCTGACTACGATTCTGTTCCTCCAGCCCATGAGGAGCATTCCTCAGCTCCTCATCCCGCTTCCTCTTTTAACGGAGGCGGAAATAAAGCCACACCTGCTCCTACCCAAGAGATTGTTGATCCTCAAGGCTTCGACTATGGAGCTGGATCTGATTATCATGAGCCGGAGAAGAACGATCCCAAGATTGTAAACAGCGAAAACGAAGCTAAGGCTACTGGCGGTGATAATGCCTATCCTGAGAATAGAGTAAGTTTCAAAATAGAATTAAACAATAAATTTGAGGTGGCTGGAACTCGACAGCTTAGTGTGTCTCCAATCAAAGCCGATACCTCGCTGTATCCCGTTGAGCACTCCTACAGAATGCGAAGGATGAGAAGAGCCTAAATCTGGGATCAATTGATCCAAAACACACATATCAGTTGTCTGTATATAGTGAAGAGTATCTTATTCTAATAACACTGTTATCTGAGGCATATGCTTCCTGTCGCTAAATTTTTGCAATCTGATTGCGCCATCCCCGTGTCGGGTTTTTGCGCCATACGAAACAAAGAAAATCGCAAAGCGAAGCGTAATTGACGTTGAAAAAACCGGCCTATTGCCTAAGGTATCGCGCCAGAGGGGCGATTTCAACGAATGATATTGGCGGCTGAGATAATCCGACAGGAATCGGATGCCAATTGGAACGGCTGCCCGAAAAAGTACAGGTGATAAGAAAATTTGGACAAGTTTTCGCGATCTTCGCTGCACTACCTGTCAATAACATGAAGAATATGGCGTCGCGAAGAAGCCAATGTTCGGCGGATCGAAATTGCAACATAGCAAAGAAAATAACAATCTTTAGATCTCACTTTTGTGGTACAACTTACAACTAGTTTTTCAAATATTTTTAGTTTTCTTGGACACATCGTGCCAAGCGATAAATACTGTTTTACCTTGAAACTAAAACTTGGATTTTACTAAAGTGCAAAAAGTCATTAATCCTTCAAATGTGTTGAAATGAAGATTTTTCCAAACCAAATTGCCCTCTTTAGAGATCGCGAAACTCAATCCGAAAAGGAAGTGACAAAGGCTTCCCGGGGATTGTCGCCACTTCCATAAAATAAAATTCGCAGCATGTCTTTTAATTGCCGACAATGAAATTGGTTTGATGCGCATGAAGGTCGTCTTGGTTAGTGAAACGAGATTAGAGAAAATCTGAATATGATTTTACTGTAGAAGACCAATCACTTTTTGATACTTTCCGTTTTGAAACGAGAAGAACGAAGTTTCAAACGTTTCCTGGATCAAACAGTTTGAGGTCGGGCCATTGGCTGGAATCAAAACCACGATGAATAACCACTTTGGCAGGTGTTCCCGTCTGCTCTTCGCACTTATCAGATGCCGCGGCGTGCGGTGGATCTTGTTGTCGCCGCCCATCTCCAGGTACTTAAGCCGAACCAGAAACTCCTCGGTCACTTCGGCCGGCACAATGGCAACGGTAAGTCGACACCGTTAATTTCATTATTCAAGTCTATGAGTCAGACACTTTTATATTTTCCTAAAGATTATTATTCCTAAAGAATATTCCTTCAATCTATTTTTTTAGTTCTTCTTGCTGTCGCTGTTAGCTGTCCCAGCACTGGGATGCATCGGAGGTCTTGGTGGAGGCGGAGGCGGCTGTTGTTCTGCCCCAACTCCTTGCGGCGGAGGAATTCCTCCTTGCGGCGGTGGCGGGTAAGGGATTTTCCAATAAATGTTGTACGATATCACCCGTTTCGTAAAAATCTCTTATTGCGGCTGTAAGTGGCTTCCTCAAGACCCGTTCATGTAGCAATTTAGCCTCACTTTCCCGTTTAAAAAGTCGTCGTGTTTGCGCTATCCTACAACCCCGTTTTTTGCGAGAACTAGCAAATTACAGATACGCCGCTCCGGCTGTTGGATATCCTCGTCCTCCCATCGGATATGCAGCTCCTCCTCCTCCTCCAATTGGTGGTGGTGGCTATGCTCTTCCACCTCCCCCACCACCACCAATCGGAGGAGGGTATGCTCAAGCTCCCCCACCTCATATTGGAGGAGGATATGCCCAAGCTCCAGCTATTGGCGGATTCGCTCAGCCAGCTGCTCCAATTGGAGGAATCGCCCAGCCCGTTGCTCCTGCTTATGGAGGAATTCCTCAACCAGCCTTCCCAGCTGCCCCAGCTCCTGGAGGATATGCTCAAGCTGGACAGCAACCACCAGCTCCTCTTCCTCTTCCTTTCAATCCCGCTAGCAGTGTGAACAGCTTCTCTCAGATTGGTGCT
This sequence comes from Oscheius sp. JU1382, assembly GCA_932521405.1. Taxonomy (NCBI): domain Eukaryota; kingdom Metazoa; phylum Nematoda; class Chromadorea; order Rhabditida; family Rhabditidae; genus Oscheius; species Oscheius sp. JU1382. The sequence continues at coordinate 5,306,836 of OW051478.1, read as the reverse complement.
GGAGCCGGAGGAGCTTTCGCCGATCAGACTCAAGGTGCTCAACAAGTCCAAGGGGGATACCAAACTGGACCTGCCGCCTCCGTTGTAGTCCCCGGACCTGCTACTGGACAGACTGGAGTTGAGACTGCCCAATCTACTGATGGAGGCTACGCTCAGGCTGCTTCTACTGGAGGACAAGAACAGACCAACGCCGGATTCGAACAACAGCCTGTTGCCCCAGCTGGAGGATATGCTGCTCCTTCTACTTCCGGAGGTGCATCTGAATCTGCTGGAGGACAAGTCTCCGCTGGAGGACAATACCAAACTGCCGAAGGACACCAGCCTACTTCTCCTATTGGAGGAGGTGAAGAGGCCGAAGTCCCAGCTGCCCCTGTTGCCCCTGTTGCCCCAACTGGTGGACAATACCAGAGTGAGTTGATTTCTTCTATTCTCTTGACAAGCTTATAGCTTCCGCTCCCCAGGTTCCTACCCAGGAGGAGACTCAAGAAGAGACTCAGGAAGAGACTGCTGAGGAGACCAACCAGCAAACCAACCAAGAGACCAATCAGGTTGAACAAGGAGGAGACGACTACACCGATGAAGTGAGTTGAAGGCCTGTCTTATGACAAAGCCATCGTACACCTTGGCACATTTTGCACTCTTTTAGGAGACCGCACCAGCACCGGCTGTTCCTTCCAAACCCGCTCCTCAGGCACCCCAGCCTCAGCCACAAGCACCTCAACCACAAGCTCCTCAACCACAGGCTCCTCAACCACAGGCTCCTCAGCCAGAGACTCCAGAAGAAGTCCCAGAAGAGGAACCAGCACCAGCACCATCTGCTGCACCAACATACACAGTCGCACCCACTCCTGAACGCACCACCGCTGCTCCAGTGAGTTTCTCTTTTTATTTTGCATATTTTCTAGGAGCCCGCCCCAGCTCCCGCCACCTCCAGTAACTCTGGATCTTCCTCGTCTTACCAAGAGCCAGCCCCATCTGCTCCAGTACTTTCTTATTCTCAATTCCGTTAACCACCTTGTTTAGGAACCAGCTGCCCCTCAACCCCAGCCCCAAGCTCCCGCTCCTTCCTCTTACCAGGTTTGATTTTCGTTTTCAAATAAAAGATTGTTAAGGAACCCGCAGCTCCTGTTGCCCCAGCACCGACCGAGGCTCCAGCTCCAACCTACCCTGAAGAGACCCCAGCACCAGCTGCCCCAGCCGAGTCGAGCTATAATAACGAGACTCCCGCTCCTGCCCCCATAACACCAAAGAAGGAGGTTCCACCCGCCGTCGATAATTACAACAAGGAGGAAAGCTATGATGAGCCCGCCTCTGAACATCACGAGGAGCTCCCAGCTAAGGAATCTGGCTACCTCAGACTTTAAAAGTCTTAGCGAATCTCACAACTCTGTCTGTACATACCGCGGTTTTAAACGTAATATTTATGTGTTTGCCCTCTCCCAGTTACGTTTCGCGCGCTCAAAAATAAAACATTCCTCACAAGAGAAATAAATGGAACGGGTCAAATCAAATGTTATAATTGAGAGGATTTCCGGATTAGAGAGTCAGTCTGCCAAGTCTGCCCTCCTTGTTCCCTTTGCAGATCTTTGCAGGGCGCGTGCGTAACAAAAACGCCTTATGTTGAGGTCACAATTTATCTGTCTGAGTATAACATTTCGAAATCTTTGTCCTCAACCCAAACCTCCTATTCTAATTTGTTATTCGGACCCATTGGCTCACATCTGATGAATGATAAACGTCCCCACACGCGGGTGTAATTTCCTGGACTTGGCTCCCGTTCAAAATGCCTCTGTGACGTTGGAAGAGGGAGGAAACACAGGAGCCACCAAAAATAGTCTTATTGAATTATTAAGTACTTTTAACGTTAATCTACGATAGCTAAGAGTCGCATCGCCGCGTGGAATTTCATATTTCCCTCTCTCTCACTCATTTGTCTCCCCGGCTTCAATTTGGTTCCTGAGAAAAAAATTTATTTGGGTCTAATCGTCTTCTTCTCTTCCTCCTCATCCATAAAGAATTTATTCCAGTCTCTCTCTCTCTCTTCCTCTTCTACTCATAAATTCCAAAATTGAAAGATTTAAAGTCTTTGAAACAATTCTTGACTTCGTTCGTTCGATTCCTCATTCTTACAGCCCGATTTCTCACAGTTCGAAGAGATCAAAAAGAGTCGCAATGCCTTCACGCCCACCACATTCTGGCCCATCTATTCATTTCTTTTGTGAGAAAACTGGCCATATGTCTTCTCATTATTGCTGTGTTCTTCCGAATAATGTATTCAGTCGGGAAGCCGTGCCTCCGTCGGGTTTCCATAGCGGGTTGTGATGATACAAGTTTCAAACGAGAGAACTACACGATAAGAATCCCTCTGCGCAATTCAAACACCGGCTGAATCAATGCCAACTTTGACAGAAATTAGTGTTGATCTCTCTCTCTCTCTCTATCTCTCTCTCTCATTCTTCCGACTAATTTCTTTTAAACTTTGTTCTCTGAAATAGGGCAGTAGCTGACTCTACCCTCTGAAAATTAGACTGTTGATTCATGATATGTTCCGGTACACTTCAGTCGAAAAATTATGAGCAATCAAATCGCAATAAAAGGGAAGAGAATTGATACTGGCTCAAAAGGCTCCCATCCAAATACTTTCAACGTTCGTTCCCAGGACAATTCGCCTTTCAAATGTTATTCTCTCCCAGCTATAATCCCAAAATCCCGCCTACACTTGTGTATTGTGAAGAGCGCAATTCGCAGAAACTAAAATTATAGCCACCACGAGACCTTTTTCCCAGTCTACTCTAACTTCAATTTGTTGACATTAAGATAAGGGCGCAAAGTGACGGGGAGGAAATCCTTAAAAATAATTTAGCGATTGTTGTCGAGAAGAAGCAGAAAATGTCCTCTCACTCTCTCCAGAGAGAGACAAAACAGCTGATCCAATTGCGCTCTCTCCACGTTCCTAATCCGCACCCACGCTTGAATTTCCTCTCATTTTGAACTCCTCTTCTTGTCCTTCTTAGTCTCTATCTCAGTCTGACGTAGATGTCTTACATCAATGAGATACAATCCATGAAAAATGTGACGAAAACATCGCAATGTTGTTTCGAGGTCAGGCAACAAGGGCCACCTAATTAAGAAATTCCGTATCGCATTTCCTTATTGTCCAGGGAAAATGGGAGTTGACTTTTTCTCAGAGAGCAATAAGCTCTCTTCAATGCCTCCATTTGTAGCAATTGAATTGGAAAAAAGTGCATAAAGCCGTCTTATTTCTCTCATTTTAATCTCCCTCGAAAATGTTTTCAGAGACCACACCGAGTTTCAACCCAACCGACAAAAAACTTTTAATAAATGGGATAAACGCCTTAATCTTCTTTGAGGTAAATATTATTTTTAAAAAAGAAGACATATTTTTAAGAAAAGATGACAGCCACATCGGAGAAGAAGAAGATTCCCACGCCGAATATTGTCAATGGAATCGAGATTCCTCCTCTGGAGTTACATCCGCAACAACAGTAAGTCAATGGGGGAGAGAGCGCCAGCGAGATATGGCCTCAAATCGTGGAACAAACATTTGAAAATCAATACCGCACCACAAATAACCGCCGCACAGTTATGGGCGTCTTGTAAACAGAGGTTTCGCCCAAAGGACATTGTAAACAAGTAGGTTCAATTCAGTAAATATTTTGAAATGATAATTTTTCGATCGTTAATTTGAGCCACATGGGAATATTTTTAGTCTTGCCGTCGAATCTCAAACTCTTACACACAGTCCGAGTGAGCCTTGGATTCTTGCTCCAATCATGATTCAATTTCAAAAAACGACTATGACCAAGGCTCCAGCAAAGACTCAAGAAAGTCGAAGGTCTTTCATCACTCAGGTGACTTTTTGCCTCATTTTCTCTAAGATTCAATCTGCAGTCGTTTATCCCGTTTTTATTGGCTGGATTTGGACTCATTATGGCTGGACATATTCTGGAAGGGGCCGAGAAGGAGAGACTCTTCCAAGAGTTGCCGGACATCGTGACCTTGGTGCCAACTTTACTCGGCTTGAAAGGAAATCTCGAAATGACTTTGGGATCTCGTCTTTCCACTTTGGTTCGTTTACGAAGCCAATTATCAGACAGTAATTAGGCTCATCTCGGAGAAATGGATACTTTCGAAAAGATTGCGGCTGTCGCGCTCTCTAATCTCGCGCTGGTACAATGTCAAGCCATCGTCATCTCAACATTCGCTGTCGCCCCAGCTGTTTTCTTAGGAGAAGGAGAGGTAAAAGGCTCGATAAAAGGGAGCGTCTGATTCAGAATAATTTCACCAGCGTTATGACGCTCCTCTTGTCGTCTGTTGCCACAGCTTCAATCACCTCATTCACTCTAGGAATTGTGATGATTATCGTGGTGATCGTCTCTAGGAAGTTCAAGGTTTTCCTTCTTCTATGACGAATTAATCCAATTCAGCTGAATCCCGACAATATCGTCACTCCAGTAGCCGCTTCAATGGGGGATGTAGCGACTCTCCTGATCCTGGTAACATTTCTAAAAAAAAAAACAAAGGGTTTTCTTCAGTTAAATGTTGGAAGTTTTATTTTGGATGTTATTAAAGGAAATTTCTGGTGGACTGCGGTTGGACTTCTCTTTGTCTTCTATTTTGTAGCTTTGGGTGGCGGCTATCTAGCCAAGTCCAATCGGTACACCTTGGAGGTTTGTTTCCGTCGAACAAAAAGGCAAAAGAAGGCTTAGGTCTTGAAGCATGGCTGGCTCCCAATTAAATTCGCCATGATTATTACCCTCGTGAGTGGGTTTCTTTTGAAGATGGCCATGCACCAGTTCCCTCCAATTGCAGCTTTTCAACCTCTTGTTAATGGTGAAAAAACAATCTTTTCAAAACAAAAATAAGAATTTAGGGGTTGGTGGGAATCTGGTCGCAGTTCAAGCCAGCCGAATTGGAACTCGACTACACCAAGCTCGAAAGAACAAAGAAGAGGAAATTCATTCGATCTGGACATATGCCAGTCCATGGCATGCGTTCTTCAAAACCCGTATGACATTTGGCCTAAAAATAGAGATCGTTTCAGATGAGGATAGCATCACCGCCCGTCTGCTTTTGGCTATGGCCATTCCGGGAATCATCATTTTTGTCTTCTTGGTCTTCCTCATTGGTTGTGGCTTTAATAACAGCCTCCCTTTCACCCTAGGTTTCCTCATCGTAGGGATTATTCAAGTGGGCTTCCAAAGAGAACTCTAAATGTCTCCAGGTCACCACTCTCCTCTACATCTGCCAAATAATCGTACGGATGCTTTGGAAGAGACGAATCGATCCCGACAATGCTGCCATTCCTCTACTCACTGCTCTTGGGGATCTAATAGGAACAAGTCTCCTCTTCGTAGATTTCTACATTCTAGCCAATGTGTTCGGTCATTCCGAAGTTAGACTTGTATCGGGTTCACATTAATCGCTTTATGGTGCCTTACATATCAGAACGTTGTGAATATTTTGAGACGAGGAAATTAGTTCAAATAAATTTCCAAAGTTATCCGTTGTTATTATTACTTGTAATCGTCACATCGGTAGCGAAGCGAGCAAAGAAGTTTAGTTGAAGCTGCTGCATAAATGTGTTCTTTACTATCACCCAATTGTACATCGTTGTACCCAAAGGCGTTATTGTCATCGTGACGAGCTGAGAGTATGGCTGCCAAACAAATGCCGCTAGATTTCAGCTCATTTTTGTAGTGAAAAAACACTTACTGACTCCAGTCCCTCCAACAGCGGTTTGAGTCAAAGCATTGGCCTCGACTTTACCATAGAGAGGACCAGCTCCAGTTGTCAGAGCTGCTGGATTAAGCACCTAAAATGTCCTACTTTGTTGACTAAAAGCTCACAGAAATTGGGATGTAGGTAGAAGAAATATTGACTCCACTCACTGGAAGATTGGCTTCAACCAAAGCATTTGTCATCTAGAAACTAATCCTCTTTGCAAAGGGACATACCGCTGCACTTAATTCAGCTTGAGCCAATTGAGAGGCTTGAACAGAAGTGTTTGATTGGCCGACAAAATACCAAACTGGTTGAGAATCAGGACTCTAAACTTCTGTTTTTCTGGACTCCTTCACATACAGTAGTTGGGAAATAGGTCCAAGAGATTGGCGGACTAATATTGAAGGTAAAGATCGGATTCTGAACATAGGTATAATCGCTGGCTGATCCTAAAAATATTGAGCATGAAAAACAAATAAGTCAATTCATACCGGCACTACAAGCATAACAAGTATAGAGGAAGGAGGAGAAGAAGAGAAGAGCAAGAGGAGGGAGACGTTCCATGGTCAAATGTTGCTCCTTGAGCCGATTCTCTACTTATAAATGCGCCATTGAAAAGACACGTCGTATACGTAACCGTTTACAGCAAGTATCCTGGAATAAAGAAAGGGAAGAATAAAGATCAGCATCTTTATTGAGAGTGACGAGGCAGTAGTACAATTGAACTTTACAATCACCGGTCGTCTGCTTTCAGAGTTGTTTGTCTCGAATAATGGCGATAGAGTGGCTCGGTTACTATCGTCTCTGTGTCATAATCATCGACACTCCTCTTTTCTGGTTCTTCCTTCTCTACAGACTGCTGAGGAGTCAATTGAGCCGCGGCGTAATTATTCTGGCCACTGTTTTGAGACAAAACGCTTGCGGAATCATTCGAACGACCGATGATCCAGAATGTCTCCATGACTCCTTTTCCCTAAATTTATGATTTTTGTAGGGAGATGTTTTCACTTTGATGATGACATCTCCGCGGGAATGAGTGACATATTGTCCGGGAAAACGATCAACAAGGGTTGAATGGGCAATTTGAGACATGTGGATGTGATCGGCTGTAAGTTCGTTGTACTCAATTTGTAGAGGGGAGATACCTTTTCCGTTGCTTTCCATTCGTGAAGCTGTGTTCACAGTATCTCCAAACAGACAATACCGCGGCATAGAAAGACCAACCACGCCTGCTACGCATGGACCTATAATTGGAGAGATTGTGGAGAGAATCCAACTGGAAACCTGAATTGATTCCAAATCTTAATTGAACTTTTTCTCTTGGCAAATGAAGGATTTTGTAATTTCTTGCATATTCTCGAATGACCAAACACATGTCGACAATCTCTTTGATATGCTTAAAACCATTTCTGACTGGAAGGCCAGAAACACAAAGGTAGCCGTCACCAATTGATTCAACCTTATAAACATCGTGTTGGTCAATAATGTTGTCGAAATTAGTGAAGAGTTCGTTGAGCAAATTGACAACTTGGAAAGGAGTGCACTTGGCCGCCAGTTGGGTGAATTTCACGACGTCCATGAACATCACAGAGACGCTGTCAAAGCCCTCTGGCTCAACAGTTTGTCCCAGCTTAAGTTTCTCGGCAACTTGTCTAGATGGTTGATGAGAGAGGAGAAAGAGAAGCTCACTTGGGTAGCATCTTACTCAACAGGACATCGGCCTTCTTCTTCTCAGCAACCAATTCCTTGGTTCTGTCCTCAACTTCGATTTCCAAAGTGCTCGTATATTCTTCCAATTTATTGAAGACATGGTCAATCAAATTGAGCTGAAATGTTTTAAGTTTGATTGGACGAGAGATTTACCTTTTGATTTGGAACAATTGATCGAAGAAGTTTCTTTATATTGTCAGAGTTTGGTCTGTCAGCCGGATCCTCAGACCAACAGTCTTTTATCAACGCGTACTGAAAATTGCTGATGAAAAACCAAAAGTCTTACGATGGCTGGACTGAGCTCAAGATCATCGGCATCAAATTCTGGACGAACGGGTCGAGCACCTCCTTTTTTAATCAAATACAGCAATTCTGATAATAATTTCCGCTTTTTTTGGATTTGGCCTAACCATCCAGACTCTCCTTCCTCTCCTTCAAGTTCCAAGCTTGCTTCCTGTTGATGACTTCCGATGCGATAATTGCAAAGCTGTAGACGTCTCCGGCTGCGGAGATATTTCCAGGATTTCGAATATGTTCAGGGGCTTTCCAAAGCAAAGCTAAAGAAAACTTCTGACTAAAGTGGAATCTTTACTTTTGTCTTTAATTTTTTTTCCATTTGGAAGACCATTCAAGCCAAAGTCACTCAACTTAACCTGCCATCCATCGTTCACAAGACAACACCCAGAATGGAGACGACCGTGGACTCCAATAAAAGAGTTATGAAGAAAACTTAGTCCCTAAAGAGCTTTTTTTCTTCAAATGTGAGGTGTTACGTCAGCAATATCGCGAATGACGCAGAAAACAAAGAATGAGTCGGCTGTGTTCATATTTCCATTACTGATAATATCCTAGAAAGGGCTTGTTTGTTAAGAAGAAAAATACCAAAAGACTCGATCGACTACAGTACTTCCAAATGGCTTTATAGTCGACTCCATCCAGCGAGAGACCGATGAAATTGTTCAAATTCAAATGATCCATTTTTCGAAGCTAAAAGCATCTATTTCGATCGAGGAGAAAACTACTTTGATGAAATGTTCTCCGTCCTTCATAGCCAATGGAACGGGGTCATGTTCTGTGACAAAGACGGGATCTTTCTCCAAAATATACAAATCATAAAATTTGGCTGCAATCGTATCGATGAAACTCTTGCTATCTCCAGTCATTGTTGTCATCGTCGAAGGGTCGGACCTCAACGAGGGTTTGCTAAGATTAGCTCTGCTTTTCTGAAATTATTTCTGATTAAAAACATCCTCCAGTTCACCTTGACTGGCTTCTGTAATCGCGTATGGGAAATCTGCCATTCTGAATTTAATCGCTGTCGTTCGAGTTGTTTTGCTCTAAGAGGAGGATTAAAGAAAAAACTAGAAACAAAAACCGAATCATATAGAAAACCATAAAAATGATTACGAGGATGATGATCAGCGCGAGAACTGCTCCAACTATCACAAAAATTCCATTCTGTTCCCAAAAGGCCTTTGGGCATTCTGTTCCCGTATATCCACAAAGTGGTTTGACAGAAGGCCTAAGCAGTCTCTTTAGAGAAAAGCAGAGCGACTTGCCTAGATCCGCCCCGAGTTGCCCAAAGAACAGATTCATCCGAAAAACCTGGAGTTGTAATCTAAACGTTTTTTATTTAATTTTGTAGGAAGATTCTCTCACAGCTATCCCGTTCAAATAAGTAATATTCATATAAGATGTTTCCTGATATTGGGCATTTAGGGCGTACAACATGAAAAATGGATTCCTGGTTGTATTCGAATTTATCGACACTTCTCCAGTAAGTCCTAGAAAAATCTATTTTTAGAACAAAAAAAGAACCTGGGAAAGTGATTTGAACTCCAGCCACTAGTAGATTAGGATCAGTCGAGCCATTCACAGGATTTATATCGAGAGCATTCGCCAGACTCCTACCGTAGAGATAGAATGCATCATGCAGATGGCGAGAGAATCCTCCCGGCTGAATTTGAATTTTAAATGTCCAAGAAAAGTTTACATTTTTGCCAGAATTAGCCAGACAATCGGGTGTGGAACAGTAAAAAGGATCGCCAAGTACACGAGAGACAACAGTATTTCGGAACTGACTTAACCAATCCAAATCGGTGGCAGTACTGCTGAGGTCAATCAAAATTCTCAAAATTTCTTAGTAGGGCTAAAACTAACCACCAACGCTCTTTTCAATCCCGCCTTTGCGGAGTCGTCTTTACCGTCTTTGTTGCCATTGTTGACGTCCAGCCAGACCGGTGTGAGTCCACTCGATACTGAACCTTGATCGTCTGCTATAAAAACCTTTTGTTTCTAATTTGGGTAAGACTACTCTAGGCTAGACAGCTGAGGGAAATCTAAATGAGTTAGCGACGACACAACATGGTTATGCTCAGACTAATTTATTATTGTTTTGAAATAATAGACAACTCACATGTTGTGTTGTTATTAGTTGCAAGACCAATAGTTCCTAAAGAGCTCATAGTTTTGAGCAACAAAAAATACAAACCAAAACCGACACTCTTCATGGACATCATTAAATAGACATATTCCTCATTGGCCATGTTATTGTCATTTACGCGATAGAAGAATTCCCGGGTGTCTAAGCCAGCGTCGAAACAAACAAGTATAACTTAAATATTAATATATTCTCATGAAAATCACCTACTTCTCGATCGAGCTTTGGCCTGATTGAGCAAATTGGTATATTGCGAGGGATTTCCCTTTGGAACTTCTGATTTTAAGACGATGTTTACGGTGTAGGTGTTTGGATCCAAGTTAGCTGTCTGAAGTTGGAGATATTATTGGATTGAGAGCCAGAAACACCTCAAAACCAGCAACGATACTTCCGCAATAGCCAGCGTCATTGTTGAGATAAAGCATTGAAATTCGATTCCATTGGAAATATTCCAAAACTTTGTTCGCTATGTATCCGAGACTAAAAGCATTTGAGATATTGTCAGAAATCTCTACCTGATAGAAGTGGGCATAATAGAGGTTAAATAGGGATATTTGTTCATTTGACTGAATTCAGGATCGATCGAGTAGCCCCACGCCATCATGAACGTCGAATAGGCGGTCGAGAGAATTCCCATCATTCGAATACCTGACGTGTTTCTGTTTGAATTGCTAGAACTTACTTCCAGGACAAGATGGTCCAATTATGACATCTACTTGTTTGTTTTTGATAAAATCCAAGCCAACACTTACAGCCAAAGCCGGATCACATTCGGTGTAATTCACATAGAATCTGCATGAAAATAAGTGACAAGGAAATGTAATTACTGGAAATCGACGTTTTGGAGATAGCCTTGATTCCTCAAGTAGTCGATGGCTATTGGAATGGCTCCTCCACTAACCGAGAAGCCAATTGTGGATTGTTGGGCGATTTGTTCAACGGCCGCCACTCCAACTGTCACCTGGAAGATGTTGCGAAATGCTTCTCTACAAGAAATTACCAATTTTCTTGGTCTACTCGGTGTGGTTGGCGTGAAAGAAGTTGAAGAAAAAGAAGTTGTTGAAGGACGAGGCGAAGTAGACAATAATTGAGCAAATATCAAAGAAATTTGGAGGAAAATTAATAGAAACATCCAAGGATGTGGAGACATCGTATGATTGGGAAGCCAACGAATTGAGAAACTTCGAAAATCCTGACAAATGACCCAAACGAAATGAAGCAGACTAATCGTCAAATGGCTTCCTCCCAGTAGAAAAATCTCTCTGATGAATAAGATGAGGAAACTCTTTTAAGAACGAACAAAATGGCTTCATTTTTATAATTCTTAATAATCGTTATCATCACGGCGTCTCAGCGAGCATTGTCCAAACCGATTTCTAAAAGGACGACAACAGAATCCGCCATTACACGGCTGGGTATTACAGTAATATGTCTGCCATTGACCATTACAAAAGCGAGAAGTTGTTCCGCAGCCTCCACATTGCGCAGTACATGGCTGCCATTGAGTACAGCCAGAAGGAGCGGAAGGAGTCGTTGTTTGAGGGAAGAAAGTCCACGGATTAGGAGCGGCTGTAGTTGTTGTGGCTGGCTGAGGGAAGAATGTCCAAACCGTTCTGAAAATAGTTATTTTTAAATAAAATAAACAAACTGAGTTGTAGTTGTGGGCGATGTGGTAGTGGGGGCTGGTGTAGCTGGAGAAACTGTGGCTGATGGAGTCACAGGATCTAAAGAATTTTTTCATGTTTATATCTCTGCTACCGTAACGGAAGCTGAGAGAGACGGCAGAGCTTTGAGAGCCATGATAGAGGACAACCAGCTGATTTGTTTCAGAGAGCGAATTGGATGGGAAATTCGCGCAGAACCTGGGAACTTTTATTATTAGTCGGCTGAATTACCTGGCTCCAGTCAGTTCCTGGTTGGCCTTATATTTGATCTCGAGATAGTCGTAAGTGCAAGGAGGCCAATTGGTGAAAGAAAAAGTTCCAACTTGGAAGAAGATCTTCTTTCCAGCTGGAGCTTTGATGACAAATGGACAATTAAGGGCGCCGCTGGCTTGGATGGTTTGCAATGAGCCAGTGGCTGTAAGATCTCCGGCACTACAACCAGCTGATCCAGTAGCAGCTCGATCACAAAGGGTTCCACCAAAACCGTCCGGACAACGGCATTGCTGACAATTTTTTGGGTCGGTATAGCCGCCATTTTGACAGTTGAGAACATTGGTACAAGACGCTGAAAAGTATTTGAATTGGAAGGAGAACTTACAGTTACAATATGCAAAGTTGATCCTCTTGACATCGGCGAAGGAAGGAGCGACGCGTTGGCCGATTGTGTTCTGATCTCTTTGTATTTTTACGCAAACAACCTCATATTAACCCCCACGTTAATTTGAAATCTACCTGATAATTAGGGTCCAATGTCTGGATGGTTTGAAGGTTGTCATCAGAAAAAGACTAAATCTTCATTAAATATTTGATTAAAAGACTCACGTATTGATCATAATGCATCACAGATCCCAAGTCATATCTGAAGGAAGAGATTTTTTTTAACTTTTAAACTTACGGAACTCCATAGTCGACCATCAGAGATTCAGAAACAGCTGTAAATTGGCTGAGATAAATGTTCTGGATATTTTGAGTAAGAATCATGACATAATTGTCTCTGTCCCATCTGGATTGTTCATGGTAAAATCCAAGAGCATGACCTGAACAGCCCCTTGCCATAATTGAAAATCGAATCTACCAATTTCGTGGGTTACGGTTCCAAGAGAAGTGCAGCCGTTTCCAATTGAAACTTGTTGAGGGTTTGCCTGCATTCCTATGTACGAGTAGCAACTAGAAAAATGAATTTCTGGATGAAAGAACAGATTAACCCATTTCCCAGAATGAAGTTCAAGCAGTGTCCACTATTGGGGAGGAAGCTCTGTCGAGAGAATGTAACACAAGTATCCGTCTGCCATTTCTGAATCCCAGCAAGTACAGCAGACTCACTCACTAAAATATTTTTATTTTTTCAAATATGACTAACCTCCAGTAAAAGTACTGATATAATAGGGGATTGGGAAGGTCCATCTCTCGCTCAAATCATTTGTCAGTGAGCGTTTTGATCGCCCATTTTGATCAGTCAATTTCTCTTGAGCTCTCTTTAAGATTCTGTTCATCTGCTTGTCTGTAAGGACAATATCTCCTTCGAAAAGATAAGGCAATTTGTCTGGCTTGGCCTGGACTTCCTTATTTATGTCAATCTCTGACAGGGTTGGTCTTTTGCTCTAAAGATTCCTATCACGAGATAACGACTCCTCACAAGTTTTGGACCACCGTTTTTTCTTTGAAAAAGTTGTCTTTGGACTTCCGACAGTTCATTCATCTTGGCTTGGAATTGCTTCAAAGATTCCTCGGTGTGATGTGTTTCATTTATCAAATTGGCAGCTCGGAACTGAAGTCTGAATTGTACGAACGAAAAGGAGTTGTACCGCTGTGGCTAAGCCAACACAGCCTAGAAGGAGAAGAGACTTCATCGGCAGACAGAAGAAAGAACTGGCCGTTCCGTCTTATTGAAACAGAAGCTACAGCACACTTCTAGGTCAAGATGTGCTTGATTGATATCGGAGATATGCAAATCGCCAGGGGAATGAGATGATCTCGAACAGATATGATGGAAAACCTTCTAACTTCTCCGATGTTGATGTTTGGTCTCATTTTAAGAAACAGCCAAAATATTTTTTCTTTGATTCTTTATTCACAAAACTAGTTGTTTACACGAAAAGAGCTGGAAACCCGAGTGAACACTTTTCTTAAAAAATCAAATTAAATTAAAACGAATGAGAAACAAACCTGAAAGTGACTCTTCGATAATATGGGATGAAGTAGAGATTGACAAAGCCATTGACAACCGGAAACACGCCAAAAATGAGATAAGCGTAATTAGCAGATATTTTCCCTGTTATGATTCCCATGAACCAGAGTCTCTCGATGGCGAAGTAGATTACTGACAGAAATGGCACGCATGATTGAAATGCAAGAGCCTGGAGAGATAGGAAAAGTTTTTTTCAGACAAACCGTGACTATTCCTCGATTCACACGAACCCAGGTCGTCGAATATTTTTCTTTTAAAAGTCGAATTCTCCTCAAAATAAAGAAGGCAGCTATAAAAGAAACCAAAAGACCCGGCATTGAGCCAAGACTCAGTCCACTCAGAACTTTCAACTAAAAATAGATAAATTCTCCAATGCCCTACTAATTTTGAGCTTGACGATTTAATTCCGAATAGATTGCCTTGTTCTTTTTGACAATCCGTCAATTCTAAAGCGCCATAATCAAGGAAGCTTGCTTGAACAATTATCTAAAGATCTATCTTTTAATCAAGTCCAGCCTTACGAGGTATAGAATAATTGGACAGGAGTTGAGAAAACAAATAAAAATGACCACATATTGTTTGGGGACTTTGAAATAAATGACATAAAGTCGATAGCAGACACAAATTGGAATAAGAATAAGGCTTCCAGTGATAAGCCCGACTGCTAGAGTTTGTAACAAGAACGAAATACGAGGACCCATAAGCGAGGCCAGACCCATTGTGCCAAATATTGTATACTGTAAGATACCGTCGGAGTAAACGCCGCCTTCCAAGCTTAATTGTAAGCTATAGTGGCCGATAGAACAAATTACCGAGTCATGAGAAGACCAAGAGAGGCGCTAGTGATCAATTCAGTGGCGGATTGATAAAAGAGAAATATACTGTAGATTCGAAGTTCTTTTGGAGTCTTCAGGCAAACACAATAGAGCAGGATTCCATTGATTGTGACCCCAGACGCTCCACAAAAGGCCCATAAAGTTCGGAGAATATTGAAGTGGAGAAAAGTATCCTCGCACATTTCAGCAAATGAACTTAGGACTGAATGATGTGTGAAATCAGATGAAAAATTTTTCTCAAGGTTAGTGATCTGCAAGACTTTTTATCTTCCGCGTTGCAAGCTTCGAACTTCTGAGAGAACATTTATTTTTATTGGTAATATTGAAGATTTTCTTGTTTCAAAGGAGTTTGAAAATCTTCGAGAAACTCTGAAAAATTAAAGATTTTTAGTCAAAATAGATAAAGACTGGGATAAACAGGGAGGGAAGAAGCCGCTAAGTTCCAAGTACTTTTGCTTATTTAAGGATACAATAAAAGAATATCCCATTGGCTATAAGTCCAACAAGAAATAATAAAAACCAAAATAGCCGAAGTAGATTAGCGTTAGAGTCTTCAGACTACATTTTCCCAGGGACTGAAAGAACTTTAAGCTAACTCATCTCTTCTAACTAGTAACAGATGCTTCGAATATAGGTGATTCATACATTTTTATTTACGAATCAATGAGAAATTGAAACAATTGCTGGATCTCCATAGCACCGGTAGGAATCGAAAGAACTCTAGTGTAGCTACAAAATGTACAAAAAGAATCAGGCAAGGGTGAGCGTGGAAGAGTGTTTTCGTTCATTTTCGAACTTTTCGTGGGGTATTGACGAGGTATATCTATGAATAACTCTATTAATGAGTGGTATTCGGAATGAATTGTTGATTCTTCCAGGAATTATTCTCTCCTCCATCCAATCGACTAATCGAATCCACCAAATTCCATGGAGAACTGAATCTTCTCGAATTATGCAGATGTCCGCCTCGACATATGCATGGTAGATTCTAAAAACAATCTTCCAGACATTGATTTTAAAGCTTGTTTGCTCGGGAAATTTAGTGTGACCAAATTATTTGCGCAAGAGCGAGTCATTAGGAAAATAAAGTGCGAACGACTCACCTGAAGACGAAGGTTGACAGCCAGTAGGCTATTACAACATCCGTCGAGTAGTGAGTCCGGGAGATTATCAAACAAACAGCTCCAAAAAGAGCACAACAATTCGGAAACCATTGTAACCATTTGTAGCCTTTTGGTAGATAATACGAGATCGACATGCAGCAGCTCACCTGAAAAGTCCCCTCTAATAACGGTTTTCTATCAGCTAAAAATGATGGTTTTTCTGTAATAGAATCCTTATCGAAAAATCAATGGAATGACATAGCATATCGCTAACTAAATGGGTATTGAGAGATAAAACGTCTTATCAGAAGGACAATGGCGCGACTAACCATGAGAAGAGTATGTCCAGAGAAGAGTAAGTCGCCACAAAGCATTCCAATCTTATCCTGCAAAGAATTTTTGGCCGTTGTGATTCACCCACTTGGAAGCCCAAATTAATGATTTGATCTTGGAGACGCAGCATGAACAAGCTGCGAGATGAGTTGAGTTGTTCGCGACAACGAACGGCATTGTTTTCATAACCTGAAAGCTCCCGGGTCATATGATATAAGTTTGCAGATGCTCTCGATGGATTTGTGAAGTTTTTGGCAAATAATATGGAGGTGTGAATCATTGTTGATGTTTGAATTTACAAAAAAATCTCATATTAACCCCCAATGTTGATCTGCATGAGTCAGTGAATAGGTCAAATATTTCGCGAAAAGTAAACCTGGCAAATGACGTCATGGTCATTTCACTGGCCAACTCACCGGGTGGAAGTTGAGTGATCATAAGAGTTATAGATCGCATCGAATAAAGTGTCGCGATTATGAATATAGTTCGCCTGGCCACAATAAGTCGGCCCTCGTGGAAGAATATAAGACAAAAAGCACAGGCCAGACAGCTCGATACCATATAATCAGCTACCCAAGAAGCCCACTCTTGTTCAGGAACTAGCATATAAATCACATCCGGAAGAGCTCCACTAAAAACGTATTTTTCTCTTGGTAATGAACTTCTCGCAAGAAAACATGTTTTATTTGAATTCGAAACGCCTCAAATATTGTCGGTTCACACATTTAAAAGTCTATTTGCAGAAAGTTAAAGGTCGTAAGTTCCAAGGAAAAAACACAAACCTTGGGACGAAATCATGAATATAGGAGAGAACAGCCCAGTTGGAAATCGCTGACAGAGCTAGGTAGAAAAGTAAAAAGACCCATTTTTGAGGTTCGAGCGGGTAGGGCATCGATATCTGGAAACTGAAATTTGAGGCGAGCGTTCAATTAGCCAAGTGGCTACTATTACAAGAGACGGAAGTTTAGCCTCACACCCTTTTCGGATGATATTATCGCGACTGATTGATAAGAAAACGGATGAAAGGAGGTTGGTTATTGTAACAGTTGAACTTTAGAAATGGAAAGCATATGTCGGCCAAGGCAAAGAATAAAGCGGAGATGATTCACAACTTGGCTGGCTGTAACGGTTGAAGGAAGGAGAGTTATGGACAAATGGGGAGACTGGAGATTGAGTCAACCTCTAACCTTTTAGTAGGAGGAAGTCAGCTGTCGTTTGCGCAAAGGGTCGTCTCTGCCCTCGACGGGCAGTGCCAACCGTTGCGAACTCAAGCCCGCCGAGCAAACTTGTAAGTCAACAGTGGGAGAGATAGCGAAGAGTGGCAAACATAAGATCATGGCGCGCGAGAGCAAAATCCAAGAACCTTCTCGAAGTGACTGAGCAATGATGTGATAATCTGAGTTACATAGAGATAGGGATGGTGCATCAAATTCGTCTACGAGCTTATCAGATGAATCACTGGGGAACCCATTGGCCTAACGCGAACAATGGTTCCGACCATCCAACATTCCAAAGATGTTTCCCCATTACTCTTATCCGGGTGTTCCCCTCTCTACCTTACGCCTGCGTTGCTATGCCAACCAGCCAGCTGGTCAACAAATTGGGCGACGCTCCCTTTAGTCTTTTGCGTCGTTCTTCTTCTAAATGTCAGCCGATTTCGGTAGTATTTTCCATTATGCAGGGAATGTTCAAGACATGAAATTGAAGTTTGTTTTTATTTCAAATTTGAGCGTTTCGTTTCAGAATAATACTGAGCCGACTCGGACCGGGAGCTGAATCCTCAACTGGTGAGCCGAAAAGCATTATTTGCGACGAAGTGGCGTGTAGTTGGAAGGAAAGCGTTTCCAGACAAGTCCATGCCAAGTTGGCTATTATTCGAGCTATTAATGGTTCTTTAGTTATGAACGACCAGAGCCTCGGATCTTTACACAACCTGTCGATCACGATACTGAAACGTTTGTCTTTACAATCGCCCCTCAAGGCATTTAGAATCGACGATTTGATGACTCGACGATCCACAATGAACATTTATGCTTTTCTGGGCGACATGGCTGATGCGTAGGCTTTTAAAATAGCGTTTTCAAGTTTTTATAGGGACGAGACGCATTTTCATGACGTTCATGTATGTCGAATCACGGCGATTGGAGAGGGAAAAACTTTGGTATTTGAGCCTCCTCTTACCTCTGGAGGTTTTCGACTCGAAGGTAAACTTGGCGACTATGTAGCGAGGGTTCAAATTTTTGACGACGGTTTTTCTTCTTTGACTGAGGACTTTGCCCGAATGGAAATGGTTTGCCAAAAAGTTTTATTTATTTTGCTATCTTTAGTTGAATCTCCCTGATATTGGAATGTTTGATCTTAGCGATGAAAACGCGTTGGCCATTTCTTACAATATTGCCATCAGTGGGTTTTGCTCTTTTCGATTGGCAAAAGGATGACACAAACAAGGCTGATCCGACCACAAGGATTCTTTTAAACAAATTTGGTTTTAGCGACCGGGAGAGCATTTCCCTTCGATGCGGTCCAACTCGAATGGCTAATTTTGGACCGTTATTTAACAAACAATTCCACTTCGCATGGCTCCACTGGGAGGATTTACCCTACTACGGTAGAAATAGGAAGAATTTGGATTAATTTTTTAGAATGTAACGTGGAATTTTTCGTATATTTTTAATATAAATTTGAATATTCCAATTATGGATATGGGCTTTGGAATCAGCAATCCGACTGTCCTTGTTGGGTCGAAATCAGAAGATGGCTGGGGAAGACAATGGATTGCTGGCCATGCCACATTCACTCTTCCTTTGCTTCCTGGAACGTTCGTCTTTTTCCGTCCTTTTCTACTCTTTCAGATCAAAACAGACTCTTCACTTCTGGAAATTGGCTGATTCTGATCCGGCTATCAAACTCAAAGAATTCTTCATTGGAAGCTGTCAAGAACTCGATATGCAGACATTCCTAAAGGCGAGTTGACGCTAAGCCTTTCATAGAACAAATATTTAGGATTGTGGACAAAAAATGCTAGGAATGCGAATTGAAAGCAGTGGATCAATCGACATCGAGATTTCTACAGTAATCCACAGCAGGCATATCATGGCTAAAGATACCCTCCAGCATGTCAAATATGGAAGTCAATTGAGTCAATTAGGGTAAGAATTATTGTTCCTATTGGGGTAAAGGCGGTCGATTTCTTCTCACAATTCCTTTTTTGTATTAGACCTTTCGGATTTTCCATTTCTGCAAAAAGAAAAGGATTTGCATCTGCGATAGTAAATTGGTTGGACGAAATGACCGTCTCCTATGTATCCAAAGTCTTTAATTGCAAACCAACGCAAGAACTTAGATTAAAATCTGACATTTATTGGAGAGTGATGAAGGTTCTGCTTGAGTTCGAAGACGCACGCCAAATGCTTCTCAGAGCTAGAAATGCTCAATAAAATTTATTTTTTCCGACATTTTAAAGCCTCGTTTCTTAGTTTTTCCTCATCTTCTTGTTCCACTTCAGTTGAGCCCAAAACTACATCAAATTTCCTCATCTGCAGGATATCCGTAAGTTCAGAGGCTAGCAGACTCATCACAACAGCCAATTCTTGAAGGGATATTAATGGCGTCGCTGGAAGATCTTATATTCTCGAGTTCAAGTCGACATACTGTAATGATCACAGTAATTGTGTTCCAAATAAATCTGCGTATTCTTGAAATTCGAGGGGAAAGTCGGCAAAACGATCGCGAAGAGACAAAGTCGCAGAATTGTCATCCAATGAACTCCCTGAAAGTTTTCCTGTCTTTCTCTTCTGAGAGAAACACTGCGCGGTGCATTTTGTTGTACGCCATACCAATCGGTCTCTTTGAATGGTCTATTCAAATCGCAACAGGAATTGGGGCTATCCCCGAGGTTAGACTTTCTTTGTCCGGCTTCGACTTACCAAGTGCCAGACGGAAAAAAGCATTTTCAAAGCAAAGGTCAAATAAGAGACGATCATAGCCGGCCCGAAGAGATAAAAGTCTGGAAGTTGTTTTTTTTCTCCTCTCGAACAAACATTTGACATCAGGCGTTACGAGATAATTGGAGACGCCGAAAAGAAAAACATTGTGGATCAATTCATTGGCTACGAATATCCTCAATATCCATCCATGAATTTGACTATTTGGATTCTTTGCGACTTTGACAGAGCCGATAATAATTGCTTGGAATATTCGAAAATTGATGCCCAAAAGAATGGCCGCTCGAAGGGGAACCTGAACAGTTTTGAAAGTTGTTGCAGTTCTGTGTGTCTACTTGAACCCAAGGCTTGAGTTGACTGGATCTGAAGAGTGAAGGAAACCACTCGTTGTCGGGTATTTCACGTGGCTGAGAATACTGTAACAACGAGAGAATAGTGTTTACCCAACAGTAATTGTCGTAGCCTTTCCCGAAGAAATAGACGTATTTCCCAAGGAGAACGTGGTCGAACCAAGTGCCAGAAAGAGTTCCGTTGAAGACTTCGCCCGTGTCAGGCTCAGTATAATTGAAGTATTTTATGCCGGTCGATGTGACCTAAACAATATTTGAAGATTTGTTCTTTTGTTGAGAGACAACCTTGTAGTGCTTGAGCGCCCATTTCGTACGTTTATGGGTATTGACGTCGGGAAATGTTGTCGGATCATTTAAGTGAGAAAAAGCCACAGTAATCAAATAGAGAGAAATTCCAAATTGGATAAGTCCTATCCAAGAAAGTTTCAGATCAAGATAGGGGATGGTCATCTAAACAAGGAGAATCATAGTAACGAGCTGGACTGAAAGCCAATTAGTTAGTTATTCGGCACGAGAGGATTTTCCCGTTCCGTGATGAGGAAGAGATCTGCGCGAGGAGCGGACAGTCTCTGGGTCACTCGAGGACGCCTGGATAAAGCAATGAAGCACGCCATTCTATGTGTGGCGCAAAACCGCTTTGTGGCCAACTTTTTGGCTCCTTAAGGCAATCCTCACGAGAACGGGAACAAATCTGTTCTGACCTGAGGGATTTATTTGATACGGAGGAGGAAATGGGTCAAAATTATTTCGAGTTTGATCCTATTAATTGCTTACATTCTCCCCGCTCACACGGGCAACTAGGGGTGAAGTGGACAGGTTAAGTGCTTTTGTATAGTCGAATCCACGAGGATCTCTCCCTCGTCTGATTTAAAAATCTGCTTCCCTTCCGTCCAAGAAATTTCTAAGTTTTTTAATTGTCTCAATTACGGCTCAAGTTAAACAAAAAAGAGGGAATGAAATGAAATGAACTGGGTAAAAGTTTATTGAAATTATCCGTATCTACAACGCGTTGTACAAATGATTCTTTTTACAAACAAACAAAATCAGTCGTCGTCTTCGTCTTCACTTTTCCCGTCTTTGACACGAATTCCCTCCTCTTCAATAATAATATTTGTAACGTATTCGATGACTTTTTCCCTCATTTCTGCAATATGAATATATTGGCCGAGCAATATAGACAAACCGTCAACGTCACACTCCTCGACATCGACTTCCTTATCAGTGTCAGTCTTTGACGAGAGCGCTTTTTTCTTTATGACGGTGTGCCAGAGCTGTACACCATCGATGGTTTTTTCTGGCTTTCCATCAATCAGTCGCAGACCAGCTGGAATTGTTTAGATTCAAAAAGGAGAACAATCACCTTGACTGTAGCTAATTGTGGGTTTCCTCTTGACTTCCGTAAAGGCTTGAGTCTGTTCTAAGGATTCCTGTTTCCGAACACGACGACCCTCGTTTGAAGCGTAGAAATCAACTGAATCTTTCGTCGGACTATTCATTATTCCAATCATCTCTGAAATAAATGAGCGTTAAGAACCAAAACAGACAGTAACTGTGGGAATTGTAGATCGAAAAAGTGGGAAAATTTATGATGGCGCGGAAAAGGAAACCCGAACACAAACAAGTCAAGGTGATGGGAAAGGAAACTAAGTCATCTATCGGTATCTCCTGACTTTTTTTTTCTGTTTGTTTATCATTGAATCGAAAATGCTTAGAGTGCGATCCACGCGACTGGATCCCAAAGAAGCCAATACCCGCCTCTCTCTTTCTCGTTGCCATTCAGGATTTTATCTCAGGCAAGCCGACCCTTTTATGGGGTTTTCCAATCTTCTCATACTATTTGTCTTATATTTGGGTACATTTGGCAAAGGTCTTTCACATCTAGAGCAGGATGAACCTCGGATAAGAAGGCAGGCCACCTGCAGCCAAAGAAGTCACAGTAATTCCCTCCACTACAATTACTTCCAATTTTAGAGACTAATTCTTCTGTTTACCATATAACAGGTGATCTTTGTTGCAATAAGGGTATTCGAAAAATTCTCTTCAACTTTGGAATTAATAAAAAAGTGCGAATGGGAGATGTCGCCAGGGTAGATGAGATCTTTCTTCTGCTTAGTCTTTTTTCAGAAAATTCAAAAGAGGATTCAAAACAAATTGAAGCACTCTTTTGAGCTTATTATTAGTACGAATGACTTTGCTGTGGCTTCGCATTACGGTGGATCAAGAATATGCAAAATCTCTTCAAATTTTGTTGGAAAAAAACGCCAAGACGACGGCCTTCATATTCTCGCTTATCAAACTCCAACAAACGTAAGTCTTTTTGTTTAAAAGGAGCTGTTCAGTATGATTTGAACAACGACAGGCAAGAACAGTTTTTGGCCGGAGTCGATGCTCAAGATCCGATGGGATCTACGCCGGAGGGAGACCGAGGGCATTTTCAAGACGAAAGGATAAATCATTTGGCTGGAGAAGGATCGGCCTCAATCCAGCCGAGTCCAAAGATTGCTCGAGCTAGTCATTTCAAATCCAAGCATGGTAAGTGATTTTGAAAGGTCGGGAAGTGGTGTGTCCAGTCGACACGAGCACAGCGAGTCAAAATGACAGCGTCACAGACAACTTGGTCTTTTTACTTAGCCCAAGTAGGTACTTGACGGGTCGGAAGGCAATTCGGTCGCATGGGTGGCTTTTTGAAATGTTCGTAAAAACGTTTATTACCCTTCGTTCCGACTTCTATTGTAGGAAACAACACTTTCCTCCGCCAAGGCCAAGATCTATTTGACGGTGAATCACGATTACCATCGGGAACTCATTGCAACCGACGTCAGAGGTCCGGGAACAAGTGCTGTAGTGGAGCACTTCACGAAGTCATGGAAGATGCTCTGACACGTCTCGCAACAAGTCCCCAATTCGACGAAAATAACAAGGCACTTGGAGTTCTTGCAAATGTGCTTCCACTTGACTTTTTTGACTTTCTCTTCCAGGTTATGAAACGAAAAGTTCAACAGAAATTCGGAAGGGTTTTTGAAGTTATTGTCTCAAATTCTGACTTTGCTTCGGTCTCTTATCAGCCAGGAGATTTCACTTGTAAATTACAAAGTCATGGCTTGTATGTCTTGGCCTATGAGAATCCAGCACAGCATAGGGTAATCAAGCCAAAGCTTTGCGAATAATTTTTAGTACCAACCGTTTAATGTGGCAGAAGAGAAGCACTATTCATCTGTTTCTGATCGAGATCGATTGGGAACAGCGGATTTCACTTTGAATGGCGAGAAACAGCCAACGGCTGCGTTGCAACTGGAGACAAAAGGTGAAAGAACAGGCTTTCCACGAGGTTCTCATTGTCAAGCCGATCAACGCCTAGGTTGGATTATAACTCCCAAAACAAGAAGTCAAGGGGTTTTCAGGCTCTCGCTGCTGCAACTTGCCACTTTTCGAATCAATGCATGACACTTTGAAGCAAATGAAAGCCGAAGACACATTCAACGTCTATGACAAGAGAAAATTAACCACTGTAGGTCCACCCAGCTCAACAAAAAATTTCTAGGAATTGTGCGAACGAGCCGAGGTAGATGTCGGATGGAAACTGAAATGTATCGTAGGAGACGATGATTTCGTGGTGGCCAATCACGGAGACTACGAACATTCATGTAAATTCCGACTTGATGAGTATTATATAATGGCCTGGGAAGTGAATGGAGCCTATCCGGAAGAGGAAAAAGACACAGCGGATGCAGGACTCACCTCATTCGTTGGCTGTTCAGGACCAGTAACAGGCCTCGAAGGTGGTGGTCTTGTACAAGTTTTAACAACAAGTTTTAGGTGCCTCTTGTTGTAGCGGTACTTTACGCTATGCCATGGTTCAAGCCATTAACGAAGCTACGAAAAAAGACTTCACCCGTATCAATACGAACTACGTCTCTCGGGTAAGTTACGTGTAGTCTGGCGGCCACATTATGACGCAACAACAGCTCGAAGACCATTTTGATTGTGTTTTAGATTGTGGCCAATATGAGTCAAGAACTGAACAATACGAGAATGGAGACGATAGGTAAGTAAGCAGTTGGCAAGTAAAAAGATAATATTTTCGTCTCACGAGGAGACTTTGTCTGGAGAACTAGCTTGGGATTGACTAGCACCTATTGTAAAATCGACATCTACGAGTTCCATGCTTTGGTGTTCGAGTCGGGAGGAGTTAGTCTAATAATTTCGTTAATAATGGCTCTATAGATTCCCTATCAAAATGAATTTGCTACATCAGATGTGGTGGCAGTGGATGCTATCCCTTTTGAAGAAGATTTTATAGCTCAAATTCAACAACCACTCAATTCCGCTCCTTTACAACAAGTGCCTAATCTTGTTCAACAATTGCAACCACCTCAACTCGTCCAACAGCAATTTGTGCCTCAACAAGTAGTCCAAATTCCACAGCAGCAGTTTCTGGTTCCTCAGCAGGTTGGTTGGTCCATCTAATCTCTACACTGTTTACCTACAGAATGTCCCATTACAACCGCCGGTGCAGCAAGTTTACGTCCCGAATTATTTCGCATACTACGCTCCTCCTGCTGTTGCCGGGGGATACTGTTTTTCAGGAGAAACCACAGTGATTACACCCAATGGACCCAAAAAGATGTCGGCTCTTCGAGTTGGAGACTATGTTCTGACAGCCAATACGACCCAAGTGAAAGCTTCTTTCAACTATACAGAATAAGTTTCAGACATATTTTGCACGAGTCAATTCATGGA
Source organism: Oscheius sp. JU1382 (assembly GCA_932521405.1). Taxonomy (NCBI): domain Eukaryota; kingdom Metazoa; phylum Nematoda; class Chromadorea; order Rhabditida; family Rhabditidae; genus Oscheius; species Oscheius sp. JU1382. The sequence goes on along the minus strand of OW051478.1, from coordinate 5,281,783 downwards.
TGCATAGGATAGAGGAAGAGGTGATATCTTTCTTAGAAGTCGAAACTGAATCCGGGAAAAGTCTTCAACTAACTGGGAAGCATATGATCTACAGGAATAAGTGCAATGGTTTGTTTTTGAGAGAATCAATCGAGAAAAAAAACTCATAGGTACTTCTCGATTCTTGGAAACAACACTACCTAAAATTGGAGAAGAAATATTCGCCGACCGTCTGGTCACGGGAGATTGTCTGTTTGTACTTGAAAATGTGGGAGATCAATGGCTGAATCTGATGAAAACATTTAGGAAAAATGGAAACTGGAACCGATTCGGAGGATTGGGATTGTGGAACGAAAAGGATTCTTCGCACCGTTGACTTCGAACGGCAGAATCATCGTAAACAACGCCCTTGCCTCGTGTTATTCTGAAATCAAAGGCCCCGTCTTGCAGACTTCGTTCTTTACGGTATTTTAAGATCCTCGCTTTTAGAAAATAACTCTAGATCTCTTCTTTCATCAAGCGGACATTAGAGAAAATGACCTCTTGGATTGCTCAAACCAACGTGGAACTTCCTATGAGTACAACTCTTTGGAGAGAAATGCTTCTGATCCTTCTACCTTCAAATTCAATCTCTTTAGTGCAATAAATATGTTTTAATATGTCGAGAACTTGATCAAAGTGGACGGCCGGTGGTTTCTGATGTGGCAACTAGATTGAAGGAATCATTGCAATTCTTCACACAACGGATCGGAATCGAATCGAGATCTATGTCCCTTTATTTTCATGAGACAATCACGTGTTATTTCTGGAAAAACGTTTGCAAAAAAAAGAATTCGATTTAATGGGTCAGAGTGGACATAGAAGCTGATTCGAGTCTGCCTTTAGTTTGACCCAGATTGTGCTGATTTATGACAAAAATCTCGTTATTCTAAGACTTTTGAACTTGGATTTGAAAGAGAGAAAAAGTAGATTAACGATCAACAGAAAGAGATCAATCAGACGCAATATAATCGGCAACTATCGCTGCCGTGATAGGTGGTCATTACGTCAAAGAATTCCGTAAAAGTGTTCGAAGAAAAGGTAGATTTAATGGCCACAAACAATTCGTGTCACAGGACGAGGAGGAATGTCGCAAACCCATTGAGGATTCGCGTCACCACAGGTCCCCATATATGAAATATCACCGGTAAGATCCAGCCAAACTCCATCCGTTCCCAAGGCGTAAAGATGATCTCCGAGATTACAATTTATTACCAATCTAAATAGGGGATTCAATTGATTGAAAGAACTCACGAACAACCGTTGGCCACTCTCATTACCATCGGATTCAAAGTCCCATCACAAGTCGTGGCCCCAGTTGGGATCATGTCGCATACATAAGGGTTTGGACAATGCTGACACACTGAAAGAAGCTGCAAGAAACTCGATAGACCAACTGCTATTGTCAAAAGAGGTTGTTGTGGGAGCTGCACTCGTTGTTATTGACTCTGTTGCCGTAGTCACTTCAATGGTGGTTGTCATATCATCCGCTAGAATTGATTATTCCTCAACTTGTTGTTTCTTACGTGAAGTGGTTGGCGCACAGCCGGAGGAGAGATTGATTAGAGTTAAAAATATTATTCTTGAAGCCATTAAGATATTTATAGATGAGATCAAGAAGAGGCTAATACATAAAACGTAAATATATAGAGGTCACAAGAAATACTTCTCGATCTTCCTTTCGATCCGATGGCCCACAATCTGGTTTATGAACATCAAGTGGATAAGGGTTCATGAATGACTCACAATCTTCTCCCAGTCAAACCGGGCGAATAAAAGTTTATTTTTATTGGGAAGATGTTTCTCTTTTTAGAATTCTATTTCCTTTAGATTTTTGATGAATAATGGAAGACTCAAGGTAGCGAAACACTCCGCTAGAAACAAATTCTAACTGGCTCTTCTTTCTGGAGACTTGCTTCTTTCCAGACTCCTTATCAGGATATTACACTAATCGAAGGATCAAATACTAAAATCTAGAGCAGTTTTTGGATGTTTAGATTTTCGCATTTTTCCATTAAGCATTGACGGATCTTAGCAGCAGATTCCGGGTCAGTTTGCGGACGCAAGAAGAATTCGTGTAATCTTTGCTGTCATAAGCAAACTATCAGTAGAAATATATTCAAGGATGTCCACAAACAATTCTAGTCACTTGTCGATTATCACAAATCCATTGAGGATTGCTATCCAAGCAATAGCCAGTGTACTGATTGTAGAGTGGAAGATATGTCCAACTTCCGCTCAGCTCTTTTACGTAAGGTTTGTCCACTCCATTACATTGAATAAATATTCTAAAAATATCGAGCGCAAATTATTAGAATTTACCTGCATGAATCAGTTCCTCTAATTACGGCAGGCATTATGGTAGCGTCGCAGATTGCGCCTCCACGTAACGTTTCACAGACATAAGGAGTTGGACATCTCTGGCACACTTTGAAACTGATTCGGAATTTGTTGGTTTCTTACTGCTATTACCCGTGTCTGTAGTAGTTACCAAAAGAGTTGTTGTTGTCGGAACAGAGATAGTTGTTGTCATAGCATCGGCTGAATTTAGATAATTTGGACTATTTTAAACTTACGAGAAGTAGTTGGCATACATTCCAAAGCTGTTTTTACCGTTAGAATTATTGTAAGAATTTTTTCAATTGAACGATACAACATGGATAAGATATAGACTGGACTCGTTGCCTCTGATTGAAGGATCAGGCTTTCGTCTGGACATTGAAATCACAATAAATACACATTTACTCCAGCCATTTTCAGTCTCTCCTAGCCTTTTGTAAAGAAGAATCAACTCGAGAATCTCGCTAGTCCTTGAAGTATTGTCTTCGCACAAAAACAGAATGTTTCCTAGCCTATTCACGGAAAAAAACTGACCCTCGCTCATTTTTTGGAAAACATCTTTGCCGTTGAATCTGAAGGGAAACATTTTCTATAAAACTTAAAATAAACTTTGACATCATTGGGACGGAAACCAGCCTCAACAGAGACAATGTTTTGCGTCGGTGTTGATTACCCTTTGTTAAACAGACTGAATTGATTTCTGTGTCATTCGACAACAGGCGACACGATGAGCCGTCAGATAAGGAGCACTTCTATTTGCCAGTTTTTTTTTTTCTTTTTTTCCCAAAACTCCAGAATTCAGGAGTCATTTCAATGAAAATGGAGAGACTCATTTGGAACATCTTTGCGATTTGAGTATCCGAGTGAAACCTGATCGACTGAGGAAGACTGGCATCATTTGCACCATTGGTGAGAACTGATGTGTGCTTTGAGAGGGCGGCAATTTAGGTCCGGCATGCAATACTTTGCAGATTTTGAAGGAGATGATTGCGAATGGAATGAATATTGCCAGACTGAACTTCAGTCATGGAACTCACGAAGTTTATCAAATGGGAGAACAAAGAGCATCGTTTTAGGATCACGCCAAGTCGATTGCTCTCATTCGAGAAGCAGCAAAACAATCGGAAGATGCCGTTGTCGCAATTGCTCTTGATACCAAAGGTCCCGAGATTAGGACAGGGCTTCTAGTTGATGTTTGTCTTTTCTGAAGTTTTCTTTTAGTAGCTTTAGAACAAAGATGTTGAGTTGAAACAAGGAGCCAATATTCGATTAACTGTAGATCGGAAGAAGGAAGCTTCCGGTACAGCCAGTCTTCTCTATGTGGACTATGATCGACTTCCTCGTGTTGTGAAAAAGGCAAAAATTGAGGCTGGAAAAATAAAAAATATTCAGAAATCAAGGATCTATATTGACGACGGTTTGATTTCTCTTTTGGTGAATGAATGTCACGATAATGAAGTGCTGTGTACTGTAGAAAACGGAGGATTCCTCGGAAATAGAAAGGTACAAATGTCGTTTTTATCTTGTGAAAATATTTTGAACAGGGTGTTAATCTGCCCGGAACACTCGTTGATTTGCCAGCTGTGACGGAAAAAGACAAAAAAGATTTGCTTTTCGGAGTCGAGCATATGGTTGACGTGATTTTTGCTTCGTTTATTCGAGATTCTAACGGCATTCGAGAAATTCGCAGAATCTTGGGAGAAAGGTTTTACTCCTTTCGTATTTATAATGTCTTTTAGAGGAAAACACATAAAGATAGTTGCGAAGATTGAATCGGAAGAGGGAGTCATGAATGCCGATGAGATCATCGCCGAATCGGACGGCATCATGGTTGCTCGAGGAGATCTAGGCATTGAAATTCCGTCTGAAAAAGTTTGAATTTCTTAAAAGAAAGTCTATTCCAGGTTTTTCTTGCTCAAAAGATGCTATGTGCAAAGAGTAATCTGGCCGGCAAAGCGTGTATTTGTGCGACTCAAATGCTCGAAAGTATGGTCAGCAAGCCAAGACCAACCAGAGCTGAATGCAGGCTTCTTTTGTTATTTTATAAAAGATTTTAAGGCAGTGATGTTGCAAATGCCGTCTTAGATGGAGTGGATTGTGTTATGCTCAGTGGAGAGACGGCTAAAGGCGAATATCCTTTGGAAGCTCTTCAAATGATGCACATGGTCGGCGATTTTTGACCTTTTAAAAGTCTACAAGTTCTAGACTTGCAAGGAAGCCGAGACTGCCTTCTATCATTCGAAATTCTTCGCAGAGATTTTGCTGAATACGAGTAGACCCACAGATGTGACCAATACAGTTGGTTGGTTGATTGGTTGGGAAAAGTTCTCCGATTTCAGCCATCTCTGCCGTGACTGCCTTGACTTGTAATCAAGCAACCGCCATTATTCTTCTGACTTCGACTGGACAGTGAGACTCTTCTTTTCTCGTCATCATTCGACATTTAGGACAGCCATCATGTGCTCCCGTTATAAGCCCCCTGTGCCGATAATTGCCGTTTGTAGAAATTTCGTGGTGGCTAGACAGCTCCATCTTAATCGAAGTGTTTTCCCAATCATTTTTGAAGGTAAAATCACCAGTAGCTCTTTATTTTCTAAGGACCACAATTGGACGATTGGCATGAAGATGTGGAACAACGAATTGCATTTGGAATTGAGCATGGAAAAGGAAAAAAATGTATTCGCAAAGGGGATACTGTAGTCGTCATTTCGGGATGGAGACACGGTTTTTTCAGATTCTAATGCGAATAACAAGATTTTAGGACAAGGAGGGACAAATACAATGAGAATCATCAACATAACTCATTAGACAAAAAATAAAAATAGGAAACTTCAAAGAACATTTTTCGAGAGTTCAAAGACAGGCTTAATTGCTACTTTTTGACCCGATTCATGCTATACCCGATTGGAGGAGTTCGAAACTCTTCAAGTGCTCAATCAACCCCGATTTATGGAAGTCGTTTTTTATGGACTTATTGGTTTGTATTTTTTGTGGTCGGACTTATTAATGTAACCGGCGCTTTGACTTGTCGAGAACTGTACCAATACATTACAAATCTGAAAAAAGAATTTCTTGTCTTCCTCCCCTTAAGACCCACCCATCCAGAGCCAAATGCGTCAGCCAAACAGCTGACATACAGAAGAAATAAGACCAAAGTGTGTCGATGATCGCGGTTCCAAAGACACTCAAAAGCATGTCGACCACATACATAAAGTCTTGGATCAAATTCTGAATTTGAGTTGACACAGGAAAGACTTTTCAGCCAACTTGAATCAAAAGACGGCGGCTCTTGATTATCATCCTTCGTTCGTAGGACTTATTTGTTGAGATTTGAAAGAGTTCCCGACTCATTTTGATAAAAGTACAGATGTTGAGAAGAGTAGAGACGATTGTAATCCCAATTGTGACATAGAGCAGCAAATAGCTGAGGTCTATGGCACATGGCGTGTTGCTCGGAATCCAGGAAAGCAGCTCGATATTATAGAGATACTGACAATTCTCTGTAATTATTTGGCTTTATGGACTAGACGTGGTCCCTACTTCTGAATCCGGCTACGAAGAAAAACAGGGAAGCCGTGAAGCAAAAGATAAATCCTCCCTGTTGAATTGAATTAAATTAACAAAAAAGACCTACAATCAGTGGTCGTTTTCCAGTTTGTTTTTTGAATGCCAAAGGGAACCAGATAGCGAAAAAACGATTCAACGAGGCACAGCCCTGGAGCGACAATCCCATTAGATAAGAGCTATAGCCGTTCAATTGAGAAATCACAGCATTAAATGGGTCGGGGAGATAGTAGCGATTTCTAAAAAGAGGGCATTGGTTTTTTTGAGGATTTCCTTACAAAAGGGTACAAGGAGCTGACCAAAGCAGGAAGCAGAGACAGACGATCACATTACAAATCGACCTCATCCTATAGGAGAATGGCTCGGATGAGGAGAAGAACTCACCGGCAGATGTCATAGAAACTTCCGCTGAATTGCTTCTTTCCCAAAATAAAGATGACATGGATGCCGATAGCGACCCCAAAGAAGGAAACCACGAGCATATAGAGACCCGCGAAAATGCGAAACACATCCATGAATGCGTATTTCCCAGATGACGGCTGAAAAGGGAAGAATTCAAGCAATTAGCTACAGTTGCGATGGTTGGAAATGAGCCAGTGAGAAAGAAAGGGGAGGAGATTGGTAAAAGTACAATTGTAAAAGCGATCGAGGAGGGTCAGGCGGCTCAGAAGCTGACGTTCGACATAATGACAGGAGGTTAGAGCAATTAGTTAAAAACGTAGATTGTTTTGATTGCTAAGTGGCCTGTCTACGAATCCATTGAACATAGGGAATTCAAAAAGGTCAAGAGGTTCGAACACTTTTCCTTCTCATGGCATTAATACTTAAATTATACCGGAAGCAGGAATCTTTGAACGGGGCTAAAAACTCAAAGTACATAAGGAAGAAACTTCCTCCAATAAGCCAGAATGAAGGAATTTTTGTTCTGAGAGTACTGATACTTCCGGACTTTAATGTTCTAAGAAAACAGTCGAAGCGGAAGGATAAATAACTTTTAAAAACAAATCCAAACGATACTCTGAACCTTGACAGTGACGTGTCCAGAGAGAGCAGATGGCACGAGCTTCCTCTGAAGTTCTAGAACTAATAGTTTTGGATCAGACTCTAGAGCAGGTTTGTTGAAGAGGAAGTATGCTCACTTCCGCTTCAAATATTTAATTGAAGGTCAGTGATGATCTCAAAATAACAGAAGTTTAGCGAAGAGGCGATCAGGCGTCTAGCTGTTATTAGCAAGTTGGTGTGAAAGAATTTATTTATAAATATCTGGACTATTTTCAGTTCATTCGAACAACGTCTGGCTTTCTGACATCTGTGGCTTCCTTGATGACCCATCCTTCTGTTTGTTTGATTAGAAGAACATCGATGATTCCAGATTCGGATCCGGAGGTGGTAAAAGCCTTGAGGTTGGCAGCTGCTTTGATCTGATCAGCTCCTTCTCGGGAAGCGCTCTTGGCTGTGAAATAGAAATTGAGGACGCCTCGATTGGCCTCCCTTTTGAAGTAATCAACCACATCTAATATTTTTGTTTTCCAATCAACACGAGATCTTACCGTTCTTTCCGAAAAAGTCCTCCGTCTCTCCGTCTAACGTCCTCGTGTACATGGCATCAGATGAAACGAACTGAAAGGGAATTTCAGAGAAAAATTGAGACTTACTTGGCCTATTGCTGAATGATCTCCAGAGTTGAAGGCTTTAAGAATATTGGCATAAACATCGTTGAATATTTTCCCAGCTTCCTCGTCTCCAACTGGGGCCGCGGTTACACACGAAGAGAAAGCCAACAAGACTATCAAGGTGAACATTGCTGTAACTGAGACTACTTCGTGTCGGGAAAAAAGTAGCAACAAAGAATGGAAAACAATGTTTGATTGTGAGAATGTTCTCCCATTATATACTGGGCCTTCGCTACGCCAACTGGCTTCCGCGTTTTTCAAATCGTCTCCTACTAATTGCCGCAAAAGGAAGACAAACCTTTGGAATTTCCCTAGGAACTGCAGCTATTTGGCAAAGATGAGTGGGCAAATCCAGCGAATAACTACATTCTAGGAGAAAGATATCTTTCGGCCTGTAGGAATGAAGGCAATTTGGAAAGAAAGCTGTGGAAATCTATTGAAAATTTAGAACGAATTTAACAAAAAAAAACGCAGAACACTAATTTGATTGGGATCATGACGACCTTTAGCCTCTTTTCCCAGACTTCCTTCTTTCTAAAGAGAATTAAGTGAAATAATTTATTGGAGCTATAAATATCACAAAGGTAGAATCACAACAAATTTACCAGTAATCTCAATTGAAAAAAATTAAAAGAAACAATAAACAAATCAAAGCTCGTCTTTCTCCTGTTCTTCTTGTTTTTCTAGGTCGACATCAGTTTCATCCGTTGAATTCGTGGTAGCTGCTGAAAAACGACAACTTGGAAAAGACAAAAATATTTATTGAGCAATGGAGACAACCCGTGAGTGATTTGGCGTTTTAAAAGGCAAGGAATTTTTGAGCTTCATCCGGAATCGACTGGGGATTAACGTTAATTTCAATAATAATAATTAGGACGACAGCGATGGCTGTGAGGAACATCAGAAAATAGGATTTTCGCCAGATAACCAGGGTTATTATGGCCGCAAGGGTGGACATCGAAATCAGGCGCAACATGAGATCAGGACGCAACCAGCTATTGTGAGGTGCGGCTGAAAGAGGCTTTGTTAAATTTTATGTCCTGATCAAATTCTCTGATGCCGTTCTTGTTAGAAAACGCTGTAATGGCGATAATTTGGACAGGTCTATCCCGTGTTTGGTCTCAACTTTGTTGCGGGTTCAAAACGGGCAAAATAGAAGTTCTTTTCGACAACACGGGTTAGAGAAAGTTCAAAAGATTCTCACCTTCTATATCAACGACGCATTTTCCTTCTTCTTTTTTGTATCCATCTAAACACTCGCAACTGAATGAGCCAACAGAGTTGACACATTTCTCGTATTCTCCACTGCATGGTGTCGCTCCACATTCGTCAATATCTGAAGTCTCGTTTAAACTGTGGCTTAATTAAACTATTGAAATAGTTTCGCCTATGAGATTTTCTCTGAATGTCGTCAAAAGGACTTGGGAATTTTAATAAACATCGAGAGCTCTTTCTGTGAGAGTATAGCCAAAAGGAAGCAAATTCTTACCGACACATCCTTCTTCTTCCTTGAATTTCCAGCCGGATCGGCATTTGGAACATCCAGTTGGACCAGCGGAAGAACAGCCACCAGCACAGCCCTCATAACATTCTGGAAAGATTCTTTCTTACATCCAACGATCCTACTCTGACATTCGATAGAGGTATCGGTTTTGGGAAGTTCGAAATAGTCGGCATCACAGTGTCTACATTGGTTGCCCACATAGCCGGCATCACATTTACACTTTCCACTTCCCTGTCGACTGCCGTCCCCCTGAAGTGAGTGGTCAAGAAGTAACGACTAAGACTCACATGACACCGCCCGTGGCCGAAGCATGGCTTGGCTCTACTCTCAACTGCGGGACATTTCAGACAATTTGGACCAAAATGGCCATCAGGACAACACACTAAAGAATAAAATAAAATAGAAAAGGCTGACGCTCACATTTGAGTTGTTGGATGCAGAGCCAAGCTTCCATGTTGGATTCTTGATGCTTATAGTAATAATCTTCGAGAGCTTCCTCGTTCTCTTCGAGGAGAGCTGCACACTAAATTGAAAATTTGGTAAAATTTCAAAAGGAAGAACTGACTTTGAATTCCAATTCAGATAGTCCATGGAATTTATCCATGTCGATGAGAGACTTCTTCTTGCACAAGCCTTCTTGGATCTCTACCAGACGAGTTTCACTGGAGCAATTAGATTTAAAAATAAGAGAAAGATTCTACCTTGTAGCATATTTGCCCAAGTTTTTCTCTTCCCAAGCTGTGTCTCCTCCTCCAAAATGCTGCCTTGCTGTCAATTGAATACCCTAACGATTTGGATAGCAGGGAAAATGAAAAACCAACCGCTTGAAATGTTTCCACCAAAAATTGGCAGTGCCTACACTTTTCATTTTTGATCAGAACATCAGCTGCTTGAAATAGAGGTAGAAAGAAGAGGAAAATAAGAGATCTCATTTTTGTATAATCTGAATAACTTTCTTTAGGGAAATATCTAAAATTTCCAAGTCCTTTCCTCAGAAATATTTTTAAAAAAGTAACAAATTAACTCGCCTACTAGATAAATATCGATCTGACAGCGAAGCCACAATGACCGCGCGAGCAGTCGGCCGGCCGACCCAGGTCTAAAACAAACAGTTTGTGCCGGTCAGGAAAGGAAAGGAGAAGATTTTCCAGAAAAAAAAGCTTTGGAATTAGTCGATTTTTAATTCAAGAATAACGACGAATCTTTTTAAAAATTAATAACATAAGAAATCTAGCAATATTGTAAGAATAAGATGGGGATAATTATTAATTCGAAGAAAAAGAGAGAATAGACTACCAAATATCAGAAGCATAGAACCACAAATTAGAGATAAAAGACAGACGGACTAAACTGACGTTTCATACTACTTAAAGGGTTCCCGTTGGCGAAGGGGCAGATTTTCCTCGCCAGTACGTTCACCTGTTCGTCCAAAAGACTCTGCGCATCTGCCGTTCCTGCACTCTCTCAGAGCTCCCGGCAGCATTTATTCAGGCCTAAGGCTGTTCCTCCTTTGAACACAGTGTTTTACATTCGAACGAGCGATTTGTTCCATTTGGAGGATCGCCGAAATCTAATTGGATCAATCTCGCAGAAAGATGAGATGGATTCCATATGTCTTCTTCGCCCATATGGCTTCAAAATGAGCCACCAGATCTAATTAGCAAAAGCTCCTTGCGCCACCTATCAATTATCTCTGTTTGTCCGATCGCCGCTCCCCCTTGACCTCCCTCCCTTTCACCACCAACATCACCGACTGATATGTTGTCATCCGGTCGGCAAGGGTGCGATCCTAATCCAATTTTTCAAGTACCCGTTTTCCCGTCTTGGAAGGTTGAATGGAACAATCGACGAAGTAGCTCCCCTCTCTGCAATCCTACACCGTTCTGTCAACATGTAGCATCTGTCGCCTCCTATTTTCCGGGCGAATACTCCCTCTTCGCACCACCTGTGGGAGGTGCCGGCTGCCATTCATTTTTGATGCCGCTTTATTTTTTGGCACCTGGCCGAATAATTTTATGCATTTTTTGTTTCCCACGAATCAGCCATACAATAGCCTTTTGTATCATCGGGAACGCGTACGTCCTTGGTATAATCTTGAGAAGGCAAACACGACAGATCTTATCTTTCCAAGTTTTTATAAGTCTTATTGGGAAAAGATAAATCCTCTCAAGAAGCGTCATCTCCCTCGAAACATCTGTGTATCGCCTCCTCTCTCTTCTTTTGCTGTACGATCATAAAAAGAGCTCTCATTTTCTCCGTTACTTTCCGTAATGACTGCCAATCCCGAGCGAATCTCTCTCTTGACTCGACCAGTTTCTCTCAAATGTTTTGTTCCGTCAATGTTTTTCATATCTGCGGGCGCTCTCCATTCAGTGCCACTGTCTATTTGCTCGCCATACACGGGAACATCGCCCTCTTTCTCCAAAAATGTACATTTTTTGGGTGGGGAAAGCCCAGAGCTTCCGGAGACTCTGACCCCCTCTCACTCTCTTGATATGTGCCACATAAACACCCGTCTGTCGAGACTTTGAATATTTATGTGTCCCCGGCCGGAACGCCTGCCGAAATCTGTGCCACTTTTTGTCATTAGTACGAGAAATGACTCAGTCTTTCCTTTTAACTGAGTTTGGCATTGATTCTCCCTTTGAATTGGAATCTAATTCCCCCAGTTTGGAGCGAGCTTTGTCGAGCCCTGATTGTCCTCTCTTTTTTGAATCTCGTAATATTTCCGAAACTCATAGATCATTCGAAACGAGATGTGAGGACGTCCGTAGGTGACAGTGTAATTCTGGTGGCCACACCCGCGATCACACCCTCTTCTTGGATTGCTCCTCTACTACAATTGTGACACATGTTCGGAACCCGTTTTCGATTATGAAGCGCGGCTGTGTTTTTCACCTTCCGTCGGCCCGAACACCCTCAAACGAGGTCGCACTTTGCCATTGTTGCCAAGTTTACTTTGCAAATTCCTACTGGAACAACTGGCTGTTTGAGTAATTTCTTAGCGGTTTGCTGGCCGGTTGGCTGGGCCACTTGCGCGGGCCATTTGAAATTCAAAGTTCGCACTTGGCAATTATTCTTCATTCCATCGAGGTCATTTTCGTCTTCGCTCACTTTTTCAAGGCTATTTTCAGCAACAAGGGTATTTTCTCGTCTATTTGCCTACTGAAAGCACATGACATTTCCCAACACTTTTCCCGACAAAACCCGACTTGTGTCAAAGCGTGGGATGTGAAATCCTACTACTTGTCTCTATGACTACGCTCTCATTTTCTCCCACTTTCTCTCGTTCATCATTTCGAGACTGGCCCCAGAAGGTTCCTAGCTGCTCTGCTGTTTACCCTGATTGATCTTCATTACTTCTCTAGAAGACTCGCGTCTAATCCTCCTCCTTTACACCATAAGTGGACAATTCGTTCAGTAGGACAGTCGCGCAGGCGGGCCATAATCCTCTTATTCGGCCGCCTGTTTGCTCCAATCACCCTCACTCTATTTGGCTCTCTCACCGGTCTTTATTATGCTTCAGCGTTTTATACAATTCGCTTCGTTTAGGTAAGCCAAAAAAAAATGGACGAGGCCAAAAACATGGCGCTTCTGTTCTTCATGGACCATCTGATGCAGAAAAATGGCCGGAGAACCATCCATGATCTGTCCTGTCAGTTCGGAGCCAGAGGGTAAGATTTTGTTTGCCTTTTTACATTTTGAATTATCCTTCTAGATTCACAGAATCCATGAGAAATGCCGTTGGAACGACGCAAGAAGGCCTAACGGATTTCCTCCAACAACACCCATCCCTCTTCACAATTGAGGGAGATCAGGTGAGAGATCTTTTTAAACAACTATTTCCAGGTGATTTTAAATGGATTTGGTGATATGACAGCCAAAAACAATCCGTTGCTTCAATCTCCATCTCGGAATAGAGATTATGAAAAGGAAGCTGTCGAGTTCTTCGTCAACAAACTCACAAAATTTGGACCTGAACTTCAGGTAAAATTTACCCCTTTCTTCCAATTTTTCACAGATAAAATCCCTTCTTGGTCATCGTTCCCAAGCAGCTCCAGAAGTCCGCTTAGTCTCTGGAAGACATCTAAAAGAGTTTTGTGAATTCCTCGCCTCACAAGTGGATTATTTTGTTGTGGAAGGAGATCGTGTGAGACTTAAGGTGAGTTGGTTCCGTTGATCTCAACGACTATCTTTAGGACATGCCTGAGCCGGACGAAAATAACGTGGAACTTGACGACGAGGGTAAGCCACTGTCTGGCGTCAAAGCTAAACAAGCGGCTGTCGAGTACTTGAAGAATGTTTTGGAGCAGGTGGAAACAGTTCCTTTCATTTTACCGTCCTTGCAGAACGAGGATCAACCGATCCCATTGGATGCCTTTTACCAGAGGTTTTGTCAGCGCTTCAACCACACAATCAGACAGGATGTGGCCACCAATCCCAAGGAATTACTCCAGTTTTTGAAGTTGAATCGGAGTCTTTTCTTCATCAGAAGTAACAAAGTAAGTCCTCTTTCGAGCTCTCAAAAGCTCTCTAGGTTTCTCTGGTCAAAAACAAACCAAGTGAGGATGGGTCAGAAAATGGTTCGGACGAGGCAGATACCGAGAGCAACAACAACATCTTCCCCTTGGATCAGAACGCTCTCAACAGAATACATTTCGTAAAAGCTCTAAAACCCGCCCAGGTTGGCTTTCTTATTTATTTTTATATTTCTCTTTCAGGAATTAATGGATAGAATCTGGCAAGATCTGAACAATATGGAAAGGCCTCTTGTGGGGTTGGATTTCAAGACAGTTTCAGTCGGAGTCGATGGAGAGACTTTTCTTTCTCTCGGAGTTGTGGCCACAACCTCTCAAATTGGAGTTTTTGATCTGGCTTCTAGTGATGTTATCCTTCTAGAAAGTGGCTTGAAGGGACTCCTCGAAAGTGATAAAGTTACCAAGGTTAGTTCTTTTCTTTTTCTTTTTTAAAAATTTCTTCAGGTTATCCATGACGCTAGAAGAGTGGCGAGTCTTCTTGCCCATAAATACGCCGCCCATATGAGAAATGTCTTCGATACCCAAGTGGCTCATACGGTCCTTCAACACGACAAATTTGGAAAGCCTTTTAATGACATGCGTCCCATTACCTTCATCAATCTCCAACGAGTCTATTATCCTCAGTCCATTATGCTCAGCGATGTTACTCCAAGAAAACTCAGTCAAAGTCCCAAGTAAGATTTATTTCAAGACAATTTAATGATCCTTTAGCTGGGGAGTTCGTCCAATTACCGAAGATTTCCTGCTGACAGTCGTTGAAGAAGCTCATTGTTTGGTCGGAGCGATCCACCAGACTCTTTCCAACTTGATTCCAGTTCATCTTCGTGGTCTCTTCGAAGATAAATGTATCGAGGTAAATCTATAGTCTACTTTAAAGAAATTGTTTAGGTTCTTCTGGCCAGCCCAACCCGTCCTCCCCCATTCGCCCCTAACAGCCCCTATCGTGCCTCTACCCGACGTGGTGATCGTCCTGCTTCCGCCTATAACCCTCCCGTTTATCAACCAGCCTATGCTGTGCCTCCCCAGCAGACCAAAAAGATGGCTGACGCCTGTACCCAAACCTTTTCAACGGGAGATATTCAAGTGCTCAATGTCTATTACGAGTAGTTCCCTATCGCTCACACGAGATTTTATAAAATGCTAGTCAGAACATATCGTGCAGCAGAGAGCGGCCTTTGTCTAAATATTCTGAGCTTAAAACTGTGATGATAAATGGTTTATTTTGGGAATTTCTAACGACGAGTTCCGTCTTCGAAGAAAATTCCGCCATCGATGGCACAATATTTGGGACAGATTCCCTTCTCTCCAGCTCCTCCAGATTGACCAGGTTGACCAGGGGCTCCTGGGTTTCCATCGGATCCGGGATTTCCAGAGGGTCCGGGAGCTCCCTTGGGTCCAGCGGGTCCAGGATATCCAGGTCCTCCAGGCTGACCAGGAGCACCAGCAGGTCCAGCAGGTCCAGGAGGTCCAGCGGGTCCTGGGGCTCCAGGTTGGATGGGCTCAGAAGGACCATCTTGTCCAGGCTGACCAGGAGCACCAGGAGCTCCAGGGTTTCCAGAAGGTCCAGGAGGTCCAGGTGGTCCAGCGGTTCCAGGAGCGCCAGAGCCTCCTCCGGATCCAGGTTGTCCATCTTGTCCAGCATCTCCAGCAGGTCCAGGGGGTCCGGGAGGTCCGGGAGGTCCAGGAGGACAAGGCTTGCAGGGGGGAGGAGTGATTGGTTCGCAGGGAGCCTGAGGAGGCTTTCCGGGGTTGCCGGGAGCTCCAGGGACTCCAGGCTTTCCGGGGCGTCCAGGACGACCAGGGGTTCCAGCAGCTCCAGCAGCTCCAGGGAGACAACATCCAGAGCAGCTTCCTCCTTGTTGCTGGACATTGTTGTTGACAAAGTCAGAAGGTCCAGTAGCATAGCCTCCAGTGGAGTATCCGGCTTGACGAGCAGTTCTGTTAGCAGCCGGAAGACTGCGAAGATACGTGATCTCGCCATAGATGGAGTTGGCAGACGACTAAAAACAGCTGGTTTCTTGTGATCAAAGATGCCAAACCTTGCAATAGCTGATCTCATGGTTCATGGACTTTTTGACTCCCTCGATGTAGTTGTAGACCATGGGAAGGGTGATACATACCGAGAGTACTGCCACCACCGAGAAGAAGACAGCCGAATAGGCCACAAAGCGATAAGCCTGAAAACAGCCATTTTGGTCGAAGAAGGAAGTAACGAACCTTGACACGTGAGGGGTCCTCCATCGCCGCTCTTGTCCATTTCCAGAAGCTGGGGGCTTTTTAAACGAGTCAGTTAACCTTGACTGTTATCAACTGCGCAACTCTAATCATTTGAGAAACTAGCTGAAAGAATCAAATGCTATCAAAAGGAGAGAGTAACACAAAGCTTTTCCCTTTCATTTGAGGAGAGTCGCGTGAGTGAGCGTGATTGTCAAAGGTCAACTCTGACCAATAAACAAGGTCATCAAGTGTAAAAATATTTATTTAATACTGCCTGATATGAATGTCGTACGGTAGATTGCCTCTCATTTGGCCAATATCGAGAGTCACCATTCTGGCGCACATCTGATCGTCATAAGCCGCAGCCACCTGTTTTCTTTCATGTTGGTTTACAAAAACAAACCCTGAACTCTTTAAGAAGAAGAAAAAGAGTTGAAAGACGCTTAATCCTCCACTCCTGAGGAAACTCTCGATAAACGTGACTGAGATAGTCAACAAGGATATGACAATACCGATTTCTGGCGCTTTGAACAACTTCCTTGGCTATGTCCCCGATAGATAAACACGGATTGAAAAGGGCGATCATCTTAAGGATGACGTATTCTGCCATGGTTAGCTGGAGCTCATCCATAAGAGGGAAGATCTTCTCTTGGATGAAATGAACCAAAGTTCGAAGAAAGGCATTCATTCTAAATGTTTTCTCTTTTTTCTCGGTTTTTTACTCGTTGTTATCATCACTTCTCGGGACAAATCGAAACCCGAAGGGAAAAACCAGCCCTTCCCTAAAATGTTGCAGCCATCCATTGTACACTATCGTCAAAAGACCTACGCCGCAGAAATTAGCGGACACCAGGGTCAGCTGAAAAACAAAGAAAAGTTCTTCTAATTGCAATTGTCACCTTTTCCCTCGAATTTATCTGATTCAGCTCCGGGGCTGTGGAGATAAAATCGGCGAATTGCGTGGTATAGCGACAATACGTCAAATGGAGTAGATTAGTCATACTGTCAGTCAGATGATGTACTTCCCAAGCGACCTTAATCTTATTTTGGAAAAACAGAATTCATACTGGCAATCTGGCACAAGTAATCTCGGGATACTGTAGGACATCAGCTAGAGAAACGTCGAGATTGCAATTGAACGAAGTAACTCCTTTGGGACCTTCGTTATTCTCACAAAAGCTGAAAGAAAGTCTTCTTTTTTTTGGGGGAATTCTAACCGTTCCAACATAACCAAAGTATTCGCAAATTCAACTGGATTCGAGTTTTTCAACGTATCTGCATAATGGAATCCAACAGATATGGAGCATCTTACGGTACTCTAAAGGACTTTTGATTATAAAAAAAAGTTACCTTGATCATGGCTTTGTGTTTTTTCTGAAAATAGGGAACAACAGAGTTTTCAAGGTCATTTGCTTTGCCATACTTACCGACCTCAGTTGCACTCATATTGGCTTCACAACATTTGGCGTATCTACACGCTTTACAACACTTTTTAATCTTGTCTAAAAGGGAAGGTTTCACCTCGTTTTTAATCATCCTCACCATAATGAATTGGACAATTTTTGTCTTCGGAACATTCGTAAGGCTTCTTTTTTCTACTCACAGTTCTTATGAAAAATACCCGACAGCTTCTGGGAAGAAAGTGAGATTGGGCTGGAGTTTTAACTTACGAACAGGCCATTCCACCGTAATGATTATGAGCTCCCTCGGCTGAACAAATCTCACAGATCGCATCACTCATCGTGGCGAATCTGTAAATAAAATTATCGTCATTGAGACAGAGATCGAGGGCGTGAGGAGGAAGTGAATTTTCTTGAAAATAAATAAGAATAATTGGAAGATTAACCTCCATTTCCGCGTCAATTTGATTGTCTTATGAGCAGCTGGTATTCACGCACAATAATTTAAAAATCAGGTGGATATAGTTGAACTCGGAAGCAAAGAATGAGAGCGAGACGTGAATGTTGACTAATGAAAGCTGGGAATGATCGGAAATGAACCCTTATATGTTCAAGAAGATGTTTTGAAGAGGAGTTCTTTATTCGCGGTAGGCCAATGACGATAAAAAATAAAGTGAAATAGAGAGATCTCTGATGTAGACGGCTATGGGTGAATAGAATATATAAGGGGAGGGCGTCAAGAAAAAGACGAAAAGATCATCATAAGGTGGAGCTAATTAGAAGATCCGCACGTGAAGGTCGTAAGAGAGATTTCCTTTCATTCCGGCGATGTTGTGAGTGACCAGCTTGGCGCAATATTTATTGTCATACATTGAAGCCACCTGTCAAATTAAGGATTTCTCCTCTGTTTTTGTCTTACTTTCATCTTATCAACAATGCTTAGAAGGCCAGAAACTCGATCAAGACGAGCTTGTTCTGGCCAACTCTTAAATGTCTCATTTATGTAATCCGAGAGAATTTTCGAATATTTTATCTTGGCTTTGGAGGCTATAGTCGCTGAATTGTCCGAGAGATGGATGGCTGGAAAATCTTTTTTTTATTCCCTCTTCCAGATTCACCTCCACTGAAGAGAACAATCATCTTCAATAAGCCATATTCTTGAGGCGTAATTTGGTGTAATTCAAAAATGGGAACTACTTCTTTATGGAGATAATCAATTAAAATTTTCAAGAAACCATGCAATCTTAAATTTGTTCTTTTCTCAAAAAAACAAAAATCAACTAACACATCATTAGTATCAGCCGGCGGGATAAATTTGAACCCATGAGGGAAGATTAGACCATCGGTGAACCCTTTTTGCCAGGTATTAAAAAGCATTGTAAGCATTCCAAGATCAGCAAAATTATAGTTGATTAATCTCAGCTGAAAGCCGCGATTTTCTTCTCAGAAAAAAGTGAACCTTGTCCTTTTCATCCATCAGATACAATTCAGGGGCTGCTGAAACAAAATCAACAATGAGAGTCACGCAGCGACAATAAACGAGCTGGAATAAATCAGTCAAAGACTCTGTTGGAACTGTCAGATTCCATCCAACCTGAAGAGGATTTTTGATTTGGAAAGAAACTACCGCAGTTCTTTCGCTGCAGCATTGGGAATATTTTAGGACTTCGCCCAGTGAAACATTGATATTCGAGATTATTTTGATTGGCTTCGGACCTGCTTGGTTGTCACAAATTGATTCGAGAACAACCAATTCGTTCGCGATAAACATCGGATCTCTCCACTCCTTGAATCTCTCACAGAATCTATAGCCCAAATTTACAAACTGGCCAAAATTGTTCTAAAAATCTATAATATGTGGCAAAACAGAAATACCCGTCGAACATTGACGCTGGTTGGAGTGAAAAAGGGAACAACAGAGTCTGGCGGGAGCCCTGTATCCTTTTCTTTTCGACGTCTTCCGACACTTTCTTCGACCATTTGGGCTTTCTTACACTTGGCGAATCTACACGCCTTACAGTTGTTCTTATTGCCTAAAAAGTTTGGACTTTTATTACAGTTAATGATACCATAGTCGATTTTACACTGGCCTCCTTTGAAACAACTATAGGGTTTGGGTCGATTGACAGCCCGAATAAAAAATACTCGACAACTTCTGAAGTATTTTTTTCATTTTTCTGAGAAGTACTTACGGACAAACAAAGCCACCGTAGAAGGTCTGGGCTCCGCCAGCATCGCAGACTTTACAGATGGTTTCGAAAGGATTTAGAATATTCGAATTGAGATGGTTGATTCGAGCCAACATTTGTCTGAAGGCAAAGTTCGAGAATATTTTCCCAGGCAGTTCTCTTTAATTATTTTGCGTGAAAACTGTAAACTAAAAGTACATTCTCGCGAAGGATTCCAGAGACAATTGGATCAGTTCGTGAGCTGCTGATTAGATGATTTTTGAAAGGGATGATTTAGCGGAAATTTCTCGAAAAAAATCGAAAGGAGAGGAGTGTTTTTAACCGAATTATAGAGCTGTTATGAATCTTTTGGTCTTGGATAAAGGTCGGCACTACAAATACGACAACTTGGATTCTCAATAATATACCGGGGGATAACAAACAAAGCATTTTGATATGGCTGTTAATAGAATTCAGGTGCGTAAGAATAGGCAAACAGTTGATTTGACTCATTTGACGGATCTAACAAGATCATGTGGAAACTTGATAAGCGCCTCGCTCTTGGATGTGAACATAGATCAGTTTGGGAGATTTGATGAGCAAAAAGGGCGTCTCGAATTTAAAAAGAAACTCAACGTGTAATCGATGCTCAGAGAGTACTGATGATACGTGAAAAAGTCTTAGAAGAAGATAGTAGTTACCTCATGATCCGTAAAATAGCAGAAAATAAGACGGCAGTTAGTAACGCATTTCATCCGGCGCAAATATGCTCTGATTAAATGAGCAGGCAGCAGCACTACATAGCACACAGAGCAAAAGGAAGTCCAGCTTTTCAACTGTTGAGAAAGGCTAATGAAGATCTCCCCCAGATAATATCTTTTAATTAGGTTTTGGGGATCCTTTTCCGTTGAAAAACAAAGCTAATTTTTGTCGATTTCTCCTACTTATCTCAGAGATGTATAGAGCGAACAGTTTATTGGTATTTCCTCAAAAACAAATCGTAGGTGAGAGCTCCGGCGATTCCATCAGCATTTGAGACATAGAGACCCGTATAAACCTGATGAACCAACTCTGAGGCGCCCTGGAATATCCGGATTTGTTTTCGATGACTGCTTACTTCCATTAGGCGTCTGATATGAAGAAGTCGATATACCCGTTCAACCGAGTCTTCATCACTCGCGTAGGGATTGAGAGATTTCGTCAGACGAGACAAAAGAATCGAGTACTTTGTACGCGCACTTCTGATCCGATGAAATCCTTCTGTTGAGATTTCGGGAGCTATGACGTTTCTTGTTTTTATCGAAGAACAACTTACGAGTTGTGAATAGTATGAGTAACTTTAAAATGACCATTTCCTCTTCCTGAACATGATGACTTTCGAAAAACGAATAAATCTGCTTAATGTTGGCCATCATGCGTGAAATCAGATTATTAACTCTATAAGAAGCTAAAAAGGAGTAAAATACAACGAACAAAGCTTGTTCTCCAGGAGGTAGTTTGTATCGATTTGGGCGACTTCGAAGGGAATTTTCGTCGATTTTACGAAGCCAAATATCATAGAAAAATGTGAATAATTGCGTCGAAAGATAGTTGTATTGGATCACTTTCAACTGAAACATTTCTTCCTTTCAACCTCTCCTCCCCTACCTTGTCTACGGTATTCAGCAAATGAATCTCAGGAGCGGCGGTCAAAAAATCAGCGTACATCGTGATCCCTCGGCAATGAGTCTGAGTCAGGCTGTAGACTTGTTCAGCCTTTACGCGCCATAACCCCATAATTTTCTAAAGGATTCCATCACGGATCGTCAAAATGTAACCATGGAACGGTTCGAGCATGCTTGAGAGTTCATGATGACGTCAGCCAATGAGACATGGACATTGTAGAAACACGGCTCATCTGATTCTTCGATAAAAGTCGTCTCGTCTGTGTTAAATGAGAATCTAAAAAGACCAAATCAAGTTTTTGCTGTGTTACTTTTGTAAATGAAGCAGATTCCTGGCGAATTCAAGAGCTGTTGACGACTCTTCCAGTGCTTGGACCATATGAAAGCCGGCAGAAAATGAACTTGTAATTTCTGAGAACTTGGAGACTGAAAGAATAAAAGAATACCGAGCATCTTCTTCCCGGATTCGTAGTTCGTAAAACTGGTTATGATTTGTCTGGTTGCCTTTAGATTGCCTTTTCCTACTTCTAAAAAAATTGAAAATAAAAATGTCAAAAGAAAATGCCAACCATATGGGACCATTCCGATGCTCAGACACTTTTGATATCGACACGATTTGCAATTATCATGAGCTCCTGAAAACTTGCCTCCTAAAGAAAAAAATTACTTCTGACCTGGCAATATCTCACATTTTCCGTCGGCTTTACAATGGCTTAGAGACTCTCGTTTGGTTTGTCGAAGGAAGAAAACTCGACATATGCTGAAATCGATCTTAATGAATGGAATATTCCTTACGTGCAGACAATGCCTCCATAATGAAGACCGGCTCCCCCTCCTCCACAAACTCGACAAGTTTTTTTTGTGGCTGACGTAGAGGGTTTGATATCTTCCAAGAATTTTTTCATTTGAGACGGCTGAATCAGACGAAGAGATTAGAAATTCAATGAGGGAAGCCAGATGTACTTTTGGCCAAAATGTAAAACAAGAAAAGCTCCCTTGCAGCCAGCTGAAGCTTCGATGATTCCCGCTGATTATAATTTCTTAGCACACTATTTCCATGAGAACGCGGCAATCAACTGATCTACGATCTTTGAACAATTATTTATACATTGACAGATTGTTATGCGAGTTGGAAGAGTTGTTTTGTCCTCGTTTAAAACTCTCCTTAATGGCCCTTTAACAATTATCATCTTCTTCTCTCTGATTCATACCTATTCATAATCATGTAGATTAATGGGTAAACTCCACTATTCAATATCCACATCACATTCAGACTCGTGTCAGTCCATAAGGAAGTCGGCAAAAGCTGAAGGGACTTCTCGAGATTAGCTCCAACTCACGTAGCTATTGTGCCAGAAGAAATTCAAGACGGTACAATAAATGGTAATTACCACAACTTGCTGGAGAATTTTCACTTCAACTCGTCTATCTTTTGCATTCATTTGTAGCTAAAACAACCATATTTTTGTCTTTGCTTCCACCTTTTTATGATAACAGATGGTTAAAAAGTAGAATAAAGCAGAGAAAAGTATTGTGCCCAATTCGAGGACCATTTCAACCCGTTGAACCCAATTAGAAAATGGAAGGTTGGAATAACTCCAGCTGTATCTAAAATTAGTCTAGAAGTCCTTTTACATATCACCTACCTACTCGGAACAAATTCAATCGACGCCCAGGGAGAGGCGAGAGCCAACATAAAACAACCAACTATAGAAAATGTTATTCCATACCAATACTGAAAATCTTTGGAGATCAGGGAGGCTACCTACATTGATGGCTTTATTGCTGAATAAAAGACGGGATTTCTTGAATGACGTAAATTGTACAAATCGGTTTATAGCGAGGATGAGAGTCATGATCATGTAACCGATATAGCATGGAGTGGCGATTACTCCCAAAGCCTAGGAGATTTAGGGGAAAAAATTCCAAACCTGGGGTAAAAAAGGAGACCAAAAATCCTGAGAAATGACTAAAATACCTGTGATGAAATGAGGAAAGCATTGAGCAACGTCGAAAACTCCTAGAACAAACATAAATCTATAAGATGGTAGTTTCATCAAATCGGCATCTTTTCTGATAATCTAAAAGGAATAGATCTCTAGAAAAAGAGAATTACGTTGAGAATGAAGCTATAGGAAATGCCACAAATTAAGGAAAGAATCATATAAAGAGATCCAATAAGAATATCAGTGGTGCCAGTTCTTGGAGCTCCTTCTTCAGTGGAATTCATTCTTAATAGTGGAAGAATAAAAGATCAAAAGCAGTGGTGGGAAATCTGCAGTTCTTTTGCAATTCAAATAGATTAGTACGGAGAACCTAATTGCTCATTGTCGTGGTTCGTGACTAATGAAAATATCCTGAGTCACTTTGTCTTTACAATCATTGTCGCAATCTACTTCAGATTTCTGGTCGTTCGAGAGTTCATAAAAATTTTTATCTTTTTTGTCAGAAGATTAGATTTTGTTTGTCCTTCTCTCTAGCACCTGCCTCCTTGTTTTTACAACTGCACTACTAGAACAATTTATTGAAAAAATTAATTAAATGGGTACTCTTCCAGACAGTGGGAACAATCTCCTGGTGGCCCAGAGGGTCCGGGTTGACCTCGAGGTCCTCGTGGTCCTTCGCTTCCTGGAAGTCCCGGTTTCCCAGCATCTCCACTGAATCCTTTACATCCTCCTTTATGCTCAAGAGCATTCTTTCCAGATTTCCCAGGCTGGCCGTCTTTTCCTTTTTCACCTGGCGGTCCTGCTGGTCCAGGAGATCCAGGCACGTCGATTACTTCACCAGGGGAACCTGGATAGCCTGGTTGTCCCACTTTTCCATTGTTTCCTTTGGATCCTAGTTGTCCGGGTAGTCCTGGTCGACCATCTTTTCCTTTTCTTCCAGCTGTTCCTATTTTACCAACTAGTCCTTGAGATCCGGGAGCTCCCGAAGGACCTGGAGGACCGGCAGGAGCTTTGGGGCAATTGAAGCAGAAATCGAGGGCTGTAACATCTCTCAAAGAGTTGCCATCCAATCCATCTGTTCCATCTTCGCCGGGGATTCCATCCTCTCCATTTTGACCATCAGGCCCAGGATTTCCCGCCAATCCCGGTGGTCCAGGCAGACAACTAATACACTTCAATAAGTTGACTGGTTTCGAAATGCCATAAGTATCCAATTTGCCATTTCTAGTTCGTTTCAATTTTGATCTGACAGAAGAGCGCTTCGTCTTCAAATCAGCAACGTCACGTTTCGAACGCATTTGACTAGCAATTGAAGTTCCCACAAACTGCAAAAACATACTGATTGTGAATCGATTTACCTTCTCATATTCCTCTAGAAGATCTTCGACCCTCATCAGACAAGTGTCAACCTCTTCATTTAACGAAGATTTAAGAAACATTGCATACTTATAAGCGAGAGGAAGAACCACTAAAGCGAGTGCGAGAGCTGTTGTACTCAATAGAATTCCTATAAAAAAGAAATGTCTCTTCTTTTAGAATTCGTACCAACAAGAGCTAGACGTTTGTAGTAGAAAATATCTGCAGTCATAATGGATGTCTGAGGATCAAGTTGTCTCTTTTATGTCAATGCATTAGACTGTCTGAGAGACTAGTTTGTGTTCAGAACTGTATGCATTTTGATCAGTTAAATGGAATTGATATCAGGAGACATGGTCTCAAGATAAATTGAATTTTGTTCGATCAGCCTGATAAGGCTTCGAACAGATTTTACAAACGCCAGAAGCAAGCGGCGTTCTTTTAGTTATGTTTGGAATATTTTTATCGATAAAGTAACAAACAATATCATGCAATCGATATCTCTGAAAAGTATGCATATCATTAGTCAGAAGATTTGACCATGGTTGTCAGCAATGGCATTCATAGTCATCTAAAATGTCATCCAAATTTCTACTTAAACGAGTCTTTACCGTCGCAATGATCGTGATGCGAGAAGGAAGAGTGATTGTGATGATGATGAGAAAATGAATTGTGATGGTGGTGAGAGTAGTGATGATGATGGTGAGGCGAACAGTGATGACAATGACAATCGTGAGGGCAGCAAACTGTTGGTTGACATGGCTGGGTTGAAATATATTGGGGTACTGTAGTTAGATTGGATATGATAGGAGATCTTTCACGTTGCTTTTGAGGAATTCTAAAATAAATTCAAACTAATTTTTAAAAGAATTTACTTGTAGGTGGTAACTGGAAGAACCTCGTTGTCAATCATTTTCGATAGAGGATTGCTTGAATCTGTCACAGGTAAAAAACCCAAATGGTCGGGAAGATTTTGAGAATTGGATTTAGCCAAAGAAGAAGCGTTCAATTCCGAAATAGGGGCATGAACTTTTGGAATTTCAGTATCATAAGACTCTAAAGGAGCGCTGGGAGAAGGCATCGAGGAATTAGATTAGACCATTGCTGTTAGACTTTTGTACGAGGGAAACACCGATAAGCTCTCTGTATCTTCCAATTTTTACGTCACTTGAGAGCGCTTTTAGAAATGACTCAGGAAGCTCACTTTGTGTTACGTCAGATATGTCGCGAAATCCTTCTCACGAACGCGTTACTATGGAAGCCATACACTTCTCCCTTTTAATTTGAGGCCGACATCATTCGCCAGCGATGTGCAAGGTTATTCTGATTCTTTTGGCTCTTGTTTTCCCAGTAAGTCGTTCCTTTTGTCGTAAATTTTAAATATTTTAGCCGTTAGCTGTTCTCCTCGATCAAGGATGCACGTGCGCCTTTGCCTTGAATCTCCTACTCACTTTGTTGTTCTTCCTGCCTGGCATGATTCATGCAATTTATGTGATTGTCAAGTACGAGACTCATCGCATACAGCATTGATCTGAATAAAATGTGTTGACAGAAAATTGCTTTGTTTCTCGAGTGTGACTGGTGAAACTCGCCAGCGCCTCTTTTTCTTTCATTTTGGTCAGCGCGGTTTCGGCAGAGACGCGTTCCAGCCGCTCTTTTTCCCGCCATTACGCCTGGCTCTCCCTTTATAAGCCAGTTCACTTAGGGTAAAATCACTCGTCTCCGGAGTCCATCTCAAGGTATTTTTAGAATCTCTTCGCTGAAACATTTCTAGATGTTTTACGGAACTTTGGTAAGCAGTGGAGTGATGGTGGTGTCTCTTGGGGCCCTCATGACCATCGGTTGGATTGCCTCGGACATCAACGAGATGTACCAATCGGCTGAGACCCAGGTCGATGAGTTCAAGATGATCTACGATCTCGCTTGGAAACGCGTCATGCATCATGACAGCGTTGGCTCCGCCGCTGACTTCGCTACTCTCATTGGTTGGTTCCATTTGAGAAGAAAAAACAACATTGATTTAGGCAGAAACAAAAGAAATGCCCAATGTAACTGTGGAATGAAGTCGAAGGGATGCCCTGATGGTCCTCCTGGTCCTCCTGGAGAACCTGGAAAGGATGGAGACGATGGAAAAGACGGAGAGCCAGGAAAGCCTGGAATGAGTGGAATGTCCGTTGCCTATGGAGAACCCGAGAAGAAGGAATGCATCGTTTGCCCAGCTGGACCACCTGGCCCTCCTGGAGAGGATGGACCTCAAGGACCTCCTGGCGATGATGGAACTCCCGGAGATAATGGAGAGCCTGGAACCCCTGGACCCGATGGAGACTCTGGACCACCTGGAGCTGATGGCCGACCTGGAGCCCCTGGAAAGCCTGGAGCTATGGGACATCCTGGCCGTCCTGGAGTCGTCTACTCCCCTGGCCGCCCTGGTCGACCTGGAATGCCTGGACCTCGTGGACCACCTGGACCACCTGGAGACGACGGCAAAGATGGACAAGATGGTCAACCTGGAGAGGCTGGACCTCCTGGTATCCCTGGAAAGGATGGAGAACAAGGAACTGATGGACAGCCCGGAAGCCCTGGAGGTGATGGAGAACCAGGACCCGTAAGTTTTAGTGTCTTTTCTCATAAACAAATTTATAGGATGCTGGATACTGTAGCTGCCCATCTAGAACTCAAAGCTTGCGTTACTTTGAAAAGTAAACGAATGCCAGACATATCAAATAAAATTTACTCGTTCTACCACTGTTTCCTGAGATATTCCATATAGTCGGCCCCTCTTGTTGGAGTCTTGACCAGTCGGTGAAGATGTTTGACGCGAGATTGTTTTTGCTTCCAAACAATATAATTCAAAATGAAAGGACTAATCAAGCAGTAGAATGGAACCACCTGAACCCGATTCGATTTCCCACAAGTCTCTTACATAAACTGCTGCGTAAGCTGTCCTCATCGTCATAATTTCTACAGACCAGTTCCAGTTTGCTATGT
The DNA here is from genome assembly GCA_932521405.1 of Oscheius sp. JU1382. Classification (NCBI taxonomy): domain Eukaryota; kingdom Metazoa; phylum Nematoda; class Chromadorea; order Rhabditida; family Rhabditidae; genus Oscheius; species Oscheius sp. JU1382. Next base: position 5,254,407 of record OW051478.1, on the reverse strand, counting down.
ACGGAACTGCTGCATTTCCTAAATAAAACGACGTAAAAACAATAAAATGGAATGTGATCCATGGCAGCAGAAGAGCCATAGCGTTGAGATTCTCATTTAGCTGATATGTTGCTTTTAAGTCGAAATGTTTTCTTAGAATTCGGTAGCTCTACCTTTTGAGAACAAACCTCTTGTGTAATATATTGTTTTTGCGGTAAAGAACTCCAAATAAAATAAAAGTGCAGATTTCAACGGCTGTGAGAAAATAGCAGTTATTTGTGATATTTTCAGTTGTGAATTTGTTGGCTCCAGAACAATAGGCCGAATTTCCTGACAACGGGGTATTCCATGTGACATAAATCTGAAGCACAGAAGAAAACAAAACCTGAAAGTTGATGTTTTGTGGAAAGACTTTTTACAATAGAAATGATAAGAGAAGTTCGAGGTCCAGTCGTAATCCCTTCGTATTTTCTCAACTTCCACGTGGCTATTGCCCTTTCCAAAACCATAGCCAAATTCAATGGAACGAATGAGAACGCTGAGATCGAAATTAAACTTCTCATCACGAGACAATAAGGGATTGGCACGTAGACGGAGCAAGCATCAGTCATAAACGAATACATATAGAGATGTGTACCCTATAATCCGGCGGTATTTTCAAACAAAGTCATGAGATCAGAGAGAGAGAGAGAGAGAGAGTTTGAACTTTGCTAAGTCTCAAGGGCATTCATATGTTAAGAATTCTATGAATTTGACCACATTGATCCATGAATCTTTTTAGAGATAAAACTCACCTGAAGAATTATGAGAACAATGCTGTGAAATATATTAAAACCGAGAGAAGTAGCTATGATGAACTGAATCCATTTTGAAAAAAAGGAAGAAAATCTTATTACCTTCAAATTGTTATGGAAATATATTTTGCTATGACATCGATAGAAGAATAGAGCATTGGTTAGAATGCCAAAAATACTAGGAACAATTTGAAATGCTATGGCCATCTGAAGAATTCGATTTTTTTCTCTCTTACAAGATCACCTTAAAATAGGGATGCTTACGGAAAAGATCTCCTTCTGTACAATTCGGAGGAACGATCTCCATTTGAACGCCGATAGATTGAATAACTCAGGCGTAACCTAAACGGCTCCTGAGAAGTGGAGAGTCTCTGTGTGTGATTATGTGAATGAGAGAGTTCTTCACGAACAGCCAATATGAACTTTTTTTATGTTTCTCAACCTAAGCGTGATCCCTGTCTAATCTCCATACATAGAATCAGATTACCAGACTTTATTGAGATACTCAACGTAATCGTTTCCGATAGGAGTACGAACAATCCTCTTCAATTGGGTTTGTCGTTCTCTTCTCTGTTTCCACACGATATATTCCAAGAGAAGTGGAGTCAGAAGGCAATAAAAGGGCACAAACTAGAAGTTTTTTTTGTTTTATAATGGCCAAGACCCACATAAACAAGAGCATATCCGATTCGAATTGTCATGATGTCGGATCCCCAATTACCTATATAAGGCATAAGAGTATTTGCAGAATAGAAAAGAGTAAAGACAATAAAATGGAATAGTATCCATGGAAGCAGCAGAGACATTGCGTTGAGATTCTCTTTGATTTGATAACTGGCTTTGAAGGCAAATTGCTTCCTAAAGATCTCTATTTTGGCCTGTTTATGACCAACATTTTCTGGAGTCTCTTGTTTTTGACCCAAAGGGCGACAAAGTAGAAGATTGTACATAACTCGATTCCGGTTAGAACGTAACAAGACAACGAGATATTTTGCTCGGTGTATTCGTTGACGGCTGCACAATAGGCGGCTGTACCTATAAGAGGCGTATTCCAGAGGCCGAATACGGTAACTCCAAGAGCGAACAGAATCTGAATTTTATTTTCCCTAAAAGAACGGAGAAATGTACCACAATCAACAGGAAATAGCAGCCTAAACCTGCGAGTCGATCCTCATAATGTGAGAGCTTGGCCGTGGCGAGAGTTCGTTCCACAATCATTCCCAAATGCAGTGGCACGTAAATAACCATTGAGAAAGTGATTATTCCCCGAAAAGAAATACAATACCACACTGGGACATAGACTGCGCAGGGAGAGCTCATAAACGTGAAGAGGAAAAGATGGGAACTCTAAACTTTGAATTTTTAGATTTAGAATGGTTGTGCCTGTAGGAAAGCCACGGCTATGCTGTGGATGATGTTGAAGATCACAGAACATTTAATTATCGCCTGACTACGGTAAAAAAAAGTCAAAAGAAAAAAAATTACTTTCAAATTTGGATGAAAATAGATCTTTGGAAGGCCAGATTTAAAAAAGAATCCGTTGGCAAAAATGGCAAAAATACTTGGAATTATTTGATAAAGCAATACCATCTAAAGAAGGATTTTAAGGTTGTAAAAAAAGATACTTTGATCCCAATGTGGTTGAGATAAAGTTCTCCTTCAGAGCAGTTGGACATGTTGCCAGTAGTCATTTTCTTGGAAATGAATAGGCCAGCCGAATCTGTGGGAAAGGACATTGTGAATGGAAACGGATATTGCGGCTTGTAGGAGTAAACACGGAAAATTGCTCCTCGTTACGGCAATTGTTTCAGACAGACGGAGGTCAATAGGGAATTTATCAAAAACCATTTTGTTTCCAATCAAAAGTATATTCTTTGCTGTCTTTAGAGAGACGGAGCTATTGAAATATTCACTAAAAACTCATTGGTTTTAATATTTCAGCCCTAAATAATGAAACCAAGAAATCAAAATTTATTAGATCAAGTCGATCGAGTAATTTCAACGACGGGAGTCAGATCATCTGAGAATTTATAGCAAAAAATCGCTTTCTTCATCAATTTCGCTGTGTAAAACCGATATGGTTTTATATAAATTAGACACAAAATTGAATTGATCGCAGGATAGCCACCTATAAGAAATATGCCAATCCATTCGAGAAATTGAGATTCCAACAAGAAATTAATATTTCTCCAAACGGCTACAAGATACAGACAGACTGGAAATATTACGGAAGCAGCTGGAATGACAGCCTGATAAAAGGTGAAATGAAAAGTCGAATCTCTTGCCTGAGCCAGGAGCACATAAGTTAGACTTCTTTGCATTTTGAAGGACTCCTGAGACATTGATTCCTTTGCTTGGTTTATCTTCAAAAGAACGGCTCCAGATAGACCGACATTCCAAGCCTCCGTTCCTATTAGCCATAGAAAAACAACAAATCCTCCGAGTATATTGAAAATATTATTTGTGTCGTAGGCGATGAAGGCTGTATCGGGATGAATTCGATCCATCAAATCCTCAATTTTGTGGATTATTGTATAGTTTTTTAATTCCTAAATGGGGAAAATAGATATTTCTATTTCAACTTCTCACTTCGTAGGTAAAGGGCCCAACTATACAAGAGAATACCACCGCAATCACCACAATACTATTGAAGATTATGAAGAAGATGATTCCTCTGATATTCTTGTACTTCAAGTCAAAAGCTTACGGTATTCCAACGAAGCCCTCGAGAAAGTTGTCGTGTTTGTAGAAAACAAAGAATCTATAAAGACAGCAATCGTTCACAGAGATTAGAGTAATATTTCCAGAGATCACAGTCAGAGCGTGCTGAATAAATGCAAAGGAAAAATGTCGTAAAAAACATACAGCTGTGAGGCCTCCAACTCTTCCAAAATACTTCATAACTCCTTCGATAATGGCTCCTGTCACAGGAAATATCACGTTGGGCATGTAGAGAAAGCCAACACAGAAGGAAAATAAAAAATCTGTTATGGCCAACTTCAGCAAATATTTTTTGAATCCTCCCATGGTTTTGGGAGAATTTTTCCAGATATTGAAAGTCAGGTAGAATATGATCAAATCCACGCAGTGGTTGTAACTAGAGACCAAATAAAAGGTGCCGGGCCAATCGAATATCTGCATTTTTGGCAGCTATGAACGAGATTTAGAGAAAGAATTCGGGTGGGCGTGAGCAGGCAGGTGCCGATTCGCTTTATTGCGAACTCTTAAGAGGCCAACTTTTGTGACCTCGCGCATTAATTTTTAACCAATTTCTGATTAATCCTCTATATTTTGTTCACCTCTCTCTCATTTTGAAGTTTAATTTTAGTTTCTGAACGAGATCACTTTGATGACAAAAAAGATTTAAACTTTATTCCTTTTGCAGGATAGTTTTTTTTCTCGAAAGTGTTCGCGGCCTTAATGGACTGTGTTTGCAGTTAAAGCGACCAAAGACTGGCCCAAGATTGATGATTGTCTCAAATTAAAATGACAGGCGAGATGGTTCTCGCATTCAGTTCGGGATATCAGAAATCAAAAGCTACGGCTTTATCTAGTCTATTAATTCGTCTAACAATCCGTAGGTATCTCGATTTGGCAAGTTCATTTTAGCTAGGAAAAGGAGATCCTTCTGATAATTTGTCACTTTTGAAATCGAATTCACCAGTACCAGATTCGAAGCAAAACGGGCTGGACCACTATTTGGACTGGAAATGGTGGTGATTCTTCCTATAAAGATAGACTTACTCCAGCGAGAGACAATATGTTAGGAGAGCACTTGAGAACTTTTTCCTTTCTATTTCAAGACTTAAACTTCCTTCCGGGGAAATTTCCTGCATAGCTGAAGAGAAAAAGAAAATAAAAATACTCAAAAAGGCTAACCGGAATTGCAAAGAATTATTGCTTTTAGGAGAATAAACTCCTTTTTGTCGGTCTCGTTCTTTTTCAGGGTATCTATCACTTGGACTCTCATCTTCTCCGCAAAAAAATTTACTCTGAAAAGATTAACTTCAACTTGAGAGCTTACGAGATACAAGGAGATGTCGGTTCTTTTTCTTCCTCTACTAATCTTGAGCACAAAAAGGCTCGTGTTGCATTGAAACAAGCAAGAATGCCTTGTTTGAGAACCATCTGTTGGTCCTCGAATTCTAACTTTTCGAAAAATTCTAGCTTAAGAACGTAGTCGATTTCCTCGTAAAGATCACTCAATTGACAAGTTATTCTAGAAGAAATTCGTTAAAAAAAATATTGAAAATCTTACCCAAGAGAATGCCAAGAAGAGAGAAAAGTATCCCAGAGTCGGCTTTGTTCCACATGCTCATCCGGACTGTTCTCCTCCATCATGTCGACGTCGCCTCGCTCCAGATACTCTTTAAGAGAGGAAAATAATTTGTTTTCTTGCTCCGATTTCTTCGAACTTTGCTCGAGTCCCAACAAATCATTGATAAGTCTTTGGGTCTCATCTTCACCTGAGATCTACAGCAAAATAGTAGACCTTTTAGTCGAATTCCTACCGTATCAAGTGATGAGTCACTGCTTTTTCTTTCAATTATTCCCTGAACAACAGAATTACTGTCAAGATCATCCACCGTTCGAATTCCTAAGAAAAATTTTAAAAAGAGAAAAAGCTCTCACCATGAGGATTCATTCCAACAGAAACGCATTTATTGAATCGACAAGCTCGACAAAATGTCCCCATATCTGGAAGAAGTGGAAAATATATCTTCAAATGGACTACTTTTTCCGTGGTGAATAACACAAGTGCCTTCTCTTGAGCAGGAATAAGACGCTTGTGACAAGACAACTCGTCGGAAAAACGACTTGCAAGCTGTACAAGCTGGCGCCTAGAAATATTGTGTTTCCAGAAACAGAGAAATTGGACCTCGTAATGATAGCCGTAAGATTTCGCTCCACAAACAGCACAAACTGTGGGACAGTAGTGACGCGGGGAACGACTTAATAGGCTGCTGAAATTGACGTGATGATCTTTGAATTTGAGAGAGTAACTTTCAAATGAGAAAGTAAAGGAAAAACAAACCGTTTGATTTTCATTTTGGGAATTCGTGATGGTCCTGGCGTGTTCTTCTCCTCATTTTTGGCCATAACTGAAAGATTATTTTGTACTCAAAGAATGAACTATTATTGGAAGCTGAGGACAATACTTTTGCAAGATTTGAAGAGGCAGATAACCGGATTCAGCGTGATTTGGTCATTGCTTCCTGCTTTCTAGCGAGTTTCTCTATTTTCAAATACGAAACCCCACCCGTGGAGGTTACACGAAGGCGTATCTTATCAAGACACATTTCTCCCATTTTCTGGTAATTCTCAAGTTAGACTTACTCTAAGAGAGAAGGAGAAAGTAAGGAGAGGACGACTTGGAATGTCTAAAAAGACTCAACTACTAGCAGACGACGAAGCAATCCGCCGAGTAGATCGACCTGCCGTTCTAAATTGATCTGGACGTTTGTCGAAGAGGCCCGCGCGCGAATGGATCGGGTCGAGAGAGTCGCTTCCGACCCGGTGTGCTTCGCCGAATTTCTCTAATTGGTAGGAGATTTTTCAGATAAACACGTGACTCAAACATGTTGTACTTTTGAGTCATTTTTGTTCAAAAGATCATACCATTCGGGTCGATCGACCCACTTCCTTCACGCTGAACTTTCGATCAGAGTCGAACAAAAACCCAAACTAACTGAACTGCTTGAGGATGGGAGATGGACGAGTTGTTTTAGATTCTCGAGAAATGTTGCTATGTGTCGGTCTATGCCACTAATTCCCACTTACAATCTATTGCTTTTCAGATGAAATAAGATTTTAGACGTAGTCGAATCTGCCACTTATATTGGCTTCGAACAGAATAAAATTAGAAAAATAAATGCACTGTAATTGCTGCCAACGATTCCCAATTATTACAACAAGTCTGTTTTGGAGATTGTCTGAGCAATCAAACTACTCAAGTGAGTGATCTGACTTTTCTACCTCGGATTAATCTCCTTATTTGCCTTTATTTATATACAGTCGTTGGAAATAGTATAAATTCTCTTTTACATCTGTCTCTTATGATACGTGGCTTTGAGTATTTTCTGTCACACGACTCGTCCAATCAAACATTTTAATGCCCGTGTCTTTAGTTTTGGCCCTTCTCCTTACATAAAAATGCAAATTTCAGATGAAATATCTCCTATATTTACTGGTAGTAGTCTCTTCAGAATATGTTGACAATTCCCTGACAAAAGATGAATGTCGAGCAGCTGGCTTTGTTCCAGAGTCGCTGAAGGTAGCTGATCCTTATATTTGAGTAAAAAAATCTTATTTCAGTGCTCATCTTGCGACAAACTTTCTCAATTTAATTTAGACGAATTAATTACAGACTGTCAGTCTTGTTGTATAAAAGAAAAAGAGCTAGAACATGAGGTAGATTTGTTCCTTTATTTTGGAGAGATCTTTCAGAAATTCCCATATGGTCTCATACAGTATTGTGAATGTAATATTGCCAGATTCCCTCAAGCTCAAGGTGAAAGCAGATTATTTTGAAAAACAGTAGTTTAGCATTTATTCGAGAAGATATGGCGAGTCAGTGGGGAGGAAAAGTCCGAGTTGTCCACGTTCGAGGAATTAGACCCACCATCGTGCTAAAGGTGTGGATTTTTCTTCTGTTTTTTCTCGTTTCAGAATACTTTAAAAGTGAAAAAAATATACCGTAGTTTTGCATTAGACTAAAAAGCTTACATTTCTCATAAAATACCCAAGTTGGCTTTACAGGATAGTTTGGGCCAGGCACGACAGACTTTGAACATCGAAAAATGGGACACCAACACGATCACAGACTTTTTGAACCAGTGGATCGAGTAGCTTTACCTCACTTTTTGCCATTCTTTTTGGGTTTCGACGTGATTTTTTTCACCACGATGGGTCTCTTTATTCCTGTAGTCAATTGTTGTTGATTAAATATTTATTTTTTTATAGATTTGTCACACCCAGGATATTTTGAGTAGTTCATAAAGCTCGAGCAATTTACATTCACAGATGAGATTAGAGATCACAATTAATTTCACGTATATCCGTTTTTGAATCAACTTCCAACTTGGCGATAGCTGCTGAGAATTTCAAGAGGAACTCCTCCGAGTTCGTGGAGTTCTCCTGGATTCAATTTCTGAATCAATTCTGCCTCTAATCTTCCAATTTGCTGCAAAAAAGAACTGTTTTTCACTCCGAAGATCATACTTACATAGAGACTTGGAAGAAGAAGAGTGCCTTTAGTTGCCCTCATTATCCTTTCGGCTGTACTTAAGTGAGGGAAAGTGGTGTCAATTTGAAGAGAGAGCATCCGAGAGAGCTTTTCTCTCATTTGAGCACAAGTCACACTGGCTTGAGGACTCAAATGACAATCTAAAGATAGCTCAAATCTAAAGGAATAGCCTACCTGGCTGGAAAAGAGCGATAGCCTTGAGAATTGTGAACTCGGCAAAAGTCATATTCATCTCCTTCATGGGCACCACGATCATCTCAATCAGAGCTCTTCCAACTGGCCCATAAGACGCTGCCCATCTAGAAATTCTCTTCGAGATCTTCCAAGAATCAAACCTTGGCTCAATCATATCGAGTTCATGCTTCCTAATCGGAATATAAGAGCCATTTCCGATGGGCATTCCGACTTCCGACAATCCATGAGAGAAGCATCTATAGGCATAGACGATCCATCCAAAAGCAGTGAAATTCTCCTTGAAAAGCCTAGTCTGATCCAAAAGAGGCAGAGATCGAAACTCGGGAATTCCCATGGCATAATCTGCCATCAAAACGAAAGAGCGATACCAAGCTAGATACATGTCAACAGAATTCATAAGTCTAGAACATGTCCAGTCGAGCTGAAAAAGGCGGAATAAAAAAAGAGAAAAGCTCACAGGTGATCGTCTAATGACCAAATGAGGGTTCTGAAGTCCAAGAGTTATGGAAACATCCCGGCCATAGGTGTCCAGATGATCAGCCACAGGTATGGAATCATCTCTCAGCTGGTCTGTTCGAACTTCAAGATCCACCAAAAACTGTATCAACTGTCGTTCTTGAGCTGAATTCGAGAGGTTAGAAGCTATCTGGAAAACTGACAGAAATCTTCAAACTGTATGCATTGAATCTCCGGGTCAGACTTGGGAGTTGTGTCTTGAGCGAGTTCCGAGATTTGTGCCATATGGGTTGGGGTAGTAACCTGAGGAGGTCCAGCCGAATGGGATCGGTTGATTTTTCCTCTTTCCTCCCTAACAAACTTGCTGTCCATCCCTCCTTTGAGACAATTTCTAAAGCGACATGCACGACACCGATTACGGTAGGCTGAATAGCTTTTTCATCCGTCTGGCTTCTTCTTACCGAAATTGATTTCACAAGCGTTTTTGAATGTACACTCGTACTTCCTGTTCTCATAGATGGTTCTTCGGAAGAAAGCCTTACAGCCGTGACACGAGGCTCCTCCATAATGGATTCTGATGTTATTTGTGCATCCACAGCCAACACAACGGGCTCCCTGCAAATATGAATTTGATGTCTTTCTTTGCATTTGAACAATAGTGCGGACACAATTGAGAGAGAACTTTCAGAAGTCGAATTGTAACTGGATATCTCGCACGTGTGTAAATCGTCGTCCACTAAAGAAAATCAACAAAATGACACGATACCCTCGCATATTTTTAGTCTTCCCATAATCATATGTAAATCTCTGGTCAGCACGTAATCAGCAAAATAATCTGACGGAGAATTAGAAGGCTTCCGTAGTGTGCTTGTCTCCCGTAAATATAATTCAAGAGCTCTCCCTCCTTTGATCTCTGCTACTCTTTTGAACCTACCAAGGCGAGTATAGGTTGGCTGACCCATCGGGAGTCCATTCAGCTATGGAGGTTTGCAAACAAAAGGCGTCAAAATGAACCCGATGGTCTCGCGCAGAGACTGTCTTTGCACAAACAGACAGAAAAGTTCCTCTCACACGTGTCCACCACGTGTCAATCTGAGGAACAACTTGGAATAATCTGACTTAATTATCATTTCGCACATGAAATATTCTCAGTGTGTGTGTGTGCGGTGTGTGAATAGCAAAGAAAACGTACATGTGCTTCAAAGGGTAGCTGCATTGAAGTCGAAAGTGAGAGAGACTTATTGAGTCTGACCGCGGCAATCTTTTTTCACGCTTTAAAACCATTTTGGGAAAGTCATAAATCGTCTTTACGCCAAAAGTTGAACCGATCAGCACACGAAACTACAAAATATTCCTTTTTGGTTGACAGAAACCTCAGAAGTTGGACCAAGATAATTATACCTTTCTGACAGCCGCTGTTATCGCGTTTTTATGGTGCAATTTCAAGATAAAATTGGCCAGAAATTGAAGAAAATTACAAATGAAACTTACAACCAATGGAGGGCCAAAGGATGAAGTAGAGGCATAAAAACCTCCAACGTCAGTGCGATCAGCCATAGTCAGCCACGCTCGGGAGAGGCCGGTTCAGGCAGGCGTTGAAAGAGAGTGCAACGGGTGAGAGACGCAGACGGCTGTTCCCTGCCAATAGATAATTTTAAGATTCTTTAAAATTAGGAGATAAAGTAACATTTTAGAAGAGAAAGGGACTAATAGGCGTCCGAAAGAGAGACGTACGAAAGAGGGAGCGCGCTGCTACGTAAAACGTCTCGACCTTGTCCCGTTGGAGGACGGTGTATTCTCTCTTGCAGCAGCCGTACTTATTCTCTCGTTTGATTCCAATTGTTGGTCAGAGACGAAGCAAGAAAAAGGCAAGAGTCTTCCATTGAAATTTGGCCAATCAAGCGCTAGAACCGGCCGAATTATGTGAAGTTTATCTCATCCTTTTCGATATACATGAAATCCATTTTTTTAACATAAAAGTTCTTGTTATGTTAAAAAGCCGGTTCAAAAAGTGAGCCCGAAAAGCGGTGAGCATTCAGTCATAGATTGTGCCATTTTGTTCCATAAGAAGGACTGAACAGGCTGCAGAGGGTGCAAGACAAATAAGCAGCAAACATCACCACCCTGTATGGAATGGATCCTAGTGAGTATTGTTTTAGGACATTGTACTGTTTAAACAACTCCCATAGCAGAGTTGTCCCTCTAACGTTTCAGAGGTTTGTCGGCGAGTCGAAAACAGTCACTGTGTGGGGTAGAATGAGTGATAAATAGTTACATTTTGTGTTCTTTTGGACCCGCAAGAGATTATTTTGATCGATGGGAAAGGCTCATTAAGTTGGGTTCGATAAGACAAAAACATTTCTTAATGGAACACTGTGAACTGTGATTTTGAGAATTACTTAAGCAGACGAGCAGCGGTCGAACCAAAAGTTTTAGCACAAAAAGTTACGAGAAAGAGGAAGAGGGGTCAACTCTCTCATATGTACATCTGAACATCTGGAAGCCATACCCTTTCTTTGAAATGACCGACGCAATTCATCAGATAACCCACGGTATTGCCCTCGAATCTTCCCGTGTCGTCGGAGATAACTCTCTAGATTTGGGCTGTATTCCAGTCCTTAACGAGCCAGCGATTCCTCTCGCTGGAACTATTGAGAAAGTGAAATCTCGCGAAAGGTTTTATTCAGACAATCTCTCTTTTCGAATAGAGATGGCAAGACACAACACACAAAGGAGAGACGCTATTTACAATAAAATCACAGCTTTTTCTTATCGAAATGTATGCAGATAATGAGATCGTCACGTCAAAAAATACACGAATTTCTCAAAATTGAGTGGGGCGATAGTTGTTCAAAATGACGAAAGGAACTCCACTTGCGCGGTTGAGATCATAAACAGAAAGATTTCGGATCATTTCAGCCTCAATGCGACCGATGTTCTGAAAAAAAAGAATTAATGCCTGGTTTATTCTTTTAAAGTTGCGTAAAAGCAAACAACAAAAAAGTGTGCCAGGTGAAAGAAAATACTCACGTAGAAGGTCGGCAGGATGAGACTCATCTTGGTGGCTCGGATTGACTTTTGAGTCGAAGTCAGATTGGGAAACTTATTGTCGATGGTGATGGCCAGAGTGCGAAGAAGTTTCTCGCGGTAAGCAGTGCATAATTGGGTAGACTGAAGACACAGTCGACTATCTACAAATTCGATTTATTTGCTTCTCCAAATCATAAGCTACCTTGTTGGAAGAGAGCAATTGACTTCATGATACAAAACTCTTCGAAAGTAATGCCAATCTCTTTCATCGGCTGGACAACAAGCTCAATCACCGACTTGCATACAAGGCCGTAGGTGTTGATAGTCAAATCCTAAAACCTTTAGTAAATTTGATTCTATTTTAGTTCATCTTCTAATCAAAATATTTGTCCAAGCTTGTTTTTTTGTAAAAAAAAAAAAGTATTCGAACTATATAACACGTACATCCATCTGTGCCTGCTCAGCTTCCTTATACGGGAGATATGAGCCATTGCCCATGGGTAGACCAATATCAGAATAGCCGTTTTCATACGAACGGTAAGCGTAGGTCATCCATCCGAAAGCTGAGAAATTCTCCTTGAAGAGAGTTGTCTAAAAGAAGATTAGAGTTGTTTGTCAGTCACGGACTTGATCGGCCAATGGAAGTTGTTTGAACTCCGGAATAGCCATGGCCCAATCAGCTAAGAGAACATAGGCTCTGTACCCTAAAGTATCGTCATGTGTCAGGTGGGAAGACGGCACATACAAGCAAAATACATATCCGGAGTGGTGATGATCCGCTGGCATCGCCAGTTCATCTGAAGATTTCTGTTACTTTGCGAGATTGACGCTTAATCTTGGGCGATCTTTACAAGGAACTCACCGGAGTTCGCTGAATAATCAGCGCTTGGCCATTAGTAATTCCCATGTTGTTGAAAAGCGTCTGGGACCACGATTGAACCTCGTCGTGCTTGTAGGTTCCAGGAGTGTTCTCGTCGCTCATCTGGTCAATGTCTCTTTCCAAATGAATCAGAAAGTCAACCAATAGCATCTCCTCGTCTGAAGGTTATTCTCTTAAAGAAACTTTCGTGCAAACACTTACCAATCGGCTCATCTTTCACGATGAATTCCGACTCGGACTTGGGCGAAAGATTGGGAAAGTTAGGCATAGCCGAATGAGGTCGACTTCCACAACCGTTCTTCATGGCTGATTTGAAGCGTTCTTCGCGTACAAGCTTTGAATTCATTCCGCCGTTGATGCAATTGCGAAAACGACAAGCTCGACAGCGATTGCGGTAGACTGAAAGTAATAAATGAGATGACCAGGGATGGAACGAAAGAAACTCTCACGTGATCAACAAGCTTGAAGAAAGGTACAACTTTCAGTCATCTGATAGACCAAAAACAAATGAGAAGTGATTCAGGTTGAGACAGGGATGTTTACGAGAAACTAGCTCTAACGCTTGCTTTATATATGGAGGAGTCATATGAGCAAGATTTTAGGAAGATTTGGAGCTTAGTGTCACGTTCTGCTAGAGATTTAGCGAGAACAATTCCTGACTAAATGTTCAAAACAAGACGAAGCCATCGAAACAAATGGCCAAAAAGCCAATGAAGAGAGACCCAACTGATACTCACCAGGTGTCACGTCGCAGCAATTACGCGAAGAACATTCATAAGTCCTGCCTTCGAAGACGCTTCTCCGGAAGAAAGCCTTGCAGCCATGGCACGACGAAGCTCCGTAATGGATTCGAATAGTATTGTCGCTTCCACAGCCTACACATCGAGCTCCCTAAATCCATTAATTTCCGTATCGATAGTGTTTGCCCGGTCGGATTGTTTGACCTTGGCGTATCGCACAAGGTAAGATTTCCTGAAGAACTATACAGATAAAAAAATGTTTTTTCTCTCGAAAGGCTGATTGAAAAAGATGTGAGCTCTTAAAAGGACTGGTTTTTTGCATCAAACTATAGGATGAAAAGGTGAGACTATTTGGTTGAATTTCTCCAGTCGACCAACGATCAAAAGATTAAGTTTACTTAGTCCGTAGAAGAGACATCTCACTCAGCTCTTTGATCAGTTATATTGAAAGAATCTGACGATAAACAGTTGTGACCCAAGGTCAAAGAACTTGTTCTGACGAATAAAAAGGAAGCAAAATTAAGTTAATTGATTCATTTGGACCCTCGTAAGACTCTCTTTATGGCATTGGATTACAATCTCTTACTCATTGAAAGAGGAGGAACACCGCGTGGGAGTTCATCCATCCCACTCCTCAATAAGCCGCGTACAAAACAGGAAAAATCCGAATGATTCAGAGTAAGATACCTTGGGAGGCGTTCGAGCCGAGATGTATTCCTGAGACGGCGCTCCCATGGAGAATTGCGGTGGTTCACACCACGAAGAGAACATGCCTGCATCCAGCGCCCGAGAGAGAGAGACACAGAGTAAGAGCGAAAATGGACTGCCGTTGGTCCCACTGGAATACCTCTTTATTATTTTAATTATCAACAAAAATTGGAGAAAAATAGAACTTTCGACGGAGTGAAAATTGACAAAAGATTTCAGAACTGCCATCTTAAAAAGCTCTAAAAATAAGATTTCCTGAATAAAACTATGGAATAAATTGAGTTAGCAAATCAAATCAATTTCCATTGAAATCTGATCCGAAGTGTACTCTTTCGCTCTCGCACTTTGTAAAGGAAATAATTTGGAAAGGAGTTGTAGAATCTATGAGGATAGATTGAGAACACTGAGCAATCCCCAAAATAATGGCCGAGTTGCCGCTTTTATTGAATGGCCATTCTGTTGGAATTTATTGAAAATTCTTCCTGCTTCTTCTTTTTTGCCCAACAAATCTTAGGAATATAGGGAAAAGAATTGAAAAATCACCACAGCTGAATATTTTCGTTGTGTTTTTGAAAAAATGAAGAAACGTATGCTGCTGTGTAAATTGGCAGCTTTAAAATGCACGACTGCGATAGTCGTCCCTTTTGCCTTAGCGACAACGGAAAGAGAAAAGATAAGGAAAAGATCAAAAAAGTCAAATAGTTTTTGGGACGGTTTTTTATGTGACGCTAGACATGCCAACCAACAAATGTGACTTCTTTCGTGCTCTGTGTCGATACGTCAGAGAACAGAGCAAAGTTCACCTAGGCGGAGAGTCTGCGATAGGCTGTGGGAAGGCGAAAAGAGATCACAAATCGGGAGATATCGAGTCTGGAGTCATCAGGGGAAAAGTCCTTGTGTTCCAATTGTACTCCCGACCGTGGATGCTCTAGTTATTTGTTACATTATCTCTTCCTAATAATCTGTTTACTGTTTCTACGTGGTTGTGGTGCGAAGAATAGAAATGCTGAGCAAACAGGTTTTTTGAATTTACTTTAGACTCTAACTTTTTAGAAATTTATTTGTTCCCACGATTGCATCCTGTATCGAACAATGTTCGTGAACATCCACTTAAACATTAAACTGATTATCGGCGAGGAGAGGGTGGTCAAAAAAGAACCAGCCAGCTGGATCAAAAAACGGAGTAGTCTGTAGAAAACAGCTGAGCGACTAGACAAATATGAAGGATAAGAAGCCCCATGTACTTTTACGAATCGACGAATCTCATATTGAAACTTGAATTTGTCTTCAATGAGAAAGTTTTGAAATTAAAAGAGGACTGGAGAGCTGCTGTGTGTGCAGCATGTTGGCTGAACTAACAACCAGACAGATAGGAACGAGAGACATACGGAAACGCAGGTGGCGACTCTCTTCAATGGCAGATTCTCGCCGCCTAATTGCGATCTTCCCTAGTGGAAATTGAGCAGACTCTGAGCAGAGGAACTACATCTCTCCCTTTTATAATTAATTCCGTCTGGTATTTTCGGTGTACGAAGACAAGAGGAAACTATGGAAAGAATCAAACAATACCACCCTGCGAGAGATTAGCGCAAAAGATCGATTGGTGTGATCAGCTGTTGTCTGTACGTTTTGGAAAAGTACGAACTCTGAACGAAATTAGAGGGAGGGAGAGACCAAGATTATTCGAATAATCCCAATAGGTGAGCTGTGATGTGTTCTAATTGATCTCTTGACTCCTTAATTAAACAGAATTCAAAATATATTCTCTGAGAGCACAAGTGCGACTTTCGAAGAGCAGACAAGAGGGCAAGAGATATTTCTCTTCCCCCCCCCCCCCCCCCCCCCCCGTGTTATACAAACATAGATGTACATTAGGTATGTGCTCCCGATTTGGTCTCGCAGACAGATCTCTGACATAGTCTGGACCTGTCGGATGAACATGCACAGAGCGTTTACAATTAGTGGCCAGACAAAAATTTATTTCTTCCACTGATCAGCCAAATTCATAAAGTAAATTTGAGCGTCTCCCTCTCGCGTTTCAAGAGATCTTCGAAATTTTTTTCTATTTTTTTGTTCCTTTTTCAACATCCAATAGAGAAGGACATTTTGCATAAGAATATAATATGGCACAATCTGAAATCTTATTCGTGTGTAAAAGGAAGTCCTACAAATAGAGAATATCCTATACGAGCATAGTTGAGTCTGGATATTTGACCGTTGATAAAAAGTAGTCGGATAGCAATTGTCCCGACCACATAGATAGTCATAAAAATGAAATGAACCACCACTGTTGGGAAGAAGTGACGAATTGTTTGCAGACTTTCTGTGATTTGGAATTTCTTTTCCAAATCGTATTTCCTATTTTCTCTTTCTGTCTAAAAAAGTCACAAAAAGTACCAGGAATTTTCGGCAATTTTCTCATTTTTAAATCTGGAGTACGCGTAGATGACGATGGTAGCTATCTCAACAATTAGAAGAAAGCCAGATAAATAATTCGCAATTTCCATTATGGAGAATGGCGTCGCACTACAATGAATCCTCGTCTCATAAAGATCCACAAATGAAACAACGATTACTGTAAGAACTACAGATATTATCATCTGAAAAGTCATTTCCTCTATACGACCCACTCACAATAGAGACTCCTATTAGAATTCCAATCGAAAGTCGTTCGAGTTTCCAGCTGGCAGGTAAAGTTGTGGCCAATAATCTTGCTATATTTATCCCGGTCTAAGTGATCATTTTGTGTGTAGGAAATGAGCTCACATGTGTAAGGACAATCGCTGTTAGGGACAACATATTAATTGGGAAACCCCATAAACAATCCTTCACGTACAGGAATATTCCACAAGGAGAATTGTAGGCAAAATATAGATAGGTGTGAACAATCTAAAGGGGATTATTCTACTAGGGAGTAGAGCCTACTCGAGTAGCTAAATGGACGATTGAAAATACAGTACTGAAGAAGACGAGTTGTAGAGCCAAAAACTGAAAAATCTCCTGGGGAAATGGAATAAATCTACCTTTGTACTGGGCAATTTGACTTCTATGAGTATCATTCTGACCAATGGATAGATGGAAAACAATGAGATGGCAGCTACACCACTACTGGCGTACCAACTTGTCTAAATTGAGCTGCTTTTGGCAGTAATATCCATCGACTTGCCTGAAGGAGTGGATCAGAATAAATTTCAAAATTGGGACGACAAGATTCTTCAGAGGAGGGGATCATTGGGAAAAATTTTTGACGGAAGTCTTGTAGAGACAACGGAGGACGGAGTAAACGAGGAATATTCAACACAAGACGAAGAGGTTAGAGCTCATTAATGTCTATTCAATACTGTCAGTAATAAAGCCCGGTAAACAGACTTTCAGGTGATGTTCGTTGACAGAATTTGTTGTCAATTGACCGAGACGATACTAGGAGCACTGTCTGTGACGGATTGTTTTCGGGTTAAATTGCCATTTATATTGTTTTCCAAGTTTCTTCGTAATTTCTACGTAGAAGTATCAAAAAGAGTGCATAACTTCATCTCGCTGATAGGTGACCGAGATTTAGAAGAAGATATTAATAGTTTTCTGCAAAGAATCCGCTAAGCGAAAGTCCGTATAAGATCCGATCGAAAGATGATGGAAGGAGCTGTTCCACTGGTTCTTTCGATTCCTCGATCAAAGTCTTTAGATAATTGTAACACGTGTATGGCCAGTCAGGTGATGCTAGTCCCAGCCAATCCAAATATGATGGGTACTATCGATGCAACTTCGAAGTAAGAGCAAAATAGCAGCTTAGCAATCCCGGTTCGGATGCAAATGGATGTCTACAATTGGATTTGATATGTGCAGGTCCGGCTGGAACTATTGCTTATATGTATTTTTTATATCATTGTAGTTAAATATTGACGGGGATTTCAATGGAAAACAGAGAGGAACCCTAGAAACGCAAGGAATGACTCTGGTCAGACGACGTTTATTCTTTTCTGAACATCTCCTTCGTAACTGCTCGAGTTGTATGTACTAATGGCGTCTGACTTTATGATGGATTGCGGCAAATTAACTCAGTTACGTGCTTTGCTGCGGTACCAGTGGGTAAATAATATCGTTGTTAATAAACAGGTACAAAACAGCTTGTCTCTTTTAATTTAGCAATGCTCGAATTGTCTCTCATACATCATCTGTTCCTGAGAGTGCATCGGAACACTTAAACCTTGCTTTGTTGGGATACGATTCGTGCCTGGGCAGTTTTGACGAAAAATAATGGGTTGGTAAGGCGATTTGCAGGCGGAAGGAAAATATTATTTTCTACGACAGAAATGCAAATTGTAGTTCTTCTAGCCGTCATAATGCAAAGTACAATGGCTTGCGCTAGGATATCTGGAAGTGGAACAACAGTTACTTCTGGTAGTTCTTCATCCAGCAGCTCCTCATCCGGCTCCACTAGTTCCGGATCCAGTGGATCTAGTTCTAGTAGTTCAGGTTCAACAGCAACTATGACAACTGCATCTAGTAAGAGATCTTTATTCTTTTTTCAAAGTTCTCAACTAATTGTGGTACATGTTCCGCTTCATCTATCACTCTTGTGCCCGGAACAATAACCCCTGTGGTGAGGTAACTTTACCCTTGAACAGGACCGTCTCTTTGCAGCAATTCTGGCCCAAATGCGAATGGTTGCTTCCAACTCACAGTCACTTGTAGTACGACCGCTCCTCAGGGTACTCTAATAGGAATCAATGGGCCAATGTTTCTAGGTCGTGCAGCGGCTGTAAGTGGTTTATTTATTTTTATTCATTTTTAGACTAATTCGCAAAATTTTGTTTGTATGAATGGAGTGTGGAAATTCAGTGTAACAACTATTCAATCTGTTGAATGTATGTGACATCTCATCTTTTCTTAATAAAATAGTCGTTTTCTTTAATAGACCAAATGGTTCAAATTGACCTTCGCGTTATTTAGTGTAACTTTTGGCCAAGCGATTCGTTGACCCTCTGCTGCCCTTTTTGGAGTACTGAAAGAACGAACGACATTGCGATGCGCAGGTAAAAATATAAACCATTATCTTGTTATTTTCCGTTCTTTGTCTCTATTTTTACCCGGATCACTTCGATCTATAGCCCTGCAAAGCAGTCTTTCTGGCCCGATTCAGGTATAAAGGGAATATAAATCGCCGATCTTTAGTGGGCTGGCCGAATCCATTGTCTCTAATTTGTCGAAATGTCATCTCTATTTCTATTTGTTTTATTTGTCGGGGAAGCCTTTAGTTGTGCTGCTACCAACGGAGGAGGGACTGTAACCACTACGGTTACAAGTCCTACAGTTACTACGACCGTTGCTACTCAAACTACTACGACCGTTGCTACTCAAACTACTACTACCACTAGTAAATTTATTTAATTTTATTAAACAATTTCAGTTTGTGCCAATATCTGTCATACAAAAAGATGTCCTGCTTATAAATATGTTTCGTTTAGATAGTTGTACGAGTTGTACTGCCAGTCAAGTGACGCTAACTCCAGCCACTGGAGGGGCCACTAACATCCCAGCTACTTCAAGGTAAGGATTAGGAAAAGTGGTAGAAAGAGATCTTAAGCGATCCTGGCCCCAACGCTGCTGGTTGCCTGCAATTGAACGTAATTTGTGCTGGACCAACTGGAACAATAGCCTTTATGTAAGACTTCCTTTTTTTGCGCTAAATCAAATCGCTTAAGGCAGTTCAATGGAGGTCAGGGAGGCCCAAAAGAAAATGCAGGAATGACCCAGGTAAGCAAATTAACAAAACTTTGGTTTTTAATTTCATTGCCAAACCATTAAATTGCTTGGATATTCTTTCTTTAAAATTCTATTCGTTTGTCTTCTTATTTGATTCTAAATTGGGCATTACAGACTGTCACTGCACTCTTGGTCTGCACCAACGGCCAGTGGCTTTATGATAATACACGACTTGTCACCGAAGTAAACTGCTCAGCAGCCTAAAAACGCTCAGAAATAGAAAACTAATAATCGCTATAGAACGGTTTTAATAAATATTTATGATCTTCTCCTCTATAAATAGCCAAAGATTATAATTTTTGATTTCTGAGGTACGTGGAGGAAATTAGCTTCTTTTCTAGACTGAACACAGCGGAAGATCGAACTCAACCAAAAACCGTCGAAATTCCAATCGTCATCCATCCGTTTTCTGCTAGTTTACGGGACGCTAACCCCGATAAAGTCGCGGCGCAGGCTATAGCCTAAGCGCCAAACAAGAAAAAAGTCTAAAGTTTTCTACGACGCGAGATGGACAGATCAATCTCCTGTTTGGTGAAAGGAATACTTGTTTTTATCACAGATAAACTGGCACAATCAATGGCTCTAATCAAAACTAAAAATTTAGGATTTTCTCGGAGGCGCAGCATAACAGGCATCCAAATAAGCAGCTGTCATCTCATCAACCAAAGACTTGTCGGGGATGGTAGCTGCCATTCCGTATAAAGCAGCCGTGCTGCTGCCGTTCCCCTTGTCTGGCAGACCGTCAACCTCATTAACGGCTTTCTGAAGATCAGCCAGGAATGACTTTACAACAAGAGGAGCTGCTTGGTTGATAGTGAGGCAAATATGAATTCTAAAGACAGTTTTCAATTAAAGATCGGGATTACGCATTGGGGTTTTGGAGGGTGTTAAGATTCCAGCCGAGTTTGTTGAGTTTTTCGCTGATCGCGTAGATGTTAAGAGTTTTACTTTTGAAAGCAACAACAGAAGCATCAGGAGAACCATGGAGCTAAATCCAATACTTGGAAATAAATGGAGATTGATACCTCGATTCCGTGGATCTGCTTGATCCCTTCAGCGATCAAACGGGCATGTTTCACAATCTCGTTGCATCTAGAGACATATTCCTTTTTGCCGAACGAAAGCAAAGTCGCCCAAGCAGCAGCAGAATTAGCTCCAGCTCGACTTCCTATTTTATTCTAATTTTAGAAGTCGCAATAAGTACCGCAGATGGTTGGAGTGGCATAGATGCCTCCAGTCCAATTGGGAATAGAAAAGTATTGATAATGAAGAAGTTCCTTGTTTCTATACATCACTATGGAAGATCCTTTGGGAGTGCAGCCATACTGAAACAATAGGGACAATGGGGAAAACTTACTTTGTGGGTATCACAACTGATGGACATAACTCCAGGGTTTCTGAAGTCGAAAGGCCTCAAGAAATATCCAGCATCGTTCATAAAAGGAATGATAAAGCCTCCCAGACAGGCATCAACGTGGACTGGAATTCCGTACTTTTCTCCGAGCTGAAAAGTATATTCAGCCAAAAGAAAATAAAATACTTTTGAAATTTCAGGAATTGGGTCAATTGTGCCGGAAGGATAGTTGGGAGCAGAACCGACAAGCTAAAAGTTACTTTGGATATTAAACAAAGTCTTGGTTTACCATACAAACATCACTGTCTATATATTTCTCCATTAGTCTCAAGTTAACTCGATTATTTTCATCTACTGGCACGTGTCTCAACCTCATTCCACAAAGGTGAGCAGCCTGGATTGATATTTTACAAGACAAAGAAAGCTCAAACTTTGTCAAAAGCAGCATGAGCCGTTACTGCACATAGAATGACGGGATTCTCAATCCCTCTTTGTTGAGCTCGGTTACGGTAGGCAAAACAAGCCATGACAATGGATTCGGTTCCTCCAGTTGTCAGAGCTCCAGCACTGTCTGCTGGCCCATTGTAGAGATTCAGGACCTATATTCAAATAAAATCCAAAGGTTAGAAAAACTACCATTCGAATAACTTCGGCTTCCATTTTTCTGGCTCCTGGGAAAACATCTGGATGGAGAGGGTTAGAGAAGGCATAATTACGATAGATCTGGAAGAAGAGCGTTCGTTTGATTCCCAAAATAACCTTTGTGAGAAGGTCAATGTGTTCAGTTTTTCTGTCGGTGTAGACAGTTCCGGAAACCTTAAAAAAACTTTCTACCAACTGCCTTGAGCTTACCCTGCCCTCAGCAACGTCAAATTTACCATAATCCTCGTATTTCTGTGCCAACTTAACGACTTGATCTTCTGTTAGAGCCTCAATTGGCAACTCTAGGAAATGAATGAAAAAAAATATGGAATACCTGAGATGAAGACTCGATCTGTATCATCTTTATGGATCGTATTAATAATATCTTGTCGGGCTCCGCTCAACTTTGTCTCAATTTTAGCCTTTACAGCTGGAATTTGTCTGAATTTCGAGAAGATATATCCAGAAATCCTAGACGAATAAGTATAAAATAGGACAAATCAAACCTTTTGAGCAAAGGATCTTCACTTTTCTTATATGTTTTGGATAATTTCAAATAAATCAAAGTGCCTCCAATGGTTCCCAGGACAAGATAAAGAGGGTCAACCTGGAGATGGGAATATTTTTCAACAAAATGGCTCTTACTTTTCTCAAGTTTTCATTCACCAAACTGTGGACTTCGGATATTTTCGTAGTGGCCACGTGAACGGCTTCAGGAAGAGGCATATTTCCCAAGAGATCCTGCAAAGAGTGAAGAGCTTATCAGTATTGTTGAACAAGGAGATACGGCTTGTAGTCGTGCTCGTCAAAAGAAGGTCAGGGAACTCTTTTCCGGAACAATCACGCTACTTTGGACTAAATTAGCCTTCAGAAATATCAGCAATAGAAATAAGGGGAAAATTTTGGCATCTTGAAAGGAAATCCGACTATAAAGAAACTATTCGAACATCAGAAAATCGTTTTTCAAAGGCCTTGATATTTGTCGAGAGAATTCTCAAAATCTCAAAAAGAGTCGGATGTTTGGCTTGAAATTCCCCGTTTGAATGTATACTTTGTCCTGCATCTCGGCACGATTGCCTCCCCGGCCTCTTGCCTCTCGTGTCTGCACACTATCTCACCCTTCATCCTCATGAGTCGGCCACATGTTTCATATGTTTTTATGCTTTTATTCTACAGTTTTCTTGATATTCTAACAGTTTTAGCCATCGACGATGGACTCCGAAGACACTCCCAGCTGTTCTTCGGAGTCTGATCAGCTTCTTCTGGCTAATGCGCCCTATTCAGAAGTAAGAAATGAATCAGATGAAAGAATAAAAAGTTTCTTTTAGGATGCCCAAAGAGACAGCATTGTTTTGGTTTTGAATGATGGGTCACTTGAAATGACTCACAAAAATAGTGCGGAAATCCAAAGTCCTTTGAGATCCGTTACAGTAAGGGATGCTCGGTTTTTTTGAGTTAAATTGTTAGGATGTTCTTCGCGAAGCGGAATATTTAATGACCGATGGTCCAATGCAGGCCATCGACTCACGAGAAGATCAACAAGTTATTATCGACGAAGTTGACGTCGAATTCAGGTGATTTTCCCCCACTAATAGATTATTTTCTTCCCTTTTTAGCCCCCGAAAGTCACATCAGCCCATCGAAATAGTCGTTCGTCACAATAAAATCATTGAACATCCTGGCGGTAGTGATTCCGATGAGGAATACGAGCCTCCTACTCGCTTAAAAGTCGTTAATGAAGGTAGGCTCTCCCTTGAATCAAAATAGATCAAATCCTGTTGTGTATCCGTTCGTTGCCATTGGTTTTTAACATCATTTTGTGATTCCTAAGGGGCTTTATATCCGCTCAAATTAAAGAGCCACCAGAGACCGCTTAGTCTATATTTAAAGAGAAAAACAATTTCAGAGGAAACCGAAGAGCCCCAAAATACTGCTCAAATAATTACAACTTCATCCAAAGAACCAATGTGGAAAAGAGGTCATCGTAGAGCTTGGAGTATGCCAAATGCCAAAGGAGAGAAAATGACAGTGGCAGTTATTGATGACCGAGGAACAACGGTATGAGATTCTGACAGTATTCCAAGCAAAAATGTGTAGGACGAAGGAAATCGCCACAAAAGAAGAATTGTCAAATATCGACTAAATCCCAATCAACAGGGAAGTCAAATGTCTATAACTGAAGGTACTGCGGCGAGTTCTTCCAGTGGTAGCAAAACTACTTCACAAAAGTAAGTTTCATTTTCTTGGCTATTTGATTTTGTTTTTCTTTTAAGATGTTTTACGTTTATTTATTTTATAGCTGACAATAGTTTTTTCTCTCACATATACAAAACTATACTTAATTTGAAAACTGAATGGTTTCAGGCAACGAGCATGCAAAATTCGGTTCGATATGGACATAACCAATGCCGACGAAGATGAGCTGCAGGTCGAAATTAACGAAGAGGAGATCGTTGTGCCTGGACAAGAAGGAAAAGGTGGTCGAACAATTGTGAAACGGGTTAGCTTTTTGCTCTATGTTTTGTATTTGTTTAGTTCTGGGAAGCAAGGTGGAAAGCAACTAATTTTGATGCTCTTCCAGAATGGCTACAAGATAATGAATATATTCGAACAGGTAAGAGATAAGTTTTTTATAAGCACACTTTTTTACAGGCCATCGTCCTCCTATTCCATCGTTTAGTAATTGCTTTAAAAGTATTTTTGCCTTACATTCCGAAACTGGAAATATTTGGACTCATATGTACGGATGCGTAGCCTTTATTGGTGTTGGTATTTGGTTCCTTACTCGGCCAACTGACCAGGCATTTTTATTTAGCTGATTTATTATTTCTTATTTTTAGATTCAATGGCTAGAAAAACTTGTTTATTCGGCATTTTTCCTTGGGGCTGTAATTTGTTTAGGAATGTCATTCGCTTTCCATACCGTAGCTTGCCATTCTATTGAAGTTAGCAAACTATTTAGCAAGTAAGTTAGACATTTTAATTGAAAATTTCTATATTATTGCAGATTGGATTATACTGGCATTTCATTACTTATTGTTGGATCTTTTATTCCCTGGCTTTATGTTGCCTTCCATTGCCGACCACAGCCTATGATAATTTATATGACTATGATTACTGTTCTTGGCATTTTAGCCATGGTCGTTTCTTTATGGGATAAATTTGCCGAGCCGAAATTCAGGTTCGTTTTCATTTTAAATATAAGAATTTTGTTTTAGACCAATTCGGGCCGGGGTCTTCGTATGCATGGGTTTGTCAGCTATTGTGCCGGCTATTCATCTTCTTATTGTTGATGGGCTTGAATTTATGCTATACAAGGTTTGTTTTTGACTTATCCGAAAATAATTGAGAAGCAAAAAGTGTCTGGGGAATAGACACAGCATTTTTCTCTGTCTTTTGTTTTAAATTACCACTTCGATTCCTATCCTTTTAGGCCGGTCTAGGTTGGATGCTTCTTATGGGTGGAATGTACATTGGGGGAGCCGGAATTTATGCATCTCGTATACCCGAGCGATGGTTTCCAGGAAAGTGCGACTTATGGGTATGTCTCGTCATCTCTATAAAATTGACGCTATTTTCCGGTTTCAGTTCCAGTCCCATCAACTCTTCCACACGTTTGTCGTCATTGCGGCTTTCGTCCACTTTCATGCAGTTACCGTGATGGGAATGCGAAAATTGATGGAGGGAAGCTGCTCTGAGCAATTACTAGACCGGTGAGTATACTTCTACATTATGTCGCTTGCTATTTGGAAAGTCTTCACTTGCCTAGATTTTTCACTTGACGTCTGTAATTGAATCGCGCATGCATAGACGCCAGCTCTAGACATCAGCCAGCAAAACTTTTTCCAAACTTTGTTATTTAGTTGACGCCAAGTCATAAAGTAAAGACTCAATTACTTTTCAGGTACAATATTGAAAGCTCTTCGTCCTGGTTGGGAACACTTTTAGGCCTAGACGAACCTCCGGGCGTAGTTAGCTGGAATCCCAGTATGCGCCATCCGTAAACTTTTTATTTATAGCTGAACATTCGTGATTTTTTCTCGCAACTTTGTAAGTACAATTGTCTCGATTTGAACCCCCGTTTTTAGCTGTGAACATTTAATACCGGTAGAAGTAACTAAGGGCTTAATAAAGTTTCCTATCCTTTTTATTTGTTTGGTCAGTGCTTCATCCGTATATTGCGGTGTTTACCTCTGTTCCTTTGACTAATCCGTGGAGGGATTGTGGTTCCCTCTTCCGGA
The DNA here is from genome assembly GCA_932521405.1 of Oscheius sp. JU1382. NCBI lineage: Eukaryota > Metazoa > Nematoda > Chromadorea > Rhabditida > Rhabditidae > Oscheius > Oscheius sp. JU1382. The sequence continues at coordinate 5,228,379 of OW051478.1, read as the reverse complement.
GTGCCGTCCTAATACGTTTCCTGCTATTTGCTTCCTTGCTGGCTTCTGAATCTCTCTCCCACAAGCGCATTGATTAAAGTTTTGCTCATCTTGCAGCGACTTCTTACGGGAGAACACGTGTTGGAAATGGCATTTTCGTATGGGCCTTTATGTCTGCCGCGGCCGTCCCTTTCAGCATCTCAAGCCCATCTGTTATGATGGCAGGTCACGCCTTCTTATCGGGCTCTTAGCGGTACTTTTTGAGCGCCAATTCCTCTAGAAAATGTCTTTTTCACAGCTGATATTGTCAAAAAGTCCCATATAAAGTCACCATTATTACACCCAGTTCAACGCATTCTCCCTTTTCCAGTCTGGCTTTATATTGTTTGATAAAAAACACAAAGACATGAGTCTTGTCTGACTTAAATGTCTGCTGTTTTCTACAGTATCAAAATAAAACATTTAAAAATATCGCCCAACAATAGAAGCCTTGCCACATAACAATTTCATTCCGCCCAACGCCTTATATTCAGCCTTTCCCGCTATGTATAGCAAGCTGGAATAGAAAGACCACACACTTTTTGTTGTTAAAAGTGACTAAACTTGTTCAGAATGATAATATCGTTAGCACTACTGGCACAACGAATTTTTAACGAGATTATTCCACTCCTCACAGCCTTGAAGTTGGAAAAAAATCGAAAAAGAGGCTGTCTGAAATTCAATCCACCTCCTCAATTAATTTTCGCCTTCCTTCTTTCAGACAACCCCCAGAGGAAATTAGTTTTTTTCATTGAAAATTAACCTTTGCCTCATCTTTAATCCAATACTAAGGCTTCTAAAAAGTCGTCTGTCTCTCTTTCAGAGCTCTCTATCACTCTTGGGGCAACACATGCATCTCGTTACTTTACATTTCCCAGTGTTTTCAATCAGCTGAACGCTTTTCGAAATATGAATGATCAAAACAAGAAATAATTATAGAAACCAAAGTTGTTTTAGACTTTTTCTTATACGTTTGTCCGGTCATATTCTTCCCGTTCTCTTGTTTAATTAGCTCATTTTATCGGCATGCCACTAGACTCGTGTTCGACATAACATAATTCATGCTTATTATTCATTCTAGCCCTTGAGAATATAACTCCTTTAACTTACTTTCAGTTTTCTTATTTATTATGCACTTTTCAGAAAATGACTGAACCCCAGATTTCGGAAAGTGGAAAAATCATACTCGATGACCCCGCTACTCTTCTGGCTAGAAAGCCCAAGAAAAGTATCCTGAAAATGAAGCACGTAAGTCAATTTAATTATTTTAACTATTATTTTAGGAATGCTCGCAAGAACGCGATGGTCATGCCCGATTTGATGAGATGAATATTCTTGCAACATACCATCCTGCTGACAAGGACTATGGAACGATGAAAGTATATAATTATTTGTACTTTTATACTTTTCGATTTCAGATTGAAGAGCCTAAGACGCCATATCATCATTCAGACGTAGAAAGTGAACCGGATGAAGTCTCATCTGAGACGATGCGTGGTCGACGAGTCTCCCTTGGCTCAGCCATTGATCCTGAAGCTGTTAGTTCTTTTTTCCTTAAATATTCCACGTTTTCAGCTTGCCTTTGGATTAACTCATCATACTGAAAAACCTCTAAAGAGCGAGTCGGACAATGACGAAGATTTAACAGAGGAGCAGAAAGGTCAGTCTTTTTTCTACTTTTGCACCTACAATAATCCTTGTGATAGATTTATTTCCCTTTCAATCACCGCCTTATCTCTTTTTATGGGTTGATTGGCGGCAGTTTCGAAGTTTATTAGCGAATCTCGACGAATCGTCATTGTTTTTGAGCTAATAAATTCCTGTTTCAGAGAAAAAGCGTGACTTTGAGAAGAAGAGAAAAGCTCACTACGACGAGGGTGCTGCCTTGAAAGCACATATTTCATTCGATAATGACGATGAAGAGGATATTGCTGCAATGGATACTGCTTGATATTCGTATAATTGACATTCCCGGTTAGCTCAATCCTCCTTAATTACAAGACTTATGTTGCTATGTTGTCCACAAGTTTCGAGTGTCGATTTCACTTTTGTGATAATAATAAATTGATGTGCCCTACAACTGTCTTTTTTTGGGGATTTCAGAGTAATAATATTCATTTAGAAGTGAGCAACAGTAAACCGTATCTACCCGTATATACGATAAAAGCTCATTAAAATGCCTATTTTAGTTCTACCTCAACACTCAAGTCTAGCGTTGATTTTGTTGTTTCAACTAAAGGAATATGTACAGTAACCGGTGCCTCTAGGTCATCTTTCCCCCAATCCTGAACTTCTCCGGAACCAAAAATAATGAAAATCACTCCGGATATTGTGGAGACGGCTGCAGTGAGATAAAAGAGTGACTCCCATTCCGCTTCCGTTCCCTAATAAAGAGTAAGTAGATTCGAATTCTCTTACAGATTTCTTAACAAGTCCCACCACAAAAGGTGTGCAAAGCCGTCCAATCATAGCAGCAAACTGGGAAAATGAAGAGATTGTGGCTGTGTATCGAGGAGCCAGCGAGAGAAGAGACGTGTAGAAGCCACTTGTAAACGTACTCAGACAACAATACCTAGCAATTGTTTGATATTTCTAAACGAAAAACATACATCAAGCAGAAGAAGAAGAGTGCTAATCCTGGATTTGTACAGTTACAGAATATACAGATACTGATGAAGGTTATCGTTCCGCCAAAATTAGCTTAAAAAAACTTATCTTCCTCTTCTAGCCAAAACAAACCGATTCCTTGTGATAGTTTGACACAAAAAGTTGGAGTGAAGATTTTCCTTGCCTTCATGTAATCCATAAACATTCCCCAGGCAACTTTCGAAGGAATCAAACAAATATTCGGCAAAGAAATGAAGATTCCGTTCTGGAAATTCATTTTTTTTTTCAGATGAGATTCTTACCATGACAACTGGAAGACGAAGGACGTCTTTGAGATAGCTGGGAAGGTAGATTTGAAGGAGAGACATCATGAAATTAATCACAAAATGAGATTGTAATTGAGCCCAGAAAGGAGCTGATGTAAAGATTGATCGATAAGGAGCTTGGATCTTCTAAAAAAAATAAACAACTGAACCAATCGGAGAAACCTTCTTGGCTGGAGCTACAACTTTTCCCGTGAGATAATTCCTTTCGGCGGAAGTCATAACTTTACATTCGGAGGGCCGACTGGCAGATACAAATCCCCAAAGTGTCAACCAAATCGAGCCCATTATTGCTGAAATTCAGCCTTCAATTTGTCAATCTCTTTTCCCTACTGCATGTATAGAAAATGGCTGGCCATCCGAAATCGGAGGCACATAGCGCAGCCGCTGCAGGTTGTCCAGCCGCTCCAGCCATCTGATTTCCGGTTGTGAATAGAGCTAATGCCGTACTTCTTTCTTCCGTTGGAAACCAATTTGAAATTATCGCGTTGATTGTAGGGATGACTACTCCCTAAAGTTTATTCGAAAACTGAAGCTGCCATAATCATCCTACCTCTCCAAAACCCATGGCAACACGTGCCACCCAAGTGGGAAATACACCCCAATTGTTGGCGATGAAAGGAGTGATCACCGATGAGGTCACGTAGATTGCCATCGCCATCATAAGAACTACTTTTGGCGAATTATCTTGGACTATCTTTCCAGCTGGAAGAGCAACGAATAAGGCGCCCCAGAAAGTTCCAGAAAAGACTATGTTATTAAATTATAAATTATTAAATCTCATACCAAAATTTTGTTGGAGATGAGTCCACGGCAAAGATCCCTAGAATTTCTTCTTTTTTAGGACAAAAAGAGCTCACCCCATAGTCCACAACAAGATGATGTCCGTCTTGAGTAACTTGGTCGCATTCTCCTTTTGAAAAAGTCTGGTTGAACACCTCGGGAACCTAGAAATTCTAACGTTTCTCATTGTTTTCAGCCTCCCTCGCACTTCTTCGAAAAGTGCTCTTTCGATTGGTTAATTCTCTTTAGCTCCTAATTTTATTAGAGCCTTTCCCACCTCTGTGAAATTGAGCACGGGACCCCACGTGGAGTGCCGTTCGTTGTACATCTCTTCTTCGATAAGAGAGACAGCTGTTGAATTAACCATGCAAGTCATTGTGATAGCCATGTGTACTCGCATGAAAGTTGTGCATCCAAAGCCAAAAATTAGTAAAAGAATCATATGAAATCTCCTCGAAAGCGGATGAAATAAAGCTGAAAAAGGTCTCGTTTTGGTACTCATTTTTGGACTTACGAGACTTTTTTTCATTTGGTCTTTCGTCCTCTTCTAATGGTGGCTTCTCCAACAATTTCTCAGATGGCTCCACTGCCATTCTGGAATTTATTTGTGATGGCTAGATCCGATGAGGCAAGAGAGAAGACAGTAGAGAGAGAAAGAATACAGACTTACGTACCAATGTGTGTTCATAACACAGAACAAAGAATGGCGTACTCTTCCATGAAATTTGATATTATTTTCAGGAGATTACGTGCAGCAATGTCAACAATTTCAGAAGTCATTAAAGAAGGAAAATGCTGTCAGATTTCGGTGGAAAAAAATCGCAAATAGAATAAGAACATAATCCCTCTGCTAAATGGATGAGCCGGGCTACTGTAAGAGGATTTTACCTAGCTGAGAATGAAGGAATTTGAAAAGTGATCTGTTGATAACGAAGTTAATACCAATGGAATTAGTGAAGTGAAAGTGGGTTAAGGAGACTTTGATCTAGTCTGCTATAGTGTTCAAATAAGCCGGAAAAAAGTTACGTAGAGCAGATTGAATGACTCTAAAATGCAGATAAGGAAAAGTCTATATTTGACCACAATTGTGGTACTCTGATCTCGTCTCTGACAGAGAAGCTTAGATGATTAAAGGATCTTTAAATTTGTGGGAGAGGGCGGGATCCAATTAGATAGAAATTCTACCAGAACTATGGTCACAAGCTGAGATCATTGGTCCAATAGGCTTTGAGGAGTCTTCATTTGTAAATTTCCATAGAAAAACTGATCTTTGGCTATGGAAAATAGACGAACTAAAATCTCAAAGACGACCGAAATTTCCTAATAAATTAAAGGATCAAAGGGCTCGGAATTGGGTGGTGACTGCTGATAAAATAAGTCTGTAGCGTAGGAGTCATAATTACGGCGATGATAGCCTCTGACCAGCCAAAGGCACCAAAGCTCGTCCGATTATTAGGGAGAGATTAGAAGAAACCTAATGGTCGCCTACAAAACAGAGAGGGAGTACATTCGAACGAGCAAATGATAGCAGATGACGCAGCAGGCGCAAACAGTTTTGCCGACGTTCAGAGACTATTCATGGAGGAAAGAAGGCTTCTTGGTCAACATTGTCGGTTTTTGTTTTTAAAGTTTAGCCGACTGCCCTTCCGGTTTTTATACTATGGGAACAATGAGATATTCTTTGGTACTTCTAGAAAATTATCCAAATGAGCTCAAAGATTTTCGGCTACAAGAAAGCCTGATCATCTGCGATTACTGTAAAAAAGGAAAGAAGATATCTAATGCAAAGCTATTTGAGAGGGTTGAGGCAGCGTGCTATTTCCGAAATCCCGCAAGAACACCCACGTCGGAAAACGTCCAAAGAGCGTGTCGACCTTTGACGCAAAAAAAATTCTCTTGGTCTCTCTCCGATCAAAAACGTAAGGACTTTCTTTCAAAGACAGCTCCAAGACAAATAAGCGTCTGCTACTTGTACAGCCAAATTGTGGCGAAAAGATCTTTGAATCTGTCTGAACGGATTGAGCTAAATTCGAGAGAATAGAGAATATACTCGATTTAAACAAGTCTACGTGACTCAGCTGATGGCTGAAAACACCACCCATTTCGGATGCGAATGCCCCTGGCAAAAAGCCGATGTTTGAGTCGTTGCGTGGTCTTGAGAGCCCGTCGCAATGACCAGAGATTGTGCTTTTTTACCAGATCCTGGTGGTATTTCAAATGAGTAAATTTACATAAAACTCTTTCTCTTCGCCCCTTCTCTCAAATCTTCTTCTAATTTTCTAAGCTTCTTTTCCTTAGATAAAAACACCAATTCCATGCGGACTCTCCAAGTTCAAACTGAATTCATTTAAGAAAGAGGCCTCAAAGAACTGCTAGATGAAATCTAGATGAGTAACGCAGAGAATCAGACATCATTGTCCATTGTTGACAATATTATTAGGTGCACATATTGCTCGGCGCCCGTTCGGCTGCAACCCGCTCATCTCTGCTCATTTACGGAGCAACTCAGATTAGACTTCTTAAGACTACAGCGATCCCCAACCTTTGAAAAGAGTTGAAAGAGATGTACAAAATGTTGTTGGAAGAGGAGATGGAATGATCACCCCTCACGCAGCTCACAGTTGCGCTAACAACGTGGGCGATTTATACACACCCATGACATTAAAAGCCCGAAGAAGCCGTTGATGACAACGAGAAAGCGAAAAAAATCATGTTGACACGAGAAGGTGCGTAATCCCATCTAATGAACTTTCTTTCAGTAAATCAGATTAGTTCTTGGTCGTAAAGTGTTGCACGATTTTAGGTTTATTTTGAAAAGAAAAGATGTCTCGAATCAGATACTTGGCGGATCCTCAGGATGTGACGCAACGAGTCAAACATCTGTCGCGAAAACACATGCGCTTCTCTCTTTTCTGGCTCCTAAACAATTCAATGCGAAGCGATCGCCTAATTGCCCACAGTAAAGAAGGGACCAGAGAGCTCCTCTGTTCAAATCTCAGACAACCAGCTGTTCTCTTTGCTGATTGACCATTTTGATCTGCTGATCAATTGGTTCCTTTTCCCTCACCGATCTTCGAAAAAAATGTTTTATTTCCTCTGATTGATGGTCCAAGGTCAATTGGATCCAAAAAAATTCACTTGGACGTTGGAGAAACTGTATGTCTTTGGCGAACAACTGCTATTCGAAACTGTTTGACATGTAGAAAGTGCGAAATGAAGACAGCTGGACAAATGACGGCAGTCGGTGTCAAAAGAGCCAGATAGAAGACGGGTCTGTTAAGAGTTTTTATGGAAAGAGTGCGGATCTTTACCGGCCGCTGGCGATTTTCCACTTGAAATGCAGACTGCTGAGGAGAAAAAAGCCGGGAAGAGCAAAAACAAACAGGAAGATGGCGCCATAGCTGACTAACAGCTTCAAAAGAGACCATTGGAGGCTGGCAGTTCTTTGTTTCATCAGCTGTACTTCGCTCATCGAGGTGACTGCTCTGAAATCTTTTTTCCAAATAAAAAGTCCATTTACCGCTCGATTGTGAAAGCCACAATCCCACAGCCGATCATCAACAGGACCAAATATTCAATAAAGGCGTAATTAACACTCCATTTGGGAAAGATTATGGTAATTGAAAAGGCGGTGATTTGTTCGGCGGAGTTAAATATCAAAAGACAATTGACAGCTGTGAGGGCTAAAAGTAGGCCAAATAAGAGGAAAATAGTCAGATGATTCCATGATTTGCTTCTCAATATGGCCGTAAAGAAAATGAACAATAATGAATAGGCAAAGACGGCCAGAGTACTGACGAAGAGAATGGACCAGATCAACAATTGGCATTTACCGGCGAACTGGAATGGGCCGAAGAGATGGACCACCGGGTCGGGAAGAATTATTAACGGCTGGAGGATGAGGAAGGAATAAGTCAGTAGGAGATTTGGAAATATTATTGACAAGAAAATGACACGACGGAGATGGAATTTCTGACGGAAAAGAGCTACCAAAGTGGTGGCTGTGAAGACATTGGATATTACTGTGAAAATGACTAGAACTACTCGATAATGGGAAATAAAGTGGGGATCGAGAAAGCCGGGCTGGGAGGTCGTGTTGGTCGAAGACATCTAAAAATGTGTCTTTTGTCGATCGATAACAAGTGCGATTGAATCGTGGGAATTTCTATACAATTTTAAAGACACTGGTAAACAAGTATTTTGGAGAAAGAGAACCTTCTGAACCCGGGACTGGTTCGATTGATAAATTTAGTCTGGTCACGGTCTCTTTTTATTGGAAAATGACGTGAGATACTTACTCGAAGAGAGGGCAATTTCAGGGACAAAGAGGAATCATCGTAGATCTGAAATTCGATAGAACAATAAGAGTATTGAGCGAGAGAGAGAGGGTTCGAGACCAGATTACAATAGAATGGCACGAGAGGACGGTTGGGGCAACAAGAGAGGGGGACCGGTCGCTCGAAAACACACGCGAGGCGTGGATCCTAATACGGAGGGTCAGCAAATGCTCTCACGACACCGAGACTGTTTGAGCGGATATCTTTAGCAGCTCAGCCAATCAGAATTTACTTCGATAGGCCAGACAAATTTGATGGGAATGTCTTCGAACGATAATCGAGACGTAAATTCTTTCTGACAGCCTTGAAAACTTGTCAATTGTCAGGTTGGAGACTAAATTAGAAAATAAAGAAAAGACCAGGAACAGTCAGAGGAGAGAAAGTGGAACCACGTCAAATCTGTCAGTAGGTCAGCGGCGATCACAATAACCTCAAGACAGTTTTGTAACTTCCCGAAAGAAATGGTCAAATATTATTATTAAAGGTTCTCGCCCCCTACAAAGAACATGCTTTCTTGAGTTGAACACATATCAAAATACTTGGAGTCTCTCTGCTTCTTCCTCTTCTTTCCAGACGAATATTTATTAGCGAGTCTACCCTCGTTGATTGTAGCCGAATGTGCGTCGAAGCTTCTATTATAAAAGAATGGATTGATCAAGTCAGCTGATGCCTAATTTCCCCCACAGCTTCTTCTCTAATTCGACGCAGCTTTGCCGCACTGGGCTGGTCTCAAAATGGCTGGACGAACGGCAAATTTCCCTTTTTCGATCCGATTTTGTGGTGGAAAGCGAAATGGACGTGCCTTGGATTCACTTTTTTTTACCTCCTGGGCATTATTTCCTGATTGTTTCATATTGTTCCTTTCTCTGAGGAATCTAAAGTTGGCCATAGTAAATCATTTTAGAAGGAATATGCAATCGATTCCTGTCTTATTTTGAAGAGTGAAACCTTCTCGATGTTGAATCAGACTGTTCCCAAGACCTCGAAACTACAAACTTTGTTCTAAAGATTTTCTTCAAGACCTTTCCCTTTTCTTCTGTTTGTTGCCAATGGCTGGATAAAACTGGTAGTCGAGGTGAAAGGGGGGGAAGAGCCGCTTGTTGTCCGTGTTTGGCACGATCCAGCTACATCTTGTGAGGCGAAAACAGTTCACCAAGCACCAAAACAGATCTCTCTACTGGTTCCTTTCAGGGGGACAAGTTCCCTTAGCCAATGGCAGTCCCTTTCCCTTTCGACATCCGCCCCAAGGGTCTATGCCATAATTGAAACTTTCTTTCTTTTCTCCTTCCTTATCATTTCTTACTTTCTCCTAGTAGTTTATTAAAACTCTAAAGCAAAAATCTGCAAAGATCACTTCTTTTGAATGTGAATCCACCGGCCGAAGAACAGTTTTTCCAAAGGCGTACGTCCATCTTTATGTTGCAAAGGAATCATCGGCCAAGCTAACAAAAAGCTAATTTTATAGGACGTAAACTGGGAACATAAATACCTTTTCCATTCCTTCCTAAGAGATCATGTATTCCTTTCTCTCTTAGAAGCCAATCTTCCTTTTTTAGAAGATGTCTTGTCCAGAATTTAAAAAGACTACAGTTTTCTTAAAAATTTGCTTCAAAAAACCGTAAAGCTGAAAATGTGGGAGAGAACTATCGTGCGAGAACGCTATTGGCTACCCCTACTGATACTTTTACTCCGCCAATTAGATTTCTTTCCATAACTGTTTTGTGATCGGTTGGCCATTTCCCTGTTGTGGTGTGTAAATCTAAAAAGCTTCCGAACTGGTTTCCATCGGGAGAGAGAAGTCCGTCGTTGCCCCGGCCCCTGACGTTCGTAAATTTATGTAGAAAAACGAGGGGCAGCGAGTAGAGAGGGTCGTGAGATCAAGTAAATAGATCACTGCCGTCTCCAGAGGAATAACTTTTAGGCAGATGGAGAGCATCATGGCCAGCGGCGAGTGCGGCTGTCTCGGCTCCGAGTGCGTCTGCGTCATCGACATCTCCTCGCCAATCACGTTGGAACGTGACTTCAAGGCGTGGCTCTTGGTAAGCAAAAAAGGCTTTGTCACTAATGTGCTGATGAGTGAGAAATAATTAGACGTCGATTTCTCCGAGAGACTGTTATTTCCTGAGAGACCTGGAACCCGACCAAAAACTTTTACTACAAGAGCTTGACTCGACGTAGATGGCGAATAGCTAGCTTAGGCTACTGGGGACTCGTAGCGACCTGGAGCAGTCTAGGCGTGCGTGCATCTAGCAATTCGGTTTGTACTTTTGTAGAAATTGGAATGAGTCAACGGGTTGAACTCGCAAATTGGGTTCCTCGTTTTTATTTTCTTCGTCGAGCACTCCGCCAGATCAGGAGCGTTACTCACTCACACTTCATTTTTCATTACCCGAATAGGAGAGACGCCAGTGTACAGCGCGTCAGTAAACCTTCTAAGAAGCGCTCGCGCTCATAGGCAAAAACTTTGGCAGCCAGTCCGCCCGCCGTCGCGTCGACGCGCATTCACGGTGCTACCTTCATGGACCCTCTTCTCGCGGCTAATAGCTATTTTGTGCAATGCTCTTTGAGTAATGTGGCCTACAGTAATCCTCTCTACAATACGACTCTCCTCGCGGTAGGAATTCATCCGTCGTTGGCGCGCTGGCTGCCTGCAGCAAACCGGTCAAACGCTATTTTCCAGGGTGATGCCACCGAGTTTTATCCGACCCTGATCAAGTCGGAGATGAACGACTATCCGGAGCAACCTTCTCCCGTCAACCCCTCGCCTCCTGAGCCTCTAGTTGAACCCATCAAAACTGATTTGAGGAAGGTTCGGCGGAAAGGTAAAGGCACGTTTTAGATTCTCTTCCTCTAATTTTTTTCACTATTCCGAGAAAATTTATCCTTTTATCAATCAAAACACGTCTATATCCTACTACAAAACTCCTTCACCTTCTTGTTTTGCTTTTATTTGGTAAGGAGGAGGCGTGTGGAGTCTAGGCAGGATAATTTAAGTCTTGTTGGATTCTAAATTTTTGATCAAAAGGACTGGTGGATTTATCAAAATATTGTAAAAAAGGCCACAAAAATGAATGTTTCTATTTCTTGATAAACTGAGATGTTTCTTTATTTTGCACAGCTAATTGGTCGATGCGGAAGTGCAGAATTGAAGAAAAACCTCTTGTTTACCAGAAATAAACGAGCTCAATTGTTACAGCGTCCATACCGGCCATCACTTTTTTAGTTAACGAACTGCGCAACACGAGAAAATGCTTGTTTTGTCGTCATAGTTTCGAACATTTTCATATAGTTTCAGGAACAAATCTCTACGGACGACCGTATTGTCCTGGCCGGCCGTTATCAATGGAGGAAAGAACTCGAATTATTGAGCTCCACATGAGTGGGATGAAAGTCAACGCGATCTCGAAGAGCCTGTGCATCTCCCACGGTTGTGTTAGCAAGATTATCAGCAGGTGAGAGACTGGATTGGACTCTTTAGTTAGATCGAAAATAGCGTCACATACGGTTAATTGATTTTGTAAAGGACAGCTGAACTTGTCACTTTTTGAGTTGAACGATCTGTTGTTGCCGTCGTCTCCATCACATTCCAATCTTGAAGGTATCGGTCAACGGGGATTTTAACGCCAGCCTCTTCTCCCGAACAACGACGAACTCGTCGAATCAAGAAGAGCGAAGAGTCGCCCGAGTCGGTCTCAGCTCCAGACGTCTATGCTCCCATCGATTATTCGGTTCAAGTGCCGGTACAATTTCTGAACAATTCCCCGCCAGAACTTCTCCAAGCACCTCCAATTTCACATTTCCAGCCGGTCCTTCAGCAAAGTTATACCGTCCTGCACGACCCTATGATGATGCAGGAATATCACTCCCAAATGTTGCTTTAATTTGTCTATTTATGTAGAGAAATCTCTCTTAATACGGGACTGTACTTAGCCATTAGTTGGATTACCTCTTGAGGGATCGCGTCAGAATTGTTGTTTATTCGAATAAATAAACTTCTTATATTTATTTGAGACAGATATCTACAAATATAGGCTAAGTCAGACAGTCGACTCCGAGGTAGACATTTCCAGCAGCTGAAATTATCTCATCTCAATAATAGACATTCTGACTCACAGTCAACATAGTTCGGCCCAGGAGCATTGCAAACGATAGGACCATGGCCATCAGCTGGATTTCCTTTAAAAATCCATCTTATATAGCTTTCAGACTTTCACAAACCTGGATTTCCGTTATTCTGACAACCAGATTGGAAAGCAATTCTGTATTGGGTGCAACCAGAAAATACTGAAAAATATTTCATCAATTGTTCTCGATTTGTGTCATTTATTAGCTCAAATATTGGCATCCAAAAGTGTATCTATACTTTTTGACTTTTCTTATGACGCCATAAACACTAAAGAAGTAAAAAAACAAAAAATTTCCTTCACAGATTGATGCGGAATGCAGCTCATTTGTTGACGAAAGGGCTACAAGAAAACTACTTGTCATTCAAAAGATTTCGCCAAAAAAATGAAAAGAAAAATGACCAAAATGGGCCTGCTTTCGATCGGAAACATCTGGTATTTTTGAGAACCAAAGACTGAGAAAAAAAGTTAGTCAAGTAGAGTAGTTTTATGTAATGATTGACTTTTTCTTTTGACAAACCTAGAGTACAAGGAGGATCGGTGGCGGGTTGGTTTCCCGAGCGAAGTGTCACCGTGAAAGTAGCCATCGACACAGGAGCTGGGTATCCCGGACATAAGGTCATAACATTGTTAGCCAACGTACAAGGACAATCTGAAAGAGTTATTGGAAGGAAAGTGAGGATCACATACTAACAAGCGTTGTCGTGGTGGTCGTGGTGGTGGTGGTCGTGGAAGTAGTTGTATCGGGGGTGGGATTGAAAGTAGCTAAACATCCGTAAGCAACAGAAATGAGAGTTGCGACAATGAGAATATGCCACATAGCTTGGAGGAATCGCGAATAGCAATAGCTCGTTTTGCGTTCACTGGCTTTTTAGGCGAACTCGAATAGTCAGAAATACGGCGCAGCAATTTGTGATCCCGTTCAAATGGCTTGATCTCAGGATCAATCGACTTATTCCTCGCCCACATAATATAAGAGAGACCGATGGTCAAAAGGAAGGAATTTATTTGGACTACTGAAATGATCTCGATGTGAGAGGATGGCTGGCTTGTGGATGGCCGACAGAAATAGTTGGAGCGACGCTTTGCAACTCGACGACTCGGTTCTGCTGTCCCGTCAGGAGATATTTCAGACAATTCCGAAGATTTGTGCTGCATATGATGAGCAGAACAGGTTGAGCCAAGGTGAGCGAGTCAGAAACAAAAGGAACCATCAATTGGCCAACTTTCATATACCAGCTGTCGGCTTGTCCAAGGCCCAGTCTATTCATCACCTAAATATTTGCTTTGTTTCTTTAAGAAAACAAACGGTTATGGTGGCTGCAAAAGTCTCAGCCAAAAAACCAATAAAACTGTGGAAAATGAGGAAAATCTCTGATTTTTTGGCTCTATTTTCTCGACTTTTCTGAAATCCTTTTTCGTCATTTTGATGGCGTAGACAACTTACAAAAATGAGAAGGGCAAGTGTACTGATATTAAAGAAAGTATTCAAAGAAGTGATAAAAATCATAAAGCCTATTAGATAATTGTAGACAACTGCGAGATTCTGAAATTTATTGTAATGACGGAGGACTGAAGTTTATCGATAGTTTCTTAAGAAATGTCTTTCGGCTTTTGACCTCATGCTATAATTACACTTACCGCAGTGGTCCGGATGACGTACCAATCTGAGGAAGGGTCGGACACATAGTCGTAATAGGAATGATTAAAAGGAAAGACTCCGGTAACGATAAATGGAAGTAAGATTATCAGAAAGACAATTGGCAGTGTGGCTAGTGACCAGAACTAAATTTGAAAGGTTTCCTCTCTAAACTCAATAAGAACCTTTTCGTATGACATTGGAGAAACCATCATCGACCATCGATTGGCCGAAATGGTTGCCGTGAAGAAGTACTGAACAAATGACATATGATAATGGACGGTGTGGAAATAATTCAATCCGGGCACCAAATTCTCCGCGAAAATAGGAGCCAACGTACAGTTTTGACAGGTGTTTTGTGGCAATCTTAATGTCACCATCGAATTGAAATAAGTCAAGCAATTCTGAAAGCCTTCTGAGTTGGACAAAGTTCACAAACGAAGAATGATTGATAAATGAATAAGCGGAAGAAAGAGCCACCGAAGAGCTTCTTATTAGTCAGTAGGATATAGTTGACAAGGACGTAAAGAATCATCGAAGCAATTCCATAGGACGTTGTGATTATAAATTTCACAGAATTTAGACTCATCTGAAAATTGTCAATTCTAAAGGAAACTGGAGTTGTGACTCTACGAAATTAATGAGATTTTGTAGTGAGAAATAACCTATTTGATGGCATTTTAGGCGTGAAAAAGAACACTTTTCTATACTCCGCTCTACGGAAGAACAATTTGTAGTCTTTAAAGACATGTACAAAATGAATCAATCTCAAGGAAGAAATAGAAGGAAGTAGGTAGGGAAAAACAACGATCAACCGTCACTTGCTGTAGTCAGAGAAAGGAAAAAGACATCTCGAGTAACATTTAGCGTTTTTTCTTTCATCTGTGAGATTGCGACTGATTGTGTTACATTTACGGCAATTAGTGAGTAAGTCTACACGGAAATGAACATTTTATACAAAAACTAACCATGATGTTTCGAATTTATTCTGAAATCTTGGGTTCACAGTTGAAGCCGACTTCTGAATCAACTGGGTGGAGCTTTAAACGATTTTACTGGCATTCTCAGAAGCTTTTCTTTGAATTCTAAAGGTTTTCTGGGAGTTTTTGGGCTCTGAGGTACGGCGAACGACATTCTTCGAGATGGAAAGGCTGTCTGGAAGAGAAAAAACTTCCTCAGGAAATGGGTAGAAGAGATTAAATGAGATGAATAATACAATTCTGCAATTTATGCCAGGTGTTTCGATCTCGTTTAGTTCAGAGCTGGCATTTACAGCTGATGACAAGTTATCCTCCTTGAGGTCTTCCAAATTGGTGTAATTCACAGCAAAAATATATGTTTTTCCTTCGGATTGCTAATTGTATCTTCTCATACTTCCCCCTCTTATCGAACAGCCACGTAATCAAGTCCTTAAGAGTACTATGGAGATTCATTGAAAACAGAAAAAGTATAACAACAAACAATAACAATGAAGAGATTTTAGTTCTTCCTCTTCTTCTTTTGTTCCCACTTGGTGGCTTTTTCTTTGAGACGCGATAAAGTATCGTCAGAGCTGGTCTGCTTCAATTTGTTTTCCTTCTTGAGGGCTGCTTGTTTTTCAATAAGTTTAGATCCCTAGAGTTAGCTAGAAGGAAAAATTAGACCAAATTACCTTGTATTCTTTGGAACTTTGCTCAATAGCAAAAGCACTGTCTGTGAAAAGTGCTTTGAAACGATCGTCTGTAGCAACTTTGTCTGCCGTCTCCTCTGTTTGTTGTACAATTTTCTTTGCCTGGAATAGATTAGGCCAATCAATATAAAATTCTAACCTTTTGTTTCTTCTGTGCAACATCAGTATTTTCTGGACGTCGCTCAGGTTCTTTAGCTTCTTTAAGTTGCTGCTTCCTTTCTCGTTTCTTTTGTTTTTTTCTTTCCAAATAAGTTTTATAATTGGTCTTTTTCTTTTGCTAAAGGTTCTATTTTATAAAAATTGAAAATAAAACCTTGGTTTCTTTATCTTCATCATCACTACTGGATTCCTGGTTTTCCCGCCTGGCTAAAGCCTTTTCGATGTCACTGTCATCACTATCTTCTTCTTCTTCTTCTTCATTTGTATTTTTATCTTTATCTTGAACTTCACTCCAATCAATCTGAACTTAATAAAATTAACACGAGAAAAAGGCTAACCTGGAATGCATCAATATTTTTTTCTTCGCCAAGAAGAGATTTAAGTGCTTCAGTCCGTTTTTGAGCAGCCTCGTCATCATCGGAATCCGATTCAGCTATTAATCCAGCGAAAGAGTTTTCATCTCTAAAATTCGCTTATTCCAGAAAAAAAAAAGTAACTTACTTTGTAAATGCATCTTGCATTCTAAGTTTTCTATCAGTATCATTCTCATCCCAGGTTAGTTTGCCTTTTGTTCCCAATAAACCGCTTTCAAATGTAACTTTGGGTTTGTATTTTTCTAAATTCAAATCAGCTGCATTAATTTCTTCTTTTAAGCGATCTTTCTGAAAAGAATAGACAATATAAATATAAATCATATAAAAGCCTCAAATTCCATATCTTCTGGAATAAAACGAAGATCCATTTTTAATCCAGAGCCTTCGAAGTTAAAGCCATCGCACTGTTCATAAATAGCAGTAGCCGTTTTTTCCGTATCACATTCAATCACGGCGTAATAGTACTTTAAAAGATCAATATGATATTTGCGAATAGCAGCTTTTGTTTCTCTAAATTATTCTAATTATTTTAAAATAAAAATCTTACGGATCAAGTTCATCACTCTCATCTAATTTATCGAGTGGTTTTTTTATATCAAGGCGAGGTCCATATTTATCTTCTTCCTCAAGTTTTTCTTTTCCAAAATCAGAAAGGTATATTGAAATTCGTTCAACACGACCTCCCGTAGGTTTAAAAGAATTGACAAGAACCATTATGTCTTCCGCCTTAATAACTTGCCAATCAAGATTGCATGCTGCTAGTCGTTTACTAGCCCATTCTACTCGCTCGGCATCGCTATAATACAATAACCAAATAAAAAAAGTAGCTAACTGATCTAGCTGAGCAATATCTGCATCTATTTGTATATCATTCTGTATTTCCCAATCCGACTCTCCAGAGTCGCTGTCGTCAGATGACGATAGATTTCCTTCTCCTCTCGCCAAGTCCAACTAAGATATGTTTTCTATAAAAAATTAGTAAAAGCTACCTTAATTGGTTCTTCATCTTCACTTTCTTCATCTGAACTCTCTACTATCTTTGCCTTTTTTGATGGAATTTTCTCTTCATCACTTTTTTCAAGCTCATACAATTCCATGAGATCATTTCCTAAAAAGCAACGAAAGTATTTGTAGACTTTTATAGAAACCTGTTGACTTCTTAACTGGACGGCCACGCTTATCCACAGGCGCTTTGCTAGAAAATTTCGAGTCAGTTAGAGCAGAAGCAAAACGTTTTTCTATCACTACCTGAAAGAGGAGAAGAATTAGTTATAAATTAAATCGTACTTTTTTGTTTAAATTGCTCAATCCATTATATTTTGGATCTGACTTGAGATGCGTAAACCTCTCATCTTCTAATCCTCGGGAAGTTGTTTTCTTTACTTTGGAGGTTTTCTTCATCTAAATAAGTGAGTAATTTATATTTTAACTACGTGCAGTATACAGAAATACGAGATCGCCCAATGTTGAAACTCAAATCGGAATTAACCGGACAATTTATTATAGTTAACCACGTTTCAACCATAAACGAAAAAGTCAAGAATAACAAATAATTCTAAAACTAAAAAAAAAACAACTTATTGTATTGCCATAGCCATAAAATTATTTAATGTTTACACCACGTAAGGTAGGAGCAGTCATTTTGGTAGATCCACCAACAAGAAGGGCCTGGCCTTTCCAGGTGGCGATTCCATCAGCAGATACTTTGAGATCTTCAGCAACTGTCTCCCAGACCTTCTTCTTTGGATTTAGAATAGAATCAGGACGGTGAACATAAGGCTCACAGAGTACAGGAGTTCCAGGTTTGGAAGATGCATCGACTTCCATGATCTCGACCTAAATGAAGAAATATTTTATTATAAATAACCATACCTTTTCAGGGCTTGACGCGCACATAACCATGGCTTGAGACTCTATTCCGCGCATCTTGGCTGGCTTCAGATTGCAAAGAACAACTACAAGACGGTTTTGCATCTAGACAAAAGTAATAGTTTAAAAGCAATAAATACCTGATCTAATGGAACCCATTTTACAAGGCCAGAAATAACGGTTCGAGGCTGACTTTCTCCAACATCAATTTTTTCCAAGTATAACGCATCTGCATCAGGATGCTTTTGGCATTCAACGATTCTGCCAACGCGAAGATCAAGTCGTCCAATATCGATTGCATCATCAGCATTTTCTGTCTTTTTTGCTGGTGCTTTTGCAGGCTTCTCTTCCTTTTTGGCTTTTTTATCTTCTACTGGAGCGGAAACTTTTTCAGTTTCCTTAAGAGCAACAGTAGTTGCTTGTATTTCCTTCTTCTGGACAGGATATTGTTTTTCTGCACAAAGATAAATGCTACTTTATAAAACGCTTACTTCCAGCAGCTATCTCTGCTTCAACCAATTTAGATTGAACACTAGCAACCTCTTGTTCTAAACGAGCGGCTTCCTTCTCAAGTTCTACAAGTTTTTCTTTTACGAACAAAGCACCTGAAAATTAATAAATAGTTAAAACATCTAATAAACGTACGAGCTTGTTCAAACTTTTTGGTGTTGGTTTCTAGGAGCTGTTTAATTGCCTGTTGATTCTTGTACAATTGAGGAAAGTGCCGAGCTACGTTAGCCATTTTATTAGATTCAGCAGGTTTTTTTGCGTCTTTTTGTTCACCTGAAAATAGAAATTAAGAAAACGTTTGGCGGAAAAGTAATAGGAAAAAAGTAAGCAATCATTAAAACTGTGAAAAGGGAATGAAATAAAAAGGAATCGCAATTGCCTAAGTCTGCAATCAAAGTGTAAAAATCCCGAAATAAAAAATAACGAAACCTGATTTAGCCTTTCCATTGTTCTTTGCCTGCTTTTCTTTCGGTTTTTCAGCTGGGTTTTCACCACCGCCGAATTTCACTTTTAATGCATCTATTTGATCATTTTCCAACTTTTCAAAAAGTGGTTTTGGCTAAAATTGATACTTTTGCTTTAAAAACACAAACCTGTCCAATTTGATGTCCTTCTTTAAGATAAGCAATTGGAAAAGCAGAAAATAGAGGAAGCTTCTCCAATCCACATTGAGATCTAATCTTGCGTGAAATTTCTGGCATAATTGGTTGAAGAGCGATAGCAATATGATATGCAATATTTGCAGCAACGCCAATGATAGTTCCAGCCCGTTTTCTAAGTTTTTAATAGAAAATTCATTAATATAATTTTACCTTTCTTCTTCATTTCCTTTTACAAAGACCCATGGTTGTTGAGCTTGCATGTATTGATTTCCTTTTCTCGACATTTCCAATACAGAGCGTACACCTTCTCTCAATTTTACACTTTCGAATTGATTATCCCAGCGTTCTGATTCTTCTTTAATATCCTGTAGAAGTTCCAGGTCTTGATCTGTGAGTTTCATTTCAGGAATTACGCCATTAAAATTATTCTTGAGAAAAGAAAGTGCTCGATTAATAAAGTTTCCAAGGTTAGCAAGTAATTCAGAATTAACCTAAAAATTAAAGAATATATTACTAAATATAGAAATACCTTTAGAGCAAAATCATTCCATGAAAATGTAGTGTCTTGATTTTCTGGTCTTCCATATAGTAAATAAAATCTCCAAACATCGGCTTCTATTCCCGTATCTTTAGCGGCATCTCCAAAGACACCTATACCACGAGATTTGCTTTAATAAAAAATAAATGAAATGTTTTTACTCTCTTACCTGAACTTTGTGTCTTCATAGTTTAAATATTCAGTGGCACAAATGTGATTCACAACGGTATAATTATCCCTGGCACCAATTTGAGAGCTAGGAAACATAATTCCGTGAAAGGCTACGTTGTCTTTTCCCAAGAAATTGTATAATTCAACATTGTCGGGATTTTTCCACCATTTTGTCCATTCATTTCCTAGTAGAGCTTTAGTAATACTCAGATATCCGACTGGAGCATCAAACCAGACATAGAAAACTTTATCTTCAAAGTTAGGAAGTGGTACAGGGATTCCCCATTTCAAATCTCGTGTAATGCAACGTTTCTCCAAACCACGCTACAAGAAAAATAATTTTTAAAAATTAACTCACCTTGACCCAACCTTTAATAATTGAAATTGCGTTAGCAGACCAGCGACTAGTTTCTTTGTTAATCTGGGCTTCGATATAGTTATTTACTTCAGATTGAAGCACATCCAAATGCAAAAATATATGAGTTGATGCCTTTACAATAGGCTCACTTTTGCACAAATGACATTTTGGATTTTTCAATTCAACCTGAAGCACATAAAATATTATTTAAGTACTTACGGCATTAATTAATTTTCCGCAGCTATCACATTGATCCCCTCGAGCATCATCATACGAGCATAGAGGGCAAATTCCGGTAACAAAACGATCTGCTAAGAATTTTGAACAAGATTCACAATACAATTGATCCATAGATGCAGTTGATGTGAAACCGTTTGCATGCAGCTTGAGGAAAATATCTTGCGTGATTCTGAAATTAAGTTAGTTGCCTGTTTAATATGTTTAGGTTATAAAAATTATAATAAATGGACTCACTCTGTCTGATGATCAGAAGTTGTTCTGCCAAAATGATCAAAATCGATGTTAAACCATTCATAGACAGCTTTGTGGATAGCATGATATTTATCACAAATTTCTTTTGGTGTTAATCCCTCTTGTATAGCCTAAATGCATGTATAACTTTAAAAAGTAAAAATACCTTTGTTTCAGTTGCTGTTCCATATTCATCTGTTCCGCAAATATAAAGTGATTGATATCCACGAAGACGGCAATATCGTGAAAAAGCGTCAGCACTTAGAACACATCCAATAATATTTCCTAAGTGAGGAACGTTATTAACATAGGGCAATGCAGATGTAATTAAAATATTTCTTTTTCCTGCTTCCGGTAGTAACCTTAACGCTATGTTACAAAATGAAAACAAACTTACTTGTTGGAAGAAGGGCGAATACTATACGCTGGCGATGAATTCCAAGCTTGCAGCAAGTCTTGTTGGTTCATCTAAAGATTTGATTTAACATAATATCGACATTAGGAAGAACGAGATAAAGATAAATGGATAAACATACTAAAAATATAGTGAAATTAAAATAACATTTTTATTTCTCCACAATATTTTTGCTTATATATTCAAAAACTTTACTACTTAGGCGCAAATTAAGAGTTTTGCAAATGAATTCCTAAAGAAAAATACGTGGATTTGGTTGGGAATGTCACCGAGTGCCTACAGTAAGAAATACTGCGATACTGGCGCCTGAAATTGCAAAGAAACACACAATGTGAAAGATGTTGCTGAAAAACATCTCTCAAAATGGTCAGTAATCTGTAACAAAGATCTTCATAACTCCTTCGGCCGTTCAGAGCAGCCGCACTCAATATTGTCGATTTTTTGTGAAACAATACAGCGACAGTATATTTCCTTTATAAATATTTGGCTATATTTACAAGCAAACCCTTAAATATACTCGTAATCTTAAGCTAAAAATGTACAAGTGAATAAAGAAAAGCACTTTAGCAAGTGAATAAAACTGATTAATGAGACCTCGCATAGCTATATCTAGTTTTCAAATAAGGATTGTACGGCGTCATGTCGCCTTTTCTCCACTCCGACCTGAAATATCTTTTCATTGGTTAAGAAAATTGGACCAACCATAATAATTTGGCCAAGAAAGCATGGAAGGCGACGAGGAGCACACCTAGAAATACCCAAAAAGAGGTAGGAAGACCTCCGAATCGAGATCCTGTCCTGTGAAGAGAAAGGACATCTTCCTCGTGGGCTGGAGCAGCTCCAACTTCAGATACGTGAATAGTTGACCTCAATTGCTCCAAATGCTTTCGAGATGCGGCAACGTAGAGAATACTTGTGGCAGGCTTTGTCACCTACAAGGGAGGGTTATATTGAAAATTCTCGGAGATACTTTAATCGGAAGTTTTGTCAAGGTTTTTCCTAAAGTTACAGGTTCATCCAGACATCCTCCATCACAAGCATAGAGAGTATCCGTAGAAGAGACCTAAAATGAGATCTTAAAAAAAGATGAGCTGTCAATTTGCCTCAAGATAAGGTCGGTTATCGCTTCCAATTTTGACTTCAACGGTGACAGTTGCCTCCGAAGTGCCAATCGGGATTCCCGAAAATGACATATCTCTATGGAGATCGCTGGCAGCCATCCCCATCTCCAAATGGCCATCATGGAATGAACAAGCTGTCAGAGAGAGAATAAATGCCTTAAAATTCTATCTTATCGATATTCTCCGGGGGTTACTTGAGCGAAACCAGATGCTCCTGATTTCAATAAGGAAGAACATCCCCTTTTATCGAGCGTCAATAGCCACACGTCGGCAGTTTTCACCAGTTGTTCTGGTTTTCGAAGGTCATCCCAGAGTTTTGAAGGGAAAAGTAGGTTCGAATGTCCACTATAGCATCGCTCTCGCTGTTGAGACAAATTAGTTAATTTCTAGGATCGAATCGAGTGTAATGGAAATGGCCTTACCGTTTTTGTAGCTTCGTCAACATCTGTCTCCAACTGCAGTGCCCTTACATTACTGAGGACTGCATATTTAGTTGCATTTATTCGATCTCCATTTAGAACTTGTGGAGCTTTGGAATGTGAGAGTCGGAAGCCAAAACGATGTATCTGACCAATCGTAACAGCCGGCTGAATAAATGCCAAACCTTATTCCAAGCTTTTGTATGCTCGTCATCGATAACAATTCCATTGGTCGAAGTTATAGACGAAAAGCCATCAACTGCTATCTTTCCCAATAGCTGTTGGATGGAGGTTGTGTCACTTGTTGCTTGTGTTTCCAGGTAATTCACCGAACAAGTAAGACGGTAGGTCTCTTCTCTGAAAATAATTTGTTTTTGAGGATGGAATCAGGGAATTTCAGTTGTTATAATGAAAGGCCTATTTCGAAATAGCGGGCCAACATGATTGAAAGTGGCGCAAGATGAGTCAACAAAATAACCTTCTAGATGGAATTTCAACTTGACCAGGGGATGTTGTACACATTGCGGATGAGACTATGGAATTGGCCGTATTCTTGATGATCTTACGGTGATGAAGCCCAGAGTTACTGGAAAATGGTTGTAAATCAAGCAAACAATACTACCTAGAGTCAACTTGCCACAAACTTGACTTTGGTCTTTCCATATTCAAATTCAAACTGCCACGCTATAAAAAAGTAAAAAGAATAAAACATAAATGTACCGTAGGGTTGGTGATCTGAATCTCCTGAACCAACACGCCTTTTCTGGTTCTATGAGCATACATTGTATTTAATAAGCAAGCACATTCGCCTTCCTATAAACATATGGAATTTGTAAATAAAGAGTTTTACCACAAGGGCACACTGGATTCGCTTAACCACGCCGTTTTTGAAATCAGTCAAAAGACTGGCAACCGGGGTAGATTCGAAGGAGATCTTGGCAAATGGATAAAATCCTGTAGGTAAATCCAACACACGAGAGGTGTTGGTTGAAAATCTGAATCCACGTTGTAAAGAATAAAGACCCGTTTTGCCTCATTTCGCCGTTGGAATCAACGCCAACATAACCATTACCAATAAAATCGACGGCTGATTGTTCGACTCCAACATCTAACTCCTAAAAATTGATTTGAATGTCTCCTGAGCTCCAAAAGTTACATCAAATTTCTGCGACCAATGGCGAAGTCGATCATTCACGCACTGCTTTACGGTCGACGGACTTTCACTGGAATTCCCAGCGAAGAAGACATAAAGTATAAAAATTCCCAGGCAAGAAAATCCGATGAGTTTTCTTCGTGGATATCGTTTCAAGAGTCGGATCTTGGAACCGATATCAAGGTCATCCCATCGGTCTAGGAATTCGTGGATCCAATATTGTATTCGATTCATTCATATACCTGGAAGCTTTATTTTCTAATGGAAAAAGAAAGAAATTAAGAAGTTTCAAATTTCTAAAGAGGGTACGTAGATCCCAATAAAAGTGTTCCATAGCTGTCTACAGTAAGCAATAATCGGTCATAAAATGTTTGCAGAGAAATAGACAGATCAACAGAAGTTACAATTTATTTGCGATTATTTTATTATTATATTTTCGCTCGAATATAACAGCTTTTTGATGGCTCAACAGACCTGAAACATTCAAGCGAAATCTCGGGAAGGACTTATTCGACGAATGTTAGTCGACTGAATACGTTTAACGCACATCTGGGCAAAAGCACGAGAACTAAACAAATGAATTATTAGAGTATGAAAAATAGTTAGGGAAGCAAAACTTGACTTCAGAAAGTTTAGCACACCTAAAAACTCATTAACGCCATGAAAAAGAGTGAACTGGAAAATCTTTCTAAACTATGAAACTAACTAAGAGCTAAACTAAGAAAAAGGGACGAACTCCAGGGGAAAGCGAAATGCAAAAAAAGAATATTCTCGAAGAAAAATTCCATTATTAGAGAAGATTCTGTTGAAATAATGCAATCGAAGTAGCATCAAAACATGTTCATTCAATTATCAAGAAAACAAGAAGACTTGCAGCCGATAAACCCAGTTAGCTTGATTTATTTTATGGAATGGGATCATATTAGATGCTTTTTATCTAGAAATGAGACGGAAGATAACCGTATCTGATCATCGACTTCATGCTCCATCCGTTTTTGTAAGAGCCATCATCTCCATCTGTAAATCTTTACTTTTTCATCTGACTTAAACCCACATTGCTTCCAAGCCCAGAAGGACCATCCTTTACATGTAGATGGCGTGAATGAGTCCAATTGAGTCTAAAGATGTTTTTTTTTCTCTTTTAGCTTTTTACATTGGCATATTGCTTCATCTGATCGTCAGTCATATCAGCAGATGATGCGAGGCTCCATTCTCCTATGAATAACCAGTTTCCTCCCCAAGAAGACACTAGAAAAAATATTTAATTGTTGAGTCGTAAATTAACCCTCAAACTTACCCGTGTTTTTGTAATTTGCTGCTGCCGCAAGAATTTGATCAGCACTCTGTCCCTCATAGCCCTAAAGCCTCGCTTAACATCACAATGAAAGCATACCCAAACATAGTATGGATGCCATTCATGTCTCAAATTGTAATAAGGAGGCTTCATGAAGCTATCCCAATCACCGACTCCAGGATCTGAAAGTTACATATTCACTTGGCCAATTTGATCAATCCTGGAGGGAATATTCTAATCTATTCGAAACCTTCTTTTATAAAAATATACATTGTTGGTTGAGGAGAGGAGCGATTGTGAGAAGCATATCGGAGCCAACGTCGTTCCTGATTCTTCCATAAGCGTCGTAGTAATCTAAGACTTTGTTGCTACAATTTCCATTTGTCGCTTACACTGCTTGAGCACATTAATATCCTGATCAGTTGGTTCATTCAAGAGTCCGATTCCTGGAAAACATTTAACCTATCTTGCGTAAACAAACCAAGGAAGGCAGGTTCGTCCTTATATCTTCTTGCAAGGAATTCAACGGAATCCAGCGTAGTTCGAACATTTTCTGGATATTGAGCCCAGTAGGCATGGCCAGGATTCTCTGGCCCACTGTGGTCTTGTCCATTTTGACTTCCTTTTCCTCCGTGCATCGAAATTAGAACCAGAATATTATGGCGCTGTCCCCACTCACGGATGGCTTTATCTAAATAATCTAGTCCTCCAGGAGCGTACATTTTGTATCCATTCGGATCGCCTGAATATCTCTAGTAGAAGTCTAGTAGTTGAGCAATTTTCACCTCCTCCTTCATTGTCGAAGCCGACAATCCAATATCCTACCGTAATTCGAACAGCATTCAGTCCAGCATTCGAGATATCAATGAAGTCTTGCTCAGTGTAGAAAGTGTCGCGATGAGCCTTAAATTGGGGATCACCTAAACGACTTTATCTGTTGTCATAGGGCTACTAACCCTTTGCATGGCCGAGATACTGCATTGTGACATATTCACCTCCTCCAGCAATATTATCCGGAACACCTTGCCATGCTGGTGAACTCATCGTCATCCAATGTTCGGCTACCAACGTAAACTAAATCCAATTAGAGAAATTAAGAAGTCGCTTTGTGGTTTTGTGTGTTGATCTGTGAATTTAGGAAGAAAGTATTCTATAATATAAATAAACTCATCATCCACCGACGTTAGCGGCTTTGATGGGGATGCTACCACTCTTGATCCCATTTTTAGTATCTTGGAGGGAAGCATAAGTTAGCCCTATCACAAGGAAGAGCCATAGCACAGCTGGGTTTAACATACTGAAATCAAATATACTAGGACCATACAAGGAAAGAAGTTTGTTTTGACTAGAGGACTGCAATTTATAGAGAAAAGGGGCGGTTCTGCACAAACCATGATCTTGAGCTGATAAGTGTAAATTTTTGTTGTGTTATCAGGGAAATGTCTTTTGGACTCGGTTCATCCACGCGGTCCTTGGCCGTTATAATGGCCAAAATCAGCTAATAAAAGATAGCAGAACGCCTGAAGTATTGCCAGATTAGAAGAAAAGCGAATGAGATGGTCCAAAAGCTAGCCATCAAAAACTAACACTGATCCATGTTAAGATAGAAAATTGTCCTTTGTCCAGATCCTTATCAAGACAAATCAGCAACTTCTGCAGCTGCTTCTAAATATGAAGTTCTGAGCCGTACGATGACTGGACAATAATAAGGAAAATAAATTGTTTCCCAGAGTTTTTCTCCGAATAAAATTGTTTCCCATGGAATAATCCGTCTCTCCAATAACCTGCTCGGAGAAATAATGCGCTTTACTATGTTGAACATCGTTGTTTGTCCTCACATTTTCCTTGTTTTTATGCTGTTTCATTGTCCTTGTAGTCTCAGAGTCGATTGTCTTTTACACTTTTACATCAGGAACTACCGTTTATTTTTTTGTTCGAAGCTACCATGACATCGCATAAGCTGAGTCTTCTGGGAGCAACCAGCTACATTGTCGGAACGATGATAGGCTCAGGCTAGTTTTTTTGAGGAAAGAACTTATCCTTTTTAGGAATCTTCGTCTCTCCTAAAGGAATTCTGAGAAATGCTGGTTCTGTTGGCTTGTCTCTGATCATTTGGCTGTTTTGTGCTGTTCTCTCGGCAGTTTCTGCTCTGGTATCTATCCATCTCTTCAAATTGCTTTTGTTCAGAACTATATTGAGCTGGGAACGAGTATTCCCGAATCTGGATCTGAATTCGCTTATATAGCTTTTGTTGGTTGGACACCAGTAGCTTTTGCCTTCCTATGGTTGGCTACAATTGTCCAGAGGCCAGACTCATCTTTGCGATTAGAATTGTAATTTTAGTTCTTGTAGCGGAGCAGTGTTGTTCAAGACGTTCGGAAGATACATGACAGAAGCTTTGTCGACTTTCTCTTGGTTTTCCAATGAACAAAGACCTCTCTTCCAACACATTTTTGGAATTGGACTTATGAGTTGGTATTCTCTGACTAATTATGGAACTTTCTAGTCCTTCTTACTCTGATAAATTTCTATTCACTTCGTTCGTATGCTGGTCGACTCCAGATTGTTTCAATGTTTTCCAAAGTAACTGTTCTTTTGCTGATAACTGCAATCGGATTCGTCACAATTGCTCGAGGTAATGCTGGAATTTGAAGCTTTATCAAAGACAGGCAAGAATGAGAATCTCTCTCCATCACATATATTTGAGGGAAGCAATTGGTCGGCTACCAAAATTGTTCTGGCAATGTATCAGGGAAATTGGGCATTTAATGGCTATTCTACGTTGAATTATGGAACTGAAGAAATCGAACCAGAGCACTTGGGGAGGTATTCCCTTTGAAACCTAATAGACTGTTCTTATAGAATTTTAACAGGTGCAGTTATTGGAGGAATCATCATTGCCTCGATTGTTTATATTCTCGCCAATGTTGCTTATTTCGCTGTTTTGACTCCGGCTGAAATCTTAGAATCGGATGCTGTGGCTACGGTAGTTTTAATCATATTCAAATGAAACAAACTCTAGACATTCGTTCGGAACACTTTAGGCTTGGAATATTCATACATGATACCTGCTCTTGTTGGACTTTTGTTGATCGGAACGTTAAATGGTCATCTCTTCACCTGGAGCAGATTTATTATGGCAGGCGCTAGGAAGGGAATGGCTCCTTCTGCGTGGGGTCTTGTTGATCCAACTCATGAAAGTCCACGAGTTTCTCTTTTCGTTCATGTCAGAGATATTTCATTTGAATATATCCTTATTTTCAGACAGTAATGTCCATACTTTTTTCCTTTCTGGCTGATGTCGAAGTGCTGGTTGACTGGCTGCAAGTCACAGCTACTCTCTGTGCGATTTTTGCCATTTCTGCATTGATTCTGATAAAATGGAAAAGCATCCAAGTTTCAGAAAAAGCCGTCAAAGCAAGCTATTTTTATTGTCGACCACTCAATTTCAGTTTCATATTTTCTGGGCTATTTTAGGCCTTCTTCTAAACGTCATTGTTTTTGTTATTCCAATTCTTGAAGAGCCAGTTTCAGCTGCCATAGGCTTGGGCTTCTTTGTAGGAGGACTTGGTAATTCCTCTTTTTTCTCACTCATCTCTTTTAGTTTGCTATTATTTGCTTCAAAATGTGACGACAAAGCAAAAATTATGGTTGCAAAAAGTCGATAGTTTGTTGAGAAAGAAGGCCACAAAGAGAATAATTTTAGAATGTTACACTCGCTGGAGTCAATCAATCTTCTCAAGTTCATCAAATAATGTAAGACCTTCAAAAGAAACCAAACATGTCACAACCCAATGTTGAAAAATAAAAAATTTGATTGAACTCTAAGTACTTCTGACGTTCCTGGTAGATATCATAAACTGACATTAAAAAAGTCAGTAAAATCGTTGGTTATTTTAGTAGTCTTGAATAATTGATTGAGCGTTGAATCTGACAGCTTGAACATTTTCCAAAGATCAGTTGGAAATGGCGCGGGCAGTCACATTAACATCTGCTGGAGGAAGTGAGAGAATTGTGAGTGTAATGCCTCACACAACATCTTCTCCTCGTTCCTTTGAAACTCCCAAACCAACAAACAGGGAGTTTCTCATAAATGAGGTAGATCCAGCTTTAAAAAATACTTAGCGATTAAATTGGGATTGAAATACCGCCCGATGAAAAGGGAGTCCTCTTCTACTTTGTTAGTCTACTCTACTGCCTTTCTCTTCTCTTTTCTTTGGTCGCTTTTCTATGTCTTTACTACGCTTGGTTCAAGTCTTACAGAGCTTTTATCGAGGCATCAGACTATAAGAATTGGAAAAAGTAATCTTCAGAGACCTTTCTATATCTTCATACTCGAGATGAACATCGTTGGAACCATCAACGTCCTAGCCAATGTGGTCTGTTCGCTTCCAGTTGTATTTTTCCTTTCCGATGATTCTATTGGGAGTTATATAATGATAGGTGTCGGGTTTTCTGAATGTATTAGTTGTTCAGTTCCATATCGATTATTCGACTTCCTTAGTCTCCTCATCGAATATTATGCCATAATTCTTACACTTTTTATCGCAATCCATAGAGCCACGATATTTCTATTCAGAAGGATTGAGGCATTTTTTAAAGGGTTTGAGATTATTTTAAATTACAAAATACTTGGATAGATGGACGTCGCTAGTCATTCATGGCTTCATTTTCTTGTTCACAATTATCCTTTCCTCTTTGTTATTTTTCAACAACTGTTCATTTAAGCCGCGTGTCTTCAAAGATTATTCTGGCCTGGATGATGGAAAAGATTTTGTTTATACAGCTACATATGAATATTATTGTGGTCATTCATCAGCACCAAAACTTTTCCAATTAGCATATCCGGTATTAGCAATGTGAATGGTCCAAATCTTCTTTAGTTGTCGCTCGCTCCGAAATTTTAAATTCCATTTTTCTGTATGATCTGCTACCTCATGATCTATTTTAAACGATTGGCTATAAAGTAAGGGATTGGGAGTAGTGCCCTTGGCGAGGTGCAGATCCTGCGACAAGCTGTTCTTCAGTTTATTATTTTCCAAGTAAATTCTTTATTTGAATCTTGAAGATTTGTAGATTGCTGGAGGTTTCAGCTTCTATCTGTTATACACGAAAGCTAACTTGACTTCGTTGTTCATGAAAAAGAGAATTTCACAAATCGTAGTTTTCAGAATAGTCGAAATTCTGTTTTAGATTGAACTACTGGCGATGACATTAGGACCCTTCTTTAACCTGATCTCCAGTATGGAAATTAAACGAAGTATCAGAGATTGTCTTTTAGAAAGAGCGATTCGGCGCCTGTCCTAGTTTTAGCCCGTCACAAACGAACACAATCCAGCTCTCATGAGACTATAGTCTGACGACCTTTCCAATGAATAAACGTGAACATATCCAAGAGTTTTTTTAATTAACAAAGGTGAGCTTTTGAACAAGTGGTTCCAAGTGAACGAATTGATTTATTTTCAATTATCATTGCAGCAATAATACATATTTTATGCATTGTTTGACGAGGCTGATCAGTTCTCTCCAGCTGTCTTGGTCGTTATGACTAGCATTAAATTCTGGGTAACTCAACCTTCAACATTTGGATTTGTTGAAGCTGGGTTTACAATACCACAAGATGAAAAGACTTTTTACTATTATGTTATAATTCTACTATATATTGTTTCACTTATCGGATCACTGGCCATAAATGTCTGTCTCTTATTTTGCCTATTAAAAGGCTATAAGAATTTTATTCATGTAAGAGAGTTCTCTTTCTAGAAAGTTCTTTCAGAGACCATTTTTCCTTCTAATTTTCCAAGTTGTGCTAGGCAATCTGCTGGCTTTTCTTTCGAATTGTGTAAGTTATATTCCAATCGTTCTCTTTCTATCTGGAGAACAAGCCAAGACTTACATCAAAACGAGTAAGGGATGTGGAATAAATGCCCATATCTTTAGTTCTTTTCCAATCATTTGACTGTCTCGACAGCATAGCAGCGTGGATTATTCAAATTATTCTCCTTCTTATAGCGTGTCATAGATTTTCAATCTTCGTCCTCTCTAGAAGTGTCATTGTCTTTACCAGGTGCTAGCCTTATAATAACAGACCGAATTTAGAAAATCTCTTACGATCATAGTCACATTTTCTTGGGTCTTATCCATTATTCTATCAGTAATTACGAGTACTAGGAGATGCTTTTATAAGCCTGAACAGCTATCTGCTCCCAGTACCATGTACTTCTTTGCCTTTTATTGCGATACGGACAGGCCCAGAAGGGATATCTTATCAAAATTTATGTTTCCAGTAAGCTTTCCTTCCAACCCAATGTCCGTAGATTCATATGATCGAGACGATTCTCTTTCCATTTGTGTCGCTTTTACTTTATGTTATAATTGTGATCAAACTCCTTTCACTCAAGTCAGCTTATGGTTCTTCTGCTTCTGGAGAGCGAGAAATTTTAAAACAATCCGTGACTATTTTTATCATGTTCCAGGTAAAAGAGTTGATTTTTTCGTTTATTTTCCAGATCGGAAATCTCTACAAATGGTTCGTTTTGTCCAGAGAAATCGAAATTGTAACAATTTTCCTCACAAATCGAATTATGTCTACGGTGAGTCAGAGCTCAAAACAAGCTAAAAGGTTCAAAGATTGGCTTATTGGCAGGTGCTCTAGCTCCTCTTTTTGTGGTTCTCACGGGCCAAGAAGTACGCCATCATCTGATTTCCTCTTTCTCCAAGAAGTTTACTCAACAAACAGACCACCCATTGGCTATTCTAACAGGGGGAGCTTCGCCAGTCAAATTCACAATGCGTCATTCCACCTAATAAAGAAAACTATTTGGAAGAACAAAGAGCGAAATCAGTTTTGAAATGGGGCGCAATCCAATTTGCTTCGTAATTGTCAGGTGATAGTCATTTGATAGCATTTGGAGCCAAGAATGAGTGGTAGGTTTCCTGTTCTACAATAAAAAAAGATTTTAGTTTTGAATGTCGTTCTCTTTTTGAATACTCTACTGGGTAATCTTGCTAATATTTTGTGTTCCTCCACTACAATTTTAATCATTCTTACGGGTAAATCCGAAGTGACTGGGCTGAAGGCAGCTGTTTTGGCTTTATCCTTCGTCAATTTTTTCGAGGGTTCATTGAGTTCTCTTCAATTTCCTGTAAGTTGCATACTTTAATAGCAAGCCCTTCTAGATATATGTAATGCCACCAAATAAAGCAATCCAACTCTTGGGGGTTTTCTTTCCAAATTGGCTGAGCGAGAACTTGGCTCGATTTGATGATATCATGATTCGAGAATCGATGGTCACACTGGCTGTAACCTTCATTTATAGAACACTTCTCGCCACAAAGTTGGTTGGATCTTTTCCCCAAATAATTTCTTTTAGTCCATTTGGAAGAGTGAAGATGTGTACGGCTATTATTGGATCGATTGGAATCATCCTCCCAATTATCCAAGGCATCTTCATGAAATCTTATTCCATAAAATTCATGGAGACTTGCGATTATTGGTGTATCAACAACCTGTCCGCGAATGAAACAAACTCCGGTATTTGGAAATATGTCGTTGATTCTGAAGAAGATGTTAGTTGTCGAGCGTTCAAATTAGTAATAATTCAGAATTGGTCGAGCATCTACGATTTGGTTCTATTTTTGGTTGTGATGATAGTTGGTTTGAGATGTCGACGATCGCTGAATAGAATCATTAAAACAGGAGACTTCTCAGAAAGAACCAAACACGTCCAAAGATGTCTCAGCAAAGGAATGCTGATCATGGCAAGTTCAATCAGAAAAAGGCCACATTTTCTCTTTTTAGTTACTCATTCATATCGCCAATTTCTATCCAGCAATTATAGCCTTTTTAGTCGGATTGATTAAGGGCTTTTTTGGAACAAATGGCGACTACGGCCAGGACGACACCTTGATATTTATTACTTCTTTGGTAAATTCGAGTCTCTGGAAAATGAGTCATTTTAGAGCCAAATAATAATAGAATGCTGGCAGATTCCAGCCATTTCTTTCGTCACTTTATTGTCGGTGAGACCACTGATTCGAATAAGAAGAAAGACTTTAACTCGAGAGACAACGGTTACGGTAATCATTGCCCGACCTTCCAAATAAAATTATTCTCTCACATGTTCAATTAGTTCGAAACACTTCGCGAACATTTTTTATTCGTCATGAAGAAAGGACAGAATTATTTACACTCATAGCCTTTGGTTTTGTATTGATGAATACAGATCTTACATCCAGAAGAAAAGCATTCTTGAATTGTAGGGAAAGTAGCTGCAGAATATAGAGAAAGAAGAAGGAGAATGAAGAGTAAGAGAAGGGACGACATAATGCGAGCAAAGGGTCTGAACAAATAGCACGCAACTCTCATTGGAAGTTGACTTTTCTGGTCAAAAAACGGCGTCTGTCTGATTAGCTGTTCTCTCTTGAAATCTCGGCAGAAACCTCTTGAAAATGGTGGAATATTTGTCGTTCGGCTCAGAATGACGAGGTTAATTTGATCAAGCGATCTTTGTGTTGGCTCTAGCCACTTCTCGTCACCTTATCGTGATTTTTCACTCTAAAATGTTCCTTTTTCTCTTCTTGTCTCTTATAATTCAAAGCTCAGCTACATATCAGGTAAAGAGTTGACCAGCTTCCACAACAAATTCTCTAGGATTCCATCGCTAGAAGTAGGTTTTTCCCAGCAGCTGCTGCAGCTTATGCCGACAATCCGTCTCTTTGTCTCAGCTCTCAATTTCCTAATGCAACAGTTAGTTCTTTTATGGCCTCTAGTGATATCAGTTCAGTTGAAACGAAAAGTCTCCGTTCTTTGCGATATTGTTGACACTTGTTCCGGATTTACTGCCGTTTCTCATTCTGATCGCGCCATTATTATTTCCTACAGGTTTGGGAAAAGAGGTAGAGACTGGTCTTTAGAGGGACAAACAGTAATTTCCAACTGTTGGAGGATGTCTGGGGAACGCTTGTTGAGTCACACGTAAGATTAACTCTCTTATGAGTCGGAAAGATTTAGGTCAATTGGGCAGCTGGAGGATGGATTGCTCATTAGTAAGAAACAACTTCATTCGCAAAGAAATATTTTAGTTTTTACAATGGATTCAATCTCTTGTGGACTAAGGGCATCAAGGACGATTTCTTTTCCCTCGCGAACAAATATCCCGATTATCAGCTTTGGGTTCGTTTTTTGATGGAAAACAGCTTCATTTATCATAGATCACCGGTCACTCTCTTGGAGCTACTTTTGCCGTTTTGACGGGATCGTACATCGCCCACAACAACATCTTTGATCCGACTAGAGTTAGCTATTTCCAGAAAAAAGGCAGATTTTTATAGATTTCCGTTTTGACTTTTGGAGAACCGAGGATTGGCGATCATCAGTTTGCTGCTTCTATCAACGCAGAACTTCCCAATACAATTCGAGTTGTTCATGCAAAAGACGTCGTCGCTCATGAGCCGACTATGGATCATCACGGAGGATTCTACCACCATTTTACTGAAGTCTGGTACCCGGGAGACATGGGCATCAACTCAAATTTCATAATTTGTTCCGATGCTGCCGAAAGTAAAAATTGTTCCGATGGACAAACTGATCACTCTTTTGACGACCACATGCAGTGAGTTGACTACGGAAAATCCAACAATTTCTAGCTACTTTAACACTCAAATCGAGATTTTCGGAAGGAACAACTGTAAACAACAATGACTCATCTTCAGCAATGAGAAAGCTATTGATAAAAATAAATAAATTTGAGACAACCCCTCCTGTTTCGACATTTTATAGCATAAAATAATCAGTTTCTAATTTTTTGCCGGGGCTTAGAGGGAGAAGAGCAAACTGGTTCAATAATAATCACTCTTGAGCGCTTATCTTATCGAGCCGTTCTCTCTCCAGACAGAGAGTCCCCTTCACGGGACGGACGCTCGTGTGGTGTCTTCATCTCAAAAATATTTGCTTATGCTATAAATCTTGATCAATAAAAAGGATGTATTATATCTTATTCCTAGTCTTCTCTCTTGCTTCCTCCGAAGCGAATGGATGCTTCAATCGTTTTCCTCTCAAAGACACAGTAGAAACTATCAAGGCGATTGTCCAACAATATGGAACTGTTTCAAGCGATAAAGATCCTGATGGAACTGAATGGCTCAACTTATTAATCGAAGAGAACAACGATGGCTTCGAAGTGAGTACATTTTATGGCCTTTGTCCTGGCAGCGATCAGCTACTGGAAAAACTGTGATGAGCTCGAGATAAGACTGACAGTTTTGTTTGATTAGATTGTTTGGATATGCTACTTGTCAGAGAAATTGATGCACAATCTGGTCAAAACAGTCAGATATACTGTGCTCTTTTTTGGTTAAAAATACAGGAGAGTTAGAGGGTCAAGCTGAAGAGAGAGGATTATTCTGATAAGAGTTCTGATTGACAGTTTTCTCCTCCCTAGCCAAAGGAAAATCCTTTTCATTAGCCTCTGACTCATAAATCGGTACATGGAAGCATTGAAAGGCTCTAATCATCATCTTTCAGTACGAGGGGATCATGTACCACTTGAACTCGAATCAATTTCCACCGGAACAGACGTTCTACTTCAATCAGATACAGTTCCTTTCAACACAGTCCTTCGTGATTCCAAAAGAGAAAAAGTCAAGTTGGAAGGCTTCTGTCCCGGATAAGACGTATCTTCTCTCGAAGATCAGCTTCAAATGTCCATTTAAACAACGAGTTTGTGGTCTTCGCTGCTGTCCGGAGGCCAACTACGTCGTCCAGCAGGTAATAATTGCCATCTTGGGGCAATCAATTCCGCGTCTGTTTACGTGCTAATAGCTTGAAAAAGTGCTTATCAGCCAGAACAAGGCGATAAGAGCCCTACTCTTCTCAGGCTTACGTGGGTTGCTTCGACAAAAAGTCAAATCGGGTTCGGCGGGAAAGAAAACCGATTTTTTTAAAGAAAATTCAAAATTTTTCAGCTCTTTATTGACAAAGTAGGAAGTCGAAAACTTCAAGAAAATGTCTCTGTTTCTCACAGGAATATCACCTACGATTTGGTCAATCGAAATGCCACTTGTAGCTATACCTTCTCTTACTATGACACTTCAATATTGCGGATCCTTCTTGGTCATGAAGTAAGAATCTCTTTTAAATTAGAAACTCGATTAGGCGACTGTTTACTTCGATTGTCCAACTGGACAAAGTTGTTGTGGTCTCTCGTGCTCTCCTCCTCCTCAAATGGAGGAGATCCGCTTGTCAGCTAGTGAGTTTTGCAGCTAATACTGGCTTTGTTTCCGCGTGATCGCCTTGTGATGCAGTTTTACCACCAGAAAACCAAGAATAATAGTGATGATAGGGAGGAATGTAAAGAAGTTAAATGGCTCTGATAATGTCCAAAAAAGGGCAAACTCTTTTCGTAGGCTATAACGATTTGAAAAGTACAACTTCCTAGAAAGCGGTTTTGCAATAAATTTTAAGTGCGAGGTTTATGGGCTGAGTGACTATCATTCGAAGAAAAATTTAAATTTTCAGTCGAAGGTAACTTCTGGGATGTGAAAAAGGTGGCTCTCCTTGGAGGATGTACTGTCTTTTTTATGCTCTTCTCCATCGTCACTTATTGCAACTACCAGTATTCAAGCTTTATTATTTTTATGACCTCCTGTTTCAGATGTAATAGGAAAAGAATCAAAGAACAATCTGCGGTACTTCGGTCGAGGGATAGCGCTGAGACGCAAACCTCTAAATGCTCTCTAGACAAGGAATCTTTAATGGAAGAGGGATTAAATTGATCCTTGGGTATTTTAGTCTTAGCCGGTTGCTGCATTTTATTTGTAAATATTGGAGTCGGGTTTCTGCATAATATTGAGTTGAAAAAATAAACGAATTTATTTCCCTGCTTTGTACTTTAGAAGTGACCCGCTAGGCAATCCAGGCGTTGAATTGCTCGAAATGACTATCGATTCCCTTGTGACTGTTGACAACAATTTTCTTTTTTTCTCTTCGTCTGAGTAAGTAAATGATAAGCGGCATAAAGAGCGAATATAGTTGGAACTCTGAAGTTACTTCAATCCAGCGATAGTTATCTACAGTGGAAAGTCCAGACTGAATCTGATTCATTTTCCCTCGGGATGAACTCACTACCTGTCTTCTCAGCATAAGAATGATCGGAGGCGTATAAAATATGGCGAAATGTACACAATAGCAGGGAAGAAGCGAGTTCACAACTTTCGAGGTTTCTTTAACCTTTTTAGAATATTGAAAAGACTAGACAGAAGATGCTTACCTGATATCGTACATCGAGAATAGAAACACTCGTGACAGATATCTTGATCTTCCAACGTTGATAACGGTTCATAATGAAGGTGAAAGCAAAAAGCAACGCGGTCATTGTCTCCATTACTTGTTGGATATGCAGATGGATCTAAAAAAGGTTTAATTCCCTCTCGATTTCTTACCGTATAATAGTTGGTATTATCTTTTGTAAGGATGGAGGTTGAAACGGCTCCAGGACCAATCCAAGTGTTTGGAAGAACGATTAAGATTCCAAGTTGGATTGCGGGAAGAATCACCTAGAGATTCCTTGTTTTCCATTATTACTGCTTACCGAAGCTAGCAAGAGAATAATTCCCAGATGTGACTTCTTCAGTTTCTCATAACTTTTCAAAAAGACGGAAGCAATTGCTCTTTCGATAATCAAAGCACACATTGCGTATGACTGGGCGTTTATTGCATAGGCTGGACCAAATCTGATTCCAAAACTGACTGCTATTGGAACCAAATAGTCGCAGTTATTACTACGAGGCGTTAGGAATCTAAAAGCATTTTGTTGTTAGCTATTTCTCCTACCTGAATAGATCAAAAATCATTGGGCCTGAATAAGTGACGGAGACTACGGTAGCCCAAAAGAGATGAAGGGTATAGAGCAGTCTGGCATTTGGATGAGCTAGCCATCTTGTACCCTAAAGTTTTGAGCTAACCAATTGAGAAGAAGAGAGAACCTCGTATTTCCAAATCCAAATGTCTCCGATGACCCCACAGAAACAAGTGATAATTTTGAAAACGAGGACAGAACGATGGATAGGCGAGTCAGCTAAACTCGCCGCTTGTAGACAAACGTCAGAAGCGTCAGTGGTTGTTTGAGGAAGAAGAGTCGTTTCCATCCTGAGATATTTTTAATTGAAAGGAACTGAAAGGACGAGAGAGAGAGACCAATCAAAACATCATTTGGTCTAAATGGACTAAACTCCTCCCCAGTACAGAACCTTTTCGAGCGATCACAGCTTTGTCGTAATAGATTACAGGATTCCTGCTAATTGTGGGCAATTACAACAAAAAATAAACTCCTCGTCAACGGAAATGTCTGAAGCATTCTGAGATTTTGTTGACGTAGATGGAAGTGGATCGAAGCCTCAAATGTCATGGGAGAGTTAATTCTTTGGAAAAAGATTCGAGTGGGGGAAAGCAAGAACGAACTTTAAATGAATCATCGAGAATCATTAGTCGCCGATAACTACCTGAACCCGAAAATTTCTCGTTTTTATTTAGCTAAAAATTAGCCTCTTTTGACCAGCTGATTGAGGAAGTTACTGGGAAAATTGTGAATTTATGTCAGCGAAAAAAGAAGAAATAAAGCCAAATGATGCCTTTTCATAGCACAGAGGCCAACGAATAATGAAAGATTTCATATGTATGATCATCATTTTTAGAGAACACATCACCACCGGATTTGCACAGTACCGCCGAACAAGCCGATCAAATAATATAATTGAAGTCCAAAATGAAATCGAGTTGTCTGCGGCTCTTATAAGGAGAAAAATATTTGACCTAGTAAGCTTTCCGGTTGGCTATTATTCGGCCTCACAAAAAGCTAACTAGCAATTGCCAATTTCGACTGCATCATTTCGAGAAAAAACTGAATAATTTTCTGCTCACGTGGGCTCCCAAAATATTTACTCCTCTTCTCCCATTGTTGCATCTTTTCCGAGTTCTACGAAGAATCCGTAATCTCGTTCTCTCTCTCTCTCTCTTTGTCTACCCTAACCTTTGAGCAAACAATTTAGGCTTTTAATTTTAAACAATTCACAAAGGAGCTGGCGACCCGGATGGCGACATTACTCAAACACTGGAGGACTCATTACGATAATGCATATGGCACTATTCGTGGCGACGAAGACTCGTTTATGCGCATAAGATCTCACTTCCTGCGTAATTCACCGTCCAGAAGACAATGTAATTGCCTCTCGGAAT
This sequence comes from Oscheius sp. JU1382, assembly GCA_932521405.1. Taxonomy (NCBI): domain Eukaryota; kingdom Metazoa; phylum Nematoda; class Chromadorea; order Rhabditida; family Rhabditidae; genus Oscheius; species Oscheius sp. JU1382. Next base: position 5,189,192 of record OW051478.1, on the reverse strand, counting down.
CTCCTCGTTCAGCTGACCCGGTCGTGCTCTTTTATTATTCCTCGCTCTATGTGGACTTCCATAGGTCATTTCTCTTATTTTCCAGAAAGTTCTCCTTCCACCTGATTGTACTCCAAGTTGTCTATTTACAGTATTGAGATTATCAGCTGTTTGTACTCGATCCAATCCTGTACGCCAGATGTTTGGCTTTCCATCTCCTTTAAAAACCACGCAATAAAGTGGCTGGCTCTTTCCATAATTTTTAAGAGTAACAGACGTAGAATTGGGAGGGGAGGGCTCCATTTGCATTTTCTTGGTCTCTTTTCTGTTTTGATCCTTCCTAAAGGATCTGCTTTGGATCTACAAAATCCCTAAAAAGTGAAAAACAAAAAATAATTTTACGTTTTCTCTCTCTCTCTCTTTCTCTCTCTTTCTGCCAGATCATACATTGGACTCATCTAGATCCACACGTACCTCATTATTCATATTTGCTGATTTTGAGGTCAATCACATCATCCAAAATTTAATCAAATCATAGAAATTTTGCTCGAACCTATACCTCACGAGGGGCTTAAGCTCTTCGAGAGCTTCAGACTAGTCATTTCCCCATCTTTCGTGTAGGCGTCTGACTTTTTCGAAAAACATCTCGAGAAGATTACAGTTTGCTATGCTTCCCTCTTGTTTCTTTCCTCTCACCAGCCATTTCCTTTTCTGATTCACTCTGAGAATCATGTTGCGAGATCCGATGACGTGTAAAATAGGCGTTCACTGTCAAGTAGTTTACTTGTTCTAATCACAGCTTAGCTCCTTCATGTGATCCATTACACCCTCCTTTTCTCTGAGAATGTAAAGGTTTTTTAGGATGTTCAAGTGGATCTTCTCCCTCTTGGCTTTAATCGTCGTTGTCAACGCCATCAATCCACCATTTGTTTTCAATTTTAATGGAGCCAAACAGAGACCCATCAACGATCGGGAGTTTCTCAGGTAACTGCAGACTTCTTCTCTCCAGATTGCATCTTCAGAAGCTACAACATGCACAATGTGAACACGTTGGCAGCGCTCTCTCGCTACGGAGATCTCCTCGACAAGCGTTTTGTTACTCGTGATTAGAATACAATAAACTGTTGCCCGTTATTCCTGCAAAACACCCTAGTCTGGTATTTCAAAGGCCAATTCTCTATCAACTATTTGTATTTTTTGCGTAGACCTTTTAAATGTTTGCCATTTCGTCAACTTTGCAAAGTAATATGAGCTCGAAGTGAGAAGTTTTGTTAACTTTTCGCGATTTTTTTGCAACTTGAACTTGGACACCTACAGGCGACGACAAATATTGGATAGTACACGCGACTGAGGCGTAAAAACAAGTTAAAACGATCAAAAAGCAATGACTGATTTTAGCTCCAAAAGACTGTTTTGAAGAGTTTCAAAGTTCAAAAGAAGGATAATTGGAGGAGAGATAAATGACAGCTGATCTCTGTAAATAACAAAAATTTTGGACTCTGGTCCGACGTGAATGGAGAACGAAGCTCCGAGAAAAATTTTGTAAAGGGATCAAGTGCCTTCTGAACTCTCAGAGAACTCGTCAAACATGAAGTTCTTGCCTGATCATATTTATTCTGGTAAGCGAACGGCATCTGTAACCTCTGGCCATAAGTTAGTTGACATAGCTCTTGCCTTCTCTATTCATTTTTCTGGGGCGGGTTGTGCCATGCACACATATATAAAGGTCACCGACCCGGTCTGTTACCTGAATAGTCTAAGCAATGTTTGTACTTGTTGCCAGCGTGCTTCCCCTGGTTGTGGCCTTGCCAACCAACTACTGGGCTACGGTAAATCTCACCTACGATCAAACGAACCATCTGAACAATCTGAATACGATCGACGCTAGTGAGTTTCATTCTTATTCTCTAATTCTCTCTCAGTACCTGGAATTGATCCAAATATGGCAGCTTCATTGAAATCAGCTATTGGCGATGTTTGGCCCGATTATGTAGCTTGGAAGAATGGAACAACAACGGTTAGTCTCCTCCCGAAACTGAGCAAACTTTTTCTTGCAGAATTATACGACCACAATGTCACCCGAACTTTCTGCCTGGTTTGATCAACCAAGTAAGTAGAAAGTCAATAAAACTACGTTTTTAGATATGACGAACTTCCTTGTAAATATCAGCCCCAATCAACCTTCAACTGGGGGTATTCCTGCTGCTGCTCCAGCTCTCTCTAGTTCATTGGGATATACCACAACTGTAGCTCCTCCAGTACTAATCGGAGGATCAACCCTTCTTCCTGGAATGACTACAACTATTGGATTTCCTGGAGCACCCACGAATCTACCTGTAGGAACGACTCTCAATGGTCAGACAACTCTTTTACCTGGACAAACGACTACAATGTCTCCTCCTGACTCTGAATCTACTTTTACTACTTTGAGCAGTCTTCCTGGAGCATTTACCACAACAATGTCTCCTCCAGCCGGTGGAAGCTCCTTCTTCCCTTCTGGAACTACAATAATGTCTCCTCCAGCCGGTGGAAGCTCCTTCTTCCCTTCTGAAACTACAACAATGTCTCCTCTCACTTCAACATTTGGAGGAAGTACAACGATGTCTGGACAGACCACTACTATGGCGGGAACGAGTCAGATGACAACAATGGTTTCATCTCAATATCCTGGAGGAACAACGACTGTTTCCATTTCTACTGTTCCAGGACAAACTACCATGGTCCCAACAGGAACAACAGTAGCCTCCGCAGTTACAACTTTAGTTCCAATTTCAACACTCTCCTCAGGTAGTTCGACGCTACTCCCAATAGGTACTACAATTTTACCTCCAGTCACAACAACGGTTATGGGTAAATAAAGAGAGTTTTATGGAAGAATAAATATCTTTTTTTCGTTGACTTGTTGACCGGTTTTATGGGGGGTAATTGCGAGGTAAAGTTGCTTTGTTTGGAGAGGTGTGAACGCGGCAGCGATTCGAGGGTAAAAGGAAGTGCGATGAGGTTTAGCTCTTTGTTTTGTCCTCTATCCAAAACATCTATGAATTGAAGAACTGATGTCCATAAATATATGAGATGACCGTGTTTTTCGTGAGGGAGGGTATCTTTATCACAAAGAGAGGAGGCCGACTTTCTCGTTCTCTTTTCATGCCGACATCACCCCCAGCTACTAGATTATTCAGGTGCTAATTACCGTCTGTGTTGGTTATTGTTTTGGGGAATCCTTTTGCCTGATGTGTCTCTCTTTTTTCTCTCTCTCTGTGTACTTCCCCCGGGGAGCACATTGCGTCAGTTTGAAGTTCATTTCCGCGCAACAATAACCAAAGAAGATGTATTGTTTGTCAATCCCCCTATCCATTCCAAATCTCTCCAGCGCTCGCTCGTTCTCTCTTTCTACCAATGAAATCCATTTCCTTGGAAACGCGTCCCCCCAGAGTTCATTTCTCACAATTTGGACATTCTTTAGCAAACCTCCAGGCCGAAGTTCATTTCCGTGCAATATCCACTTCCAACGAAGATGCATTGTTTGTCGATTCAGATTATGGCAAATCTCCCTCTCCCTGGCTCAGAGCACAAAGCTCATTTCGGGAGTTCATGGCCAAAACAAAGTCATCAATTCGTTTCCAGTGGAAACCCGAAGACTCAGCGTCTGCTGTCCTCGCCAGCTGGCGTTGAGCTGTATTAGCACAGTTAGATAATCACATTGTCGCCAGACCTCATCGGCATGCTGATTCGCAGTCGGGATAATTAACCCGCTCTCCCCTCTCACCAGCTCACTTGGCGTTGATGAAAGTGACGTTTTTTGGGTCTCTCTTGACCCTGACCTAAAGTTCGAAAATGACTTGGAGATAGATATTTTCACGCTGAATTAACCACCCGATGGCACTGTTTGCACAGCGAATTTGCTTTGTTCGCTCCCGCAAGGATTTTGAATCTTCCCGCGAGCTGGCAAGAGGAACTTTCCCCTGATCCCTTTTATGGTCTCAATGCCGCCGGGCGCCACATTGTCCGAATCTCTCTCTCTCTCTCCGTTGGTAGTGTGGGAACATTAGTCAAACACAACATGATGGATGGGCTTCTCGCTTTATGAACTTCTTTTTTTCAATTTCCCTCCACGAGTTCAGTGAGAGGACGTCGGTGATTGTTATGGGCTGTCTGGCTGTCAGAAACAGGAGTTCTCATATTTCGTTTTTGTTTTGTTTCCCCTTTTGAAGTTCCTACCGCCGAGCGCTTAGTGCAATGTTTAATTGAATCTAATTGGACGGAGTGTAGAATTCCATGAATTGAGCTCTCAAATTCCCCCTCACTTTGTCTGGTCCTCCCTTCCCCTCTTCCTTCCTCCAGAAAATGGAACACAAACAATAGTATTTTGTTGCGATGGTGAATTGAAATGCCTCATCGCACGCCATTCATAGTGGATGACGAGGTTCATTGGACAGGAAGAACGCAACACTCCCGTGTGCTTTCGAATTCCTCAAAACATCGTCCGAAAATAATCTCCTCTCCGAAGAGATTTCATTGAAATTAATTTCTCTGATTGGTTTACTCTCCAAATCACGCGATTACCTGCCCACAACAAGATGTTATTATCACCTGCTGGCCAGTTCATTTTTAGACTTTCTCTTCTCAGGTAGAGGCAATGCCTTTGATTGGCGTCTTATGAGATTTTTCGGATAAACAAAAGGCTACGGGGAGCTTACTTAACAGCCAGAAATAGGCCGACTACTTGTCCTCAAAACATCGCCCTGAATGTGCGATTTTTTTTCATTTTTCAAATAGCTTGGCTTCCGGTCATTCAGGCCATAAACCGCAACTTCGCTGGTGGTCGTTCATCACCTCGGTCGGTCGGCCTTTTTGCCATGTTGCAAGTTTGTCGTGAGAAACAAATTGGCATTGTCCTTGCGCGGGGAGGACAGCACCCCGTTTTGAATTCTTGCGTAATCCGAGCAAGGAGACAAAACGGATTGTGATTCAGTCCTCCGTGGGAACCTGGCCTCTGCTGTGTCACGCCGTCTTTTTCTCGGGAATGTACCGCCAGCGTACTCTCTCCCTCCCGAAAAGGACATAAATTTCGAAGGCTTTTCCGTTACAAATGAGTATAAGCGGACTTGTGTTGTCTCGTCCTCCCAAAGGCGATCAGTTATAGGAATATTTTGCAGAAACCAGTTAAGACTGCGAATAAACACGTTGTCTATTGTTGGGACTTACTCTGACGGAAGTTCCTCTCCTACGTCTTATTATGGGCGAGACTAATTATCACAACTTCCTGCTGGGAGGCTCCGACACAAAGAGATTCGCGAAGCTTTCCCACACTTCACTCCTCATTATCCTAATTCTTCACCATGACAACGTAATTTCATACGTTCGGTCATTCAGACTTTTTTCTGGCCTCATTTGCGGTGGCATTAAAGATTTCGCGAAGATGTTTGAGTAATCACTGGCTCTCATTTTCTGCAAGATCTCTCTCTCTCTTTAATTATTTTCCCCCCTCTTATTTGCAGAATATGAATGAGAAAGAACAAATTCTGATCAAAGTCATTTACGAGCCTCTCTCCCTTCTGCTAATTATTCTGTTTAAAGGCTATGATCCGAGGCCGCCTTGACTGATGACCCTTCCCACGCCAATTCCCTCACACCTTTTTGAACGAGAAAATGATCCCTTCTTACGAGGTGATTATCCTCCCTCGTTGACGTCTTCTGCTCTATTTTTGGGGAATAGATGGGGTCCAATTGTTGTTTCCGGTCAATTTATTCCAAAAATCTCTTGTTTTTAGTTCATATTTCCGGGTTGACAAAGACTCTTTTGTTCCTAAAAAGTTCATCGGTGCATTCTCTTTGAATTCTCTTCATTTCGGCCAGCCAGCCCTTTAATTTCCGAGGTTTTTTGGGGGGACCGATTTTCATTAGGTTTTCAGATTGTCTGCCAGCGATTAAGACAGCCCGCAGCAGCAGCCTCTTGGCAATAAATGCGCTAATAATCTGATGTTTATTGCCCTGATCAAACGCGAAATTTCCTCGAAGCTCTGACACCCAAACAAGCCAATTAGCCCCTTCCATGAGATAATCATCAAGAGGAATTGATAGCTTCCTCCTCAACTTTCGCTGACGTAAATGTCGCCTAGCTACAGAGGAAGTAGTACCGTATTCTCTCTTTCCTTCTTCTCATTCAATCTACTGCACTTTTCAGATGATAGACGTCGAGTCGACTGAGCCAACCGTATCTAAACCGAAGATGTTTTCTCGAGTTAGGAAATTCTTCCGCAAAACGTTTCGACGATCCGAACCCATCGATGTTAACGAAGATGTTCTCGAGCTTATCTTCACCAAATTAGACTTGGACAATCGAATGCGAATGGGAATGGTCAGTTTAGCCTATGAAATTAAGACGGCCAACGACAGGTTTCTATTCGAGCTTTGAATGTTATTGAGAGGATGCCACTTATTATTCCATTTATCATGTTCCGTAATGATTCTCGTGGCAACTACGAAATCTTTTCCGATAATTTGGAGCTTTTGGCTGGTTATGTCCTGGAGGAATGTCCTGGCTTCCGAATGTGTGGCGAAGATAAAATTGTATTCAATGAGCGTTTTGCTCATATTGTTTTGAACAGAATCCGTGAGTTGAAGAATTGTTTTGGGCTAATTCCTCTCCTCCAGTGGATCGAATAAGTGGAATTAGTCAACTTTGGCTAGAAACCTCAACAAACGGGGTCATCGCTCAAAGTATTGTTGACTTCTACCGTAATCTCAACAAAGAGGCCAAGACTCGAGATTTCCATATGGATCAGCTGACAGTCATTGGGAAAACGACGCGAGAGGGAGACTTCGAGTCGGTTCGTTTGCTTTCTGATCGCCCAACTATTGGCATGAAATTTCAGCTCTCAGCTCTTATTCTCTTGTCGCGTCGGACGCTGGAAGCCATTCGTCTGAGCCATACACGTGTCAATACTGAGGTAAATCAAAACGACGGCCAAATGACGAATGAGCCAATTTTAGACAGATGCGCTCTGTCTTTGGACGGCTATCGGACAATGCTCGGGACTCAAGCAGCTCCAATATGAGCCCTGTAGACTCGACAACTTGAGTCGTTCTCATATTGTCAAATCTTTATCCGGAAAAAGACTACAGTAGCCTTTAGACTCTTTGGAAAAGAATTCATTTAGATCCTTGATAATGACTGGAGTGAAGGAAATGACCATCCAGGACATAGTCAAGATTGCAAATCGAGGGGCACTGATGGAATTGGCTGTGGTCAGTGATCAGATTGAAGCGAAGAGTTATGTTAACGGAAAGGCAAAGAAACTGGTTTCCTCGTTGAACAGCTTGCTAATTTCGGTAAGACACAAAGTGATGTGATCGACATTGCAGCTGGACAATAATTTCAATATCGATTGTGATAGAAAGCGAGTCCATTTGGTTGAAATCCTCAAAGCAATTCCGGAAGCTGGATGTTTAGAGGTATTTTTTTCTCTTTTGTCTAGAAAACAAAGTTTGAGATAATCCAAAATACCCATGGGGCCATTGCGGACATTACGAGAACTTTGAGCTATTGGCTGCGTCTTTCCCGAGAAACGAACCGACTAATCAAGTTGAAACTCGAAGATTGTTCCCAAGAACGTCAGGTATGTTAGAAATGTCTCGCACAAGATCAACAATCTCTCTCTCTCTCTCTCTCGTTCGAACAGTTTTTTGTAGGATGCAGCAGTTGGTCGTCTGATGAGGAAGAGTCGAGAATCGAATAAAATCGAATGGGGAGCTCGAGGATTAACGCTGTCTTGTGGAGGCGAGGGACGAGTTGTCCTTTTGGACAAACAGACTTGGTTTGGATACGAGGATTAGAAGCTCTGAAAACATATCTGCGACATATTCTGTAGCCATATATAGCTTTATCCCTTTTGCAATTGCTTCTCTTTGCACTCGGGTTGTCTTCTACAATAAAAACTTTCCTGGAATGACGGGACGACAAACAGTTCGACCGGTTTATCGTCTCAAAACATATCGTCGTTTGTTACACTTGGAATGGGTCAACGACTCTTTCACACCTAGGAAGAAGAAGTAAGCAAGTGTGGTCGTACATTTCCAATTTTATCCTTTCAAAAGTGGAACTGTTCGGGGGAAGCCCCACCCTGTTCAAAGTTCTTCTAATCTTTTGGTTTTCCCCCAATTTCTACAAATCTGTAAGGGGCAGAGAGAAGAAGAGAACTCTTCGCTGGCTTTTGGTCGTAAAAGTGACACTTGAAGGGTCAATTCAAAAACCAAGAAGGCCATCCTCATAAATTCCTCGTTTACGTCATTCGTTTTCCTGACTATTTTGCAAGTTCTTGAAAATTCTCTTGAACTGTGGTCAAATGCCCACAAAAGGTTCAAAACTGTTGAAGAGTCCTCAACTCGTTTGAAGACTCGTGCTGTAAGACGACGTCCACTTATTGTCTTAGAGGCCGTCTGAACGAACATTTCGTTTCTGTGACTAATACCGTAGTGAAGTCTGTAGTCCGACAGGAGAGGGAAGCCATACACAATCTCGGAAAACACCTTGTGTCTTTTGTAAACTCAGCATCATTTAACAAATTCTGACGTTTGGCTATTTTTCATTCATTAATAGAAAAGTCGAAAAATATGTGTGGGAATTGTGAGAAATGGTTTTAAACCCAAAGAATAAAATGATGACATTTTGAGAAATCTTCTGATTTGTGCGAGACCTATTTCGGCCTGACTGTAGTGGTCAAAAAATTGGTCGCTCATGCGTTATTCCAAATTGGTAATTCGCTTATTTGATATTTTGATTTTGGCCAACAGAGAGGAAGCCCTTGAAAAAATCGACTTCCTTTGTGACTATTTCTGTTGTGTTGGCCGTGTTTAGCCCTTTGCGAGACCGGGGGCGTGACCGTTTGTCAGCTGTGGTGGGCAGCCAACCATTGGTTCTGACCTTCCATCTGCCTGTCGAGGACTTTTTCCCTCTTTGGATAATGCCTCTTAATTGTCATCAGCTTTTTCTAAATATTTTCGAGGCCGTTTCAGCCCATATTTACCGCATTCCAACTGGTTTCGACTCCTTAAATACCGCGATTTGCCCTTGTCTCACTGACCAACAACCTTCTGTTCATTTTTTGATTTCAGAGCCAAAATGTTGATTATGTTCTCACTTCCTCTTATCTCACTTGTCCCGTTGACCGTCGATGAGGTTAGCTAATTTTTTGTTTTCAGAAGATGCTTATTTTCTTTGCATGCGTTGTTTTAACTTTTGCAGCCAACGACCCTTTTGACCAGGTGTGTTCCCTTTTGAGATTGGTCGGTGGAGGACAACAACTAACCCTCTTTACCCAATAATCAGGCTGATTTCTCCTGGAAAAAACTGCTTGTCATGACATTGTCTCGCGATTTTTGAACACCTCCGATGGTCTCCGAGAGCGTAAGGAGATTCCAAAATCCCCTTTCTCGTTGCAACAGAGGAAGAACCCAGACAAAGGCTTCCCCCTAAACAAGAGGATGAATCAGCGGAAAGAAGGTTACACTTTGGTTCGCCATAGCTGCAGGGAATTGACAAAGACCTGACTCAGAGCTGTTTCATTGGGAGACCATTGATGACGTAAAAGAGAAAACTGGAAGTTCAAGACTGTTTTGCTTCCCCAATGAAAAGATTACAATCTGAAGTGACCTCTGCACAGTTTTTTCTTCAAAAGAACAAGGGAATACGTCACAGCTTTCGTCACACAAAGCGAAAGATATTCAGTTTAGCGAAAAGTCAAAAAAAATATTTTAAAAACTGGAATTCGTGAGGGACAATTGCCTCTAAAAATTCCTGAGAAGAATTGTGCGGAAAATGCCGAGGTCAAACCATAGACCATGGCATCGCTCTCTCTTTCTCGCAAACAAAGAAGTTTCAGGTCGCGAATTCTGGATTGGACATCATCTCAAAATCACAATTAGCTGGTCAAACGATTCGACAATGCTCGTGTATGGAACAAAAAGTTTGTGTCGCCGAGATGAAGGCTCAAGCCAAGGATTGTACAGTGCCCTGCTTCGCCAAATTCAATTCAGTGAGAGTTTCTTCTCCAATTAGCTCAGCCTTCAGATCACATCAAAACCGAACGAATTGCGGAAATGTTTCGAAGATAAAGATGACATTTTGAAGAGTTTTTTGAATTGTTTCGAAGAACGAGTCGACGCATGTGTTGACACGATGAACGGCCCTCAAATTCCCAAAGCCGATATTTCTGCCATCTTTTCTATTGGAGAGAAGAAAATCACCTACCAAAGCGCGACCCTCCAGGCAAAACTCTTTCTCTTTCTAATCCTTCTCTTTTAGTCCATAATTGCTCCCATAAAGAACGTCGTCGATGCAGCTGGAGAGTTCGCCAAATGTGTCAAAGACTGTTTCATCGCTAAGAACGCCAATGGCTTCTGTTTTGACAAGAAGGGGTAAATTGATCTATTAAGCCACCAAAATGTTTCAGTTGTCTTCCTCTGATTGCTGCCAAGAAGGCAAAGAGCTCATTTAAGACTTGTACAAGGAAGATGAATTGGAAGAGAGAAGCCGGAGAGCTTTGTCACTGTTCCGTCGATGCTGGAGTCACTCAATTGAAGCAGTACTGCTCAATGTTCAGCCTGATGGGTCGCAAGAGTCGTCAAAACCGTCATTAAGAAAAGAGATGATGGAGACCTTCAACGGCTACCAATTACGGCTCACTGATACTTGTATATAATTCGTACACGAATCTCGTTCATTATTACTTTAAAATTGTTTTAGATGGCCTTTAGTTCTCAATAAATTTGATTCTTTGATCAAATGGGGAAGTAAATCTTGACCAAAGTAATTCAAGTGGTTTCCGTCAAAGATTTTTATAAAGAAAATGAGGACAAAGAATAGGAGAGTGACCAGCCCCTTTTTTTGGCGAACTTCGTAAGGCGATCCATTTTATCACAGCAGGTCTTTAAAGATTCAAAATCTCGATTAAAAAAATAAAGATCATGATGTTCCTATTGGCCCAACACAACACAATCGTTATCAATAAGCGTCTTCCTTACAATTACCGGTTTTGTGACTGGGAGTGGAGACACTGCGTCGGGCCATTGAATGAGACGTCTCCCAGTCTTTTCCCCTCTTCAAATCTCTCCAAAATCCAATTGAAATCAGCTGGTTGTGGACTGTAATGTTACCGCGCGTGACCCGTTGAACGTCATCTATCTTCCTTCTTCACCCAGTTCGTTACTATTGATCTCCGCGTCGCCCAACCCATCTCTTACTTGTTTTCCTAATCAGCACTTCCACCTTTTTCAAGCTATTTTCAGACATGACAGACGAAGTTATTCCTCTCGGGGATGACCGATTTGAACAGAAAGTCGCTGTAGACAGACGTCGGCTTGAAGCTATGATTACGGGTTAGTCAATTATTCCCCTCTCGTTCGTATGACAAAATTCCACCGGAAAACACCTGACTGGCCGCGCCTGTGTATGACCTTAAACGCCACTTTGTCTAGCTAGCGAATTATCATCATTTCAGGAAAATCAGATGACCTCGGGTATCACTATCCAAACGCAGATTATTTTTTTCAGGATGTAAGTTCATTTGAATTGTCTATTTATTTGTAGGTAATGTCAAAAACGGGTGCTTTGATATCATGGCCAGCTCAATTGAAAATCGGCGCAAAGACTAAGCGAGGTTGTCCCCAAGAAAGATGTTTAACAGGGAGAGATTTGCAGATCCTTTCGTCAAAGTTCAAGGAACCGTAGAACAACTAATCAAAGCTTCAAAGATAATCACGGAACAACTGCAGACAAAGGTTAATAGTCCAAAGAAGAAAACGACTAGTTTAGAAGGCGCGAATCACTTTGAAGATGGAAATTCATCATTCGTTACACTCGAATCTGATTGGCAAAGGAGGGCGGGGGATCCAACAGGTTTCAGCATTTTTTTGTGCAACTCTTTTTTTAAATAGATAATGCGATTGACCCAATGCCATATTCACTTCCCGGACTCAAACAAATACAGGTCTGACCTTTCCTTCCTTTCCCACATGTGACCTGTTTTACAGTGAAAACCAGATGAAAAGTGACCAAGTCTCCATCTCTGGTGCACCCGAACAAGTTGATTCTGCCAGAAAATATCTCAGAGTTTGTTAGAGGTCCGAATATTACTCGTATTTGATAGGATATCCTACCATTCGCCTTAACATTCGAGTTGCCTTGGCTGAATGTCGGACAGCCGGCTTCTCTCTCCACCGATGTGGTCACTTGGCAGGCTCTCAGTGGCGGAATGTATCTCTGCACAATCCGAGGAACTTATGAAAACGAACTGACTTTTCTTCATGGCTTCAACACTGCTCTTCAAAGATTTGGTCTCACTGTAGGTGCTTTACAGTATTCTTTTTCAATTTATTCAGCCGGAATATCCTGTGGTGGTGAGCACAACGGTTCCAGTGAAGACAGACACTTTGAGATTATTGAAAATCCCGGATAATTGGCAAAAGTGAGTTCCTTGTTTCAGATTTTTAATTAGTTTGTTTCAGAATTCTAGATCTTTCTTGCGATCTGGTTCCACCGGCTCAATCTAATGAGGGTTTCTTAGTACTGACTGGTCCAATTTCCGGAGTCCTAGCTGCCAAGAAACTTATAATTGTAGGGGGATTTCTTTGAACGGCTCTTCTGATTTCCAATTAAAGGGCCTCTCTCCCGCTATTCTTAGTTTCGATGCTCCGACCGATAACAACCTGACCATGATCAATTTCGAGAACACGAAAATTAGCATTAATTTCAAAAGGAGATCCCAGGCAATCACAGTGAGATACTTACTTCATCTTGAAAGATTATTAATAGACGGTGATTCTGAAAGGACTCGAAGAGAATATACCAGAAATGCTTCTCGTAAGGCTACAAACAATGGGCGAAGTCATTCCAGCAACTTCAGGTGGAGGTTTTTTAAGTCGCTTCCATTACATGAATTGCAGGAACACAAACTCATCTCTTTGAGACCCCACTTCCACTTGAGACTGCTTTTGATTATCATTCAGGAACATTCGACCTATTAAGAGCTTCAGAACCAAAAAGCCCGGATCCTGAAGATTCTCCTTTGGCCGCCTCGATACTAAAAGGAGTCAAGGATATTGACAAAAACACGTAGGGAAGCCCTCTACTTCTTTTAGAATTGTTTAGTGGTAATTGGAAAAGGAAGAATGACCGAGAACAAATGCTCCTCAAAGCTGCCCAAGTTGTCTTCGATGAATTGCCCGGAAATAATCCGAGATATCCGACGGACCATTGGGCTGGCTATGGACTGAGTTATTCCCTTCCAGCTGATCTTTTGAAGGTTCCAACTGGACGTTGAACTTGGTGAATTGTTTGTGTTTCAGGGCCTCCTTTCGCAACCACAAGAAGAGCCTCAAGGCAGGCTTATTGAAGGACGAAACGCCAGATCTGTAGGTGGATCCGCTGATTATTTTATTTTTGAATCATAGCCACCACGAAATGGATTGTGTTCTCTGCGAGAGGAGGATGAAATGTCAGATTTTTCGGACTCATTGAGTAGTCGCTCGAATCGTTCGAGAAACATGTGTTTTGAGCCGAGAAGAGCTCAAGGTTCCATCATTTTTCGGTCGATATTTATGGCTTTTAGCCTTTTCTGCTTCAACGTCCATGTTTGATACCGGCCCAGCTGCTCGAATATCCGACTTCACTTGGGATATTCGCAATTTTACCGATCCTGCTATGGTTCTAACTCAACTGGGATGTAGTGAATATCTTGCTTTGATGAGAGAACAGGAGGTAGAGAAGTCGGAAATTTTTTTAGAGAAAGTTCTAGATTGACATGCACGCCTTTCTTCTTCTGGACGAACAAAATCTAAAAGACATTGGAGTTTCGACAATAGGAGCCAGAAAAAAGATTCACCATGCGATTCGAAGTGAGTACCGGAGATATCTGGAAGATCCTCTCTTTTAGAACTCCGAGAGTCAGCTCGTCATCACGGCTACGCAATTTAGACGTTATCTTCTTCAGGAACACCACCATGACTATTAATATTTTATGCTGTTTTACACCAGCAGAACGGGCCATAAAGATTCCAAAATTTTGTCGAAATGCTCCTTGGTCACGACTTCTGGGAAATGGAGTCTTTAGATCTCATTAGGATAAAGCAGGCAATTCTCATGAAGCACCGAGATGGTAATTGCTCCAGTATTTTTGGAGTTTTTTCCTCAAGATTTTCGAAGGAATCGTGCAGCAAGAATTTTCGCCAGCCGGATGTACAGTCTTTTTCGGCTGTCGGACCCACATGTCTCTTGTCTTATCCCTTTTCCTCTTACACTAAGCCTCGCATATTTATGATTGGCGCAGTAGCAATTATCGAACTTTTTCAAGCTCCGCTCTCCTCGGCTCATTTCTCTTACGAGCCTTCGGTCCATCAGCTAAGAGAAAAGCTAAAAAATTTTGGTAAGAGCTGAATAATTCCCTGGATGTTGCGTCAAGTTTACGGCTCCTCTATAGCTCGCATGCTTGGACTCGTATCTAAGATTACTTCCAGAATTTCTAACTCACACTCCCCTCTCCTGTGTTTACGTGAGGTCCTCGGTCAGAAAAACACGATTTCTTACGAATTTTTCACTCAATCTTGCCCAATTCCTTACACTTTTCACATGAAGGGGCAATCTTTGAATCCTTAACGGGGCAATAATCAATTCATCCTCTGCTAACAAGCTTCTTAAAGAATTTTTAAGTAGGTCTCGTTGTCCGAGGCACCCTTCGCATTTGGACATTATTTCATCCTTTTCTCCCGACGATCCTTGATGTGTTTCAGTCTCTTTTATTAGTGACAGAAGGAGTCATAAAACTCTGCAGACTCGTCGCATCTTTTCCATGAAATGATCATTCAGTCTCTTTTTCCAAGGTTCAATTAGCTTTTACCGTATCTCATCGTTCATGGGATCAAAACAACCAATTATTTCCCCCAGAAGATCTAATTGTTGATTTCCGCTGTTTGCTGAGTATTTTAGGGAAGGTCGTGGGTTGTTTGTTTTAGAAATGAATATCCGTTCGATTCTCATTTCCTCTCTGTTTTCTTCAAGAGAGTCTAACTCTGCTCGTAAAAGGCCTTGTACTAGACGAGGAAAACAGGCGAAGTGGCCGACATTACGCTCCCTCCTGCTGGTAATCTTCCCCTCTCTGCCTGAAACAAGACGGTTCTTCTTTTCCCTTGTTGTCTGAGGCTCCAATTAATCACCATTTTACAACATCCACGTGTGGGGCGAAATTAGACAATTTCCTTGTTTTGACTGGGCGAGGAGGATCGAATTCTAACACCTTTGGACTATCAGTTTGTTTAGAGAATTTCCCCCTCAAAAGGGCGCAAAACACTCGAAATATCCGAGTTTTGTTTTCTCTAATTGACCACCAAAACAGAAGGAAGAAGTCGCTCAGAAATTTGCATTGTCTTCCATTGAAAATTCAATTGTCATTTGTCTCCCAGTTGACTAAATAGCCTTTGGTATATCAATCCCTCTCCTTATTATTTTCAATATGATCATTTTCTGATCTAATTTTCTCGATGCTAAGTGTCCATAATTGTCTGATTTCCTACTCGTTGAAGAGGCAAAGACCATCCAACCGGTCATTCCGGAAGAGGAACTGTCGACTTTTTTCCTCTCTTGCCCCAAGAAAAGCCTCAAAACGAACTGACAAGTGTTCTCCATCTCTCTCCCAGCTACCACCCTCTTTGATGTCTCTATGGGCCATATCTCTTGAACTTTGTTCCGCTATTTCATTTCCTTCTTTCACCACTATTCACTACGAACAAATGACATCTTATCGGAGCTTATTGTATCGCCGAACAATTTGTGGTTCATTTAAGGGCAACACGATCATTTTTAATCTCCTAACCTATAAACATATACGGTGTCAATAACAGCTATTTTAATGCATATCTGATCAGATTTGCTAAAATTTCAAGGGCAATTCGTGGAAGCTGACGTGCGAGTTCCTAATCTTGAAAATGAGCAATGAGTGAGCTCTGTAAAGTGAGCCCAATTTTTGCTCTTTACCCTCGCTTGCACAGCTCTCAGAGAGCGTAACTGGATCTCACTTTGAATCTCTCGTCGCTTTCTCATCCTTCCTTGTCTTTCCTGTGTCTGACTCCAAAACCACAGATGCACATATCAAATTAGACTCGTGGAGGAGAGAGAGCACTACTACTAATTGCAAAGTTTAGGGAGGGTTTGATATAGACTTTTATTATTGATGGCTTTTCCAAAACTGAGCCTTTTCCAAACAAAATTAACGTAATGACTGCAAAATAAAGATCTTGCAACTTTGAAACTTCCTGTCGAAGGAAGTTTTGAGATTCAATTGACCTCGTTTACCAGCGACCTCGCCATCTCAAGGGAGGACTAATTTTAGCATTCCTCTGATATCTCTTTCTCCATATTTCTGACGCGACGGAACCGTTTATGAGCCGTCATTAGGATGGTAATGCATACAACAATGAGCATGATTTAGTGGCTTTTGACGGCTGTCAGACAAATTATTCCTTCGGATCTCCCTCTCTGTTTAGATAAACTTGGAACAACGGGAAAAACATAACATCTGGTGGGAATAATATCCCTTCAAGTTCCTTATGAGGACGTTTGATATGATAACAACTTTTGTTTTTTGAAAAAGTATGGGGAACATTTCAATTTTTATGGGGACTATTCTTCTGGAAATTGTTGTTGCGATTTTTAATCAACTCTCTAAGCCGAAGTTCACCGAAACAAGGAGAAAAATAGTGAGTGTTCGTTATCTTTTTTTCACAAAAAAAATGTTTTTCTGACCAAAATGTTGTCTTTTCGCAACACAATTAGAGCCAATAATAGCCCGAAAAAAAAAGTTACTCGAATGCTCTCGAGGGCCATAATTGACGTTTAGCAGACAATTAAGACCACCTACACGTTGACTTCCATTTTCAATTCTTGCACAACTCCGCACATAATAACATTGCCTCCTGTGACTGTGTGACGTGTTCAATTTCAAGTTTTGTCTATCTGTCTTCAATGAGGTTAGAGAGATTAGCCATGAAGCCTTGAGAGAATTCGGCCTAAAAAGAAGGAACCTAAGAATCCGAAATACGATTCTGTCCGGAAGGAATCAAGACGCTTCCTCATCTCATTTGATTCCCTGAAGATTTAAGATTCTATTTCCGAGTTGAACTTGACTCATCTATTGTTTATGGGGATGAATCCTCCCTTATGAGACCTGATCACGCGGAGACCAAATATATCTTGTTAGCATGTTTATGTTTCCCTGGAATCTGCTCTATTTGGTGCGAA
Organism: Oscheius sp. JU1382; assembly: GCA_932521405.1. Classification (NCBI taxonomy): domain Eukaryota; kingdom Metazoa; phylum Nematoda; class Chromadorea; order Rhabditida; family Rhabditidae; genus Oscheius; species Oscheius sp. JU1382. The sequence continues at coordinate 5,171,926 of OW051478.1, read as the reverse complement.
AAGTAATGAACAATTTTGATCAGTTTCATTAAAAATCCCGTTGGACAACAGCCATTTCTGGTCTATTTTCACGATTAGATTTCATCCCACCCCCAAGCGAATTTCAAGATCACTTATCGGACTATTTTTGAAAGAGAGAGAGGGAATGACGGGGATTCGATCAACGATTCTTTTGTCACATTGATTGCCTTTTTTGAACAGTCGGCTGGACAAACTCTCCCTCGAGTTGGATTCAACATTTTTATCAGCCGGGGTCATTTTTTCGTTGTTTAAAAGTGGAACAAATTGAATATTCTTAGCTCTTTGTGTCCATGGAAAACACTTTTTGCAGCGATTTTGGAATCCTTTCTTGCTCGTGTTTTTGCAAATTTCGGTACGTTTGAATAGCAAAAAACGCTTGCAATTCGAATTCCCTTCCACACTACCGCTCGCCGAATTCTCATGATTAATGTCTGGAAGGACAGAGATGATGGAGAGGCCCTGACCAAAATGTTCTGAGGATGTTTTGACTACCGGATATGGTCGTTTTAAAAACAAAAGAGGTGATGGATCTCGGGGGAGTTTCGAGACGACACAAACCAATGAAAGTTTAGCTCGAATAACAAGCTTCTCGTACTTTTTTCCTTATTGTTTTTGACCTTCCCCCTCAGAGTAGAGATTTCACTAGGAAAAGGAGAATATTTGCAGTATCTAGTGTAGTTGTGTACATACACTTGCAGTTCCAATTTCCTATTTTTTTGGGGGGTTTTGACCGGAAGTGCAGGGCGTGGTTGGACACTTGAAGTAAGAGAGAGAGATGGAGAGCATTCGCTACATTTCCTAATTGCATCCATCCCACGTAGACCGGAGGCTGGAGCTACGGTGTTGGAATCAAATCTCTCTTAACGCCTCCTTTCCGAGATAATTTGCTCAACAGCCCGCCAGCTGCACCCTCACAACGTGGGTCAACGAATCATTTCACGACCCGAAATTTGTGAACTACTTTTCCCAGGGGACTACTGTACTCCTAAGAGATGTCCCCATTGCTCTTTGTTTGACTGAAGAGCAACAAGAGCTCTTATGGGCAATTACTCGAGTGTAATTTAGTGGAAATTGACTCTGGACACACCCTTTTGTGGGACTTTTTTTGTTTTTCTTCCAAAACTTCAATGAATTTACTAACACCAATTTGGAAGTTTATTTACTTGGCCCATTTTCTTAATAAAAAAAAGTTTCAATTAGTCTCAGCTGCTTTTGTTTTTATTGAAACTTCTCCTCTCAAAATACAAACAATCAAATTTCATAAAAGAGCTCTCAGTGGCTGATTTGTTCTTTGAGTCCTCCGTTCCTATTCGGGTGCACGATTCCATGCTCAATCATCTTTAGAGACTTATTGTTCTCCCTTTTGTGGATGGAAGATCTTTTTGGCTTGTCTCTCACTCTTGTCGAAGAGCTTTGACAGCTTGGACTCCAGAACAAAACACAAAAGATGTCCTCATTTTAAAATTGAAATTGTATTTCCTCTTCTCTTCTTCATGGCTATACAATTGAAAGACAGCTGTTCCGGTGATGGAGGAGAGCGAGTGCACAAAGGTCGAAGGAGTGTTTATCACATCTGGACCAGAGTCTATTCTTTTATTTTCTTCCTCCTGAGGCCAGCCATATTTCTTGTTTTCTGCAGCAGTTACAAATCGAGAGTCAAATCTCAGGAGAGGTGGGCGGGTCTCTATCAATTAACCCTATTCTGTCTTCTTTTTTAAAGTCATCCCTCTTCTCAGCTCTTGATCCCGAATCCTCTTACATATCCTCCGTCTCCATCCGTTGATCAGTTTGAACAGCAAAAACAGAAATTTTCCAAGAGACAGGTCTGTTGAAAAGGCAGCTAATACGGCGAAATAATACTGTTTTTCTCTTCCTTCATCCCTTTGTTCAGCCGTTTGTCCTTCGACCGTTCTTCCGTCTTTAAGCAAGTCTATAAGAGACCTGTAGCCATTCGCATTGTGCTCAATTTTTCGTACCAGGTGGCTTTTCAATTTCCTCAATTTCTGTTTTTTCTCCGCTGCTGGAACCTCATTTATGACGAAATTTTATTAGAAACAAACGGCTGTCAGAAAAAAATTCAAATTAAAAACATAATGTGAATTTTTGAGGAAATAAGTTTCGATAAAGAGATCTTCATCGTCCGTTGAAAGGTTTGCTTAATTGTGGAGGAAATGCGAAAAATAGCTCTATTTCATTTTGACAAACGACTGTTATCGGTGTGAAGTCGTTTGTTTTCTAGGATAAGAACGGTAGAGAGAAAGAACCCATGATTCGGCTATTAAAAATGCCGTCGAAGACATCATTTTCTCGGCTTTCCATTGGATAAATAACTCATGAAATGGCTATATTTTGTTCTCAACTTCTCTCCAGAGATAGTTTTTGAGGACAACCAGTCGACCTTTTCTGATAACCTAATTTTCGTAGTTTTTCTTCCATTCTGTCAATTGAATTATATTGTTATTGCCGAGTGCACTAACTGTTCAAAGTTTCCCTTCTCTCTAATCGTGAGGATTTTCTTGGAATTCTCATAAGTAAGTGTTCTATTAATAATTCTTGTCCTTACGCCTCTCTGAACACTCTGTGCAGACCTTCACCTCCCACATTCCTCATCTCTTGTCCTTCTAATTTAATCATTTTTCCAGAGAGATGACCATTGTAGATAACTGTACAACAATTCAAGAATATTCACACGAAAATGTTGATTTACCAGTCATTCAAGTGAGATCTCCCCAGTTCTGACAAAGAAAAAGTTCAGATTATTTTCATAGCTTTATACAGTTTGGTCTGGGTAGCGGCGTTTGTAGGCAACAGTTTAGTCCTCTATGTAGTCGCCTTTAACCAGGTTTCAAATATTTCCCAATCAGAATGTTATGAGTTTAGGTGTCTTTGAATGTTCGCAGTGTGTTCATTGGTTGTCTAGCCGTATCTGATCTGCTCATGAGTATGACGAGTCTTCCGATTACGGCGATCACAATTTTCACGAGGAATTGGATCTTTCCAGCCATGTTCTGCAAGTTGATTGGAATCTTTCAAGTAGGTTGTCTCCTTTTTGCAACGTTCCTCTCATCAATGTCAGACTGAAAAGTCCAAGATCGCGTTTCCGATCAGGAAACACTTCCAGACGTGAGCCTAATGGATATTTCAGGGAGGGAGTATATTCGTCTCAAGCTTCACCCTCACAGTGATTGCCATAGATCGATGTTTACTCATCGCCAAGCCTAATAGAGAGGTGCTGATCTTTGAATCTTCTCTGTGTTTTTACCCGAATGTTTAGATGATATCTTATAACCGAGCTGTGATAATTGTTGTTGGAATATGGGTACTCGGCTATTCGTTGGCTCTTCCGACGGGCATTTACTCAAACGAACAAAGTTACACCGGGATTTGCGGCGTTTTCTGCGAAGAATCCTGGTAGGCGACGTTTGTTTGGATAAACTCTGATCCTCCAAAATATGGACGATTACGACTGCAAAAATAATAAAGACGAGATGGAAAATTTTCAGGCCAGACTATAACGAAGCCCTTTTCCGTTCAAATCAACGTCGAATTTATGGATTCACCGTTCTCATTCTCCAGTTTGGAATCCCGGCTGTTATCTCTTCGATCTGTTACACAATGTTCGTTCTTTTCCTCCATTTTGTACGAAAATTTCAGGATCTCTCGTGTTATGAACAGACAAGTTCAGCGGAGGAGATGTCATGCTCTTTTGGCTGAAAATGAACAGAAGCTAGTTAGTCGGAAAAATAGAGCAAATAGGTTTTTCCCCCTACTTTTAAAAGGATCAAATGAAATTGCAGGATGATGATTGCAATGGTTCTAGGCTTCATAATCGCGTGGATTCCATTGAATGCAATAAACTTGATGAGGGACATGTACACCGACATCACGATGACTCCTTGGTTCTCTGTGGTAAGTGGCTGGGCGCTCATGGATCTAGTCCTATTTAGGTCTTTGCTTTCTGTCATGTTTCGGCAATGATGTCGGCTGTGACGAATCCGGTGATCTACTCGTGGTTCAATCCTCAGTTTCGAGCAGCCATTCACCAGGTCTTTCATCGATACAATCGGAAGGGGAAACAGCCGTTGACAAGTATCAAGACCGACGGGTCGGTTAGTAGTCGCAATAAGAAGTTTCATTGAGATATTTCAGGAATCGAAGTTCGAGTACTCCAAGGCCTTCAATGCTGTAGTAACAACTGTCAACCACGAGCCTGGCGACCAATTTCTGTGATAAAAATTGTCTTTTTCACGGGTCAAAATGAAAATTCCTGCCTTTGGTCAAGAACTATGTCTCTCACGAGTTCACATGGCTCTCTGAGTGTCGTGTGAATTCATTTTCACATTCATGCGAAAGAGGAAGAAACAAAACATAATTTATCTATTTTGGACTCTGATGGCGACTGAGATCATAATAAGACTCACAATTTTCCCCTCGAATTGTTTTGGAATGAACTCGTCTGCTGAGCAGTGCCTCATTTCATCCATGTTTGTACTCGACTATCGATATATTTTGGCTCAACTTATCCAAATTTCTATCTGTATTCTTACCATTATCCTGGTTGCTTTTTGGAGAAAATTCATCATTCAACAATTGATGAATGAAAATTCAAAGGTAAGGTTCTTCTCTGGACAAATGCGGTCGTCAGATTATTATGAACGCTATACTTCTCTCAATACTTCTCCATGCAATTATCTTTGCAGCAACGCAGGTAGACAAATAGGGAAATAGAAACATTTTCAGATTCACCATATAATCTACGATTTTATTTTTGCAACTGATTCGTGTGACTATATCTTCTCGAATTTCAAATGCATGTTCGTGAAGATTTTGACTCATTGCTTCAATGTGAATCTGCCTCTTCTTTTTATTTGTATTTGCATTGAGAGAACATTAGCCACTTATTCACTTCATGATTACCGCGACAAGACGTATCGATTCTTCCTTTTCGCCCCCATATTCACGGTAGTTAATTCTCAATGAGAAAGAAAGAGTTCGCAGCTCATACTTTCCTTGTCATTTGCCAGCAGTGTTTTCTACATCGATGCTTATGATCCATTGGATACGGCGTCATGTCTTTTCAATACAAATGCATCCTGGTACCCGCTTAATAATATGTACTACTGTTTGATCGGAATCAATGTATCCGCCATGATTTGGATTTGCCTCCTTTATTTGAAGAACAGACAGCTGGAGCAAAGGTTATTTTTAGTTTTTAGAACTTTGGTTTTAGAATTTCTGATAAAAACACGTTGACTTCGAGATATCAAGTCAAAGAGAATCTCCATATTACAAAAGTCATTCTAATAGCAGGCTCGATCCAATTAATTGTGACTCTTCTTCATGAAATAACAAATTCTGTTCGAAGAGCTTTCGTAAATAGTTTTCCAAAATGGATCTACCGAGAATTAGCTGTCTACAATTATGTGAGCTCTTCCTCTTGTCTGAGAATGTTTTTAGTTCATTACCTATGCGAATCTTCTTTTCTTGTTCATCTTACACATTTTGCTTCAAAAACAACAGAAGAATAAGATTGAAGTGATCAGAAACGACATTGAAGCTAGGAAAACTGAAAGTGCAGGAGGATATTTTGCTCAATACTCTTGGTGATAATTAATGAATTTATTATTAAAAGGGGGCAGTTTCTGAAACTTGCTCAGCAGTTGACACATCGATTGGCTCGACAGTACTGATATCAACATCTTCGGTTGTCATTTCTGGGGTTGACTGAGGACGAGGACTTGAAGATTCTTCACTGGAGCTGGAGTCGGAGCTGGACTTGTGATGGCCGTGATGCTGAGGAAGGATTGTTCAAAAGACTAGGGAAATTTACCTTTCCGTGTCCCCTTCCTTTTTTGGGATGAGCAAAAGATACGGCAAGAAGAGCAAAGACGAGAACGAGGGCAAGCTTGTTCATTTCGAATGGTCACTACTTCCAGTCGCTCCTTTTTATCAGGGTCTTATGCTTACGCAGCTGCCATTGCGGGGGTCTTATTTTGTTTGGTCCTACATTCACGAGGTGAATGTCAGGGTGACGTAAAGCCATAGGCCCTCTTGTCATGATCAGCTATTCAATTTTATGGCTGATCGACGAGAAAGTTTATTGATCTGAAGCAACAAACAAGCTGACTAATAGTTAATATACCCGTAGAGCTTTAAAAAGTTTGGAATGGATTCTCAAAAAGTCTCCTCAAAGAAATAATAATATGGACGATCATTCCAATTAGAAGAGCCGTGATCAGGCCTAATAGAAACCAAGTGCGAGTTGAGACAGTCTCTGGAGTTGTGAGAGGATTTCCGAGGAAAAATATTATCAACGTTATTATAATAACATATAGCTGAAAAGAGTCTCATTGTGTTAAATGTATCTTTCACTTACCAAAAAGAATAAAAAGATGCTGAGATAAAGTCGTCTCTTCTGATTAAAACGATCTCCGGTTGGCTCTCCGTCAAAATTTAGCATTCTTCACCTGGAATGCAGTTAATGTTTAAAGCAAATGCTACTGAGAGGAAAGGTGGACAAGGCATGACAGGTAGGAAGGCACGCGAAACCCGGTTTAAGTGTAAGGTCGCCGTGCTGATGGGATGGTTGGAACTTGATGGGTCAAAAAGAGTTCCTCCGTTTGCATGAGGACTTTGTATTAAACTTGCATTTACGCCGTATCTTAACTTGATTTGGCTGGAGAATCTGAATTTCTTTTGTGTTATTGACCCAAATGCTTGATTTTCATTCGGAAGTCAAGAAGGCAGTTCAAACAATTTATTTTGCAATTAGGAGCTTTTTTAGACAGAGATTTATAGGCTTCCCGTTGGGGATGCTTTTCATAGGCCCTGTCAGCACATCAAAAGAGATGAATCAGTGTTCCCCAAGGAAATATCATCGCTTCTGTTGCCGCCAACTTTGAGTCAAAAATGCTTCTCCTTTTATTCTTCATTTCTCTACAATTTTTCTACGTCGAGAGTAGAGATTCTGAATTTAATTCATCAATGTTTCGAGTGAAACGGTAAGGCAGCACAACGTTTTATTCCTAGTGTTACAGCACAAATGATGGCGACTCCTTAGCTCAAAATGTCTCCTTTCTGCTGAACAATGTATTGAAGAACTATAACAGACTCTTCCGTCCTGGGTTTAATAGTAGAGGAGCACTTTTATCTCACTTTTCTTTATTTTTAGCCAAGCAGCCAACAAATATTTTTATTGATATTTTGGTTAACACGATGGGTCCCGTTTCAGAGCTGAAAAATGTGGGAAGGCTTTGCTTTCTCATAAAAGAAAGATGTTTGTAGACCTACGTATTCAGTTGTTATTTTCGACAAACCTGGACAGATCCTCGTTTAAGTTTTAATGGAACCACAAATCAACAAGTTCTCTCGCTCAGTATGGCAATGCTTGACAGAATATGGTAAAGGGGCTAATACATGTCGCATAGAAACTAGTTTTTAGGAAACCAGATACCGTAAGTTGAAGAAGCTTCATTAATTGACCGTAGGCATCTGACTCACAATCATTGACAATTGGCCAAAAATGGCTGTTCTACTTTCCCCTAGAACTTGATCAGTCATCCGGTCATCCGATAGAGCAATTTTCAAAAATTCCTTCAGTTCTTTTATTTTTGCATTTTGTGAGGTGTGACGGGAAATGGTCGCAGTTCGAAGATTCTAAAACTTCTACTTTTTACGGGGTCCTTACTTTCTCTTCCAATAATCTTTTCTCCAAACGATCACAGCGCTTATTTGAGTTGTTCAGCAATTCCTTCATCTCCTCTAGCTAGGAAAATATCTGTATTTTCTTCCTCTATTTTGAACCTACTTGCTTGACCAAATTAGCAGTGATATCTGCTTGCTCTTGAAGGAATCTTTGACGTCTACTTTCAGCATCTCTTTCCTTCTTTTGAAGATCTTTTAGTATTGTTTCATTGCTCGTTGAATGTCTGACGAACCCATTGACCGAAAATGTTAATCTAACTTTTCTAGAAGTCGTCTCAAATTAGTATTTTCCAGCTGAATTGCCTCGCTATTCTTTTTTTCTTGAAGCAATTCATCTTCCATTGATTGAAGTTTACCCTTGGAGCATCTATTCTCTTCAGAAAGTCTTTTGCCTTCTGCTTCAAGACGTTGAATTATCTGACAACTATTGTTCTTCTATTGAAAAGTCTCTACTTTTTGGTTCATCAGTAGTTGGGCATCACGCTGGAGATGCATCTGCTCTTTTGTGCTCTCAATTTCCTCGTTGAGTTCTCTTGACATCTCTTGACGAACTCTGAATTAGAAAAGTGAAGAAAGTTCTCGATAGAAATCAAACATTTCTTTGGTTAAAATTTTTAAAACTCGTTCATCGCTCTCTTTTTGAACCATTGCCATCGTCTAATTTGAGTTGTGAAGGGTGAAAGGAGATACCTGGTCGTCGAGCATTTTCTGTAAGTTTTCTCTTGATTCCCTCATATCAGCGAGTTCCATTTGTAGCCTTTGTTGATTGGTTAACTGTGTGCCTAAAGGCTCAAGTTTGATCTCGTATGAGCGTTACTAATCATATTGATCTGAGTTTTGAGTCCTTCTCTTTCATCTTCGAGGAGTTTTATCTTGTTTTCACCTTCCTCTCTTTCTTTTTTCAAAGTAGCTTCTTTTATAGTTTCCTGCTGCGAGACAACCTCTTCAAGACGAGCAACCTAAGCCTTTCTTTTGTCATTCCATTCGCTCAATACATCTTCATCTTTTTCTTCGATCGTCTTCTTCAAATAGACAATAATGTCCATTAAATCAGCTGTACTGTTCTCTAATTTATTTGTAAGAGTCCAGTTTTCTTTTTGGAGTTGAGATATTTGTTCCTAGAAATAGTTTAGTCTATGCAATTATAAAATACCTGAAGAATTTCCACCTTTTGGATTTCCTCAGAGATAGATTTTTTCCGCTCCCTATAAGGCATTAGAGGTCAGAAGGGATTGTTCTCGCGTCAGTGCCTCGTTTCCTGACAATTGGGGATAAATCAAAAACAAGAAGAAAGAATATTGCAGTATTTTTGGAATGGGGCTCGCTCTTATATTCACACCATGACAAACTCTAATCGGCTAGTCAGATTACATCAGGATGGGACTGTACTGTATTCGAGTCGATTGACAATTCAAGGTTTGTTAAGGAGTACTGTATAGACTATTACTAGGACGATGTTCAATGGCAATGAATAGATATCCGCTCGATCGGCAGGTTATTTTGACAAAAAAAGATAGATAGAAAGAATTTAAGGCTTGTCGTCTGCTAGTCGGTTCTTATGCGTATGGAGCAAAAGAGCTAAATTATTCCTGGAATTTGGTCAATGGAGACAAGGGCGTACAGGTGGTTTCTATTTTGAAAATGGTCTACGTTTCAGTTTGATAAAAAAGGAGTCTCAGATTTGCCACAATTCTCTCTGACAGGAATAGAAGTTTTTGATGCCCACAATGTAAAGCGAGAATGTAAAATTATTTAGTCCCAAAAAAGTCTTCTAGGCGAATATTCGGTCCTTGAAGTTCGTTTTTATTTTGATCGCCATTTTGGATACTTTTTGATGAACTTTTATGTGCCATGCACGCTGATAGTCCTTCTCTGTTGGGTAGCTTTTTGGACAAATCGAGAGGCAACTGGAGATCGTATGGGAATGGGTAGGCTATTTTATAAAACTTCATTTGTTCAAGGAATTACTTCGGTTCTAACAATGGTTCTCATCGCAAATGACAGTAAAAAAGACGCCCCGAGGGTAAGAATCCTGCCGAAACGTCATTGAACTTCTAGGTCGACATTCCAACAGCTTTAGATATCTATATTTGGATTTGCTACTCAACATTGTTCATTTGTATGGTAGAGTTCACAGTCGTTCATTACTATACAAAATTCAATACTGGGGACCCAGAAATTCAAGCAGCAGAAAGAGAAAAACTCCGTCAGATAATTCGAAATATTCCGAAAAGTGCAGGGCTAAGGTGAAGTTGTCCTTTGTCTTGACTGCATTGATTTAGCAAACGAAATTATAATAGAGGCCGACAAGCTCCTCCATTAAGGAAAATTACCCATCCTGGCCAACAACAAACTTCTTTTGTAAGTAGTAGGCAAAAAAAGTAGAAGAAAAGACAGGCACGACGAGATGGCGGACGGCACTCAATGTACCATAGGAGAAATAAACTAAATAACGAAAGGTCTTTTTAGGAATTGAAATATCTTTTTCTTTAGGAGGACTAATCCTGTTACGATCACTGTAGAGGAGGATAAGGACCAATTTCACAAAGAGAGCGTTGGCTGGCGGCTATATTTCATGCTTATTGACCATGTAATTCGAATTAGTTTTCCAAAAGTAAATGTTTCAGAATCGTAAAACTGACCCTTTTGGAGTTATAGAGAACTCGAGTTCGATGGTGGATAAATTTGCTAGAATAGCTCTTCCCCTAAGTTTTATTTTTGTAGTGCTATTATACTACCATTTCTATGTGAATATTCCTCAAACATTTCATTTCGATGAAAAAATTGACTTCTTGTGAAATAACGAATAAATAAATGAATAACTTTTCATTGCAAACAAGAAAGCCGTTTTCTCTGGCGATAAGTAGGTCACAAATATTTTGCGGTGAGGATCCCCCAACAGCCCATCAGCTTCATATGAGTTCTGACATCTGAACGACTCTCCATTATGGATCCAATTGGCTGGATTGATCGGATACTTTTTCAAGTAAACTTTGAAAACTAGTGTGACATTTTTGCGTGTTCACAAAAATATTCTAGCCTCTATTTTCCGTCTCCTGTTTCCTCAATTTTCATGCTTATTTTTATAAACTTAGAGCTAAATCTGGAAGAAAATGGAAATTAAATTAGAGCCTAAGAAAGAAGACGATACTTGGATTGTGACGCCTAGCCCTGGATATGTTCTAAAGTTTAAAGAGGTTGCATTTATTAAAGTTTTAGTAAGATTATTTAGGTCCACACAGTTGGAACTACAGAAAAAACAAAGGGCTTTATAAATGTCTGTCATTGTACGCAACTGCCTCCACCCGTTGACGATATAGACGAAGATGAACTGGCTGCTAGGATAGATAGAGAAGATTATGGCTTTCGAATCCCTATTTGCGTAGGAGAAGTTGACTGCGTTGACGATAAAACTGGTCAGCCATCAGTAAAGGTAGCTTTTTTCCAGCTATACAATCGTGTCAGGTTGATATTCTTGTTAACAGTGTGTTTTATGATAAACGCTTGGCTCCAGGAGATGCAAATTTCTACAGGCATTTTCTTTGCATGGTTATCGCTGAAGCACTTGAAAACAAGGTCTGTAAGGCTCATTTTTCTATTTATTTTTATTAAGCATAATATTGTAATCAATCCAAATGAGGCAATAAAGTTAAACCGAAAGAAAATGGGAGAGATTGGACCGATGACAATCCATAAACGGCCACCTGTACCAGTTGTTCAAGAAATCAAGACTAGCAATACGCCAGAAAGCAGCCCTCTGACGGTAAAAATGTTCTATCTCTTTCTTTAAAAAAAAGTTCTAGGATTCATTGTTTAAAGCAAAACAGCCAAAGAATTTAAATATCAGGCTGCTAGGTGGCGAAAAGCTTGAAATTAAATTTTGCATGCAAGATGTAACTCCAGCGATAACCGATAGCAAAAGGTTCTTCCAATTAAGTTGATTATATTTATATCTTTCAGACTAAAACTCAAAGTAGGGTTGGACCGTTTTGTTGTCCTATTGGATAATCAAAGAAGCCTTTTTGATTTCTGCGTGCCATTTAATGTTGATAGGTCTAAAGTAAGGAGTAAATTCATACCAGAGAAGAACGTGCTAGCCGTATCGGCATCAATAATATTTAGCTAGTTCTATTTAGATTGGCTGTATAATTTTGTTGAGTTTCTGCACAAAATAAATTATTCTTATCTTTACTTCACTATATTGTTCTTTTTTTTTGTAAAAGTGACTATTCAAGCCAACCCACTAGATTTTTATCTTTAAATCGTAGTCGAAAATATCCACGTTAATTTTTGTCGAAATTTGTAAATATATAATAACAGATTAATTATTTAATCTGTTTTTCCTGATTTCAGCAGTCACAGTTGTGAATATACGTTCTTGAAGAACGGTTGCAGGCTTCTTCTCATACTTTTACTTCTACTGCAGTAATGAAACGGAAGCATTTTGGCAGCATTTGTCCTGCTGTATTATAATCAAAAAAGTACACCAAGGTCTTAGTGCAAAAATACAGAAGAATCCATGTTTACTGATTTATCCTATTTTTGTTGTGTTAAAGTGACAATTAGGGGTTCTTTTAAATAGGTTTTGTAAAATTCTACTTTTTCACTAATTTATCTAATAATTTTTAGGTTATATTAAATAACAATAGCCAATATGTCTGCCATTGCTCTTCGCAAAGATCCCATTGAAGAAGCAACCCGCTTGATTAGTGAAATGAATGTAAGTCCAATTCTCTCAATATGTTACACTCGTATTCCAGATCTCTTCTGACTTAAAGATGGAAAGTAACACCACTCCTGGAAAACTTGGAGAACCTTGTAATGTCCAAACTAATGCTTTTGGAATTATTGTCGAAAGAGAGACTATCGTCTATGTGCATGATATTCGTATCTTTGCCGATGTTTCTCCGACTAAAACTATGGAGTTTACAAAGAAAGGAAAGGAGGAGTAAGTAGCATTAGGTATCTTTTGTAAATTGATTGTAGCTGCATTGTTAATGAAAGAAAGGAAAAGTGTACAACTATTATAAAAGCTATGATCGAACAGAACAAGGACGTCTTCCCAGACGTCTTCAAGGTTTTTTATGATGGACAGTCTCTTTTGTTCACTACTCACAAGATTACATCCGACGTATATTGAAAACTTTATTATTTTTTTACAGTTTTTAAGGCTTATAAGCGTATCACAATTGAAGGGAAAAGTCTCAAACATCCAGACTTAAACGGTCTTGAACTCATTATCATTGAGATTAAGCCTTCGTCTTCTAAACCTACGTTCACTCTTAACGCGGATGCTCTTTGCAGTCAGACTGCTAATTTGAACTTGGCTGATAACAATCATCTTTTGACACAGTTTATCGAGATTGCTATCAATCAATATGGTATGGTCTTGTATGGGGGTAACTTACGTATCTTTTAAGCCATCATGCACCCTGAAAGACATAAAGTCTTTGAGTATGGCAAAACATATATGACAAATGCTCTTAAAGAAGGTCTCCAGCCACAAGACTGCATATCCGTTGGTGATGGAAAAACGCTGGCAGTTGGAAGCAAAAAGTCTGTTCGTCAGATTGAAGGGCCGAGGGGAAGAAATACCAACAACTCGTGTATTGTTATTGACGGTAAAATATGTTTAAACCTACCAATTAGTTTTAGCAATGAAAGCTGCTTTCCATAATCCACAGACTCTTCTGGAAAAGGCTATAGAAATTGTTCGCCATAACATCGATCGCCAGATTCCGGAAAACGAACGCGAGAAGATTCAAGGAGTCGTCAAAGGATTGTTTGTCGAAACGATGCATAGAAAAAACAACAAGCGCATACAAATTTTCGGTCTTAGCAAGACAACTGCAATAGACTGCCCTTTCGAGTGGAATGGAAACAAGATCACCATTGCTCAATACTATAAAGAGAAGTACAATATCCACTTAAAGGTGCCTGGCGCACCCTTAATGCTTGCAAAGGTAGGATTCAAAGAATTACCTACCTTTTTTGTTTTAGGAACGTGGAACGATGAATTGCTATCCGATGGAACTCGTCAGGGTTGTCCCACATCAGCGTGTCACCATTCCACAGCAAACGCCCCAGCAGAGTCAGCAAAGCACCCGTGAATGTGCTGTCGTACCAGCTGTTCGCCAAAAGTATATTATGGTTGGAGCTACAGCTCTTGAAGTTAGCTCAATGTACAGCTTTGCATAACGATATTTCAGATTCTGAACCAAGAAAATCCATACATCAAAAATGCCGGAATCAAGGTTTTCCCTAGCCCAATAAAAGTTCATGGTCGTACACTTCAAAGTCCTAACATCTTGTATGATTCGAAGAAGATCGAATGTGTTACAGAAGGAAAATGGAGAACTAAGAATGTAAGTATGTATTAGCCTACATATTTGTTTTAGCAACGTTTCTTGATTCCTGCTTCAATTGATATATGGGCTGTCTACTGTATCCAAGCCGTGCGCCCAAGAAAGAGATACGAAGTTGGTGACATCAAAAAGTTTGCCGAGACGTTCTACCGCGAGTGCACACGCCGTGGAATGAATCTGAAGCCTCCAACAGATATTAATATTATCACGGAAATAGATATGGAAGAAAAGATCAGAATGGCTGGAAAGCATGGGTGCCAGTTTATTCTTTTTGTCATTGCAGATGAATATACTGCTGCACATAACAATATGAAGGTTAGTTTTGCTTATTTTCCAGAACTTCTGAATGGTTCAGTATTATGAACGCAAGTACGAAGTTGTTACCCAACAAATCAAGTTGACAAATATGGAAAAAATCATGATTGAAAATAAAATTTTGACGCTGGAGAACATCGTTAACAAAAGCAACATGAAACTCGGAGGGCTCAACTATGGACTTGAGCTCTCTAAATTAAATGGAATTGCCCAGAACTGGTTCACGCCTGACAGAATCATCCTCGGTATCAGTATTTCTCATCCTGCGCCTTCTGCTTTCTTCGGTACTGATAGTGAAGGTGAAAGTCGGATTCCATCTGTTGTTGGATATTCGGCCAATATGAAAAGCAATCCGAACGATTTCATTGGAGATTTTTCTTACCAGAACGCAAGGAAGACAGATGTCTTGGTTAATCACTTTTTAAAATCATTTTTTCAATGCTGGCTTTAGGTATGTATTCAAGATATTATCAGTAGTGTTGTCCAAAGACATCAAGAAGCTCATAATGGAAAAACTGCAAAGGAAATTGTCATCTATCGAAACGGAGTTGATGAAGGAGCTTTTGGTCTTGCTCTATCCAAGGAAATTCCTTTGATCAAGGCTATTCTCAAGAAAAATGGCTATCCAGACATAAAGATTGCCTTCATTGTAGCTGCTAAGACTGCCTCAGACGTTCGTCTGTTTAAAGAGCGGGTCAATCCTGGTGACAAGCCTTCACACCAGGCAATAATTTCTGTTTTATTTTAAATACAAATTCAGAATATTCCTGCTGGCATTTGTGTCGACACTCAGCTGGTCCACCCTGCTTTCAATGAGTTCTATCTGAACAGCCACACTACACTGCAAGGTTCTGCCAAGACTCCTCGGTACACAATTTTGGTTGATGAGATCAAAATGTCCAATGACCATGTTCAGGTGAGCAGTCTGAGTTTGTTTTAATTTTTCTTGTAGGGCATGACATTTGCTTTGGCTCATAATCACCAAATTGTTGCTTTGACTACTGGACTTCCAGCACCAGTCTATATCGCAGCTCGTTACGCAGAACGTGGACAAAATCTCTTCACGGAATACGCGGCCAAGGAAGAGTCGAACTCTGAAGCCAGTTCTGGGTTTGATGATGCTACGCGCAACCTTACATACAACATCACAAAGATGCGCAATTATCGTGTGAACGCCTAAGAAGCTTCATCCTTCTTTTAAATGTTTTTTGTATAATTATTTATTATTAGTTTTTATTAAGGCCTGTATCATATTTCATTATAAAAAAAATAAATTACTCGAGGCCAAGTATATTTATTTTTTATTAAGGGTCAATACTCCGTTGAGCCTTGGTGAATGGGTACTCTTCTGTTGTTTGGCTGCTTCCCGTCTATCAGGAAGAAGTGATTAGGAATCGCCCCAACCTCTTTCTCTGCAGGAAGTTGCCCTCACGAGTAGAATCCGTGAATGTTGTATTTTCATAATTGTCGCTGCAAAGTTCTCAAAGCTGTTACTATGCTGGTGTTCGTCGAACAGAATTTCAAAATCCTGACTGAAGAAGAGGAAAACGCCGAAAACTAACGACTACAAGGGAACGAGGCATTGCCAGTCGTGTCATCTGGAGACAAACCGCCTCCTTTCACACCGCCCATACTATTCGAAGTCGCATTCATTGGGATATGCCTAAGGCACGAATAAATTGTAATTGTAAGGGTCAATACCTTGAAAGGATTTTAAAATCTGAGCTGACAGTATATGAAGCTGCGGATGCAGCGAATCTACCGAACTAGCTATCAAACATATCCAAAAATATACTACAAATTTATTGAGTGAATAGATGCTGATAAATGCTCCCATTAATATGAAGATCCCAAGTTAGCAGACCTTTCATGTCATCATAGTTACACATTACCATATTCGCGTGTTTTTCCTTTCCAAATCCGATGTAGTCCTAAATTAATATTTTTGCTGGGCACAGTTCACCTCAGCAAATTGAACAATAGAAAGTATTTTTGAAATTCGAAGAAGAGCCTCATCATGAGAGTAATGAGATTTGATAAATTCTGCCAAAATAGCAATGTATTTTTCTCGAGCTCTATTAACAATCTTATAACCAGTAGCAGAATAATAATGGGCTGAACCAGCTATTTTCTAAAATGCCCGACCTAACCACTGTGAAACATGGCGATATTTCGAAGGAGCAAATATTCTTCAAGACTGATGTCCATCTGGATAAAACAGCCAATTGTCATTCCAGTTTGATGGCAAAAATGTTTTTGCCTTTGGCTCCAACTAAATTTTTGGTCATAGTTGAGGGAAATTCTTACTGATCTTCTGGAGCATTTTTGGCCGTATACGGAACTTTCGAATAAGCCACTAAATTGTTCTTTTTAAGATTGAAGTGGCGATATAATGCTTCGAACAGCGTGTAAATCATCAAATTATTGCGTAATAGAATGACCTGAATGATTGGATCAAAAGCCTCGTTAGGTTCTATACTCTATCTGGTTCATCCAATTCATGAAACTCCTCAATCATTCCTAGGAAATCAGCAAATGCTGTAGCTATTCTACAGTAGGCCTTTCTATATTCCAAACTGGTGACAGTTGGGTCATAGCAAACCGGATAAAATACAGCCTGAGATGGAGACTTTTATCTTGATGGAAATTTACGGCTTCTCGCGTAGTACAATTGCTAGGAGTCCTGATTAGATCACTGATGGATAGATTGAGATTCGTCTCAATTGTCGTTATGTTTTTACCTTCCCCACTCACGATAAACCTCAATTGCACTTCTAAGCAAACTAAAACAAAGAACAAACAGCTCAAAGTTTGCCATCATTTTGACGAATTCTTGAGAGCTTTTAGCCAGTTTGAGATTATTCATTGCTTTTGTCCCATAATTCACCAACATCCCATGATAGGTCATCTGAGAAAACACTGGATTTAAAACAACAAGAAAGAAAACAACCATATTTTTCGCTATTTCTGTCTGCTCAAATTGATCTGCACTTCGATAGCCATTTCGAGAACGAATTCCAACTTCTAAGAAGAACTTTTTTTTTCTGGCACACTTTACCTTGCTGCTGCATTCCGGCGTTGATACACCGTCTGTAGCGACAAGGCTTACACGTTCTTCGAGTATCTGAGTCATTTTTTTTAAATTTGCTAAACGAACCAGTTAATGGACAATTATTTGAACATATTGGATAAAATTGAGGTTTCGATATGAAGCGATAAAAGAAAACTCGACATTTTTCACACGTCATCGCATGGTAATTTAATCTAGCCCCATCGCTTCCGCAGACCACACATTTGACAAGACGAAACGGACGATTCATCGCCAAATATTGGATGAGGAGGTAACGGCTGAAAGGGGAATATGTGTCAGATAATGATGAAAGGCGTCACGGCTAATCGCATGAAAGAGCCGAGCTGTGCGGACACAAATTCGTTCTAGAACATTGGCACATACTAGCACATGTTTTTGAACTTCTAATTAAAGGTGCGAGACGTTCTTATTTTGAAGATTTTATTAGAATTGGGAAGAAGGCGGTGGAGAGGAATAGCGAAAAAAAAGATTCAATTCATACTGATCACCTGTTAAAAGGTTAGTCTGAACGGAGATTAATCAAGTGTACGAATACAAAGCTCAAAGTTGTACGAAAAAAGACCCGAGACGAAGAAGCAAATCGTGACGTCAATGAGAGTGGGTTGGTCAGTGCTTGGTTGTGTCATAAATCGTGCCGACTATATGAACTTCTAAAGTAAGCAGATCACGCATGTTCGCATAATTATTGAACACCATATTAGCGTGATTCACACCTGCGTTTTGAGCATATTCCTAAAATATTTCTCTGAGAAAACGAGATTCATCTTTACCTCGATGAACCGAACTAATTTGAGGACTCTTTGAACGCGGGAGATCGACTCTCGAGCTTTTAATCGGGCTTGGACGATTTTTGATAACATTAGGATGTATTTTTCTTTAGCTTTGAGACACATTTTCTGACCGTCTGGCGAGAGTCTAATCACTGAAAAAGACCACTGTATTTATACATTAGACTCACCATTACTGAAAATGAGAATGAGACGGAAAAGGAGAAATTCTTCGAGACTTAAATCCAACAGATTCAATTCGGCTATCACATAAGGAGTATTTACATGGTAGTGTGTGATTCGTTTATTCCAACTGAATTTTCGTTTCGAAAAACAAACAAAAAACAGACTAGTCTTTTGGACAATCTTTGTCGCTGAAGGGTGAGAGAGGAACCACGATAAAATTATGTTTTTTTGCGACTGTCGTTCGATAAAAGGCCTCTGATACCATGTATATCACGCAGCTACTTCGAAATAAAACAACCTGACTCGATATTTTTAGTTAAGGGAAATTACTCGATCTGCTTCATTTAATTTATGGAATTCTTCAATGGCCGCAATGAACTCCGCGTAGGCCATAATATTCCGACAGTAGGACTTTTTATAATCGAGAGAGCCCATCGGAAGATTATGCTCAAAGGGGTAAAAGACTCCCTGAAGAGGGTTGGATCAGAATGAGTCATTTTTACTGGTTCTCTCGATGAACAACGACCAGGATTTCGTAGAAGTTCAGCCACTGAAAGATGGATATTCGGCTTATTATTGGCTATACTTCCACCCATTCCACTAACACTTATTCTGAAGTGAATTGCTTTGTCAGGATCACAAATTCCTACTTTTCAAAATTAGCGAGAAGTTCGATGAATTCTTGAGCACTTTGAGTTAATTTTAAATGTCGGACAGCTTTACATCCATAGTTCATCAAAGGCCCATGGAGTCGCATCATATTCTCTAGATAATCCTGCTTCCGAAGAGGCTCGGCCACATTATTTGCGTTATACTTTCTTTTTCCAACATCTGACGCTATTTTACGAGACCAAGATCAGCCTACCGTCTATTTGCATTCCGATTTGGAGACATTTGCGAAATCGACATGATTTACACGCCAATCTTGTATCTGAATAGCCAATTGAAGCCGGAAAATGTCTCACTTTCCGTCACTTGACAAGCACTTTTACAATCCTCTATTATGTAATTGCGTTTGATACATCGAAAAAAGAAAACACGGCACTTTCTAAAAAATAACTATCGGACAGGAAAGAACTCACTCGCAGCACGTGGCTTGATAGTTAAATCGTGCTCCAATAGTTCCACAAACCTCACAAGTCTCATTACTTTGATATAAATTCATATTTTCTGCCACCTTTTGGATCAAGAGGTGAGAGCTGTGTTCGAGCAGGTGACTTGGAAGATTATCTCGTACGCCCTCTTAGGTCGGCCAGAATTGATTTATTAAAATAATTGTGTCGTGAGCCGGCTAATCATGGAAATGGACGGCTGAACAGCTCGTTAGAAAACATTCTTCGTACAATTAATTGAAAATCAGAGGAAAAATTTGAATCATGTTTGCCTGATCTATTTTCAAGGACTTCGTGGGATTTCTGACTCTTAAACTCTCTCACAAATATGTACACTTGATTGGATTTTGAGAGAGATCACTTAGACCGAGATTATGACATCTTTTTAATTAGAAAAGCTCAGAGTCGAGGAGACAAGACCTCTTCGCCATTAATTTGATTAAGTGATTCGGTTGGAGACAAAATGTTTTGATCTACTCAATCAAATTGCAAACGCTCCCAAACGGGTGCGATTTATATCTTAAGAATGCATAAAACCTGTGCATCACATGTATATATGTAGGTAATAGAACGCTGCGTGTTAAATAAAATGTTCTATCTAGTTTTGATTAATTACTCTCTGCTTTCAACTTGCTCTGCTTAAGGTATCTCCTTTTTATTTGCTTGGCTGAATTTTCAAGCTTTTGCAAATCAGTCCGAAATTTTCTCTCTATATTGTTCACCATCGATGCATCTGCATCCATCGAAGAAAGCAATTGGCCATTGGTATGAAACTATGAAGACTTATTCTTTTAGCTCGTGAAAGTTCTCGAATCTGGAGTACATTATATTCCTAATAATATCAATGTTGGATTTGTTAAGTTCTCCGCTGAAGTCACATACTCTGAATGGATTCCAAATCGCTGGACCACTGAAGAATACAAAGAGGCCGTTCCCAGGAATTACGACCAAGAATATACCAACACTCCGCCCGCTTTCGGTAAGGTTGGAGAAATGTTTGATGTAATTTTTTGTTGGAGATTAAAAGATCTAATCGAAAACTTGTTTCAGAGTGATAGTAGTCAAAACAAAGTGGCTGTCTTAATCACAGATGGCCTTCCAGCTCCAAGTGCCACCAACAAAGACAAAGAGACATCCATGCAGGCTACAAAAGAAGCCGCTCAAAGGGTTTCCTTGCGTCTTATCTGAATCTATATTTTCAGCTGAGAGGCAAGGAAATCAAGATAGTGCACTCGGATATGGAGAAGCATTAAAGTCCCAATATATTAACACATTGACGACCGCGTGGCCGAATATGGGCCACGCTTTTTGGTCCACAAGGGACCGTGTGGCCCATATATGGCCACACTTGCACGAGTACAAAAGGGCGCCGGTCCCTGAGGCAAAAAACAAAAAAACATGCGCGGTCGTCAATGTGTTAAGCAATGGCTGAAAGATCCAAAGGAAGATTACTTCGAATTCCACAAAATGGCCTGCGTGAGTTATACCCTCAAAGATAATTCAAAGAAGCTTTTAAGAGTTGAAAAAGTTACACATGCAGATTCTTTTGAGAAAAGTCTGTCGTCGATACGTCCAATTAAAGTTTTTTTTTCTGTAACATCCCAATGTTAATAACTCCAGGTTTCATCCGCAAATTACCTTTTCATTGACAATTTCATAGTTTTGTAGTCAACGCCCACTCCTTGGTCTCAGTCAGTGAAAAACAAACTTTGTAGCGGCTGACCTCTTGTTGCATTTTATCCCCAGACTATGGTAGCCATATTTTATTGCTTATTATGCACATAAAAGTTAGGGAATTCGATCTCGCTTGAGACTTCAATTACAATAGTTTCAGTGGAATTTTTTGATTTTTCCGTAGAGAATATTCTTTCTGAGCTCCATCCTTCTTCGAAATTTTCTGAGAGATCTTCTGATGAATTGGATTTGTTCATATTCTGTGACATCGTTAAATAATTACTTCAAATACTTACCTCATTTTTGAAATTTCGAGTAGACGAGAGCGTCGCTAGAAGAGCCAAAAATAGAAATAAGGACTTCATCGTCAGCTGTAGATCGTAGGCTCGGCTTATATATTCCGGTCATTCGATTGTTTAGCTGTGTTGGACTGTCATGTCAGATTTTTGTTAGAATTGCCGACTACTATCGGCTTCGAATCATCATCGAAAAAGCACACACAAATAGCCATCAGTAGCTACCAAAGCTTAAAGACTTTTGTTTAAAAAATTGTGAATAATTTCCCTGAGAAATTTGATTTGAGAACCAAGAGAGCAGGAAGAAGAATTGTTGTCAGAGCCAAAGCATCGAAAAGTATTGCTTGCTACCTGAACGAAAAATAAAATTATCTCCATATGCGAGAAACAAAAGCACAACCGACTCACATAAACATTTTTTAATCTTTCTCTTGCTTTCCGAGCAATTTCCAAATTATCATTAGACTACTGTATTTCTTCTAATAGAAGCCGGTCCAACGAGGGAATTGAAAAATAGAAGCCTCTGGCTTCTATTAGAAGAAATACGGTATTTTGACCCTCCGCTATATTTTGAGAGTCTAGTCGAAACACTTTCTTGCCTACAAAGAAGTTTCTCTTACGTCAAATCTCAGACAAATTGCAGAGTTCTCGTTTTTTCTTCCACTAATTATCTCAATCAACACATCTGGCTCAACTCGAGTTGACCAATGTTGCCCCACAAGGATTGTAATAAGTCAGCTGAGCTGGTTTTTGATCCTTTCTACATTTCCGCCCAAGGACTCCAGATATTTGTTAACCTCTTCACTGTATTCCTGGTTTTGCTTACATGGAAAAGTATCGTGAAAATGTTGGTCAGTCGAGAAGCTTCTGTGAGTTTGATGAGATTCCTAAAAATCTTGTAGGCTTTGGTGACATATATCCTGGCAAGCATCGTGTTACACTCAGTGATCTTCGTTGGAACACAGGTAAAAGAATTCTCCCAAAGTCAAAAACTAATTAGACTCACCATATAATTTACGACTTTTTGATTGCTTCTACCTATTGTGATATGCTATTTTCAAATACCAAATGTATGATAGTCAAGATTACAACTCAATGCTTCAATTTTAACATATCTTCCCTTTATTTATGTCAATGTTTTGAAAGGACCGTCAAAACTGTGGACTATAATCGACAGAATAACAACACTTTGAGTTTCTGTAAGCTTGCAGTTATTGCATCAGTGAGTTAGTCTTCTCCGAGTATTTGTTTTCCTACAGGCAATTATATCCATAGTGTCAGCTGTAATTACTTATTATAAAGACGTTGAAGACGAGAATATGGCTGAGTCGTGTCTATTCAATACAAACATCTCTATACCTCCGATCAACACGATGTATGGCCTTATGGTATTCGTCAATTTGATTTCAATCATCTGGATGTTCATTCTGTATCTGAAGAACAAACAAGCAGCCAAAACGTGATTCCATCGTTTGCCTCATATAGATGATTCTTCAGGATTCAAGACTCCCTAAATTCGCGCTATCAAATTAAGGAAAATTTGGCGATTACCCGCATTTTGCTGATTTGTGGTTCAGTCCAAGCCAGCATTATTATGTTCCATTTTCTTCTAAATTTGATTCGAAGAAATCTTGCGATGGATCTCATCCTCTATCGAATTCTATCAGTCAACATTTATGTGAGTTTCTAAGTGGGAAGAATGCAGAAATTCAGATGATATCGTATGCAAACTTGGCTTATGTGATAACTCTTTATGCTCTGTTGAAATTCAAGAAGTGCAAAGCTAAAAGAAAATTAGAAAAAGATGTGAATACTCCCCAGATTTTTTTTTCGAATCTCTACTTTTCCTTATACAATTGGTGATTCTTCCAAGGAAAGCCCAGGTAACGTTCTTTATGCTCTCAAAAGAGAGTCACATGGCTGGCACAACTGGCATGGGAAATAGACATGAGAACAGGCACTCAAATTATCTTGCGAATTGCTTGTTCAATTCACAAAATACATTTCCTTCTAACCGATTTTCACGGTTGAGTATGACTTTGATTCGAGACTAATTTTTGTCGACAATTCTTTTTCAGATTTCATTATGAACTCGTCCGATTGCATTGAAGGAGTGGCCAATGTAGTCTACGACAAAATCTTTCTTTCTATGCAAATCCTTCAAATTTTTGTCGATATTATTACTATTGTTTTGGTTAAACGCAAACGCAAATTTATTATCAAAAAATTGATCAACAAAGACGCTGTTGTAAGTCCATTTTCATCCTCCAGGGAGAGCTTTGGGACTTTCGCTAGAACTTTTGTCCTTTTCCAACGTCCCACCACTCCCCCTCACTCAAAAGGAATATTTAGAAGAAGGGGCTTAACACAAAACACAGACAATGAAAAAAAAAATTTCAGTTTCTTGTTGAAATAATTCTTCTGGCATTTTGTCTTCATGCACTCGTTTTTGCAGCCACACAGGTACAGTAATTCAAAAAAAGAAGACAAAACCCTTCAGATTCATCACATAATTTATGATTATTTGATAGTGACTACGAATTGTGATCTGCTCATTCCTAATTTCACTTGTATGTTTGTGAAGGTCGGGACCCAATGCTATACAATCTTCCTCTCATTGATGTTCATCGTGCAGTGTTGTGAACGAACCATGGCAACCTTTTTCATGGACAAATTTCAAAATCATTCTCATATCTTCTGGAGATTTGCCACTCTAATTACGGTAGGTGTGTTTAACTGACCATTGACTAATTCGATGGGAATTAGCAGCCATTTCCATGATGGGAAAATGATTGGATTTCAAAGTGCATATTTCAGTTTATAATTGCACTTTTCCTAGCCACATTGGTCTATTATAAAGATCCAGGAGATAGTACGAATCTCGCCTCTTGTTGGTTCCATACGAGTGTATCCAAAACTCGAGTTGATACCAAATATTACGGTCTTATGATCACCGACACCATCGCTCTCAGTTGGATGCTTCTTCTCTTTTTCAAAAATCGACGAGTGGCCAGCAAGTGAGTTGGAATTCTTTCCAAACTTATTATTCAGATTGGTTAATTGTTTGAATACGAAATACCAAGTGAGAGAGAATACTGAAATCACTATGATTATCTTGATCTCCGGAGGAATCTATTCGCTTCTGATTATATTCCATGCAGGAAGCAATCAGATCAGAAGAAATATGGGGCTTCAAATAGTCCCTTATCGAATATTCGGAATGCTTCTTTATGTAAGAAGTCTTTATAAAAGACGATCTTCTAGTGTATGAGCTATGCCAATCTGGCTTATGTCTGTTCTTTGTGGTATCTTTTACGACGGAAAGGACTCACACGACAACAAAGCATTCAAAAGGATGTCACCAAGTCAAAGCATCAGGCCATTACGAGCTACTTCTCGCAATACAATTGGTAGAATTTGAAGTAAGTGGCAATCCTGAATGGAATTCGTTCTGATTAATGCTACATCATCGCTGAGGAATCGAAACCCAATGATCAACAGAGCTGACTCAGCCGGGGCCTATATAATAGTCTATTTGGCTGGGCGTTGCGTCAAAACTCTCCTGTCCTATCTGTCGCTTTATCCGGTCAAATACAGTGCTCTTATCGTTTGGCACTCCTTTTGAAAACACAAGTCGAATATAAAAAAGATGGGGATGTTTTGTCTCAGACAATATTTTGGCTTGTCTCCGCCCTCATGGAACCATTTCCTCATGGCAGCGCTACAGCTGAAGAGTTCTTTCTTTGTGGTCACATGTCGTTATCGCCTTGTGAATCATATCAGGCTAGCCTAAAAGTAAACAGGCAGACCATCCACCCCCAGATCGCACTTTTTCTACTTTTATCGGCGACTCTCATTCTCTTCTCTTGCTCGAGAGTGGGAACACTATCTGGTGCGATGAATAATTTATTTTTCCATTGCCAACATGTGGCTGATTGGATTTTCATAGTCCATAATGTCTTTCTTTTTTGCTCTACTATGTCTGAGAATTGACCTTTCGAGGATTGAGAAAGCCGTCACGCTCTTGATTCTTTTTGAAAAATGGCTGTTTGCTAAGCGACACAGCTGTGGATCCTGTTTCGCGGCCTGGCAGTACAAACACAGCAATCGACTTACCTTTGCCATTCAACCGCCTAGTGTTCCTCTCTTTCTTTCTTCGTTCAATTCGACTTTTTCAGAAAGGTCAAAAGATGTGTAAGATCCTCTTCTGCATCCTCGCTCTCTTCCTTCCAGTAAGTTCCAATCGATAAGACATAAACAACAATGTTTATTGGAAAATTCAAAAATATTTTGCAACCATTTCTGCTAAAATTCATAGCTGCCAAACATAAATAGGTTTGGCCAAATAATAGATTCAAATCTTTACAGTCTCAGTGAGTAACTCGACAAACGGAAACACTTAGAATTTAGACAAACAGTGTTTGAAGTACTTTACCTTCAATCGAATTTTTTTACTTTTTAGCCGCTAGCTGTGCTCTTCGATCAGGGCTGTACTGGCGCCTTTTGGCTGAATTGTCTTCTGACTCTTCTACTTTTCATTCCTGGAGTCATCCATGCTATTTATGTCATTTGCACCTATTCCGTAAGCTTTTCTTCTTCTTTTCATTTTATTGGCGAAAAAACAAGATCAAACTTTTCTTTTTTAGACCCACAACCACCACTACTACTAGACGCCACAACTGGACTCCGCTGACCTTGTATTCCCGACCAATCCATACTTATCCTCTTTTCTCTTCGTTTGTTTATTCATAATGAAACTTTATTTACATTTTATCGAAATGACGTCGAACAAAAAGGCGATGAGTCAGAGGCTCCTGTTCGTCATCAATAGAAGGTCTAAATTTGTGGCTCATGGAAAGGTAAACAGAAAAACCTGGAAACAACTTAGGCAGCATTCGCCGACCGTATCGGTCACTTCGCCGTGCATATCACCTGCAAATTCAATTTAATTTAGAGAAAAATCAACTGATTAGAGTGTCGGCTTCTTCGGCTCCACTTCGAACCAGGGAATTGTATCGGCGACGTTTCAGATACGCCGCAACAACCTAGAGACTTTCTGAGATAACTTGGTCACTCCGACCTGTACTAACAAAACAATTCCAAGGGCACTAGTCACTCTGCCGGTAAAATTCAACAAACCTATGAGATATTTCGACGGAGCTTCAGTCAAGGCTGGAAATATTTTGGTTTTTTCTTAAATATAAAGTCAGACTCTTTTTCCATTTGTATTTTAAAATGTGTTCATTCTCCACAGCCGATTTAACAACTTCCTGCTGCAATTGGGCTGACCAAACGCTGGCCAGATAAGCCACAACATTGAAGACTGTACCAAAGATTAGGAAAGTCACGATTCCTGCGCATTGGTTCCCTTTAAAAATGGATAAGCAACCAAGGTAGAAACTGACGTCTAAATTGTTCTCTTCGTCTTCGGAACTTCTCACGAACAGCAGAGGTTATCGAAGACATCGAATGAGACTTCTTCATCGCATTTTTACTTTGATTCGGAACTTCGAGAAAACAACCCTAAATATAAGAAAAGATGGATAGAAAATACTATGGACTCGGGAGTAGCAAGATGTTTACGCTCGTCTGACGAATCCATCAGAAGCCAAAATGGAGAAGAACAAAAAGGTAGACATGTCTACATGCAATTTGATATTCCTGTGAGTTGTCGAGTCTTTCACAATTGCTATGAACTTTTAAGGAACTTTGTCTGGAAAAAAGGAAACCATCTAGCATTTCCACCTTTATGAAGACAGCTGTGCGCTTACGGAGTTTAGCAAGGACTGGTATAAGCACTCCTATAGACTTCAGCAATATCGAAGAAGCTTTCATTCAATGAAGTGAGCAAGGGATGGGTCAGGATATTTGTTGGTTGCAAATCTATCAAGACAATTCAATGAGCTGATGGAGAGAACGAATTTCACTTTGTTTTTACTGTAGTTTAGTGTGAGCTGACCACTCGGTTAAATTAGTTTTTTTCGTTTATTTTGCAGCTCCGGTTGTCTGGTCCCTTCCTCATGAGCCAACAGCTGTAGTTGACGCGTTCTATGTCCCACGCAAAAAAACTGCAAATTTTCGCGTAATTCAGCCCCTTTCAGCGGGCAATTTCCTCGTTCATTGGATATAATCATTCTCATATCATTTTCGATGATTAAATGCCAAGTTATTATTTCAATAAAATTTTAATGCTTTATGATGACGAGTCGCTCCTATTGTACAGGTGATTTTATCCAAGTACATTCGGAAACACAACCAGCTTTAATTAGAAATCTAGAAGTAGCCAAAGAGAGAGGCCCATTGGAATCAGCGTCGTCTTCGTCCAAATCTGTAATGTTTTGTCACAATTTCTGGTTTCAAATGGCTTCGTTTTTAATCTATGAAGTGAGCGTGTACGAGAATCCTCTCAACAAATTTCATTCCAGACGCCAGAGTCTTTCGTCATATTTTGGTGGTCGTCATGAGCAAAATTCAAGGATTTCATCCGAATTGTTATTCAAATTTGAAGTGACTCTCTAGAAAAGGTTCACTCACGACGAAAGGCTGTACGAGTTTTGTCTAAAGAAGCTTAATATGAAGTTCTCAGACAAATTTCATGCTTTTCAAGGGCTCCTAGAACACATTGGACGCGCTTCATTGACTCCTCAAATTATCCTGTCTGAGTGTCTTATTCTTTCGTCTCTCCTTCTAACTAGGATAGGAAGGAACTAACCTCAATCGTTCTGCGTCGTTCATATAGTTTATCAAATCGTTGATCATCTGAACCCTTTTCTCGCTGGAACTTTTCTTGGTTGTTTTGGGAGCTTCCAGAGAGCTTACCGTGAAATTGGAGATCTTTTGACTTGAGAAAAAGAGGACCTTCTTGGTCTAATGGCTACAATCTGATAGCTGACAGAATCTTCAGGATACAGCAGATAGTCCTCTTCATCCATGTAGCACAGGCAACTGAAATCCCTCAAAGATCATTGATCAAGCTGACCAGAAGCCTCAAAAACTCGAGAATCCTCAATCTCAAGCTTAACTTTTTAGAGGAAATTAAACTGGTCAGTGACTATTTCCTGGACGTAGATATTATTACAAGAATGGATACCTTGTTTACTACTTTTAGTATATAAAAATGACGAGTGATCTTCCTAATTTCTAATTCTTTGTTTGGAACCAATTGGAATGCCGTCTAAAATTAGACTCTCGAAATGAACTCTTTTAGATCTCGCAAAAGTTTAGCAAACGAGAGAGGGGAAGTGAAATGAAACATTCTGACCGCTGGTTGTGGAACCAATTTGACATTATGGGAGTAAAGTGGCGAGGAAGGAAGGAACAAAAGCTATTCGTATAGTTTCGGATTATCTAACTAGGAAATTCAGAAATAAACTTTAATTCATTGAAAAGATTGATAGCCAGCCATAATCAATTCTGCAGTAAGAGAGAGAAAGCAGATGAGATGAGTTTACTGGAAGGACTACCCAAGGGAGAAAAAGACTCACATGGAGGTACAGTAGACAATAAGGAGGAAGATCTTCGCCTGACCGGGTAACATGCGCCACGAATGAAGGCTAGGGGGCGGTCTCACTGAAATGAACACATTCGAATTACGCATTCTAAATCAAAATATCCGTTATGGGTCGCCTCCCCCGCTATTATTAGAGAAAATTGAGATGATCCTCTTGGGAGATTTCCTTGTCCCCTCACTAATACGATCAACTGTAAGACGACTTTCATCAGAGAGCGTTAACGGGAGGCAAATCACTTCCTCGGATTTCCAGAGAATTCCTTCCTCAAGTTTACTTTCTCCCACTCATACTGCAAGACAATACTCAGGTTGAAAGAGGATTCTGAATTAATCATCGAGAGATTCCAATTATTTTTAGGACACTCTGCAATGCTGCATATGTGACTACACTGGCACCTGATCGTAAATAACCATAGGCAAACCGATATTTTTGGAAGAAAGTTTCCTCTCGACTGATCCTTCAATTACCCTCCGAAACTTTTAAGACTCATCTAAGCCTGGTAATCAACAGCCTGACGTCGGCATAAAACACCTACACTTTCCAATGAGATTCGGTCATCAATTAGAGGGATCTGACCAGTTATAATTGGACTCGTAGCTAGTATAGCTCTGAACTTTAGAAGATCTTTCCACCTGGACTAACTCCTATAGTGTTCGACCAAATGAGTCTGAATTTAGAAAGACCAAGTCTCGTTTGCATTCTAATTGAAAAATCGTAAAATACGAGTAGCTTTGTTACTATTCATGGGAGAACACCTACGCGGATGAAATCAAGCGAGTACGAATTCAGTTCGAACCATTGCCGGGTTGTGAGTGTAGGTCATTCTGAGCTCTTTTTGTTATTCTTTCGACTAAACTTTGTACCCGATATTTTCATAGACGAGTTAATTTGTTTTTATGAATTATTTTGCTTTTGGCACGGATCGTTTCAAAAAGAGAGAAGTGGATTCTGAACTCTTGAGGCTAGACAGAGTACTGCAAAAGTGAGTTTTTCGATAAAGAAACTTCTAGAAAGGAGTTCATCCATTGACTGCTCGGCTTGGTGACTACAGTATATTTCTTCGAGATTTTTCAATAATGATGTTACTTTTTTTTATTGGTTTTTGTAGCCAAAGGAAGGTTAAAATAAAGTTTCATTTTGTCTCCTTTTTTAAGAATAATCTTAGGTCTAAAAGTTGCACGCACTGCCACGACTACGTACCTAAGTCAACGCGAATTTTTCGATCCACGAGGGCGCCATTATCGAAAATTTTAAAATGTCTCCCATTCTTCTTTTTTTGATTTTTTAAAATTAAAATTATTTTCAGATTTTTATGGAAAAAGAGTTTTCTGTATGCTGACGACGGCATCCCTTGCTCATTTTCATGCTTCCGTACCTTAACCGGAGGTATTGGAAGGTCCTCCGGATTCTATTAGGTCTTTGTCTTCTATCGATTGGCTATTCTATCTATAATGTTTCTACGATTGAAATCGCTGCTTCCCGTCGCCAACCAGTCTATCTCCCACCCTACCAGTGTCCTTTCAATCGGACTGATATACAAGAAGCTGAATTGCCACATCCAATCCCTCAATACAATATAACTGAAGGTCGGATTCTTCTCCTTCTAGAAACAGCCTACTCACGACATGGCAAATTATTATTGCAACTGTTAAATGCCTTGAAATATCCCTACAAGACCGAAGTTCTTTCCAAGAACCTCCCCATGTTGACCACAGCTGTCCACGGAAGATATTCAATCATAATTGTTGAAAACTATTACAAATATCTCAATCTTCCAAAGTGGAATCGACAGCTTCTGGACAAATATTGTAGAGAATACAAGGTGCCTCTGGTCTCCTTCCTGGCAACAAGAGCCAATGTATCGTACAATCGAGCTAGAATCAAGGGATCTGGGGTCTATATCTGGCAAAATCAAACTGTTTGTTTATTTTTAAAAAAAAATTAAAATAGTCCTTTTCCAGATAAATTCAGTTATGCTGGACAACTCAAGGATCCATCGAATTGGAAAGGCAGGAGCTCGTTTGGATAATATTTCCTCCAGAGAATGGGTTCTATTTGAGGATGGAGATGGACAGCACAGCGTAAATCTAGAAATATTTTTAGTCCCAACATATTTTTCTAGATATTATCGGCTGAGTCGGATGGAGTCACAAGATCTGCTGCTATTTACGATAGCGGAAAAGTAGATGGTGTTCAGAGAATTCTTTTTGGATATAATGTTTCTGACTGGGTTGTCAAGGTATTTACTATCCTCCTTCACGAATAGAATAGACCAGATGACTTTTGTGGACTCGTTGACCTTCTTTTCTTCGGGTCAAATCGGTTGGCCATTGGAGAGATTTATCCAAATCGACATTGATGATATCTTTGTTGGAGCTAAAGGAACCAGAATTGTTGAAGAAGATGTCCAGTTGGTTCCAGCTTGTCCTTTTATTTTAGATTTAGTGCTCTATTGGCTAGTCAAGAAAGACTTCGAGCTCTCATGCCCGGTTTCACTTATACTCTCGGCTTTTCTGGTAACTACTTTCATAATGGTGACGATTTGGAGGATCGAGGAGATGAGTTACTTGTCGGTTTGTTTCTTTTAAGTCAATAAGTCGAAATTTAGAAAAAGCTTCAAATTTCATTTGGTTCCCTCACATGTGGAGACATAACCATGCTCACGAGTACAATGGAACATACTTGGAAGCAACGATGATTCAGAATAAGCTCTTTGCTCAAGTACGTCCAAATACTAAAGAGTATAAAAGCGTCTAGAATTTCCATCTTCCTGTACCGTATGCATATGCTATCGCACCTCAACATGATGGTGTTTATCCAGTTCATGAAGAACTTTTTACAGCATGGCTCAAGGTATTTTCCTCTCGTTTTGGTTTCATTTCATAGATCTGGAAATTGGAAGTAACGGCTACAGAGGAATATCCACATTTCAAGCCAGCAACTAGTAGAAGAGGATTCATCTATCGAAACGTTTCTGTTCTACCCAGACAGACGTGTGGATTGTACACTCATACGCAGTTCTTCGATAGTTATCCGGAAGGATCTAACAAACTCCTATCATTGATCTATGGCGGAGATCTCTTCACAACAATCCTACTCAATCCTATTTCCATCTTCATGACGCACCAACAGAATTTTGCCCATGACCGTCTGGCCACTTTCACTTTTGAAAGTATTGTGAATTTCATTAATTGTTGGACTAATCTTGAGTTGAAGTAAGAGGGAAAGTTAGCTCAAATAATTCGCTTCAGATGGCAAGATCCAATCTCTTCAGCTCAGCAATATTTCACAATGTTTCCAGCTGAAAGAACGCCTATTTGGAGTGTAAGTTCCTTCTTTATAACTCCCGATCTATCACTGAATCTTGCTTTTTGAAAGAAACATTTTAGAATCCGTGTGATGATCCTCGTCATAGAAATATTATTCCTCCGCAGCTCAATTGCTCTACTATGAATTTACCAAATTTGCTGATAGTTGGTCCCCAAAAAACTGGATCGACAGCATTGGCCTCATTTCTATCGATGCACCCCAATGTGACCACAAATAGAGCAATTCCTGGTTCATTCGAAGAAGTCCAATTCTTCGGGGCTGTCAACTATGCAAAGGGACTCCAATGGTAAGGCGAAAGCTCTTAAAAGAGTATACAAATTACAGGTATATTTCGAATTTCAACAAATCACATGTGATATTTGAAAAAAGTGCCACCTATTTTGACAATACTGACGCCGCCAGACAGGTCGCAGCTTTGCTCCCAGCAGCTAATATTGTAGTGATATTATACGATCCAGCTGTGAGAGCGTACTCCTGGTATCAGGTAAGGATGCCCATTTCATCAAAACTTGTTCAGCATCTTTTGGCCCACAATGATACAGCGACCATTGAAGCTGGAAGTCTTGAATCTATTTTGGATGCCAATAGCACTTCATTGGTCAAAATAAGACAACGATGTCTTTCTGGAGGACGCTACACTCATCATTTGGACAGATGGGCCGAGCTCTTTCCCTTATCTCAAATACATCTGATTGATGGAGATAAATTAAAGAAGGAACCACAAAAAGTAATTAGCAAAAAAAGCTTCACAGAATGTTCAGGTTGTCAAATGGCTAGCAGAGAAATTAGGTCTTCCAGCATTCGATTTCGACAGCCATATTCGTTTTAGTCCATCAAAGGGCTACTTTTGTCAGGTGATTACAAGCAATATGTTAGAGCCTACTTGAAAATAGCTTATAACAAATATTCCTCTAATGCGAATTTGCTTCAAATTTGAATTGAATTGATGGCCCATTTGTTTGCTACTGAACCGAATGAAATACAATAGTAGAATTTTCTAAATATTTCAAGAAAAACCATTTAGATTTTATACAACCACTTTCAGCTCTCGAATGGGAAGACGAAATGTCTTGGAAAAAGCAAAGGAAGGAGTTATCCAGTAATGAGCGCCGATCTTCGTCTCCGTCTCAACAACATCTTTAAGAACGATAACGTTGCATTGCACCGCTTCCTTACTCGAAACAAATTACGGGTACCTTCATGGCTTTCTCAGGTGCTAGATGTAGCTAGCGAAAATGTGTAAAGATTTTGTATATTTTTCTTTGTCAAAATCCACATTAGGTGCTTATTCTTACGAGCTTTTTTCACTTTCTTACAAATCGTGATCAGGATAAAAAACGGGCATAGAAAGCATTTGTTTTTTAAAACATAAATTTTATATTTTATTAAAAAATTTCAATCTGCTTCTTCTTTCTACAAGTTTTATCTTTTCATACTTCTATCTTGTCGCATATTGTGCATTTCTGCTTTTAGATGCCGAAGTACTACTGCGATTATTGTGATACTTTTCTTACTCATGATTCGCCCTCTGTGAGAAAAACTCATAATGGAGGACGTAAACACAAGGAAAATGTTCGCAATTTTTACCAGGTTAGTAAAATTTTTTTTCAAATAATATTTTTCATTAAGAAATGGATGGAAGATCAGGCACAGAAGCTTGTAGATGCCACTGCTCGAGCTTTTGCTGGAAGTCAAGTTCGATCTGCTCTTGCCAGTCGTCCGCTACTTGGAGCTCCGATGGCTCCTATGCCAGTTGCTCCAATGCGACCATTTGGTGCTTTCCCAGCTGCTCAAGCTGTAAGATATTTTTAATTCTCAATTCTTCTAAAATTTCAGATGGGATTCGTTCCTCAACCAGTTGGGGTAGTTCCTGTCGGACCTCAGCCTATGATGCCGCCAAATCAATTCAGAGGAGGCTTCTAAATGACATTCAAAATGGTCTCACCACTCTGTTTTATTCTGATAATATGTTAATATTGCGAAATTTCCAAATAAATATGGTAATTTCTAAATTTTAATCAAAACTATTGTTATTTAGCATTGAATTATTTAATTAGTCCATTAAAAAATATAATCCCTTAAATTTTTCAGAATCAAAATGAGTGTCTATGACGAAAATGCACTTAGGAAAGATATCAATATAAATTTTAAAGCTAATGGATTTATTCCTAGAAAGTTAGTCTTTAGTGTTTTTAGCATTGATTATAATAATAGGGACGCTCAAGATAGGTGTGTTGAATATATGAAATCATGTAGTAAAGAACGATGTGCTAAAGTATTGGATAAAATGATAGCAACACTTCGCGAGCAGAAAAGTATGTTCTGTTTTATTTCTTCAAAGCTTTGTTTTAATTTAGTATCTTCATCACTTTTAACAGTAAAAACCATAGAAAACGTGATATCTCAGATTCATAGAGAAGCTGCATTGCTCAGGTCAGTCTATTTTAAGATATTAATTGAACAGGTGAAAGACTAGGTTAGTATGTTACTCACGATTTAAATATTTTCTTATTTTGTCGTAAAATGCACCTGCTCTTAGGGAAGTGCATATTCCTATACTATGATAACATCTTAAAATGAATGGAAAGCAGTTGAAAAATTTCAGGCTTGATCTTTTATACGTTTATAACGCATTTGATGGAAAAAAATATATACTGGATAAAGACTGTAGAAAAGTTGTTGAAGAAAATGCATGTTTAGAGGTTTTTTAGATTTCTACTGTATATTTTTTGCTTCAGGTTGCACCTAACGTGGATATAGCCACAACATCATTCAGAAATCGTTTTAATATGGTACTTCAACGCTCACAAAGATGCAAAAATCTTGACAAAATCCGCACGCAATTTTATTCAATTGATTCACTAGCTGGCTTAGGAGCAAGAATTGCAAAAATAATTGTAATTGGAATGCTTGTACAGCAAGAGTTAAGAATAATTTTATTATTTGTTACTATTCTATTTTCAGGATGATTGCTATCATTTAGAAGATCTTACTGGCTCAATTCGAATTGAATTTACTGATACAGAATTCCGCCCAGGAATTTATTTTGAAGGAGGAATTTACATGTTTGAAGTTAGCCCAGGCTTTGTTTAAAATTGCATATAATTACTTAGGGAAAATTAGATAATAATATTTTGTTGGTGACAAATGCTGCTCTCGTTCCATTAGAATCGGCAAGTGAAACGCGTGAATATTTTGGAAATGGCAATTGGTTTGGTGGGCCAAATCCGGTAGCATGTAGAGAAAATGTCCATCTCGCCAAATT
Organism: Oscheius sp. JU1382; assembly: GCA_932521405.1. Classification (NCBI taxonomy): domain Eukaryota; kingdom Metazoa; phylum Nematoda; class Chromadorea; order Rhabditida; family Rhabditidae; genus Oscheius; species Oscheius sp. JU1382. The sequence continues at coordinate 5,136,289 of OW051478.1, read as the reverse complement.
AATGGAATCAAAGCCTGATGCCTCTATCGTGATACTTTCTGATGTTTTTCTAGACGATGCAAGCGTTAGTTTAATTTTTATCATTTTATAGCTTTTTAGGTTCTAAATGCCGTTTACCATTTATTATCTGGTTTTACTTCTGCACCACCAGAAGCTTTTATATTTATCGGAAATTTCTGTTCTAAATCGCGCCAAGCAGAGACTATGAACTTGTTGGAAAATGGGTTCAGAAGGTTTATTACATTTTTTAAAAGAAATGAGAAAAATTTAGTCTAGGAAATATGATGAATCGACCCGATTTCCTAGAAGCATTTAAGAAAACAACCTTTTTATTTATTCCAGGACCGGATGATCCATTCTTTACCATAGTTAATCAACTTTTATTCTAAATTTATTTTTAGCCTCTTCCGCGGATTCCATTGCCGTCGATTTTATTCAAAGCTATGAATATAGCAATAAATGAAAATAAAATATGGTTTACCACAAATCCCGTTAGAATTCAATATGGTACAAAAGAAATTGTGATTATTCGCGATGATCTAGTGGAAAAAATGTGCAAGTAGGCTAATTGCTCTTTTGCCATATATGTTTCTAGGCATGCTGTAAATCATGTACAGCGGCAGAATATTCCTACATTTTTCGCAAGAACAATACTCAGCCAAGCACATTTATCACCCTTTTGTATGCATGTTTCCCCAGTGATATGGTCTTGGGATCACTTTCTTACTTTGCATCCTCTTCCAGATCTTCTTGTCGTCGCAGACAAGTTTGGAAAATTTGATGAAAGACAAGCAGGTTCGTGACACTTCTTATTTCATCCAGGTACCTTAATGTACATTTGCAAGAAAGGAAACATCAAATAAAATAAATGTTTGATAAGGGGAAATTAAGCTTCCAAAGATCGGAATATTATGCAGAAAGTCTTTGAATATCAAAAATCACACTACACTTTAAAAGGGAAAATGTTTAGAGAATCTCTTTCTGGTTGTATCGCAATTTAACGCGATTGCATTAAAAAGAACCTGCTCACTAAAGTTCAAAAACTTTACTAAAGCAGCTGCAAAAGGCTATGAAATAAAAGTAAAAAATATTTTGTAAATTTCTGTAGATATATCAAATATATTTATTTGACCTTTTCGAAGCATATTTTTCAGATACTCTAGTGGCAAATCCCGGATCATTTTCGAAGTCATCGTTCGGGTTTCATGTTTACTACCCGTATCAAGATCGTATTGAAAGCAGTCAAGTTCCAGCACAAAACTAATTTCCTAGTAATTTTTTTTACTTTTCAGCCTGTACCTCAATTTACGAGTTTTTATTCTCATGATCTGTTCAATTCATTCCAATAAACCATAGGGTACAGCTGTAATTGCAAAGGTATTACCTATTTAAAGGGAAGTGTCGAATAGATTATGTCGTCATCGCAGACGCCTCTTGACATTTTCAGATCAGCCTCGGTCTCCCGCCTCGTTGGCGACGTAGTATATTTGGTGATCTGAATGACAGCTGAAAATTTACTTTATAAATCGCCTACAAGGACATGTCTCGTGACATTTTCAGATCAGCCTCGGCCAGCTTCTGTTTTCTTTCTTTCTTCATTCAAATAAGGATTCTTGTTGATGTCTTTGGTAGAATTATAAGGGATCGACACACACTAAGCTTTCTAAGTCTCCCTTTGGGGGTGGTAGCCTCTTCCGGGTACAAATTTTAATAATAGAAGATCGATACGGTTTAGGAAATCTTCCCAGTAAAGGTCTCCCCAAAATAGAATTTAGTAATCTTGCTGGCAGCTGCTTTGAAGTTTATTTTGAACAACTTCAATAGATCATTGTTTGTTTGGCTCTTGATATTTCATTCATAGTTGGCACTTTTCATCTGATGTTGCATTCTGTCAAAAATAGAAGTTTCAGTAACATTTTTTTGAGAATGAAATCATCTGTTTGTTTGGAATGAACTTCCGTTTTGAAGCTTTTTACTCTTTTCAAAGCTTTCACTTCGTCACCACACATTTTCAGTTTGGCTCATCTTTCGAGTCAAAACTGGCCCCATAGTAAAATACGCAAATCAACCAGCCGTAATATTCGGGATCTTGAGTTAATTCCTCCACCTCCACCGAATAGAATTAGAGGATTTGAAAAGCTCATTGATCAAAACCGAACAACTTTTGGAAAAAATAGAAATTGTTTCAGCTCAATTGAGTTGTGAGAAAAGTGACTTGAATCTTAATTTCCTTATTTTTGTTGCGTCACTTTGGCTCTCCTATTCATAAGGACAATTCTGTTTTCAGGAACCCCCGCCTATCATTCATAAAACAGGTGGAAAAGTTTCAACTTGGTCGTGTAGAACTTTCCATCTAGTTGTCAACCTACTCAACTGAGTTTCTAAACGTTTGCTCTTTTGAGTTTTCTACGTCTCAAGAGGAAGTTCCTCTTTTTTCAGGGGGTACGAACGTCTTTTGTCTCTACTGTTGTTGAATAGCCTTGAACATTGTCTTTTTATTTGGTTAAGATTTAAATTACTTATTCACTCCCATATGCAGATGGGTTTTTGTCTCTTTGTATTTGATTGAACCTGCTATCACTTATAAAAGACTCTTTCCTCTCGCTCTGAAGTGTCTTTCTCTTGGATTCTCAGAAGACAACTTTTAGGGTACACAATGGATTTGAAACTGTTGGCAGTATTCCTGTGTTTTCTCTTCGTCTATGTCCAGGCGAATTTCGCAGTTGGCCGGATTTCGACTCGTCCTTCAGCTGGTAAAAGGTCACTTCGTTCTTTCCCTCCTAAATACGCAATAATTCGGACAGCCTATGAAGATTCTGGTAGGATAGTTTTTGGGGAAAAAACCTTGGAATTTCAGAAACCTGCTCAATTCGAAATATGGTGGAGATGCGCGAACAGATGAATGAACTCCGAGATCAACTAAGCGAACTACAATTCCAATATGATACTTGCGTCCAAATCCACTGAGGTCTTTCACATAAAGATTTCCCGTTAGACTAATTGTTTATGTGACGGCTGTACTTTTCCATTAAATTTTAACAACTCGACCAGATGATAATACTTGACAACCGGAAGCAGATGTTGCCTTTTCCTTTCAGAGTTCATACAAATCAGACGAACTTTGAGCTTCATAGAGAGCAGTGGAAAAAGGAGAAAGTACTGGTAAAATCGGAGGGATCTCCGGCATGCGATCAAACTGATCCGATGTCGAGATTAGTCTCCCGGACATTCTCTCTCCTTAGCCAACGTAGCGTTTCAAAATGACCACTACCAGCCTGGAAATTGTCGCTCGAAAGTTGGCTCAAAGTCGACTTCGATTAGCTATGCTTCTATTGCCGGCTCTCTTCTGTTTTCTTTTCGTCGTGTACAGCGCCAAGGGGTATGTTTGTCTGCGAATTTTCAACGAAATCTGTCTCGTTTTCAGCGTTCCAAATGAAATTCACGAAATCTCACCTGTTGATAATGTACAAAAATCGTTCCGTGGTTTGTTAATTTTTGTTCATTATTTTCGTTGAAGAAAAAGAGCCAGAATTTGATCTCAAAGTGGAGAACAAAGAAGAAAACGAGGAAATTCCGCGCAAGCTTGCCGAGTTGGAAGAGAAGGCCAGACAAAAACAAGAAGAAGAAATCGAAGATGGTGGGAGAACTTTAGAGTTTGTAAAACTTCTTTTTAGCACGAGTTGAAGAGCAAAAAGAGAAGATGAAAGGCGCCGGATATTTGAACGAGAAGACGATCGAAGAAGCTAAAAACGAGGAAGTTGACGACGAAAAAATAACAGAAGAAGAGAAACCTTTGGATACAAAAGTTGATGCAGCTCATATTGGTTTAGGACTTTTCTTTTCAATACAATAGATTTAATCTAGAAGAAGAGCCAAAGACAAACGATGATGAAAAGGAAGTAGTCAAAGTGCCTTCAAAGGAAGAAGAAGAACTGACGACTTCCAAAGACGAAACGACATTAGGTCGGAATTTTTAGTTTTTCTTTAGAGCTTTCAGATGGTCTAACCACTAAAGAAGTTGAAGATGATGGAGACAAATCGTTGGTAACACTTCCCAAAAGGTCCAGTCTATCTAAGGAGACAACAACTAAAGGTAGCCAAAGCTCTTATTGAATGAGCTTTCGGTTTAGAAGGTTTGGCCAAAGAGGAATCCAAATTGGAAGAACCGAAGATTGGAACTATCGGGGAAAAAGAAAGTGAAATAGTGGAGAAGAAAGAGAACGAAGAAGAGGCAACTGAAACGACCGAAGTAAAGCCAGAAGATCCAAACGATAAAGAAAAGAATAATGCTGATTCGATGGTTGAAAAGGATGAGGAGAAGAAAAACGATGAAAAGGAAATAGACAAGGTAGAGAATCACGAAGACTTGAAGGAAAAGGATGAAAAGACGCCAAATGATAAGGAGAATGCCAAGAAAGTTGAAGAGAAGACCGAAAATAAAGATGACGAGTCTGAAAAAGAGGAGAAGCCAAATGCCGGTGAAGAAGAAACAATCAAAGCAGTTGAAGAGCAGATTGGAGATAAAAAAGAGGAGCCATTTTTTGATAAGGACGAGAAAAAAGAAGATCTTACTACTGTAAAGCCATCAGCTGAAGAAACCAAGAAAACAACTGACAAAGCAGATTCTGAGAAGACTACAGAGGAGAGTAAGGATGTCACAATAGACCAAGAGCTCAAAACTACAACAGGTATTAACTTTGGAAAATATTATTGGTTTCAGCCCTTCAAAAGAAGAGAAAAGAAGGAGGGAAGACAGTACCCAGAGCTCTTAGACTTTCAATGCAAAGGATACTTTTGAATGCGAGAAAGGAAATGACGGACGAAGGAACCAAAGAACTCATCCACGAAGCATCCAACGCGGAGTCTAAAGATCCCGTTGACCAGACCAAAATTCCAGAGAAAATGAAATGACTTCATTTTGAACTAGATAAATAAACCGTAATTATACACGTTTCAATGAGATCACATGACCGAAGAAGCTCGTCTTTGTCGGTCAATTTCAACTATCAGACGCTCTCTCCGTAGAGAATGTGAAAATCTGTGCGGTGATGACAAGGGTCTGGAAGAATTCGATTGTTTTTGAAAATAAATAACATTTTCACAACTAGCGTTACTTGCGATCTGCTTACCACAGACTCATCAGGCTAAAACAAAGCGATTCAATCTGATCTTCATGCAGCTCAATAAAGAGACAAGCCAAACAAGGGCAAGCCAAGCCAAAAAAGTCATGCGGACTTAAGAATTTCAGGCGAAAAATAAGAGAAAAAAGGGAACAAAATATATGCGTTAAATTACCATTCGTTCAAAAGGAACGGAGCCTTCTCAAAACTGTATAATTTAAGATTTTTTGAAATAAGAATTCCCGAAGAATTACCCGTCTAGAGCCAGACTATGAGAGGGAGAAGTGCTTAGCAAGCAATCGGGATGAAGCACAGACATGTCGTGCAGCTCAGTTCGTACATTCGTCAGTGAGCTGCCCCGAGAGACGAGTTGCTTCTGTAGGAAGTTGCCGCGTAGATCTCGGAACTGACGAGTGAAGAAAAAATAAAGCTGAAAGTATTTTTGAACTTGATTGAATTCAAAGTGCAGATGGAATTTCTATCCAGATTTGTGAACTCAGACAAGAGTTTGATCCTTGTCTGGCAACAGAAACCAAAAATGTGAAACTTTGAGCCAAATTCAGACAAATTCGAATAGAATTTGCGTATTTTTACGGAAGAATTGACGCGGAAAGAGGAAGTCTGTGGGGTCTGAGGGTGGCCAATTTCGACATCTTTTTGCTCTTGTGATTTCCCAGAAAATTCGCAGTCTATATTCGCATTTCCGATGTACGGATTATTCTTTCAGAACACCGCCTCTAAATGACAAAAACGAACCATAGGATTACACATGGAGTTGATGTTGAACAGGATATTGATGAAGTCTTTGATGGCGATGAACCACTCGTTGAATTCGAAACTTCGTCGTCCAATCAGCCGATAAACCAATCCTCCTAAAATAGAATTTGTGGAAATGAGGAAGGAAGAACCTGTGTGACAAACAAAAAACAAAGTCACTATGGAAATTAGAAGGACAATTGAGCGTCTCTCCTCCGCCAGTCTTCCCTTATGATCGCTTGTTATCCGTCGCAAAGATATTTTGAAAAATATCCTTCCATGAAGAATAGTTAAGGCTAACAGAGGGATAATATAAACACAAACTGGATAGAGAATATAATCAAACTATAAGACGAGATCAAAGAAGAAGAAAAGACTCTCACCACTTGATGATATGTCCTATCCAGGCCAAGAATAGATGGCTCGTGTATCAAAAATGAATTATTTTTGGGCGACTAAAGTTAAGAATTCAGAGAGAAGGAGAAAACTGACTTTGATCCAAATCCAAGAGACTTCAAGCCATTTGGAAGCATTGAATCCAAGAGCACAAAGGGTGATAACCAGAAGAGGAGTAAACGGCCGCGGTGGATTGGCTATATTCTTCAAAGGATTCGTTATAGCCTGGAAAGGAGATCATTTCCTTATCAAATTAGACAAATTCTCTACGAATAGTACGTCTATTTGGTTTTAATCTTTCCTCTTTCGTCAGACGACCCCACATCTAATTCCCCTTTCTTGGAATGACGTAAATTACCCAAGCAAGGGGACCACTCTTATGCACCAGATAGCGCAAATTGCTCTACCTGAGGTCCGCTGTCAAAGATCATAAATGTTTTGGGGAGAGGCCTTGAAAGTCTTCTCAAATTTTAGGAAGTACTCTTCGTCTGGCTTCGACTGATCGAAGTTCAAACAAAGGCTTCTCTCCTGGGACTCGCCTTATGTCTCTGAATAGAGATGTACGTTATTGTCCAAATACTCGCACAATTTGAAGCTAAAAGCAAAGGAGCCAAAGCCCCTGTCGCTATATATGCCACTTGTCCTGAAAATTGTTTGATTCTCGCATAAAACAACAAACCTAAAAGACCAAAAGCATCTGAATCTGTGAAGTCGTGTAAGGCTGGAACGAAGAGAACAAAAAAAGAAAGAAAAAGCTGGAGGAGATCACAAATGGAAAGGACGATAAGCGCTGGTACGAGGGGATGAGTCCGCGTTTTGACGAAGACCGAAAGACATAAAGTGTTCAAGACGAGGCCTGAAAAACCTTTCGATTCGATGAATCTTTTATCATCTCGTCTCCCACATCAGCCCAAGATTTCTCACGAAACAACTCTTCGAACCTTTCATGAATGGCCTTCAGATGTTCAGATTCGTTCCGGGCCTCCCCATTCAAAAGCATATACGGCCTATTCAATCGGAGCAGTCGGAAACGCCATGAGAGGCGCGAAAAATAATAGAGAGAGTTCCGCGAAAATCAAAAGAAACCAGGATATTAGGAGAGCCAAAGTCATGAAATAAAGATCATTCTTGTGTCCTTCGTTAACTAAAGGAAATTACTTCTCTTCCTTAAGTCAGCGCAAGACATCGCTCTTGGCTTTTAATCCAATCGTATAACTTTTGTTCTTTAAATTGAATTTCGTGCTAAAATTGAATCACAAAGGGTGTGGTTTTCCAGAGATCAGAGGAAGATACTGTCTGTTCTTTTTGCAACTGAATAGAAATAATTAATTAGATCTAATTGAGTATTGCGTTGGGCTTTATTTACTGGATTTTTGATGAACTAGGCATTACCCAAGAAAGAGAGAGAGAGAGAGAGAGAGCGAAGCCTTATTGCGTCTGAGAGGGAGAGAGGGCTCACCTATTGTACAAATGACTGGAAGAATGGCCAAGTTGAGGATACAACCGCACATTCGCCATCGGTCCTCCTCAGCAAAACACATCTGCAACTGGATTATTTGAGATGGTGATGTCTTCTTAGGCAATTTCCGAGGCTGAATATAAATGGGCGGAGCAATTTGCATATGATCGAGAGGCGTTCAAGGGGAACTTCACACTTCGGGAGGGAAAGAGAAGGAGGGCGGGCAAAACAGCTGGGTTTCTTTCTCTCCCCTTTTAGGGTGGAGTCCTTCTTAGAGAAGAGAGAGAGAGGAGAACGCCAATCACTTGGCCAAAAAGTGACATGTGTCATTTTAACTCATAGAGAGTAGAGTCTGGACTGCAATTGCCTTTTTAAGGAAATGCTGGTATGTGAGGCGGAAGAGGAAGTTGGTAGTAAGAATGGCCTTCTGATAGCCAGCTAAGTGGCATTTTAAAGTCTGGTCTTTGTTATCCGACCTGTAATTGCAACAACAGCATGTTTTCTTAGGAGCATCTCGCAGTGAAAGTAATAAAATGAAAAACAAGTAATCAAAATTTATCCGAATCCAATGAATATTTTTATGATTTTCTTTTGGACAAACACCGTCAAATTAAACTAGTGGAAAAGATCAACGACTTCTGATCAAAGAACAATGTCTATTAGATATCTTTACTATAAGAACAATCAAAGGGTCAAGTTGTCGAAAAATGAGGAAGCCCGTTGAAGATTACACACAATTGCCTCGTTAACAGAGACAGCTCGTCACATAAAAGCATCAAGGAGTCGGTTCTCACAGACGAAAGGTTCAATTGCAACATTGATAAATGGCTGGATTGTTCGCATTCTTTACAATCCAAAGCTCAAAGTTATCAACGCGAATGCATCTGAAAGAACTGTTCTCTCAGTTAATTAGCACACAGTCCAAAGCCCTTGGATAAAAGAAAGGGCAGACGACTGGCTCTCTATCTGTCTGCGGTAGGGGGAAGTTGATGGATTAGTACCATGAGAATGGCACCTCGACCCGCTCAACTGAAAAAATCCTTGGAGAAGCCACGGCGTTTTATTGGCTGGGGTTTGGCCCTACGTGACTATTTTTAACAAAGTTAGGAGATCATTAGAGCGCGAGGTCGTGAAAAATTGAAGCCACATTTATTGAGTCAATTTCGGATAAAAACAGCCACATGGAGGCTCAGAGAGGACATCATCCTCCTTAAGATGGTTTCATCCGATTTGAACAGAGATGTCTGTCTCTCATCACAATAACCTTCAACTTTGGTCAAATGACGGACAGACCCACGCGGCAATAATTAGTGAAGCGTAATTATTTGAAAAAATAAGGAAGACAGAGGTTTTGAAGCAGACTGAAGCCCTTTTGGATGTTACGAAAATGGCTTCATAGCCAGTTTGAAATTTCGAGAAATCAGGAAAATGACGTTGATCGAGTCTGTGAAATTCCGATTGAAGCCTGGCCAAGCAGCTAATCTAATTAGAAATTTGTAAAACTTTTCAATGAAAATTCTCAACATGTTCTCAATGTCCATTTGGAAACAAACAGGAAAATTCCCATAATTCTCAATTACTCATGGGTTTTGGACTAGTAAATAGAAAAGACAGAGCTTGAAGGAAGTCTCATTAGCCGTAATAAGTCCTCTGGAAGATCAGAGAGCAAGGAAGAATCTAATAAATATTAGTCGAATGGTAGCGTGAGCTAAGCACACCAAGTGGAGCTAATTTATCACAAGGACCGACATCGTGTTCTTATGCCCTTTAATTGCAGTCGGAGAAGGAGGATCCATCAAAAACGAGGAGAAGTCTCAGTGGTAAATTAAAATTCCGATTCTTTCTTGCAAAAAGAACATTGAGTCCGTTTCAAGGGAATAATAAAACCAGCTCTTAGCCCTCTAAATCGCTGCAATTTATCAACGATGCACAACAGGGTCGAGTACTTCCAAGAGATCACAATTCTCGAGGTTCAAAAAATATTTATTAGTTCAGCACATAAATCTCATTGGTTGGTCTACGCCGTAGAAGTGATAAAAGAGGGTAAATCATTTATCGATAGAATTCGGGTTCTTCATAAGGAGGAAGGCTTTTTATGAAGTTATCTAAGCCGAGACCACGTTCGTCTTTAATAGAATCGTATTTATCTACAGCCTCTTTGACGACTTCGAAGATGACGGAGTTCTTTTTGAAATCGTTATCCACCATTGTGAAAAGAATATAAGTGTCGTGAACAGCGTTCAAAAGTCGTCGAGAGTGATGGCCTTTCGGGTAGATGGAAGCCCTGGAAGTGAATTTGAATCAGTAAACAACAAGCCAAACCATCCGGTGATCCAAAGATTAAAAGCCTCGTCTTTCCAATCCATAAAGGCAAGCGGATCAACTACAGTAGGCTGGGCGATTTCTCTTCCCGGGAAAACACCCCAAGTGACGGCGATAGGAGTCGTCGGTTCTCCATTCATACGCTCATAAGTTCCCTAAAGGTTTTGGTCGAATTTCTCCCAAAAAATTACCGCAGCGTTAATGCAATGATAGTTGACTCTGGGGAAATGCTTCACAGCAATGATCTCTTGTAGAATCTCAGCCATCTCGAGGGGACAGAAAAACTCCAGATATGCCTACAAGGAGAATTTAGATCTAAAAAGACTGCTGATTACTTTCTGATAGACAAATCCTCCAGGAGTTCCCCATCCAACGGTGGGATCGGTGGAATCAGCTCCATCGACATTGGGCTGACTGTTGATGGTGAGAACTCCACGGGAAATACTCCAAAGCAGAAGTTCTTTGATTAAAGAAGTCTCACTGGCCACTCCGTCCAAATCTTCACTCCATGGGAGAGCTCGAACCTAAAAAATTTCCTATTCTTGAATTAATCATCGACAAGCAGACCTCAGTTCCGGGTCCATCTCTACAAAGTCCTCCAGAAAGATAGCAGTAGAAGATCCTTTTGATGTCTTCCAACCCTTGAGGCTCTCCCAGCATTTGAATCTGACTTGGATGAGGCATATTCTTTGTCGGAGCGAACATATAATACTCATTCAAAGCGGCGAAACAAGGCGAGGAGCTATTACCCCATCGTCCATTTGGATATCCGTCCCAATCCTAAAAATGATCAACACAAAGACTGATAAACCTGAGTCCTGGTGATGTAACTCTTTGGTCTACAACTCCAATAAATGGGACGAACATCCTCTTCGCATCTCTTGGGATGATTGACTCCATGAGGCTCCCACGGAAGGAGACGATGACGTCTGTCCTTCCAAAGGCGAAGTTCTTTCAGAATATCACTAAACGACAAATAAATGTGTCTGAAGTCGACAAACCGAATGGCTCCTTCGCGATTCATGGTATACATGTGGATGCCTGGAGCCAGACCTGTGTTGAGAAGACGACGACCCATCTGGATGGCCTTCTTCTTGCCGTAAGCCAAGACAGCGTCATCATCGTGTTTGATCGGTTCGAGTTCTTGCATAATTGAATCGGGGATTTTGATTTGAGAAAGAGTTGCAATCTTCCTAACGGTCTCATAACTCTAAAAGGAGTTAATCTCTTTTCAGAAAGACTTTACCATGATTGGAAGGATTCCGGGCAGAATTGGACAAGTGATGCCGATGGCTCGACAATCATTGACGAATTTCTCGTAGACTTCGACTTCAAAGAAAAGTTGGGTGATGATGAAATGAGCCCCGGCGTCAACCTTGTCCTTGAGGAATTGGAGATCTTGTTCATAACTCTCAGCTTCTGGATGTCCAGTTGGGTAACCTGAATTCTCTTTTTTGTTATCAAAACAGACGATAAAAGTTATCGCTGTCTACCCGAGAACTTCACGCGGTTCGGAGAATTTCTTATCGGCCTTAGTAAAAGCATCGCGCCACCACAGAGTGCGGGCAGAGTACAGGAAAAAGTTGACCGGTTTGACTTACCGGCACAGGCGATAGTAAACTCGTCTCCGTATTCTTCCTTGATCCATCTGATCAGGTCGACTGCCCGATATTTGTACTCCTCAATAGAATCCTGAAGGAGCGAATGACAATAGGGAAGGATTGCTTACGTCAGGATGGAGATCTCCTCTAAGAGCTAAGATATTACGGATTCCAGCGGAATGAGCTTTTTTCAAATGTTCGAGTGTTTGTTCCTTTGTATATTGGGCAGCCGTCATATGGAGCATCACATCTATTCGAGAAAAGTTTAAAGCTCCAGTAGCTGTGGCCAAGGAGGAGTTGCATTTATCTGGGTTTCCTAAAAATCTTTTCAACTTTCAGATTAAAATTTGCCTGGATCGCCGGAAGCATGCCATGTGATATCAAGGAAGAGAGGTCCTCCATCGGTGTATCGATCAAGTCTGTAATAAAGTTGTCGAGCAACTTTCCACAAATAGAGTGTTGACATCTGAAGGGGAAACAAACCTGGAATAGAAGTTCGCAACTCCATTGGGTGTTCTTGGTGGGAAGAATTCGACAGAAAAGAAGATATCATGTTCCTCAATCTTTCTGCGAATACGCTCATGAAGTGGGACGTAGGGCTGGGGACAACCGACCTAGAAATGCACTATCAAGAGGGTCTTGACCATCTAGGAGAAAAACGACTAGAAATTACCTCGAAATGGAGACCAGAGTCGATGTGAGAAATGGTCCCAGTGTCAAGTCTCACACTTCGTTCTCTGCGCATTGTTTTTATTGTTTGTTAAAAAAACCTTCCCGGTTTAACCTGAAAATGATTCATATCAATGCGTTCCAAGGACAAAGATTCTTCTCGAAAAAAAGACCGGTCTCGTCTAGGATTAATTAGTCTGTTTGTAACTGGAAAAAGGCCTTCTAGAAGGATCTCATAAGGGACAAAGTTAGAACGGGAAGAACGGGTAAATTTTAATGACTCGATTGCACTTTTTACAACCTATTAGGGCGGATTTTCTACAGCTGAATTGACTATTGATAGACTGTGATGATCTGTTACTGTTGACCCCAATGATAAGATACAGGCAGCTGGACTCTGTTCGTTTCGAAAATGGAAACGCCCGATCATCAATAAATCATTACTACTACCTTCCCATCAATAAGCGCTACATTCGTTCTTCCGCTTTTCTATTTCTAGATTGGGACTAGCTTGTAACGTTTTAAAAATGGAAAGATGCTCAACCTTCAGTTAATTCATTTGACCAGGCAGTTTTGATTAAGAGTGGCATGACCTTTTTCCACTTTTCGTCTGAACTTTTTGCGCATTCCGCACCACAGACTGTGGCATTTTATGGGCGACCAGGCGTCTTTTATAGTGGTCTCCGCCCAGAAGGAGACAGACCCCTTAATCGATTGTTCCGATCGGGTCTCTCTTTCCCAAGTTTGGCTTCTGGGAATAAAAACTGAGATATTTGCAATAGAAGGAATATTCTCGAAAACTGGAGGCCATATGATAAACCGGGATATCAGCTGGCCGAATCGACGAGTGGACGGTCAAGATGTGGATTCCACGTGATAATGATGTGTACTCTCTCACCACAACAGGTGGTCGTCTTATATTCAATGAGCCAGGCAGGGAGAAGAAACTATGACTTTGTCTAGACAGATTAGGGCCATTTATCGTCACTTTCTTGACCAAATCAGACGTGGAAAAGATTTATACAGCATCCCGTGTTGAAGAAATATTGATCAAATAGGATGAGGGTAGAGGTAGCTGGAATATCAACTTAGCAGCTCCTTTTCTGATCGCCTGGTTCATACACAGATATACAAAGCATTGTAATCCTAAATTTGTGACTTCTTTTTTTAAATCTAAATAAACCTGTGCAGTATTGGTAGAGGATTTGAGTACCCGTGACGGCTTCTGCAGGAACGGGAAATAGCTGCATGTAGGAATAACAAAAGGCCACAATAGCAGTTAGTCCACAAATAACTGCACTTTGAATACAGAGCTAAATATTTTTAATTAGCCGAAGATTCTTAGCCACCTTGTATTGTGCTTTAGATACTTGCTGGCTTTGGAGGGTCGTCTTTGCACAATAAATTTTGGTAATAATCAGGAGATAGATGAGAGAAAGACTGATTGGAGTCACGAAGTTGTTCAGAATCATTGCCCTATTTTTGAAGTAGACTACTTCCTAAAAGATTTTTTTTGATTGGAAGAAGTCTTACTTTTGGGAATTCGTCGATCAAAGGAGTTAGAAGCCAAGCTCCAAAATGTGAATTGAAAATGACTGGACGAGTGAAATTCAAAATGAACATTGTATAGAAGAACGAGAGAGACATCCAATAATAGCAGTAATTTCCTAAATTCTCTCCTTTGACCAAGATTTTTATCCAAACCTTTGATGTATTGAGTTGCTTTGCCATAAATTGTACACCACCGGTTGATCCCAATGATAATGCAATTGGCACAAGTTCCACACCAAAATGCTAAATTTGCCTTTAAATTCAAAAGCAAGAAGGATAATGCCTAGTCCAAATCCCCCCGTAAGGAGGATAATTAACGGGTGGGTGCAGAAGACGGCACCATCGATCATTAGATATCCGCTTACGATACTATTTAGGAAGACATTTACTGGAATTATTCATTTTTGTGGGTGGGAATTACTCACTGAAATCGAAGAAGCAATTGTAATACATAAGCTTATAACAGCAACGGGAGAGAATCGCCTTATTCGACATTGCCGTAATCACCACAATGTAGAGAGTCTAAAGAAAAATTCGAAAATTAGAAAAGAACTTACACAAATAATGCTTCCATAGATGATATAATAGGTGCCCATCAGAGGTCGTCTTATTCCGGCTTGAATCCATTCTTCTAAGGATTTCGCGGAACAATTATAATCGTGATGATCGACTTTGCAGAACAAATGAGGATAAAGATTCATCTCTCCAGAATAAACAAGGCGTGGAGTAGAATCTAATTAGTCAACAAGTAACTTTTCTAGAATAAATTGGGGAAGCACGTGCTTCTAATAGAGATATGAATGAGAAAGACTGATCTCACCCACCTCCTGGGATGAATAAAGCTCTTTCTTAGGCGCGGAAATGATCCTATAGACAAGCAAAGTAAAGGGAAGAAAAAGTCTATTGGACTCTAGAAGGATAAATATTATGAGAACATTTGAGAGGAGCGGGTAAAGCGAGAGGGAGAGGGGACATCATAAATTTCCAAGTGGTTTTTGAGACAAATGCATTGTGACAAGTTATTCCCAGGAAGAAGCGCGACCAAATGAATCAATTAGTAAATAAGAAGGATAAGTGCAAAATGTGTGAAAGTAGTGGATACAGCTCTCCTAATAGGACTAAGGCTCATATTTCAGCCAAAAAGTCTGAAAGACTAGAGGAGCCCAGGGGAATGTGTAAATCATCGTCAAATCCAGAGAGGATAAGCAGCTTTCCCTGCTAATTAGATGGTCATCCGACTCGAATCAGAATTTTCATTTTCGGGCGATGAACTTTCCTAATTATTTCGAGCTAATAGAGATCTTAGAGGTGCAGTGGAGCTTCTCTATGATTTAATTATTTAGCAACTTTATGAGAACGTGAGCCTCTAAACACAAAGCACACTATTAAAAGATTCGTTTAGCTCGAGATTGCTTCATGAAAAGCCTCATTTCCAACAAATACTCAGGACCCTCCAATATCACAGACAACCTTTTGCCCGTCCGATTCTTATCATTGATTCCCGTCCAATACGCCATGTCTCCTCCTCTTGCCAGCAACATTCAAAAAGCCAAAATATCCAGACCTCAGCTCCTTGAAAATATGTTTAAAATGAAACAAATTTCCAAAAATCTCTATCGGTAAATCTTTGTAGAAAAAGAGAAAATCCAAAAAATAGATGTGATTCGCCTCATTTGTCTGCAACTCTTCAACAAAAACGAGTTTGGGGAGGTCAAATAATTGGCCAATCATTTCGTGCCGTTCAAGAGCTCCTGGGCAAAGATATTATTCCAACTTCAATGCACTATCGGTTTGTATCGCCAGGTATGTAAATACGATCGGCGAACACAAGATTTCAGGGAGTGGCGACTACGCGTTGGACTACTGTATTGAGCAAAAGGAGTCTATTGTGATAGTTACGATTATTCAAGAGAATAAAACCCTCGGATTTGCTTTTTTCAGAGTATGGAAGAAAGGAATTTAATATGGCGAATATTTAGCTTTCAGAAAAGTTATTTCCTTCTTTCCAGCTGGAGTTAGAATACGTCAACTTCCCGGAGAATTGTCCTCTGCTTTACACAACAATCGACAAAGCTGATGTGCCCGGGACTGGGAAACAACTATTCGACAGTTTGTCTTTCTTTTCTTTTGGCAGACCTTTAGAGGATCTTATTTATGAGGTTAGAACAGTCGAGTTGGGACACAAACAAATTGAAGATAGGCCGAGATGTATGAGCTGGTGTCGTTTCAAACCAGATAGCATTGGTTTGTTTTTGAAATTAAAAAAAAGAAAAATTTAGGAAAGATTTCAAACAGTTGTGGTCTTCAGGCTGTCTTATACTTATCAGATTTCTTAATTCTAAATGTAGTAGAGGTTCATTTTCCCTTGAAAACCTTAAGAGGTTTAGTCAATTGCTTGGAACAAAGGATTTGTCGTGAAAAACGGGGCGAGCATGTCGCACGATGTGATTTTCCATAAGAGAAATGATGAGATCGATGTAAGAAATGTCAATGCTTTATATAGCTTCTTTTTAGCCATTTGAATGGCTACTTCATCGAGTCGAAGCGGAATTCATCGGACAGACGAGATGTAAAGTGAATGTATTTGTTTATAACAGCAAGAAGGAGACAATTCTTAGTGCAACCCAGGAGGCTTTTTGTGATATCGAGAGAAGAATAGCCAAAATGTGACTATTTTGAAGATCAAGTAAACGCTGCAACTCATTGCCTTTTTTATCCACTTTGGAGGCATTTGTATGTCACAGAAAGGTGCTGCAAATTTAGCGGGAAACTTTGATCTTGTGATCAAGTAGTAGTAGCACCAGCTCAAACTGGACAGAGATTATCTTAATTTCCGAGTGATCCGGAGATCCGCATTCTATATGTAGCACATCTGATGAGAAAATAATTTAATCTTAAATCTTCGACATTGTCCCATCGATGACATAGGAATTGCGTTGAGTTGATTGAGGAGCTACGATATTGGTGAATCTTTCGAGTTTGATCAAGCAGAAAACTCTCTTTCGTATTGTCCCATTCAGCACAACATAAACGAGGACAGAGACGGCTGGATCTTTTGAGGAGAAAAAACGAGGAAGTCTTACCCGAGGCGATTTGAAATGAAAAACTGGCAATATGAATAAAAATATGAGATACTTGAAAGAGCCACAAGTAGGAATAAATATAACAACTCAGGCACATAGAGCCGCAAAGAACTATACTTTGGAGAAAAACCTGCTGCAGATTGTATTCGATAGACAAATTAATCACCTTTCTCTGCATTCGATTTGTCTTCACACTCGTTTGCAAATTATACTTCTGCCACCAAATGTGAAAGATAATAATCGAATAAATGATAACCAGAAATGTGGCTGTTACAAGATTTACCGTAATTATTATATAATTTTTGTAATAATCTATCTCCTAAATTACTGTAGGTTTGTCTTTGAAACACCCACGAATTCAAAACTTTGGATATGCGGCGTAACGAGCCAGGCTGCTTGCTTTGAATTGAATGTTAAAGGTCTGGCAAAAATGGTCACCAGGATTCCAATTAGAAAAGATGTTAGTGTACAACACAGAAAAGAATATTCTAAAATCAAAATCTGAAGAAACTAAAGCCTACTATAGGAGAAGATCTGTGTTCTCAGCTTGAGCATGAGACAACATCTGTTAATTCCGATAACAATGCAATTCCAGCATGAGCCAGCCCATATTCCTGGAATGTTTGATTTCCTTTTCCAATAATAAATTACCAGCCGATGGACCTGAGTACGCATGGCTCATAATGGGATAAGTACAGTAAACAGCCCCCACAAAGAGCATAAATCCTGTGTATAGGCTGCTGCTAAACAAATTATCTAAAGTGTTTTGAGGCGAAAAAAACGAAACGAAGTCATACACATATCAAAATAGAGATTGAAATACATTAGCCTATAGCAGAACGTCTGTAGGATGCTTTTGTGGGACATCGAGAGAATCACAATAAAATATAAAAGCTGGAAGAAGTTTTGGAGAAATCTTTGACTCACGTATAGCAAGAGACTAGAAACCATATAATAGAGACCGAGAATTGGCCATTTCTCTCCAGTCGCTTCCCACTCTTCATAAGATCTTCCCGAACAATTGTATTCAGTTGGGTCGGCTATCCAGAATAGACGAGGATAGATGTCCATTTTGGACAAAGTATATAACTTTCTGAAAGTTTCCTTCAAGCGCATGAGAAAGCGGGGGAGACGAAAGATTATAGAAGAAGAAAAAGTTCATACGGAAATATTCTGCTCTGATGATCAACAGTTCGGCTCAATTGTTCTCCCTTTTTCCCCTATTAGAATGTTTTCCAAGTTTCAATGGTTGAACAGTGGTCGACCAGACAGCCTTTCCCAAGCTTCGCTTCACATTTTGGCTTCTCACATCCCTCAAGATTCAGCTATGAGAACGAACTCCTTCTCATCGTGTGGTTGACCACCCGTCGCGAAGAATGATTGCCCGATTTTGACCGAAAATAGAGTCCGAAGGCAAAATTGATGACTCTCCCAGCTGGAATTCGAACTTCTTGGGTGGTCCAAGATTTCTTAAACAATAGAACAATTCTCCTTTTAATGTCTCCGCTGATTCTACTCTTCCCTTTGGGCGTTCGAGTTTCTCCAAAAACGCAGGTGGTTTTTGTCTGTCGACGTACAGGAAGGACGATCTCTATCGTAGCTATCAATCGCTGGCGAGCGACAAATTGCGAGATGCGCGCGACGAGAGACCGCGTCGCTACAGGAGGTACGCACGTCGTGTTTGTTTTACGACTTCGTTAAATGTGACGCCGATGCTCGTTATGAGGCAATTTATGAGTCCATTAACAGGTCGACCGCAACATTTCAACCATTTGCTGCATTTTATAGTCTCAACTTGAGACTGACTACGGTAGAGACTCCTTGGGTAGAGTACAATAGAGATTTATGTACGTGAGACATATACAAGAAACAAATACAAATGGAAATCCTTCGGAATAATAAACATCTTGGCAGAGATCTTCTTCTTTTGAAATCTTCGTTGAAATACCGATTCTTTCGCTTTTGAAATCTTTGCTGTAAAATCTAACTAATCTGAGCTCTCGTCAGCAATGACCCTTGGTACTTCCAACCGGGTGGTGTGAAGAGCTACGTAGCCTTCCCACGTCTCGGGCAGTCGCTTCGTGATGGATGAGCGCCACACAAATCTGCGCAGCCTGATAGATAGACTCACCGTAATGAATTGTCACAAGTTCTCCTTCAGCATTTCAGTGTCCAGCTGATTGATAGCCAAAACCCCGCGCCAGGTGGTGATTTTTTACCTGATCAACAACATCTGAGGTCGGAAAATCATCAAGCGCTCATCAAAAGAATTCTACAAATATTTTGATCAATGACCATCAGCGTCAGAAACCGGCCAGGTTAAAAGTTTCTCAGAGAGTTATCTCTGGCCCCTCTGCTCAGAAGTTGCCGGTCAGTAATTAGTCGGCGACCGTGCACGTCGGCACGGATTAGTTCCTTTCCTTTGGCCTCCCGATGGCCGACGAAGATATTCAATCATACCGGGCCGATACCAGCATGACAGGTCGTTCCGTTTATGAGGATGAGCGATGACAAACGGTTGTAAACCTCCCTGGACCGAATTGTACAGCACAATCCTCTCTGAATAGACGTCCTTTCTTGGATAAAAGGATTTCTGAGCCGACAAATGGCGTCTGAAAAAGCCATAAAATGACCCGTTCCCAGTAATATTCTCACTCATTCCATTTCTGACGGCGGCAGACGCTTCAAGCTGTTTTCTATTCCCTCCACTAAGAGAACTATCGCGGAGATGGCTCCGATTACTGTCGCGTGGAAGTCGCGCTCCTGTACGCGTGCCTGGCCCGCCCCCACCGTATTCACCCCAGGACATCGGCTATCCCTTTCAGTTTACTACTATCGCTTTTGTCTTTCTGTTGATCCATTATCTCTCAAATCTACCCCTAATGGGTCAATCAATTCTCCTTATTTACAACTTGCATTTTGACTTAAAATCAGCTAATACGCTTTATTACTAGGTTTACTATTAGCAACTATATGGGCGACTTAATCAAAAATACGTTCTGTTTTGAAGAAGGAAAGAATGTTTGAGAATTTGGGAATAATTTTTGCCCTTCTATTTCCAAGAGGAACGTGCTGGGAATATTCTCACGAAAAGAGTCCCCTTTGCGCTCCAATGGTATCATTATCCGCATTGATTGGGCTGTGTTATCCCATTGGTTCGCAAGTACCAATTCTCACACACGAAAGCCCAATTAACCTTGTTGACAACGAAAGAACTGCTCTGCTCTCTTATCTCGCTCGATTGTCCTTTTGAATCAGCTCTGCTATTATGCCTCCATGTGCTCGCCGCGCGGACCGTTCGCGAGTCGGTCGTCGGCAGTCGGTTCAAGTCGTTTTCTGTTGACAAAAGCTTTTGCGTTTCCCGTGGCGTGTGACCCCGCTCGCGAGCCAATATTTACAGTAGCCTGCCACCGGAAGGATCGACGGTGCCCCAGTGCTCGGGCCGCCTACCCGACAGTCCTTTTTTGAGCACCGCTTGTTACTCTCACTCGCACCCACTAGCAGTTTCAAGTCAAAACCAGATCCGCGAAAAAAAAACTTCGCACCTTCAGTTATTTTTGCGTCACGCGACGTATCCACCGGACTACGGTAACTGTTATGGAAAGCAGCGCGAACACAAAAGAAGAATGACAGATGCGCGTGTCTCCTCGATAAGGATAGGAACGAAAACCGGCTGCCACGCGAACTTTTCCGCCTGGAACTTGAGGGTGAAACTCGGCTACCGTATCAGCTCATTGGGCCACAAAAAATGTCTCTTTTGACCTTCTCGACTCGCTTTAAGCTTCTATTTATGCGACTGGAAAAAACTCGAATTACGAGGAAACAATGTATCTTAAAATGTAAACAAACAATTCATATGCGCTCTCTTTTCTTAAAGAGATTACCGTAACTTTTGCGAAAAATATTATTCTATTGACAAAATCTTTTATTTTCTACAACAATTTCTAGTCCTATTTTTATAAAGAATTCATTCAGACTTCGGAATGTATTCTGACGTCGAGACGTTTCCTGAGGTCCCTTTGGGAAAAAAGGTAGTTGATTGAATTCTTTCTTCTTTTAGTCCACCTTTAGACGAATAAGCCCTTGATGGAAAAGAAGAGAAGAGCAAGGATAAACCGCTGTCTCTCCGAGTTGAAAGAGATTCTGATTAAAGACAATCATGTGGTCAGTTCTCTTCTTTCTCCTCAATGAAACCTATTTTTAGTCGGCGAGTCATGCGAAATGGGAGAAAGCTGATATTTTGGAGATGACGGTCGATTATGTGAAGAAGCTTCGATCTGCCAAAGGTATGTTCCCCGGGATTAGTCATTAAAGTTTACATTATGGCTGGCAAGGGGAGGTGATGTCAAGGCGCGAGACTGTTTTCCTAGACACACAATGCGTGCCTGGCTCGAGTTTTCACAGGAATTGTTAGACCATTCTGTAGGAAAGACCATTGAAAGTTCTGCAAAAATTGTTCTATTCAAATATCACCACCGTCTTTATTTTCCTTCAAAAATAATTTCAGGTGGTCAGAATGAGCTGAAACGGCCGAAAGTCGAAGAACCAGATGAGATAGCCAAGTCTCCTGGCTCTATGTGTACCTCTCCTCCATCAACTTCTTCAACAGAATTCATCGAAGCACCGGAGGCCAAGCGACAACGCAGATGCGATAAAGAACCGGGGCCCGTTCAGCCGATTCCCACTTATGCTGGAATTCATCCACATCTTCTGGCACAACATTTCCTCTTCGCTCAAATCCAAAACCAAGCCAAAATGGGCTCAATTGCTCCCAATATTTTCGCAGATCCATCCTTTACTTCTTTCACAGCATCAGCACTCCCTGCTACTGTTTCCCCATGGAGATAGCAGGGCCTTTGTGCAATATTTTTGAAAGCTTTTAAGAGATTTTCCTTGCTAACTAGTCATCTTTCTAAATTATTCTGTTACGGTGGTTGTTTTATCCCAGATATTTGTCAAAACGAGGTTTACCATACGAGCTGAACAAGAATATTTTATTCCTTAATAAATTTAAACCCGTTAGAATGTACAAGGGAATGCTTGAAAGACGAAGAGATCCAGCTACACTATGACCTAATCACCGGTAAAGGAGGTTTGTGATAGTGTTCTGTTCTTAGCAGGGAGTTGTTCGAACCCAGACGGTTCGGTAGGGCAATTGTTGAGAGTTTTTCCTTCGAAGTGGTGTGGCAAGGAGGTCAAATCGGTAGGTCGCAGAGGGGCGCAAATCGGAGATGGTCGTCTCAATTACTCCAACAGTCTCCTACAAACCATCGAATTAGTCAATGAGACTAAAATGACTAACCCCAGCAATTGCGTTCGGATTGGGTCCTTTGTGCTGATAACAGCCGACGAGTTCAGATTGGATCTGAGTCTCACAGAGATTGTCAGCCTTAATCTATTCCTGACTATTTGTCTCTCTAGTCTCTTACCCGGCTCACAATATGCTCCAAAAAGTGGGCGTTTTCCTTCCTCTTGTAGATACAATACTCAGCTCTGGCGTCAGAAGATCTCAGCCATTGCAAAGTGGCTGTGGTGCAGGTTCGTCGAACGACCTTTACACTGAATTTGACAAATTAGAAATCGAGTTGGTCCAAGAGTACCTCGTGTCTTCGGGCAACATGGGGTAAGGCGACTTGTGTGCACTCGTTGAGGCCCAGAGACGCACATTCTTCGGCTTATTATCCTCGTTGACGACTTCGAATCGAAGCTGGCCACGACGAACGTTGATGACCAGGAAGCGTCGAAAGCCAGAGAAGGGCTCGGTTGTTCGAAGCAACTTTCCATTACGGTAGATATTCATTCGGACCATTCCATTGCAGGAGTGGGCAATCAGGAGGACCTGCAAGTGGAAGTGTCAGGAAAGAAATTACTCCGTATTGGCAACACCATTTCCCTCAAAAATGTTTTGTGGCGCCAATAGCAGGCGCGGTCGGAAGCCTGAGGACCCGGGCGTCAGCTGTACCAAAAGGAATGCAGCCATTGACGTGGTCAGCTATTTCCGGGACGACTCAGGGCCGTACCCCTCCCCGAAACACACGTTTGTCATAAAGAAGTCAACTCTCCAATTACCACTCTGCAGCGAGGAAAGATCGAAAAACCTACCCGTTGAGTTCGAGTTTTATTGTGTGGAACAGCATAATAATAGCTCAGAGAAGCGTCTTCTTTCGCTGCCAAATCAGCAATTTTCAAGTTCGAATCAGGCAGAAGACGAACCTAAAAGGGTCTCTTTATAACGGCCATAGTACTCTACAAGCCTCTTCTTTTCTCGGAATTCTAGCTTCTTCCGTTCCTTTCTTCTTCAAATCCACTTCTAGAGTACTGTAGGAGGAGGTGGTTCCCCGATAGGAGTCGCGAATGAACACAGTGATGTAGTATTTAAATCCAGATCTAAAAGAGTCTTTGACAATTTTTCAAGATTTTTACCGGATGTTTCTGATAATGACCGAATTGTTGTGACTGGGAGTACAATGGATCGACTCTAATCCCTCATCGAGAAGGTCACAAACGGCCCAGTCGGGGAACCTTCGGGAAACAATAGCGCAGGTTCTGTAGCGAAGGGGATCAGACTCTCTAAAATTCTAATCTTACGCTCAAAACGACAATTACTTGACAATGTCTGCGACCTTAAAAGTGACGAGAGCCTGCTTCAGATCACTATCGGTCTGGTCGACAGCGTAAGCAAGGCGAGTGTCTTTGGGCAGAGGTGGATACATGTCGTCCATAGCTTCTTGGGAGGTCGAGAAGAAAACTCGAGCTGAAGCTGGAGAAGAGGCTGTCAGCACCAGAATCAACTGCTCTAAATATTTCTTGATCCTTTAATTTTGACAGGCAGTACCGGCATCAATGTGACGAGCGAAGAACTTCATACGGATGTCGTCTTCTTCTCCGGCAATGAGACGAGCATGGGGAAGATCTCCGACGGATTCAAACTTCCGGAGTTGCATGAGCTCTGAAACGTTATGTTTTGTGTCCTTTTCAGATGTCAATTTAAAAAGTGGAAGCCCATCCATATGTCCAGGCAACGGACAAGTCCCCTGGGGATCTCTCTACCCAGGAACATTTGATCGTCAAAAAGTGATAAGAAGGAAGCAGTTACACCGTATTTACGTCACAAGCTCGGATATAGCAGCCGAGTAAAAATAGCTACAGGTGTCAGTCGGGCCAGGTGACTTTAAAACTGCCAGCAAGAGTACGGTGGAAATTGAGAACTTGAAAATTCGCAGAAACGAACCATCATCGTCGACGCTGAACAGACGCCAATGAACAGAAGCCCCGCAAGGTGTTACATAGATGAAAAGAGGATCATCACGATCTCGACGGTGGAGAATAAATCTAAATTGGTCTTGATATTGGAGAATTAATGAAAAACCTCTGTTCTAGGCCATGAGTCACATCGGTACTAACTTCTCTTCCTTCACGCAGAAATTGGACTACAGGAAGGATGAATGAGGAGACTGTTGCTAGTAGAAGGACATAGAGAATGATATGTGGGAGTCCCATTTGGAACTCTGGAAATTCCTGATAAAAGGCAGTTAACAGCTCGTTAAAGAAGAAGGATAAATAAGTTGTGTTTATGAAGTGAAGGATCGATGGCGCTCACCCTGGGGACAACAACAAATAACCATTCAGAGCGACAACAAAGCGAAGAATACACAGGGAGGATGACAAATTGTCTCCCTCAGAATGGAATGAATGGAACTTGCTTCTTTGCAAGGCTGCAAATGGCTGATAAGGAGTAGGACGGAAAAGTGTGTTGTAGCCGGAAGCCAGCAGGGGGCAAAGACAGATCTCCCGGGGTGTGGAACGAGCGATGATCCGGATGTGACTCGTGCCGGTATGAGACTTAAATATATGCGGTGTGAGGAATGTTCTGAGGTCAGGATCCGCCCCTGATCCCCTCTGGGGAATTTGAGGAATGCACGCTGGGCAAAGACAGCTGCCTCGAGCATAAACCTCGAAAACATCCGTGATTAATACCGAACGCTTGAAAAACCTGCAACACGGCTCCGGAAGAACTTTACTGGCGACGTCTAACGGTTATGAGGGGAAAGGCATTTAGACCGACGGAGGAATGTCGAGTCAGTTGGATGTTTATTGTTCCGAAGAGAGGCTATTTATAACGAAACACTTTTACTGTTTCTCCGAAACTCATTTTCGAGTCTCGAGAACCTAACAAACGACTTCAACAAACCTACATAGTTCTGACCAGTTTACTATTTTTCGACAAGTTGAGCCAAATCAAGGAAACAAACTGCAAACAGTTTCTCTACCAGCCACAAAACAGTTAGCCTCGTTTCTCCCTCTATTTGTCTCTTTCTTCCAGACAGGACGAATGTTGTTTTGATCAAAAAGTCCAGGGGAGTGAGTATTTCCCGAATAGATTTAAGAGTCATCAGTGGTCGTTTATGACTGTCTTGTTCTTCTTTTGATTAGAGATCGAGAGTGAACTTGTGATATTGGAAACCAGTCAGGGAGTCCATCAAAGAACAAAAAAAAATCAGAATTTTCGCGAAGAACATCAACCCCCTTTGGACGGAACAAAACCGCTGTTCACTCAGTCGCATCCTGTTTTTTAGTTCGCGTCCATGCCGCTTGTCAAGGTGCGCCTCTTGTTGGCCATCATGTCGAGCTCGCAGGAGTGACATCGGAATTCGAGGCAGCTCTCGGGTAAGACGGATGACGCGTGATTGCTCCTGACTTGAACCGAGGTTACAACAAATAACAAAATCGGCGACAGAAAAACGGGAATGAGGAAGGAATTTTTGGAATTAAGAGCATCCAAGAAGAATGGCTCAAATACAAAAGTTCTCATGGAAAAATAAAGTGCAAGAACGAGCCAGTCCAAAAATCGAATTTTTGGCTTCGTTTGACCAGAGTCATTACGATGTTTCCAACTTGCATTGATAGCCGCCATAACTCTTATCCCGTCCAGCTATAGATCTTAGCCGAGAGCCTCTCCCGACCACATGAACTGCTAACTACCGCCATCTATCAGGGTCCCATGTGAGTGATCGGAGATTACCACCTGGTTCTCCTCCGTGTACCATGAACAGGTTGTCTGATGACTTCATATGTAGGTGACCTTGAGAAGATGTTACCCTAAGGATCTTCTCGTGAAATTCTCCAAATAGGCGGCCATGTTCGCTGAATTGATCAATCGGTACACTATATAATTCAGCTTAGAAGTGCGTCATATCACTCTCGAAGTTTTGTTTCAATGTTTCTCTTTTTTTCCCCTAAAATTTTCAATCTTCTAGAATGCAACTTCTAAAAGCTCTACTTTGTGCTGTTCTTTTGATTTCTACAGTCTTTTCCCTTCCTTTGGAAGGAGAGAATACCGGCGAAAATAGGGAAATCCAATCCGAAAGGTACTACTTTGAGATAGTTGAAGACATCTCGCTTTTCAGCTTGCATCGAGTGAAACGATGGGGTTATGGCTACGGAGGAGGCTGGGGCTACAGAAGATATGGCTATGGAGGCTGGGGAGGATATGGAAGAGGATGGGGCGGATACGGAGGAGGCTGGGGCTATCGTCCTTGGGGATGGGGTGGATGGTATGGGAAGTAAAAGATAGACATGCTTGTATCAAGTATTTAAAATAAATATTCATTTTGTCTCCTTATTCCAACGTTTATTCAAAGAATGGTTACTCTAATTCGGTTCTCATTAGATGGTTCTTCAATAGATGTTTTTTGATGTTTTTTTCCAAAAAACGTTGAGATTTCATTTCGATATGTTGGAATGTAGAAGAGAGCTGTGAAAGCATTGAGTCCAGAAATAATCAGATTGATAATATAGTTGAGAGAATTTAGGACCGGCGAAAACATCAGGAATTGAGAGAAATGAGGAATATAAGCAAAAGATACATAAAGAAGGCTCGACAAAAAGTTCAAAATCACAATAAACGTTTGTAAAGTTAAAGTCTGAGTCTTGGTTGTAACTAGATTCTCCTCTTACTTTGACCAAAGAAATATGCATATTCCTAGTGGCTGGAGACATTTCTGAGCTACTGATCTCATGAAGAATCCGAGAAATGCTTCTTGACAAATAGATGGAGACTCCAGTTGAACAATAAATAAAGAGGGGAGTCACAATGGCTGAGCCCAATCCCTAAATTTGACATTAATCGTTTTGACTGGACGCTAACCCCCCATGAATGAGGAATTATTGTGAAGAAGGACACGATTTCGTTCGAAGGCAAAAAGAGTTGTTCAACTAAAGAATCTGATCCATTCGTCACTCCCATTTCTTTTGGAGTTTCATATTGAAGAATCTGAGAATAATTCATTTGGAAAAGAGCCCTACTAATGTAATTAAAGCTGGGATGTAAGCCAAAATTGCGACCAAAACAGCCATCGAATATTTGAACGTTTTCCGAAGGAGAATCCTCCTTCTGACCATTAGAGAAGCCATAATTACAAAAGAATTGTTGAAAATAGCGTGTTGTCCGATTCTCAAGCTTTGATAGCAGACTTCAACGTGCAAATATCTACAGTAGCCAAAAAATATTGTCGGTTTAGATATAGTTCCAGCCGGCAATGAACTAAACAAATAAAATAAGAGAAAAGTAGATCTACCAAGCCATCGAGAACCACATTCCAAATGATATGATCAGATCGCAAATGGATAAATCAATTAATAGAATATTATAGGGTCGACCAATCTAAAAATTCCTACAGTTAATTTAAAACGCTTACCATATGACTGGCTTTCTTGAAGTTTAAATACAGTAAGACTAGGATTGGAGCGATAGCAAAGAAAAATAAAATATTCCAGCTGAGATAAAGCACCAACATTTTAGAACCAATGAAAGACCAGTAGATGTAGCAAAAAAATGGTCGAATCAGAGTCATCTCATTATTGCAATTGAACGGGCTTTTTGAACGACATTGGTTCAGAGTAGAGCCAAAAAACACTTGATGCTAATTGTTTATTTTCTAGTGGGTAGCATGATTTGGAATCCGGGGTTGCACTCGTAATGGAGGCAGAATTTCGTTGGTCTCTTGAAATCTGAATAATCTAAAGACAACACTTCGATAGCTAGGTATATACAAAAGCGCCGTACACGAGTTGAGACAAGGAATCAACAAATTCAACAAATAGTTCAACGAATTTCCAATCGGCGAAAAATTAAGAAACTTGGATAAATGAGGGATGTAAGTGAATGTGACATAGAGGATTCCTGATAGAAAATTCAAAATAACTATCAGAGTTTGGAGAGCTAACGTCTGAATTTATTTCGTTTTATCAATCTTGAGATTTCCTACCTTAATCAGAGAAATATGAATACTTCTGGTGGTGGGCGACATATCTGAGGAAGTGATTTGATTCAAAAGTCGAGAGAGACTTCGCCACAAATAGATCGAGATACCCGTTGAGACAAACATTAGAACTGGAGTGATGAAAGCAGAAGTTATCCCCTATAAAAACTCCTTTAGCTGAGAGTCTCGTTTTACCTGCCAAGAATGGGGAAACAAGGTGAAATATCCGACTTGCTCACCTTCTGAGAGTTCAAAGTTATTAATGAGAGGATCGGTTCCCAGAATGATCCCCATTTCTTTTGGAATTCCATATTGTAACACCTGAGAGTACAGACGCTGTGAAAAGCACGTACCAATGTGATCAAAGCTGGAATATACGAGAGAATAGCTATGAGAAAAGTCGCAGAATATGTGAGCTTCTTTTGGAGTAATACCCTTCTTCGAATCACAAATGAAGACATAATTACAATCGCGTTATTATAAACCAAATGCTGGGATATTCTAAGACTTTGGTAGCAAGTTTCCACATCTATCAGCTGGCAATAGCCGAAGAAGATTGTTGATTTGGAGCTTTGTCCAGCCGGTAAGGAGCTGATTTCTAGTCTTTGGTCGTTTAGAGCCACTTACCAGGGCATAGCAAACCAGCTACCAAAGGCAATTATCAAATCTCCGATAGTCAAATCTATTAGAAGAACATTATATGGTCGTCCGATCTAAATGACTTTTTAAAAGGGACTGAGACCTTCAATTACTATATGATTAGCTTTCTTGAAATTAAGATAAAAAAGGAAAATATTTGGAAAGACACTGAGAATGAAGAGAGTATTCCAAATAATATAGAGGAAGAGAGACATAAAAATATTTCTTCCAATCGGTGAAAATGTGAAATTTTAATCAAAACTCTAATAAATTATGTCCGCATGGGGGCTGTTAATCTAAAAGGTAACAATTGCCTGCCAGTTAAAGTGTTCTGTTCAAAATCAACAGATGAAAACTCTTTTGGAGGGCAGCAGACTGTAATTGGAGGCACAAATACAGAAAAAAAATACTCGCCGAAGTGTGTAATTTATTCTTCTTTCGTTCAAGGTTGAATACGCAAGATTACAAGAAGTTGTCAATATTTTTTGATAAATTTTCTATTTGCTATGACGCCGTAGATCCGTCACGATTAGATTACAACCAGCAGCTTTTCACATGCTGATCTTTTCTTGATCCACTACTCAGAAAAGCACGAGCCGTTTTGAATAATTCACGCGAAACGACTTTTCAAGAAACTTTTGTTTTATCTAAATAAATATCTTCGTACAACATGGAATATTAAGCAAATTGAGGCTGAACTAATCGACGAAAGCAAGAACGCCTCGCTGCAATACAGCACAGAAAGATGAGTAAGAATGTGCCAATTTCATTAGAATCCAATTCAAAGAAACTTATGCAGAAAGACGGCTTATTGAAGCAAATTATTATGGAAGAAATTGCTTAAGGATTTCTATGAGGAATTAGGCTTCGATAGAATATTCTGGATCAAAGCATCCGTTTTGTTTTGTTCCACCTCCCTTGCAAGTCGCATGGCTTCAAGTCTGACCGAAAGTAGATCTTTTCCAGTTGGTAACATTCTGGAAAGAACTATGAGCTAGAGAGAATAGAAACTCACTCTTCTGTAGTTGGAAATAGACGGGAATATAAGCTGAGAGTTTGGTTGTAAATGCGAATAGCTTCACAGGATTGTTGGAGAGAAGAAAAGGAATTGGGATCTGGAGTCTTTTCACTTAGCATTTGGCAATGCGAAAGAAAGAGAATCCTGGAGGACTTTTATCGCAACGCGAGATCTTTCTTGATATCTCTTGCAAATCTCACTTGGAATCGCTTTTTATACTTTTTTTGTCGAAAAATCTTCTCAGACACAATAAAATGAACGTTTATTAAAATCAACCCGTAGATTTCAACCTTTGTGTTCTTCGTTGAGAGTTCTGATATTCTCATATTCCAAACTACCAATATCCTGAGAAATTTGTTGGAACAAGGAAAAAGATACCATTAAATTGGAAATAATATATTCCATTCGTTCTATTCGTCTGGTTCTCTCTTCGGGAACCATGGCTCTTGTGATAAAAGTCAATGCTCCTTTGAGTTTCTTCTGGACATGCAAGCAGACGTCTGATGTGTGTTGACTCAAATGAATATCTAGAGACTTTTTTAAATATTTTAAATGAAATCTACTGAGTTGAAAAAGAGCCATAGTTTTCATGATACAGTACTCTTCAAAAGTGAGATTCATTTCGAACATTGGAATGACCACTTGATCAATGATTCTCCGACAGACCACTCCATAGACTCTCTCCAATCTATAATCCACAAAAAGTAGCGACATAAAAATGAGAAATTACATGGGATGGAGATTGGCATACTCATAGGAACTATAGGGGAGATAGGAGCCGTTTCCCAGTGGAAGACCTATCCTTGCTTGGCCATTCACATAACATTTGTAAGCATGTGTCATCCAACAAAAACCAGGATAGTTCTGCTTGAATAAAACCGCCTACGCCTTGACCTTTAGTCGATAAATTGAATGAAAACCTGATCTTCTCGAGGCAAAGATGTGTATTCGGGAATTCCGGTAGCCCAATCTGTGTGGAGGAGGAAAGTGCGCGACCAAAGAGTACTAATATCGCTGGGATCTACCAATTTCATACAACTCCAATCCATCTAAAAAGGAGGTTTTGGAGAGAAAAATATACTTTACCTCGTATCGTTTGACTGGATTATAATTGATAGTTTCATTGTTATTCCGTTCTGACAAAGGAATGGAATCGGACTCGAGAGAACCGAGGAAATTCATGAAACGATCGTAGCCGGGATCTCGAGAAATATGCTGGGAGGAATTGTGTTGCATCGTGTTTTCTGAAAATAGAAGAAATGTGAAAAAGTTGAAAAATAATTAACGAGACCTTACGCGATCCGGCTTTATCTGCGTTAGTGCAGGTTTTGTGAACAAGGCTATCTCCGGGATGATCTCGACGACACGGGTCAAATGGACAGCAGCCTCACAAAACGAGGACGAAGGGGGGATCCCCTCAAACCGGAAGATATGACGTCACATTTGACTGTAAAAGTTTTGTGTACAACGTGACTAACCCCAACGGATACAAGATAAGTCGTTTCTCTTATCGCCGTGTTGCTCTACGACCTGCCAAGACGTTGAAAATCGTTCATGAACTAGTATCTCTACTTCTCACCAGGTCAGTTTGTGTTTTGTACGGCCACGTCACACATTTCTTCCTTTATCAAATCCTTTTTCCAGTTATGTCTACCCTTCAGGTCAGTCAACTTCCTCCAAGTAGCTCGCAATCTTCTTCGCCTTCGAAACCAATGTGAGTATCTTTATCTCCTCTTTTCTGATCCAGTTTAGACTAGGAAATGCTCTCGTCGAAAATATAGTTCTCCAAGAGATTTCTGGGAGTATCTTTGAAAATAAGTAGCTCTTATCTATTCTAATTTATCTCGGTTTCTAGGAACACAATGCATCCGCTGCTCTCCTTCAGATTGCGTCATTTAGAAGACACTTTCAAAGACCAAAGCATTTGGTTTCAGAAATAACTTTATTACGGGTTTTTGTATAAACCTCTTCGAACGGAGTTTTACAGTCGATCTTTTCCAAGTCGGTCATCAATGATCAAGGCAATCTCGCAATTTAATTGCAGAAACTTTTGCAAAGACTTTTGCTGGGGATTAGTGGACAACGGCGTTGTTCTGGTTTGTGGATCTGTCTATGACTGTTATGGTTGAAGCGCTGGAGGAAGCGTTCTTCCAGAAGCGACGATTGATTTCTCTCCGGAGCGCGGAGCTCAAGAGTGGGAGCGTAATCGTGTTGAGACAAACCATTAGGAAGAAATAACTAACGAACTAAAAGATCAGATTGTGCTCGACTAGAAAGAAAACTACCTCGTTGTAGATGAATTCCAAAAAAGGATTTGTAATTTGAATGTCGAGTAGAGAAATAAACCCGTATAGAGTCTCCATTGATCCAAAAATTACGTTGATAATTTCAACCAGAATTATGCTCTGAGCTTTGTTTATTTCTCTTTTCTTTGCCAACCTTCTCTGGGATACTCTTTGTGAAATTAGCATCAGTTTTTGATCGAATTCCAATTATTGTGATTATCGACATGGAGCCGCAGAGTACAGCTTGAAGAACAGTCAAAATGGAATCCATAACCCTCGTTTTCTAAAGATTTGGATCGAGGAGATATTAGAGGTCTTACTGCAATAGGATCGACTCTTTTCAAATACCTCCATCTTCCGATACTGTCTTGGACGAAGATAAACTCAGTGAATAGAAGATGAGAATAGACAATAATTGGGATAATGGAGATCAGAAAAATTATTCCAAAGGTGATTTTGCGCGTCCAGAACTTGATTTCTATTCTTTTCTACAACCCAGAGTCAATACCTGCCCGTGGAAGAATGGGAACCAAACAGCTGTAAATTGAAATAATGACATGAAAATGTTGCCAAGAAGATGAATCGTATAATTGGACCCAGTGATGGCTGTAGTTAGCTGTAGGAGCCATCCATAATTTGGGCCCATGCCAACTCGTTGAGAGAATCGAATGTATTCGATTGCAATGGCATCTATGATGTCCGCTATCCCTGCAGAAGAAAAAAGTTTGTTTTGGTTCCAACTAACCGGTTGCGATAAACATTTGGTAGTATGGCGAGCGAAGTTTTCGGTTTTTCGAAGTACAAAGAATAAAAACGACGTAGATGTACAAAATGATTATGGCGATGTAGATTGGAAACCAGACGTCACAAGTATAACTCCAGTAGATCTCATAGCTCTTCGGATAGGTTCGATTATTCAGGCTGAGAGTTGTTTGAATTGTAGTTGGAGGTTGAGTAGTTCCAGACATTCACTGTTTTTTTCTTTTATCGGTTGGACCCAGTAACCGCCAATTTCTGTGAATAGCTATCAGAAAATCTAGTAGAGTTGAGATCAGAAAGCCGTCTCAATGCGTCAGAAGACGAAGAAGAGAGCTGAAAAAAGATCTTTAGCAGACGAAAGGGAACAGTTGATAATTTTCACGTAACTGACAGTTTTAGAAAACATTTTTAAAAGTTAGCGGAAGTTAGTGAGAAAGTGTCGGCGGAACCAACTTTGGTGCAAGATTGAGTTCCAACTTTGAGAAGAATAAAAAATTACAATAATTCAGTTTTTTTTCAGCGGAGGTTAATTTGATTTTGATGGCATTTCTCTCGAGTTTGTCAAGATCACTTAAAAGTTCAACACATTTCTGCAGAAGGAAAGGAGCTTTTATCTAGACTAATGTTCGAGAGACGCTAATTAGATCATCTTCTTGCAAGTCTGAAAAAGACCGCTGGAAGCAAAGTAGCACAAGACCTCTTGAATACAAAAACCAGATAGCTGATCTTTATTCCTTGAACCGCGACTTGACATCGAACATTGAATTTCCCGCTTTGAGGGGGTGCGAATTCTCACAGGTGGTTTGACTTTTTGGCCTTTACAGATGGAACTCAACAAATATTCAGATAATGTGCAAGGGAATCCATCGCTCCAACTTCTAACAATTGGAAATGGACATTTTATAAATTTTCCTCTCTTTTTTTAATTTCGACTCTTTGGCAAGGACACAAAGTCGCTTTAGGGATCAACCGGGCTGCGGCCGGGACATCCGTCCGCCTGCTATTGATTGCCAAATCCTTCATCCTTCATGTTGTCTCTTTCTAAGGATGAACCTTATTCTGACTAGAGTGAATTTACTTCTGCTTCTTTATTCTATAACGAGTCAAGAGGTATGGAGGCAATTTTAATCAAAGATGAGCCTTTCGAAGAGATTCAAGATTTTTCTCGTGAGAATTTTTAATGAGTCCTAGATTGGTTTAGATTCTTCTGAGAGCAGCTTTGATATTGTGAATTTTTTGAGTGGAACTAGAAAGAAATCTGAGACGGATAATAAGATGTATGATGCTATCCGAGTACCCGCAATATTGGGTAAGCACGAGGTTCTATACTACCGGTAAAAGGTCTTTTGTCTAAAAACATTTGTAGACTTTATGATGAAGCAGATTTGTGTTATTCATTTCAATGGAAAAGGAGTACTAAAGCGGGAACCCAAGCCTACGTCTGTAGTTCCTGTAAGCTAAAAGGAGTCACTACAAAGATCGATGTGAGTTTTTTTAATATTTAATTTTTTTATTCAGGTAGTAGATTATAAATTTGTCGGAAATCCAGCCGGTCTTCCACATGTTTGTGAGCCAATCTATTGGCCATCCGAAGCAGCCAAACGCCGATTTTTCTATGTGACTAAAAAGCTTCGTTCGACTCAGAAAGTGCCTACAGAAGCAGCTGTTGAATCCTCTCCTGCTCAATTATATCGGAATATAATCCAAGAAATTATGGATGACATTACGCTGAGTGGGAATTTTTGATCATTGTTGGCATTTTTTGATCTTTGACTTGTTTTTCGAAATACTCTTCGGTGCTCATGATCTCAGGTCAAAGAGGACCAAAAATGCCCTCTAACGAGTACATTTCACTGTGCAAAATGTTTTTATTTTTCAGCCCAACAAGAGAAAATAGCTCAAGCATATGCCCTTGGGCCATATGAAAAACATAGAAGAGCCATCTCTCGGGCAGCCAATTACAGCCAAAAGGTGATTCTCCCATCTGCCAAAAGAAAAAATGCAGTCGCATTTTCAAAAGAAGAAATAGCGGATGGACTAGTTGCTGTCAACAAATTGCTAGAAGCTATGAGGAGCCTCCGGGAAGATATGAAAGAACCTCCTTGTAAAGTTCAACGACTTGAGTGAAATATTTATTTGGGAAAATAAATTTTTTAACCTATTTTCAATGTTCTCCTCGCGTTCTATTCTCTAGAACATAAGATTTCGTAGGCAATAAGAAAATGGAATTAGTTCGTTGCCGCTCCAGCCATTATTTGTGTTCGTTTGGCTGAGATTACCGTAAAAAGAATTCTGTTCTTTCCATTTTCTGGCCTCTCGAAATAGCCAAAACGTACTTTGATTTGAACTCCTTTGACCAATCAACGTCTTCTTGTTCCCTTCGAGCAGACAAACAAAAACAGGCTCAAAATTGTCGATCTCAACATAAGATATATGCCTCATGATTAAACCACGCAGTTGAAGACGTCTTGATTGAAAGACTCGACTCAAAATATTGATGAATGGTCGTTAATTTTCTCTTTCTTCATAATTTGGGTATATAAAGCCGTTCAGAAGCGAAGTGTCTCATCGGCCATGTCGTTCAAGTCTAGCTCTTCGTCTCTTCAAAAGAGTACAACTGCCCCAACCAGTGGCTCCAAGTCTACTCACAATCCTATCTCTACTCAGATTTCCAAAGAAAGAACCAATACTTCTTCCTATCCATCCATGATCTCCTCAAAACCCGAAAAAACGACGACTCCAATCATTACCAAAACTGAAAAGAGTCCAGTAATGACAACTAAATCCTTGATCTCTGCTCCCAAGGACATTTCCCCGAAGACTTCTTTTGCTACCAGTCCTCCGAAGAAGATCAGCTCTTCTGAAAAACCACATCCTGGATTGATAATTTCTTCTCCGAAGAGAGAAAGAGCTTCTTCTGCCTTCATGGACAAATCAATGCCAGCTCCGATCGAGACCACGGCTCCTGTAAATGTCATGGTCACGGGGGCCAGTCGAGGCATTGGCCAGTTTTTAGTTGGAGAGTTCTTGAATAATCGAGACATCAAGCGAGTCATAGCAACAACTCGCAGAAGCGAAGATGCTACGGTAAGACTTTCAGAACTAAAAACACGCAGCATTTTTGCAGGACATCAAAAAGAAGTTCAATGACTCTCGCTTGATTGTGGTTCTGATGGACGTGACGGATGACGACTCGATCGAAAAAGCCTACGAATCTGTAAGTGAAATGAGAAACTTTCTAAGATTTTTAGGTCGCTGGGATTCTTGAGAAGGAAGGTCTGACCATTTTAGTCAACAACGCCGGCTGCCAAATCCTTTACAATGCTCGGGAAAAGCCAAAAAGAATCGATATTCTCCGCCAATTTGATGTCAATTCCGTGTCTCCAATTATCGTCACTCAGGTAGTTTAGACAAAAACAAATTATGTTTTAGATTTTCCTGCCCCTACTTCTGAAGGCAGCTGAGCGAAATCCATCTACGGAGCTCAGCACCAATAAGGCAGCAGTGATCAACATTTCCGATGTGACTGGCTCTATTGCTTTGAACAATGCTGATACCATCATTCAGAACCCACTGAAATTGGCCTATCGGATGAGCAAGGTTCTTCTACTTTTCTCCTTTAAAAATTCATTTAGACAGCTCTCAACTCATCCACTCGAAGTCTATCTTTGGATCTTGCGAAGGATGGGATTCTATTCGTTGCGCTTTGTCCATCTCAGACTGACATGGGAACTCAAATGACCGAATTGACATTGGATGATTCGATGGCCGAACTCGTTCAGACTATCTACAAGCTTCGCACCAAACATAACGGCTGCTTCATCCAACGCGATGGCAAACCGATTGTCTTTTGAATTCTTAATTTTGTAAAATTTTAAATGAATAAAATATGGCTTTGAATTGGCCTTTCTGTTTCACCTGTGTGCATAAATGAGTATATTCGGCTTGTGAGGAGCGAATAAAAAGACCAACATGCAACCTATGATAATTTATTATTATGTTAATATTTGTATTGCGTTCCTCCTCACTTCACTCACAATGCTTCTCATCATCTACAAGTCTTCTTCCCAGATGAATCAATACAAGAAATATCTGATAAACATTCAAATATCCGCCTTCTTGGAGTCGTTCTATTGGACAGTTTGTTTCGGTCCCTATGCTGAGCCATATCCATTGATTCACATCTATTGCACCGGTTTTTTATGGACTATTTTCAAGGTGTCAACCAATATTGGATGGGTTAGTTATCTCTTCATTTTTTAGTCATAACTCCTCAAGGGATTCTCAACTGTTTTCCACGGAATCATAGGTGGAGCTGTGACTCTCGCATTAACCTATCGATATTTCCTCCTTCTTTCGATGTCTACTATTATAAATAAAATACCGGGTGCAATAATGAAGCACGCGCAGACCAATATAGGTATAGGCATTTATGTCTTTTTTACTGGAGTCACTAGCTATTTATCAGCTAAAGGTTTTTTAAGCACTGACGAAACCAAACAAATCTTATTAAAAGTGTGTTTTTTTGAACGAATTCGTACAATTTTAAAAGGCAGATCCAACCTACAAAGTTCCTGAAGGTTCGATGACTTTTGGGGGGATCTACGCCATCATTTGGAGTGGAAGTCTAGTTGGAGGTGTTGTTTTTACATTTATTGCTTCTTCTGCTATAATCACTCATACCAATCACATTCTGAAGTCGTCAGGAATTAGCCAGAGGTCAGCTCTTATGCATAAAGAAGCAATAAGAGGTTTGATCTTCCAGGTGATTTATTCAGCCTTCGATCAAAAAAATACGTTCAGATGTCTCTGATGTGGGGAGGATGTGCTGTCCCCACATTGATGCTTGGCATTGGCATGGCCATAGGAATTAAGTCTGTTCCTCCCTGGTTTGTCCGATTTGCTGCTTCTTTTGGAGTCGTCTGGTTCAGCTCTAAATCCATAAATTGCTGTATTGCCATTCTCCTCACCACTACTCCTTATAGGTGAGATATCGAGGACTGAGTTTGTACAAAATTTCAGAAGATATTTGGCCTATATGCTCGGCCTTCGTAAGACAGACACCTCAGTTGTCTCGATTAGGTCTCAAAGCTCGAATAATATCAGTAACATTAACTAATCGATTATTTTTATTAAATTGTTTGTTTGAAGGAAATTGTCCTGTGTTTAGCATAAACTGCAGAGAAAACGCTGGTCTTTGTGCTCCATCATACACGTGCATTGGGCGGGTAGTTTACAATTTGCCGTCTCTCTATCAATCACTTTTCTGTTCCAACTTTTTCTTTCAAAATGCAACGCGCTCTTGTTTACGAGGAATACAAAGGTCCTCTTCTAATAAAGAAGATTCCAATCCCCGAGCCAAAAGATGACGAAGTTTTGGTCAATATTCGCTATTCTGGTATTTGTCATTCCGATCTGCACGGATGGCTTGGCGATTGGGCTGAAGTCTGTAAATTACCGATGGTTGGTGGCCATGAGGGAGCTGGAGAAATAGTGAAAGTTGGGAAAAATGTCCAGAATTGGAAGGTCGGAGATAAGGCCGGTGTTAGAGTAATTTGAGATAAGAGTTCCTTTTTTGATCAAATTTCTAGATTTTCAATAAGACTTGTCTCTCTTGTGAATATTGCAAAAAAGGCCAAGACGCTGTCTGTCCTAAATTGAGCAATCTTGGATTCCATGAGAATGGAACCTTCCAGGAATATGTTGCCGTTTGTGCCACTGATGCTGTCAAAATCTCTAAGGACACTGACCTCGCAACGGCCGCACCGGTCCTTTGTGCTGTAAGTTGTTTTCTCGTCGTTTGCCTCATCGATCCAGGGAGTTACTGTGTACAAAGCCCTCAAAGAATTGAGTGCCCAACCTGGTCAAATTGTGGTTATTACTGGCGCAGGTGGTGGTCTTGGATCCTTCGGACTTCAATATGCTAAAGCCATGGGAATGAGAGTTCTGGCTATTGATCATCCAACCAAAGAGGAACATTGCAAAAAACTTGGAGCAGAATGGTTCATCGACGGCTTCAACACTCCTAATATTCCAGTCAAAATCAGAGAGGTTGGTATACAAGAGAAAAGAAGTTCTTTTAGCTTACCAATGGAGGAGCCCATGGAGTGATCAATCTGGCTGTAAATAGTAAGATGATGTCTCAATCGATCGAATATGTCCGCCCAAGAGGAACTGTTATTTTTGTGGCTTTACCCAAAGACTCGGTGGTAAGAGCTCATTCAACTTTCGAACTTTCAGATTTCAATTGATACTCAACTTGTTATTTTCTTGACCATCACGATCAAAGGATCACTTTTGGGCTCTCGATATGACATCGATGAGGCTTTGGACTTTGTCGCTCGAGGAATAGTGAAGATCCCATACGAACTTGTTCGATTGGATCAGGTCGGAGAAATTTATAAAAAAATGGAAGATGGGACTGTCACTTCGCGTTATATTGTAGACTTTTCTTTGTAAAATAAATCTGTTCTCAAACACTCGAACATCCACCACGTGTTGTCGGTGGGGAGGGAGAGCATCAATCACCTCAGCTAGACGCTTTCCACCACCTCGCTTAGATCCTCTTCCAAATGGCCGATCCTTCAACTCAAAGAGCCCTCGTTTATGAGCAATATAATGGCCCAATTGAGATCAAACAAGTCCCTATTCCTGATCCAAAAGAAGATGAAGTTCTTGTGAAAATCCATTATTCTGGAATTTGTCATTCCGATCTGCATGGATGGCTTGGCGATTTCTTCTATCTGGGAGATCTTCTCCCAATTATTGGAGGCCATGAAGGGGCCGGGGAAGTCGTGAAAATTGGAAGCAAAGTTGAAGACTGGAAAATTGGGGACAAAGTCGGCGTCAAGGTTTGTTGTTTTTTCTGAAAGCCATTCTTTCAGCTGTTCAACAACCACTGTCTCTCTTGTGAATATTGTAAAAGCGGACAGGATGCTTCGTGTGAGAAGAAAAGCATGCATGGTTTTTTCCAAGACGGAACTTTCCAAGAATATGTTGCTGTTCGAGGGATTGATGCCGTTAGGATAGATCCCAACACAGATCTGGCAGCTGCTGCCCCAGTTCTTTGTGCGGTGAGTGAGATGAGATTTATCAAAGAAGTTTTGTCGCAGGGAGTAACTGCCTACAAAGCAATCAAGGAATCAAATGTGAAATCTGGACAGATCTTGGCACTCACGGGTGCTGCCGGCGGTTTAGGAACTTTCGCAATGCAATACGCCAAGGCAATGGGCATCAGAGTTCTGGCCATCGACCATCCGAGTAAAGAAGAGTATTGTCGAAGCAACGGAGTCGAGTGGTTCATAGATGGCTTCAACACTCCCGATCTTATTCAAACCATCAGAGAAGTAGGCTTTTTCTGTTGTATAAAAAGTAGACTTTCAGCTTACAAATGGTGGGCCTCACGGAGTGGTCAATTGTGCTGTAAATAATAAGGCAATGGAGCTGACGGTCGAATATGTTCGTCCTCGAGGGACCGTCGTCTTCGTGGCTTTACCCAAAGAATCCAATGTAAAGAATACACTTATCAACCTCATTCTTTAGATTGTCCTCAATACGATCACAGTGATTTTCAATGTCATCACGATCAAAGGCAGTCTTGTCGGTTCGCGTCTGGACACGGAAGAGGCGATGTCCTTCTTATCCAGAGGAGCTATCAAAATCCCGTACAAAATTGTTCGCTTGGATCAGGTCAAAGAAGTTTTCCAAGATATGCTGGATGGCAAAGTGACATCCCGTTGTGTTGTTGATTTGTCTCTTCAATAAAAGCTGAAAAATGATGCAGGGCGTGCAAGAGTATAGTTTCTCTAGGAATGTTTGCTCAATCTTTGGCCTTATCGTCAATGTCACCAAAGCCAACCAAAGCGGTTCATATTTCCTCACCTACTTTCATTCTGCAATGGCGCCTGCCAACATCCTGCTCACAGGTGGCAATAGAGGAATTGGCTTGGGAATCGTCAAGAAGATCCTCGAAGATCAAGATGTCAAACGCGTTTTTGTCACAGCTCGCAAGCCAGAAGAAGCGAAGGTTCGTTTTATCTACCCAGATATAGCCTTTTCAGGAGCTTAATGCGATCACAGATCCTCGTCTCAAAGTCATCCAAATGGAAGTAACTTGTGATGACTCCATTCAAAAGGCATATGAGCAGGTTGGTCTGACGCTAAAATGTCTAAATTGTGAGTTTAGATTGAATCAATTGTTGGAGAAGAGGGACTTAACTGTCTAGTAAGAGAACAATTTATTATTCAAAATGTTTAGATCAATAACGCTGGAATACTAGTTCCATATCCTGTTAATTTGGAAAACCGAGCTGACCTGATTAGACAGTTGAATGTTAATACCGTATCTCCAATCGTCATCACCCAAGTGAGTTTCTTTTGAGAACCAAATATCTTTTAGATTTTCCATCCATTGCTTTTGAAGGCAGCAGCTCGCAATTCTTCTGGAGGACTGAGTACTTCTCGAGCGAGTGTGATCAACATTTCCTCAACTGGAGGGTCGATCACTTTGAACGATTGGAAGAAAATGCCAAAAGAATACGAGACGATGAAACAACCAATCTTCTTGGCTTACAAGGCTAGCAAAAGCGCGTTGAACTCGGCCATGAGAGAGATTTCGAATCTCTACGAGCCAGAGGGAATTCTTGTTGTCAACTTTTGCCCAGGTTGGGTACAAGTTAGTCGAAAAGAGCAATTAATCATGACTTCGTGATTTCAGACTGATATGGGAGGAGAAAAGGCAATATTGACTGTAAATTTTCTTTCATATTTTTTAAAAATATTTTTAGTTGGATGATTCTATGAAGCAGTTGGTCCCAGCTATTCTCAGCCGAACCGGCGAACACAATGGTCTTTTCTTTAGCTACAATGGAGATCCTCTTCCGTTCTAGATTTCTTATTTCAAAATAAAGAGAACTTTGATGACAATTTGTGTTTTCCGTGCTGATTTGTGCTTTCCGTTTCTGTGTCTCACAGCGCGTATGCTTATCGACCGGCCAAGTATATAAAAGCCGCCTCATTTGTGAGATCTCGTCTCGTCATGACTCTTGCTAATATTCTCGTCACAGGCGCCAATAGAGGTATTTTCAACTGAAGATTAAGTGAGTGCAAATCCAGGTGTTGGATATGGTTTGGCCAAAAAATTCCTCGACCAAAAAGATGTGAAGCGAGTATTTGCCACCGCTCGAAGACCTGAAGAGGCTATCGAACTCAAAGAGCTGGCAGCTTCTGATCCCCGTTTGATAATTCTCCAATTGGATGTTTCATGTGACAAATCCATCGAAGCTGCCTATGACCAGGTTATTTGCTCTCCTTCTTTCTAATATTTACCTTAGGTTCAAAAGATCGTAGGTGAAGAAGGTTTGACTCTTCTCATCAACAATTCTGGAATCCTTTTACCATATCCCCACGATAAGCCTGATAGAGCTACTTTAATCAAGCAATTTGATGTAAACGCCGTTAGTCCAATCATCATCACTCAGGTATCTTTTAAAATTAAAAATATACACATTACAGTACTTTTTGCCTCTGATTCAAAAGGCAGCTGCTCGTAGCTCCTCAAAAGAACTCAGTGCTTCTCGTGCCGCCGTGGTCAATATAAGCTCAATTGGAGGATCAATCTCTTACAATGATCCCAAGAATTTCCCACCAAATCTCGCGGAAGTTTTCCCTCCTCTCCTCGCCTATCGGGCATCCAAAGTAAATTATAAATAGATAAAAATATTCTTCCAGAGCGCAATGAATTCTCTCACCAAGAATTTCGCAAACGACCTTCGTGATGATGGCATTCTGGTGGTCTGCTTTTGTCCTGGCTGGTAACCACAGATCAAACTCAAATATTCTTAATTTCCAGGGTAAAAACTGATATGGGCGGCAAGGAACAGGGACGAATCACGGTATTTAGTCATCAGAAAATTAAAATATCAAGCTTAGATTGATGAATCAGCCAACGCATTGGTAGAGACCATTCTCAAGCTGGGAACAGAACAGACTGGAGGCTATTTCCGCCACACGGGAGAAGTGATTCCATATTGATTCTGAAA
Organism: Oscheius sp. JU1382; assembly: GCA_932521405.1. NCBI lineage: Eukaryota > Metazoa > Nematoda > Chromadorea > Rhabditida > Rhabditidae > Oscheius > Oscheius sp. JU1382. The sequence goes on along the minus strand of OW051478.1, from coordinate 5,093,330 downwards.
ATAAACTGATCTCGCTGTTAGTTCTTGTGACCATTGCGGTGTTTGTGCCGCTCATGTGTTTGGGGAGATGACAATTCACCGCGGCATTTATTTATTGAGCGGTCGGGGGAACCCTTTCCTATCAGTTCGCTAACTCCAAAAGAATGGCTCCCGCTAATATTCTCGTCACAGGTGCCAATCGAGGTATTTTTTTATTATTTATCTGAATGGTCGTGATATATTTTTCAACAGTAGATTGTTGGGCTATTATAATATGGTGTTAGCAGCAAAAACAGTCTTCAGGTATTGGATACGGCCTTGTCAAGACTTTCCTCCAAAATAAAGACATCAAACGAGTCTTTGCCACAGCTAGAAAACCAGAAGAAGCCGCTGAACTCAAAGATCTCGCAGCTTCTGATCCACGTCTGACTATCCTCCAGATGGAAGTCACCTGTGACAAATCCATCGAAGCTGCATTTGAGCAGGTGAAAAAGATCGTAGGCGACGAGGGACTCAACGTTCTCGTCAACAATGCCGGTGAGTTGTGTGGCATTCGAGATTCTTATCGGTTTTATTTGTAAAAAAAAGTCAATCTTTTTATCAAATGAAACCACAAAAAGTGGAGAATATTGCAGGAATCTTTGTCAAATATGATCACACTGATCCTCCAAATCGCGCTGAACTTGCCCGCCAAATGGACGTTAATACAATTTCTCCCGTTATTATTTCACAGTGAGTTTTTTTCGCACACAAAAAGTACAATAAAAATTCAGAGTCTTCCTTCCTCTTATCCAAAAAGCCGCCGCAAAGGATTCTTCGTCCGAGTTGAGCACCTCAAGAGCTGCCATAATCAACATCTCTTCTACGGCTGGATCTATCGGCTTCAATGATCCTAAAAATATCCCAGAAACCATGAAAGATGTCAAATTCCCTCCTCTTCTTGCCTACCGTATCTCCAAGGTGCAATTATTGTCTATTATTATCAACTTATTAGAGTGGACTCAATTCCGCCGCCAAACATCTGGCCAATGAGCTCAAAAAGGATGGAATCCTCGTCGCCTCTTTCTGCCCTGGCTGGTAAGAATTTTCTTTACTTTACTTCTTCATCACCACTCAATACAAAGAATTTTGTTTGATTTTCAGGGTACAAACCGATATGGGCGGAGAACGAGCTATGCTGACGGTAAGTATGAATACAACACAAAATATTTTGAAATTCAGTTAGATCAGTCGATGAACGATCTCGTGCCCACTATCTACAACTTGAAGACGGAACACACTGGAGGATATTTCCACCAAAATGGCGTAGTCATTCCCTTTTAGGAGGCCATGTTTTTATATTCCTATCCTTCTAGAAAAGTCATGAGACTATAAAACTTTTAATTATGTCAATTTTACAACAAATAAAGCTAAACAAAAGATTTCCTAAACCGTCTTGTACCTGTCAAGGCATTCTTCATCGTCCAGATTGATCAGATATAGCCGATGGTGGCCGATCTGGACAATCTTGTAAATTACATATCTAAGCATTTGTGTCAAATAGCCAAGCAGACTACACCTCTCATCATTTACAACGGAGAAATAGAAGTCATGAGCTTGTTGCATTTTCTCGTCTGTGGGAATATGAATCTAAAAAGTTCCAAGCCAAAAAGTCCAAAAACCTCCATGTTGATTTGGCAGAAAGTGATGCCGTTTTGATCAAGAGCCCCACCTCTGTAGAACATGGGAAACATTTGATATTCCGCGTTCTCAGCATCCAGCCAAAGAGCATCATAGAACTAAGCCTCCACGTCTAGGGCTAAAAAAGGAACTAACCTTTCGCCGAACAATATTATTAAGGAAATAGAGGAGATCAACATGAACAACCGTCTTGGTCACATATCTGTTGTCTTAAAACTATACAGTATGTAGTCATAGTGGAAAGAGTCTACTCACCAACGAGGACATTTGCCTGTGATATTCCGGCGTTGGCTCCAACTGCAAAGGGAAAGAACGATCCGATTTGAGAATAAAGACCCTCGTTGATATCGACTATCGGATCTGCCCCAAACATCTCGACATTATCCTCCAATTTGTTCTAATTCTCGCATAAAAAGGGGTAAACAATTCGAACCTTTAAATGCTTTTCCGCATCGACGTCAGTTCCAACTCCAATCGTCAATACGACATTTTTGATCGTCTTCTGAAGCGGCAGCAGTAGGTAAGAAGAAAAAGAGACCAACCGGAGAGAAGATGTGATATTTGATTTCGTCTTTATTTTGAAGTTTAGAAATTCGTAGATTATCGCCCAAAATGTCACTACAACTTCCAACAATCGGAGCAATATTATCCCAAGTCTGAGAGAATCTTCGAAAATTCGAGGAGGAAGACTTACAGCTCTGGCGCTGAATTCTACAATCGATAGGTTTTTCATCATACAAGTCTTCCAAGCGATCAGAAGTTCTCTGCCGCTTTTCTAAAAGGACGTATTTATTGTTGAATTGAAGGAGAAAATACCACTTCAGCCTCTTCTGATGAATAACATATTAGAAAATATAATAAAATTATTAAAAGAGAAACGCCGACGCATATCCGAACTGCTGTTGGATTCATGGCGAATACCATATGGTCTTAGTGACTAAAAATCGAGGGGAGAACTCGATACGAGGATCATCCGGCGCCAAACCCAGATTCTTGGCAGGATAGCAGCACCGATCTAGTCACCTGCAGGTGCATTTCCAGAGAATTGTCTGATTCGATGAACAGGATAAATTAGACAAGACTGGGGAGGTCTCGCAATAGTTTTTTTTGTGTCGCCGGGCATCATCAAGCTATATTCAGAGAGGGAATCTAAAGAAAATCTCAGCTATCTTTCTCGCAATTTTAAACAATTGTACTTCAGATTTTCTGGGGGAATATTTCTGGGAAATTTGCCCACTCAATTGCGATATTTCTTGCTATTTCTGCAAACTGAATCAAAAATATTGAATTTTCCTCGTATATTCCAGTTCCTTTTTGCGTTTTGTTTTAAACACGTTGGTTAAAGCACAAAAACTTGTCCTTTGATCTGATCGATTGAGGTGAGATCAACTGCTTTCAAAAAGCTTATCGCGTTGAACTTGAAATCATCACTTTTTTCAAAAACTCCACTTTTCTTTTTGGAAGTTTGGAAACTCCATACAAAGATACATCCATAGATCTCTTCTCGGATGTTTTATTTGAGAAATAAAAAGACTCGAGATGAATTCAAAACTACATCCCCTATGAATGAGTGTCTTCTTAGGATTTTTAGCCTCAAAGCGTTTTTTGCGTTTGATTCCTAAGCACGAGAGGCCTAAAGACCAGAAACCAATAGATTTTATCCCAAGTCGTTGCGTAGCCGTAGATTATGCCTAGATCGATATCGCGTAATAGAAACGTTCAAGTTATTTGCAGAAGACACTGTCAAGTCCAGGCTGTTGTCCTTGAATACCCTTGTCTGGTACTGCGGGCGACAATTATATCTGGTCATTGAGATGGAGTCTGACAATTACTAGGTGAATCACGAGAATCATTCGCCGGCTAATTATACCGACAACACACACTGGTTTTAATTGGGAGTTTTCTTATAAGTCATTTAATAGGATTTATTTCCCTGAAGGATTTGAGCATTGGAGAAGAGAACTTTTCAGATACTTCGTTCTTGTTGGCTTGGAGCGCTGATCTGGAAAAAGACGTTATAAATTATCCAATTTTCGACGGCCAAAACCGGACTAGATTACTCACTCGGATAACGGTGTTCATTGCTTGTTTTGATTGGACTTTTGGCTTTCGGCGAATTGTCTTCAATAGGATCTCTTTGAAGGAGGGATTTAGCCATGCGTAGAGGATAGGATTCACCACATTGGTTGTCATCGAAATGCTGAAACGTTTACTTTTTTTGTTTCTCGGAGAGATCCATGAACTCCCAACAAATTATCTGTTTTGTCTGCATTTGCAGCCGTGAAAATGAAATTCTCTCAGTCGATTTGAGGTTTGTGTTTTCATACTTACAAATGAGCAATCATCGACACAAAGTAGGTGTGATCGGTCTCCTCGCCATCATGGAAAAATCCTTCATTGTATTCAATTATCAGCGTGATGACATTGTGGGGCAACCAGGTGAATCCAAAGATCAAAACCTTGATTGTCGTTTTGTTCGAAACTTAAGATCTCTCTTACCATTGATGCCAGGATCATCGTGGTTCTCCTCTGCTGAGCGATCACATTCGTCCGTTGTCTCTCCTCGGCTGTCGACTTCGAATCCTCATCCACAGCCAGATTGGCATTGATCGTACTGTGTTCCAGCAGTTGACTCCTCTCCGTTAGCTTCTTCAGTTTGGCATCAGCTCTGAATTTCTTTGTTTTTTATAAAGATACTCCTTTACCGTTCACGAAGACGAGAGAAGATCGTATAGTAGCAAATGGCCATAATGGCGAAAGGAAAAACAAATTGAAGAAGAAGAACAGTGAGAGCGTAGCCTTTTCGGAACTCCGGCAATGGCCACTTCTCTGTACAATATTCTCCACAGAGACCTCCGATCTCGACAACATCCATGTACCAGCCATACGGCATACAAACAATGACTGACATTATCCAAAGACATAATGCCACAAGCGAGGCTCTCCTTGGATTCAATGGATGTTTATGAGGACGGACAACAAGATTGTATCTGAAAGATTTGAAGTCGAGTTCCACTGAACCAACCTATCCAGTGCAATGGCGCAAAGCGAAAATGTTGAGACCAAGACTGATGCTCCCTGAAATTATTCTTTGGTCAACGAAATCGCTGGCTAATTCCGTATATAAAAATCCGAATAGATTAGTTAGACTACTAAATTAAATGTTCTGCTTATGTCAACTCTGATCCGATTACTGTAATAGAATCAAGAAAAATACCTGGACAAGAGGAATAAGCTTGCAGACTGGCGAGGCAAAGAACCAAGTCTGAAATATTAAGATCTCTCTCCATCCTCTTTCCTCTCCAATCCTTCGATCTCCTAGTTCTAAGAATGGAAAAATACCTTATAAATGTTGGTAATTGGTGTGATTGGAAGAGATGTGAGACACATGAGGACATCGCCAATAGCCAAGTTTAAAATGAAAATGTTTTGAACGGTCTGAAGATGTCGGTTCCGCAATGTGAGATATCTGAAAAAGTCCTTTACTCGTCAAATAGGGAAGTGCGTAGAGTTCGCCAGGAACTTCCTCGGAGCCACTTCATTGTCACGCAAAGAGACAACAATATACTCACAAAATGGCTATATTTCCAATGAGTCCTAATACGAAGATGTGAAGATACAGTATGCCAAATATGGCCATAATTAGAGGCTCATTCGTTAGGTCAGGATGCTCGTCGATGTAGCGAACACAACTGCCACTTCCACTTTCCATCTGGAAAAAAACAGGAAATTATGGAAGGAAAACTTTATTATTCAAACTTGAAAAGAACCTTTGATGGAGGGGGAAGTCGGGTTTTCCCAGTCTTGAGATTGGATACTCTGACGGGGGAAATATGATTTGGGATTTTGGGAGGACAATAAATGTGACTCTTTTTGGAATAAGTTTGACCTTTTCTGAGAGGAGAGAAGATGGATTGGAACTCAGTACAGCCCGGTCATTAAAAGGGAGAGGGAGAGAGCTCAAGGGGGCGGGAGCAGTGCGCACAAAGAAATTCTTCGACTTCCAAAATAATTCAATTCAAAGAAAATTGGATGGAAAATATGGGGAGATCAAAAGAGAAATATTACTGTAGTCTCCTCTTTGAAATTCTCTAATCAAAAAATCCTGCAAAGAGTTCTCAGAGGCTCACGTCAAGACGAGGAGTCCACCACCCCCTCCATGTCCCGAAAATCTGCGAAAAATTCATCCTACTGCCCATAAAACATTGTGTTTTGGTGCCCTTTGTGGAAGTCTTTGATCGCCGTGGAAAACTTTATGCAAAATTCTCACATGGCTCCCTGAGTTGAGACTCTGTGTGAAAAGAACACTTTTTTTTAATTGAAAAAAGACTTAGTACAAACAGATGATCGGTTCCGCTTTCCAAGAGGACTAATAATTGCGCTGATTTGGTTTGAGCGGAACCCCGCATTTCTTGAGACAAAAGTTCCCTTTTCCTGTTTATGAAACTTCTGAGATCATTTCACGAATAACAGCATCTCTCATTTTGTGTTCATTAGGTCCAAAGGAGATTGGAGAGGACTGGATGAGACTCTGCCGCGACCAAAATAATACATCGGAGTTATATCCTTGACAAATATTTCAGAGACAACAAACTTTCTTTCGGGAATATTGCGGATGTATTTGTTGGTGGAAATTTGTGAAAGTTCAAGGGGGAATCTTAGAAATTCATCCTCTCTCGTAGGAGAATATTCTAATAGATTGAACATCTACAATTTCAATGTCGCTTGGTCTTCAAAGGACGAAAGATGGCGGCGCTAATAAACCAATCGACACCAATTATTGTCTGGGCTAGATTCTCGGAAGAGACCACGGAGTTAAAATAGGAAAAGTATTTTGAAAGAGGGACTCACGTTGAAACCCACGCAAAAGAGGAAATTGCAAAAGTGATCTCTTTGAACATTCACGACTGATGCCGGTGACAAGAACATTTCATTTCAAGAGAGATGTTCGAGTGAGAATGGAGAAGGATTTAAGGGGAGTTAATTGAAAAAATAAATTCGGTTCTTTGAGACTCTAACTCTCCAACTAGTCAACTCTCTCAGACAAGTCTCTTCAAAATTCATGACATAGGAGAAGTAGAAGAATCACTGCCAATCATATTGTGTGTCGTTCTTGGAGACATGAATTGCTCCACAGAGCTCTCCGATTTCAGGGATCCAAAGAACGCCAAACTTCTTCACAGAATTGTATTCTCATAAGGTTCATTAGTTCTGACGCCAATCAGTTTCAACAAAAAGTCAGAATTACTTTCGCAAAACAAAGTAATCCCTCCGATAGGAAGTATTACTCACAAAAGTAAGAAGAAAACACGATTAGAAAAGGTGAAGCAAGCACAGATCACAAATGGAAGAATGTCAAAATAGGGAACTCTTTATGTCTATTACTCCTACGAGCTTTACTAGTTCCGTGACTAATGGGACTTGCTTTATTCTTCTCAATTCGACCGGAAGAATGTCTTGACTCAAGACAGTTTTCTGATGTCCGAATAATGTTTTGTTTTTTGAAAAGCTATCAATCACTTCGACAGATAATTGCTTTAATTGTGACCCAATTGTTTTCGAAGTCTGGCCAGATTTTCGTTTAGATAAGTAGTTTGAAGTAAATTGAAGGCTAAAAAAAGGTAATTGTTGTCACCTTTAAGGATCTTTCGAACCAATTTCTCTCAAGGGAGAAGGAGATGAAACTGACTCTGCGCGTGCTCACTGAGCATTTCTTTCAAATAACAGTCTCAATGTACATTCTAATTGGCTTTGCGAGTGATGGGCTGTCAAGACAAAAAGGTCTTTGAAAAGTGACCATGAGCCAAAGAGGAAGTTCTGACTTAGCTAATATGGTAGAACGGACATCCTGCAGACTGAAAGAGGAACTTCTGAGACACAGAGGAGATCCATTTTCACGGGGGATGGGAAGTATTGCAAAATGACTGATCCATAGTTGTTCTCTTTTTTTTCGAGAAGGAACCTGCGTGTGGTGACTACTGAACCAGAATAAACTGGAAGTTCCTTTTTACTCTAAAAGTTCTCTTTACTATTTGTGGTAGGGGGAAGGAGCCCTTTTTTCAATCCGGTTGTGAGGAAGAGGAGCACAATAGACAGATCGCATTTCCGAATAACATAAAGACAATATTGTTGACTTATCCATTAGTCTTTCCTGAATTGAAATAAACTAAAGAGGAACGGGGAAAACAACGAATTCAATGGGCGTCTTTCTTTTTTGGAGAAGAGACCTTAATGGTGATCAGGGATTACTCGAGCTGTGCCGGGTATAGAAGGGTTTGCTCCGATTAGAATAATCCAGTATTTCACGAACGATTTGAAGAGACAAATAAACAGGAAAAAGGTCAACAAGCCTCGTTGAAATCTCAGATTTGAGTCGAATGTTTTGGCCCAAAGGCGGGAGGGCCAAAGAGACTCCGGGCCCGCTTTTTCCAGCATCTTGCAATTGTTGTTCAATTCAACGCCAAGCAAAAAATGCGCTCTCTGATGTGAAGTTTTGAAGGGAAATCTCTACATTTTGCACAAATCCAAGGGCAGATTTTCCTTTTTCTAATTCTTGTGCTGGAAAATACAAAAAGAGCTCTCAGCCTCTTTATTTCTTTGTGTCTCGATGTGCAAAATCCACGTCAAAAGCTGACCTCGAAATTGGATTATAATTTCTGGACTCTATGACGGAGAGGCCAAGCCCAAAAAGAGCGGGAATTCTCTTTAGAATTTTGAATCCAGAGGAGAAATAAAATATTTGGACCAAGCCCCCCCCCACAATTTGTGCTTCAAATTTGTGGAGATTTGAAGGGAAATGTTACCGGAAGGAGCACAATTTTTGGCGGATATTCTCGAAAGAAATGTTTCTCTCTCACACTTCGAGGATGTTTTGATGTCTCGGAAACTTCATTTCCATCGGGTCGCTGCACTAATAGGAAAAATGGTCTCCTTCCTCAAAATAGGCACTCTGATTGGTTACTGAAATTGACGCCTTTTTTATAAGTTCCCCCATCGGAAATTGTTTACCAATTATTTATGAAAACCCTTCGAAATTCAGACCTAAAAATGATCTCGACGACGCCTGGTTTATCCACTTAATTATGAATGTAAATTGGATAAAACAGACGTTCCATTACAAAGATCACGCGTCTAGTTAGAATTTCGTTCCAGAATTACGTATGTTTTCGAACGAGCGAGCGGAGAGAAGAGTTCAAGTTGATGAGATGTGATTCCTCAGAAGAATGCTCCTTTACAAATTTCTCCCCTATTTTCCCAAGTCCCTGGGAATGAGACTTCCGTATCACGCGGGTCATTCGAGAAGATTTTTTGAAAACTGAGAAAACGCAGTTCCGTCTCATTAGCCAGACTAAAGAATTGAATCCGATTGTTGTACAGCCCACTCTCTATTTCTTTTTGTATGATTCGTCGTCTGATTTTACGCCTGACTTTTTATCGCCAAAGACGTCGAGTACAGGCGTCGAACAGCCAAATCAATTTCCTCTAATTCACTCAAATTACTTACACCCCCATAAATCTAATGACATCTCGGGCCAATGACAGGTGTTCTCTCTCTGGGAACAGGCGTCTGTGGCATCCCATGTCAAAGTAGCTCATTCGGAGTTTTAATTGCAACCGGATTTTGGAACAAACAGAACTAACCTTTGTTTTCAATTGAATTGGTCGAACAATTGTAACCGAATCATCTCTGGTCAAAAAACGCGGTGACATAGTTGGACGTTATGTCTTATATGTCTTGATCTTGGAGAAGATTTTTGGAGAATATTTTGTCTGCATGAAACTCAACTAAAAGGTCGTGAACTTATGAGCTATGCGAACAGTTTCGTGTCTCCAGACATTTATAATTCAGCGGAGGGAGTCTTTTTTGGTTTATCAAAAGACACGTCACATGCATCCGACTGTTTTTGTTAGTTCTGACTGTGTGGTCAATTAATGTCAACTGCAGGTTGCGGTGAAGACAACTCCCAAACTTTTTAATAATTCATCAGTTTATCAAAAAAGGAAAGATTGTGTTCGGGGATAAGGAAAAAATTCAAAGAACATACCTGTAGGGTCTTCAAGAGGTTGAGTTCGACGAGTTTTCGTCGCAATTCTATCAGCATCTTCGTTCTGTTTTCAGTCTTGAGAACATTTCTCAGAATTTTTAGATCTTCTGGATCCGGAATATTGTTGAAGGACATGGCTGTGGAATGTGCTCTTGGTGGCCAGTTGGACGGGGCGGAGTCGGGCTCGTTTTCTCCTCGTTGTCGTTACGCCTGTTTTTAACAGAGACGGGAATAGGCTAAGATCCTATTTAGATGAGGTTAGCCGCTGAAATAAAAAATCTCTCAACTGGAAAGAGAGGAAATTATTCTCGGAAGTAAGGAGAGAGAAAGAGAGAGAGAGTGGATGTCAGACCTCCCCGCCTTCTCATTATTCAGCAGTCTTACCCATCAAGCGAACTCATTTATCAGACTGTCTGCTGACTAGTCGAGTCCCTTAGGCTCACAACAATTATTAAACACAATAACTAAAAGAGAGGACCAAGGATCCAAGAGAGAAAGAAAATTGCAGCAGCTGATAGGCGAAGAGGAGGTTCTTACATAGCTAATGGACAACATATGATAAATTTTAATTTCGTTTTTCAGGCTTTGACAAATTCGAAAAACAGAGACAAGAAATTCCTGTATGAACGTCGTGAACACATTTTTCGTAGAATGACCAATTTAATTGCAAGGAGCTTATTATATCCAGGGTAATGGAGCTTTTGTTTATATAAGGGGAAGATTCTTCATAAAAACAAAAGTACTCGTTGAGCTTATTTCTCCGGGAGATAATGAGTTCGACTGGTCCGAAAGAAGAAATTTTGAATTTCTAAGAGTGGCAGCTGCTGAACTACACCTACAATCCAATTTTACGCGGAAGTTTTCCAATAAAATTTGAAGACATCACAGAAAAGAAAAACAAGTTCCTAATTCAGCCATGTAAAAGAAAGAAAGAAAAACTATTAATTAGAGAGAGAGAGAGAGAGAGGCACATCTTTCGAAAAAAAGAGGAGAGAATTCCGGGTGGGTGAGAAGTGAAAGGAATTAATTTGTTGGAAGATAATTGATGTCCTAGACGATTCATAAGAAGGCGACTCTAAATTATTTATCTGTCCTCACCCTTGGATTGTAATTAAAAATTTTGGCTAAAAAGAAAACGGAAATAAAGAGGTGGGTGGCGCATCATTTCTGTGTCATCTCATTTAAGCTTCTTATGTGATTCGACAGAGTCACTTAGAGAGAGAGAGAGAGATTGTGGTTGAAACAAAATATCGGAAGTATAATGTTCAACAAATCGTCACCGAATAATTTATAAATGCATTAACTAGAAATGTAGCATTCCACCGTGTGAGTCAGCATGAAAATTCAGGAAGCCAATGACTCTAATTACGACGTATTCCATTAGTCTCAAATGGTCTCACAAAAGAGGAATTAAGACAAATAAACCTGGATATTTGAATTGTTGGGATCGTTCCTCCTTTGTTTCTCATGTTGAACAAGGCTTTGTACATCTGCTGATCGCTCAAGGAATCAAGAATAAACAATCAAGCTAAAAAGAAGAAAAACCTTCTTCTCTTCTCTCGCTTGTGGCCAAAGATCTTATCCAGAGCATAATGGACTTTGTTCAAGAAAATTACTAAGACGCCGTGTAATCCTCAATTTCCCCTTGGATCCGGAACAACGGAATCCACGAGGGAGGAAGTTGCTAAAAAGCCAAAGTTCAAACAACTGTACCATTTTCCACAGTGACCTTCAAGCGTCAGATTGTTAATTCTGCGGGAAAAGAATGCAATATTTAACCAGGCATATCCGCAGGCACCAGTTTTCCATTGTTAGATCTCGCTTTCACTGATAGGCCATGCTTGCTCTGGTTCTGCTGACCTCTTTCTTCCAACAAGCCACAGCTCAACCACTCTGTACCTTCGCCTACTCCCGTAAGAACCCTTTGTCTATTCTCGATTAGCAACAAATTAAAGCTTGTGACCCGCAAGATCCAGTCACTGGGGTTTGCCTCGATGCGCCAGGACAGCAATGCTACATTGACATCGACAATATCGTCTATTGTTGTAAGTTTTTGGGAGGGAAGGAAAGTGCAAAACGGCCAGACAAATAGAGGGAAGCGTTCTTTAAAATAGGGCAGGGCCACCAGCCATCAAAAGTCATCATGGCTCAGCTTTTTTTGCCCATTTCATCAAGTTGTTCGCCTACCATTTTCACTTCCCGGTTCATAATAATATTTTGCTGTGGGCAAAGAGAAAATGAGGTCAAATTCTTGCGTCAGGTGAGACTTTCACTTAATATGGGAAAATTAAGGGGTTTTTTTTCGGAATTAAACTCTAAACTCGAAGGCTGGATAGAAAACTGGTGGGCGTTCATTCTTTGTTTGTGTTTGATCCAAATGTGTGATCAGAAATTACTTCCTTAAAGGTGTTCCTCCACCAGTCGGCCCAGCCACAACAACTACTACAATTGCGCCTTGTACTACAAAAGCAGCACCAGCAGCTCCAGCACCGTCTCCACCACAAGCACCTCCTCCATCTTCAGTGAGTTGACATCAATCAGAAAGGGGAAAAGAGTTATTTATTGTCCGCTTAGAACCATTAAGTCTCAGGCAATAACAAGACATTAATATTGGATCACTCTCTCTGGAAAATACCTTGAAATGCTTCACTTTGCAGGGAATATGTGCCGATGTGATGCCCTGTTGCAACCCAAACTACTGTGCCGCCTATCGCACTGAAATGTCAAGGATTTGTCCCAGAACCTGTGGCTATTGTGTTGGTCCAGTCGGTAATAACCCTGACTCAAATGCGAATTCGCTTTAGGCTCCAGCAATTCATTGTCGCTAATGGGTTGTTCCGACTTAATAACCACTTGCAAACAGCAATCTTCTCTTTGCACGGCCGCTACTCACAAAGATCTTATGAGATGGTTCGTTTGGAAATTCCTCTTTGGACAATTTTTATAGGCAGTGCACTTATACATGTGGTTATTGCACATCTTGTGTGGATCATGGAACAAAGTAACTGCAGCTCAAACTTGAAAAATGATGTTTAGATGCGATGTGTGGGCGAGAAACGGATTTTGTAACAACAATGTCTATGCTCTTGACCAGATTCGAGCTTTTTGCGCTAGGACGTGTGGATATTGTGGAACGACTACGGTAGTTGCTCCAGCTGCTGCAGCTAATTGTTTCGATGCTAATGCGAGGTAAAAGAGCTTCAGAGATTAGAAAGAAAAGAATTCAGCTGTCCGACGTGGATAAAGAACGGTTTCTGTACAAATACGTATTACACACCGGCTCAGAAGAAATCTTATTGTGCTAGATCATGTAATTTGTGCTGAAATTGGTAGCTGTGTAATAAATAATTCATTTGCTCATTTAAAGCTCTTTATTATTATCCTAAGAAATTGCTTGGCAATGTGGCGGTCTGAAGCGACTGCAAAGCATCTCCATTGAAATATTTTGGCAAATATTTGAATCCCAACACGTCGCCATCAGGGGGTACTGTAGGATTGATAAGATCATTGATTTGGAAGTAATCGTCTTTGGGTGGAATCGTTGGAACCAGAGTAAAGCCAAATGGATTGTAGCCTTGTTCGTGCGCATGTTCTAGAAGACTTTTCAAACAAATCAAAAAGCTACCTTCTTCAAGAGGCCCCTCGTGGACATGAATATCCTCCTGATGAGCTGCAGTGCCCTCGTCACCCGGCTGCACAAATAGATTTTGTAGAGTTCTGGCAAAGATCTACTTACTTTGTGGTCATGAGAGTGTTCGCCGCCTCCGATTGAAATAACCGTCTCGTCGTGAGAAGTGTGAGGTCCTCCCAGGATGTGAGGTGATAGAATCTGTCTCTTTTGAATTAAAACTGCTAATTTTACCTCAACGAGGAACTTTTCTGCTGAGGCCACACGAGGAGAGAGAAATTTAGGACTGAGGACGATTATGGCTCCCATTTCTGGTGACAAAACTTGTGGCGATAGTCCAGCTGATTCATTTTTGAGCGAAAGAGACGCTCTTACCTGGACTGAGGATATCCAAAACCATCACATCTGGAGAGGCAATGTGAGGCTCAAACGCCCGAGGAGTGAGAATTTCAATCAACTGAATATTGTATTTATCTTTTAAAAAAACATACAAAGGCCCTTGGAGTCAAAATATAGGGCGTAAATGCTCTGGGAGAGAGTATCTCCAGAGCAAAAGCAGTTGGAGACAAGAGACGGACTACCAGAGCAACTGGTGATAAAATAGCCGCTAGAAATGCTTGGGGAGATAGTGTATAGACCTAATGAATTATAAAATGAAAGAAATATCAAACCGCAAGAGCTTCCGGAGATTGAATGGCTGTGACAAAAGCTTGAGGAGAAAGGGTGATGAGCTCCAAGGCGACGCCTTCATTGATCATGTTGGTAAAGGCTACAGGAACCAAAGTTGTGAGACCGTCATCGGCAGCTCCTTCTTGGCGTTTTCGACGCCTCGCTGGAAGATATTATCTAGCCTTAAAAGTTCAACTACATCTAGTTGGATCCAGGTCAGCAATGTCTTTTATTTTGTTTTCCAACCAGAGTTCCTTCTCTCTTCTCGTCGTCACATTTGTCGCCACTTGCCTTCCTAAATCTAATTCCTGCTTGAGGAAGGAGGCAAACCACTGTCTTTGAATATAATTCCTTGTTGTTTCTTTGTTAAATAAGTGAAGCCAACTTCCTTCATTTCGAGGTTTTGCCGTGGAGTGAAAGTCTTCTTTGCTTGAAGCCAATTGTAGTCATTTCGACTCATTTTCCGTACCAATGGATAATGAAATGACGCTGTTTCGGCTATCTCGTATTGCTTTGACTGTAACAAATTCTATCGAAAGACATAAATCTGCTCGGGATTCTCTTACCATCAATTGATGGCCGGCTCCACTGACTTTTAAAACCCATTCGAGGATCATTTTTTGATTTGTTCCTTTGCCCGTAACGACCTGAAGCGAGACCAATTTTTAAGCATTTGAACTTTTCGTTCGTTCAGTAATTGAAATGGCGCGTTCGATCTCAACACAAGACGTTTTATTATCATCCCGAGAGGTCAGCCATGCAGTTTTGGCTTCAAGGATTTCGCACTTAATGTTGCGAGAGGAGTTCAATAAGAACCAAACAATAGAAAAAGTAGTCTGACCTCGATCATCTTGGGAATCGAGACGAGACCTTTATCGTAAAAGGACAGTATGTCTGGTGAAAAGAGAGATCCTGAGCTGCCGGGGAGTATCGAAAATAGACGAGGCGATAAAAACGAAAGACTAGTATCATTTGAACCCTGCAACTCTTTATTTCCCCTGCTGTTTGATCATTACCGTAAACGAATTGAGAGTGCGCAGAATTTCCTGCATTGATTCTTCAAAATCATCTTTTTTCTCTTCTTTCTTCGTATTTATACCCAGTTCTTGATATAGTCTGATGATTAGATAACTTTGATGAGAGCGCTGGAAATTACCGAGAATTTTCCCTATCAATGAGACCATAATATGACTTGACTATTTCATGTTTTCTAAAGTGCTCCTTCAAAGAGTCAAGAGCGTCGATATAGGGAGTGGGTTGAGCTGGAATTTTATCAAAACAGAAAGCAGAAACTACCTCGTTTCAATCTTCTCCTTCGACGTGGCTTCCTCATAAGTGTTATTCGATAGACGATTCGTTTCAATTTTGTCCTCCTTCTTCGATCTGCATCAGCTTCTTTCAATTCTGTCAATGAAATAAATTTTTTTGGAATCTTCTCAGAGAATTTGATTCGTTTTGTCCGAAATATTTTCCTCCTCTTCTTCATAAAAGTAGAGTTTTGTACCCTAAAAAAGGGAGCTTTATGATCTTTCTCTCTTTGACAGCTACCGTAATTTGTCCCGTTTTTCTAAAACCGTAACAGCACATTTGGCTAAAGCTACAAGACTACCGTCCTCTTGTGAGCATAAATTATATAAGACAGTGTCGACATGGGGAAGATCCGGCAGAATTGTCTTCACCTTTGCCTGAAAGCCTTTGTCTGCGGTTGATCTTTTATCGAGTCCAATCGGCGCATGATAAGCGTTCAAGAAATTAATTAAATTAAAATGGTACAAATTAGAGAAATTTTAAGAGTGAAAGACCAAGAGAGACTTACTTTTATGAGGCCTTGCCAGCTGATGAGTTCCCAATATTGTCGCAGACCATTCTTATCGATATCGAAGAATTTTTGCTGCTTGGGAATGAGTGAGCAATGGACTAAGGGAAAGTCGATTGGAGACAAAGAGACTACCTGATACGAAACACAAGACGACTAGCTGCACATAAACCATGACGGCAATCCTGGATCCGCCGAAATACGGGTCGCGCGTGGGGAGGACTTCTTCAAACACTCAATGAAGAACAAAATGTTGCGACGAGGCAATGTTCAAAAGTCATATCTCTTCACATGGAGGTCATCGAACCAAGATGAGGCTAGAGGCGAGTGGAGAAGAGGCACAGTCGAGCGCCTTGTAACTAGTAGATAGGGTTTATTGTCCCCGGCGGGTAAATCTATTAGCCACATCACTTGTGGATCTTCAACCTCCGGTATTTCAAATTGAGCGTCTAGACACTTCTTGATCTGTGTCATAGAGTCTTCAAGTGGATTACTGTATCTTTCCCTCCTCAGCTTTCTAAAAAAATATAATTTTAAGAAGAAAACGACAGCGATAAAAGTCAAATTTAACAGAAATCTGTTGATTGAAGTTTGAAATCAGAATTTGATGATGAATTTATTTTCATCCAGTTCTTTCCATAAAAAGGCAAAGAGGACACTCCGACTATTTAGAGTCTTTGAATGATCCATCGAGAGGTCTAAAACTCTCTCTTCATTAAATCATTTTGGTAATTCCCTTTTGATCCATACAGTTCTTTTTGAGACAGACAACTGGAGGTAGCACATTTAGTAGCTTAGAAGTGTAACCAGAATTTTCTCATTTCTTAAAATTTTGATCATTTGTTTTGCCATAAAAGGTAATGAGTAGGGAAGATTATAGCCCGGATGCAAGAAGTCTAGTCTAGTATGAATCATAAATTAAATAAAAATGCTTCTCCGATCAATTTCCATAATTGTCCACCTGGCCTCAATTTCTCTTTGGTCGATTTGACACGCTGCTCTGGGATGATTTGAGATTGCCGGCCACCCGTGGGGAATGCCTCGTCGACCATTGTGTTTGGCCGTTTTCGCGGGCTGCTGCCCCAGAGAGCGTCCACACACAGATCTTCACACGCAACACGTCTCTCTTTTGCCCCAGCTCTCCAATATTTATGAAATAATTTCGTTTCGAAATCCTATATTGGATTGCAATTAGGAGACGTGTCTTTTGAAAAACGACTGGGGATGCCACGTAATATTGTGTTTTTCACGTGGCGACGAGCCAGATCCAATCGGAAAGAGTTGGCGGCGGGAAATGGCCACGGCTGACCTTTCTAATATTGATTTCCCATCTTTAATGTTTTCGTAACTTTCCGCCCAAGTAGCTTCTCTTCCTATTTCGTATTCATGTCGGCATTGTCCCGAGTCATGTCAGAAATGTGTCCCCAGGTTTTTTTCTTCTTTCCTCTGCACAACCTCCTCTTTTCCTCTCTGCCCTCTTCCCCCTCCTTTGGCCAATCGAATTTGCTTCTAATTATAAGAAGAGAACGAGATGCGGCTGTCAGTCTAAAAACTCGGACAAAGAACATTTTTTATCTGATGAATCTGCCTATTTTCCTGAAATTGTGGGGTGATCGGTGAGAACACGCGGCGCACAATAAGTTCTTTTGTTCCAGGTAGTCTATTGGTATTGGCGGAGAAATAGCAAGTGAGAAATCTCTCTCTCTCTCTCTTGATATATCTCGCAGCCATAAAAAGCTGATAGAGAAAACTCTCATTTCCCCCACTGGATAAGATTCAGCACTTCCGCCATAGAAAGAGATCAAATTGCAAGAAACTGATTCAGAAGTGTGAACGTTCTCTCTTTCTTGTTTTAACCATGTCAATCGGATATTTTTACAATGCTGACGTCAGCTGATAACATTCTTCTCGCAACATTTTTGCATCAAAGAGCTCGAAGACTCTTCGAAAGACTCTCGAGAGTTGTTTTCCTGATACCACTGCGGCCTAAAACTTGCAGAATACACGTGCCTGGCCGTGCTCTGAATCGCTTCTTTTGACAGATTGGCGCGTCTCGCAATCGCCCAGCCGTTCCTTATCTGACTCCAGAAGAATGAAACCGTATTTTCGACAACAACTTTCAACGGCTGGTCAGAGACTGCCAATTGTTTGCTTTGCGACTAAATCAATGAAAAACCGTCTGCTTTTTCCATCAATTCTCTCAATTCTCTCAATTCTCCTCTTTTTTCAATTATACCAATTCCAGGGTGATTATCCAGGATGGTGCTTCGGGATCTCGATACCGAGCCTTTTTATTTAAAAGTCGATGGGAAATGGGTCTATGTGGACGAGGAAGTCCTTCGCAATCATCCCGGTGGCAGCGCCATTACCACCTATAGGAACAAAGAAGTGAGTTGAAGTTGGTTTCCAAACAAGTATTTCAGGCAAGTACGGTTTTCCACACATTTCATGCCGGATCAAAGAAGGCCTACAAATGGCTTCAAGAGTTAAAAGAGAAATGTCCAAACCAGAATCCCGACATCAAAGTCGAAAAAGATGAAATGCTGGCTGGTTACGAGGATATCAATATGGGAAAGTACGAGATTCCAAAGGAAAGGGCAGAAAATATCTCCAAAAACTTCGATCGTCTTCGGATAAAACTCCGTCAAGAGGGCTTCATGAAAGGAAGCTACTTCTTTTATATCAGAAAGGTTTGATTCTTCATTCTTTGAAGATTTATAGTTTTAGGTTCTCGAAGCCATTGGGATCATCGGAACAGCCTTTTACCTCCAACTACACGGGTATTACGTTATCTCTGCCGTGTTGATGGGTCTCGCTTGGCAACAATTAGGCTGGTTGATTCACGAATTTGCGCATAATCAGCTCTTCGAAAATCACTGGCACAACGACCTGGCCAGGTTAGAATGGAGTCTTATCAAAGAAAGAATGTTTTAGTTATTTTGTTGGTAATTTCCTCCAAGGATTCTCATCCGGAGGTTGGAAAGAACAACACAATTGCCATCATGCTGCCACGAATGTCGTCGGAAGAGATGGGGATTTGGACCTTATGCCTTTCTTTTCTACTGTCGTCCAAGATCTTAAGGTACCTTTCACTACTCTTTACAAAGAATATGCTTTAGTCTTGCGACAATTGGCTCTTGAATATCCTGCCTTACCAACACATTTATTGGTCATTTATGCTTCCCTTCCTTCGTTTATCTTGGCTCTCTCAATCTGTACACTTCGTTGCAACGATGCCGACTCATTTCTACAAATATTACCAAGAACGAGCTATTTATGAGCAGACGGCTCTCTTCTTCCATTGGGTTCTAGTCATTACTCAGCTTTACATGCTTCCCGATGTCTCCACCCGTCTCTGGTTCTTCTTTATTTCTCAGCTTACCGGTGGATTCCTTCTCGCACACGTTGTCACTTACAATCACTATTCCGTTGAAAAGTTCCCTTGTAAGTCTTAGCGCTGTTTTAAACAAGCAGTTTTAGACTCATCGAGCATTATGGAAAGCTATCCTTGTCTTCAACTTTATACGACTAGGAACATGCAACCAAATGCCTTCATCGACTGGTTGTGGGGAGGATTGAACTATCAGATCGAACATCATCTCTTTCCAACCATGCCTCGACACAATTTGAGCAAAGTAAGGAATAATTCATTTATACAAAATAACCCTATAGGTGATGCCAATCGTAAAGGATTTCTGTAAGGAAAACGACTTGCCCTACATGGTCGACGATTATTTCACTGGATGGAAGGCTGAGATTCAACAATTTGCTAATGTGGCTCAGATTGCTCGAAAGATGAAGAGCAAAATCTTTTAACAACGGTGTTTATTGAATAAAACGAGTCAACAAACAAAGTCATTTGCCCAGTCCCCATCCTCCACTGCCTAATAGACGATCTGAAGATTTGATTAAATCTCGCGAGGAGGAAGACTTACGCATTCTTCCTGGCTCGTGGAACATAGCCCATCCTTTTCGAAGCATTGAAGGACCACGATAGAAGCCATCCACCGATCTTCTTTGCCATGTTATTGGCATTGTTGAGAGATCCGTGGCTGGTTCGGCTGAATTCTAAAAAGGGGGAGCAAGGCGATATACCTGGAGCCGAATAACAAGAAAGCAAAAGAAGAAGCAGAAAATAAAAGGCAGTGAGCATAGGATGGTAGGTGTACCTGAAAGCACAGCCAATATAGGCAAATTGGATCACGAAGCCCATAAAACTGGACATTACGAGGTGCAAGGAGCGGAAATCATGAAGGTGAATATGTGTGTGTTCCGGGAAGTTTTTCAATGAGCTAAAGTGACGACGACAGACGACGAGAAAAGGTTCCAAAACAAAAGAATTTTCAAGTTTTCGAGGCTTTCGCCTACTTCGGTGAATTCCTAACTCAAAATTACGTAAAACAGGAAATGTGTCCTTCTAAATTTATCCTTCCCGTTGGAGTTATACTCTGACTCAACGCTTCAGTTACAAATCAGTTTCATAGTCTTTTTTGTCTCCGATAAAGTCAGACTGATTCATTCTTTATTCAAAGGCACAATATGGAGTTAGTCGCTATTGTACCCGGCTGTGAATTCTTCGTCAGTCGTTAGACTTTGATATTCTCGTCGTGTGGGAAAGATCATCGCAGTTGATTTTCTCACAGTCACCTGAGCCTTTAGTTGTCCAAAAGTAGAAAATACCTCATCGCTACTAAGTTTCTCCAATAGATCCACAGCTGATTCATAAACGAATTTGCCATATTGTGTCAATTGTCCATCGGAATCAACCATATCAGCGTCGTGATCACTTTGAACAAGACGATCCAGAGCCCGTAGATCCTTTTCCAAAGCACGGAGACGAAAGCATCTCCTAATTCGATGCAAAAAGTAGCCTCCTTTCCTTACCATCTTCTCAAAAAAGGCAAAATAATTTTCTTAATCTTCTCGTCTATTTTCAAAAGTTTTATCACGATAGGCAACCAATAAATCCAAAAAACTGAGCATAAAAGGAAAATACAATGGTCTTCTTGCTGACAAAAAGACTGAAATATTCCCTCAAAAAAACTCCTCTTTTACTCTAAAAGGCGAATTCTGTCGTCCAGGGAATCTGGTAGAACAAGTTCCGTAGAGCTCAGAGAAAGAGCGCCTCCATAAGATAGAAATAAAAATGGAGGTAATCCAGATTGGAAACAACAGCCATTCCAATATACTCGCCAGTTGATAACATGCTATCTGAGCCTCATATTATTCGAAGAGTTGCAGTCAACTTTCCATAGCTTGTGAATAAAAAAGAGAAAAATTTGATGGGAACACGTTAAAAATTCATTCAGCGGAAGAGCGAAAGTTAACAAGTTGACGAAGGGTCGATTGTGCGCGATGAATGGACCTTCCAAACATAATGACTTCGAAGAAAACATTCCTTATGTGGGTGGCTATTTTTCACAATAAATATCTTCATTTTGGCATAATATTTGTTTGCACATAAAGGAGGATAAATGGTCGGAAACAAGAGAGAAATCAAAGAAGTTTGGCTGAAACGCCTTCGACTAATTCGCTAATATTGCCGAAGCCAGCTACGGTAAGAGGATCCAAATTCAACTGAAAACATTCTTTTTTGAGATCAACCGCCTCACCCCAAATTCTTTGTTCAAAGTCTCAGTGAGTTTCTCTGTGTAATTTGGAAGGTCTTGTCGTATTTCGTGAGGATTATTCTTCAAAACAAATGAGTTCTCCAAATGCCCAGAAGGTGTCTGAGTGAATTGCGATAAAATGTTGTGGATTTTTCTTTCAAGCTGCAAAAAGGAAGTACAAAAGTTGAAGTAAACTTACATTTTCCATCTCGACAACTTTCTCGAAAGGTGGTCAACTGCCGACTAAACCAGTCCTCCTCAACGGCGGCAACATGTTTATCTTCGACTTTATCATGAGACTGTTTCGACTAAAAATAGCTCGTATTTATAAAAAATACTCGTTCAAGAATATTCGCCCTTCCTTATTGAATCAACTTTTACAAGACGTAGGCGCTGTTTCGCTATCGCTGGGTACTAATCCTCTTATTTTATACTGATTATCGTTTAGAGGTTTGATGGGAAGAAGTTAGTCATGGATGAAATTATTCAAACGGAGGGAAAAGATCAGTTATCTGTAGAGGCCATAAACGACACCGGAAATGATGATCAACGGTTCAGATCAAAATCATATTCAAATTTAGGTGTGAGCTCAATAGGAAATTCAGATATTCGAAGAAGAGCAAAAAACTATAGTAATTATCTTTCCTTCTTGAGCAGAGAATAACTTCAGTAAGAGCTCGCTGATAAGCTAACCAGTAAGTTGGAAAGAAACGTTCCATTAGTCCCGAATCACTACTCCCACGCCCTTCCGCTTAACGACACCTCCCTGATAAGGCCAAGAGTTTTCAGTGACTTTGCATGCTTTGCTGTCTACTCTTTGTGCTTCCCTTATTAGCGAGTAAGTATTTTTAAAACTTCTTCTACCCAATCCATTAGGTGCTCTCACTCACTATGAAATCGAAGGAACATATTCCAAGATAAAGGCTGAATCGGTTCGCCACATTTTGAATAATCGAGCTGGTTTCCTATCGCAAGAAAATGAAATCAAGCATCGAGTAAGCATAACGCAGTTATCTTTGAACTTTTCAGTTTAAATCTATCCATTCTGGACTGGCTAAAGAACTTTTTATTGATTTCTTCGAGTAAGATCTCTCCGACTTTCTTTGCAATTATTTTACAGAATTCATGGAGAAAATCATAGATCAACAGCCGTTTTCCATGGCTATTTATCGTCAGAATTGAGTCGACTTGAAATAGAGAAAAGGCTTTCTGAGACCGATGATATTCATCTATATGTTTTGGCCAAAAGAGGTGATTGTTCAATCAAATTTTATCTATCCAGATTTAGATTCAATTCCCGATTCATCTACCTTTACAAATCAACTAGCTGCTGTAACGTATTGTTCGAACGGAGGAGTCCTTCTTCCTAATGCGACTTGTGCTTGTAAGCCATTCTATTCTGGCGACGCCTGCGAGATGGTGCAGTAAGTTTTTTTTCACACTTCGGGTTATGGCCAGTTTGAGATAAGAGACCAAGCCCTTTTGCAGATGCCTCCATGAAGGAATTCAAATCGGAGCGAGATGTTCCTGTCCACCTGGAGTTTTGACTGTCAATTGTGAACCACGGAAATGTCTTCCAGCAGTCGCGGAAGACTTCACTCGAACAAAGTCTTCTTTCCTTTTGGTTATCAACCAATTTTTCAACGTTGGTCAGACTCTGACAGCTCTTGCGAAATCTTTGGAAAGTCAACAATTTATCGCCAATTATAACACTTACATCGTCGTCAACTATCTGGACTCGGGTTTAGAATATCTAAAAGAAAAAAAAGGAAACTTTAGACAAAGGATTCTACATGCAGAAGAAGCAGTTCGTTTATTTTACCGACATGCTTAACTACGTCGAAGCCTTGAATATGGCCAGTGGATATGCTAGCCAGCCCACGAACCAAGCAATTCTCACGGCTCAATCTTTGTAAGTTATTTTGGATTCGAGTGAAAGATTTCAGTGCCGCTTCGATGTCCGCTTTTTCGGAAGTTATTGTGTTGACTCAGTCGCCAGATTCCCAGGATTCCGGACCTTCTTTTATCGTTTCTTCAACTTCTTTCGAAGATCGTTTAGTCCTCAAATCACTGGCTTGGAGGAATAGAATTTCATATTTTATTCCCAGTTCTGAGAGATTCGGAGATCCTACAAAAATTAAACTCGACAGTTATCATCGTGTTGCTCAAGCCACTTTTGGAGACGTTTTTTATGTCAACGATTCCGATATTAGTGCCACTCCTACAGTAAGAAATCAGAAATCATCAGCATCTCTTTAAGATCTTCGATACAGTGCTGCCAACACTTCCATCATCAGAGGTTGTAGCTCTTGAATTCGGAACAACTGATGCCAAAGCATTGAATATAACTGGCACCCAATATGGGAATGTCACTCTTTTGTTGTCTGTAAAACCTGGAAATCCATGTCGGTTTTATTCTTTTTTTCTGTAAAAAATAAGCCTGTTTAGTCCCTACTGTTCAATTGCCAAGCGGAGCCACGCCTTCTGATACAAGGACTTATATGAAAGTAATTTTGAGAAAATGGTCAGACAATCTTCTAGATTTATACACTGACGACAGACGAAACTATTACAATCTCTAATGGAGCCTCATGGACGGCAAAGGCGTTGGCTCAAACAACCACAACTGCTATTCTTGGCTTCTTTGACCAAGCTGATGTCGACGTTGGAAATGCCTATCTACTTTCTGGTAATTTTATTCCCACATTTAAATAGCTCTGCAGGAATAAACCAAACAATTTCTGGTCAAACTGTAAGTTTCACTCCAATTGCTGGTGCTTTGACTATTGAAATATTGGATGCCAACACTAAACTGACCTTTTCTGCTCGTGATGGCGACTGCTCGTTTTCTCTTTCTTTTGGTTCAATCCAATCAAATATTCTCGGAAGATTTGCGTAAGTTCTTCTTTGGACGAAAGAGCTTTTTTTAGTATGAAATTAACCTTTATGGATAGCAAAGGAATCAGCAACACGCGATTGATCCCTGGATTTTCTGGACAACTCGGTACATTCCCCAACAGGCACAACGAATAGCTTAGATTTTGTTCCTCCAAAGACGTTTACTTGTCTTAATGGAGGAACGGACAATGGTAATGAGACTTGTCAATGCACTAACAATTTCAACGGAACTGACTGCAGCATCCCATCGTGTGGAAGCAATCCAGTAAATCAGTTCCCTGGAAATGGACAAGGCCTCTGCAATTGTCCTCAGGGACTAACTGGCGACTTCTGTAATCAAGGTATTTCAAATCCAAATGCAAAATAGTTTTTAGCTGTCTGCTATCCATACAATTTCAATTTACTAAAGAATGGAGATCGTACTTTTTCTGTTGTGATTCAGTCTTCTTGGTCTCAAGCGCAGTACAACGATGCCATTGTAGCTGGAATCAGAGCTTTAGTGAATACGAGTGGCGTTACTTACAGTCTCTATCAACTCACCACATTCAATACAATTCGATCAGGAGGTGGGATCTATTGTTCCTATGAAGAACTTTTTAGGAAGTGATATTCAAAAAATCAATTATGTCTTCTACTACACTGCAGCCGAATTCCTCGCTGGCTTGAGAAACATCACCTACACGTTAGTTTTATTCTTATTTTGACCAAAACGGCTGTCACAACGAAACTCTTCTCTTTAGAGCAACTTTTGTGGATAAATTGAATGCATTGGGAGCAATCGATTATGCCATTCAACAGCAATTCTACGACAAGTCTCCTATTTTTGTTTTTGTGGATTCCCTCCCATCAAGCACTACATCGGAAAACCTCATTCTGTTAGTTTTAGTGGTACTGTTTATGGCCACATTTAGAACTCATGCTCTGGGAAAACAGTCACAGATTAATGTGTTTGTCACAGATCCTTTCGGTCAATCATCTTCAACTCAAGCTATGAATTACTATAGGAAATTCACACTCGGAACCGGAGGACTCTACCAAGACGCAAGAGTGGCTTCAACTGATGAGGAAGATGATATCCTTTTCAACGTAAGAGACAGAATTTAAAGGAAAATCCTTCTAGACTCTTGCCAATTATGGTAGTTTTTACTTCGGAACTGAGACTGTTAACGAGGCTATTCCCAAGGTCTGTAAAGATTCAATCACTCTCTCTGTTAAATTGAGACCAACAACAACAAATTACTTTGTAATCAATTCTGGTTTGAGTCTTTATTTCCGTCTCACAATGCCATTCCAGATGTCTCAAACAATTTCGAGGTCAAAATTAATAATGTCGTCGCACCGGATGTGAAAAGCATCGGTGGCTGGGCTGTTTATCAAATCCCAGGAGATCTTTTCGCCAATTCAAATAATGCGTATGTTCTGGGAAAATATCAAAGAAGTCTTTCAGAATTACAATCACCGGAAGCGCAAATAGTTCGGACATTTGCTCTGGAAAGGTTATCGTCAAAGTGAGCTTAAGTTTGGACTATCAATCTCCCGTTTTCTAGACAAATGAAGTCGCTTACAGTGCTTTTATGCCTCTGGGCGGTGTCAATTTTACAAATACTCTGGCTGAAGGCAATACTTATTCTGTCTCTCATAAAAATGAAATTCAGGACAAGCCTATCTTCCAACAGTCTTTTCTACAACAGAGTTAGCCAATTTCCCTGGAGCACAAAACGTCCAGCTTACTGTAACAAACATAAATGGAACCACCATTTATTCGTAAATTTGCATAGTCTGCAGTCGAACCAATTTCAGGAAAAGCGTAGCTGTCCCAGCAAAATGTTCGCAACAAGCTCCTTTCACTATTCCTTTTGGCTGTGACGGATCAAATGATCAATATATTATTACTGTAGGCGGTAGTTGCTTCCATTTGATTTCTAATTCAGAGTGTATCTGTTCTCGCTGATTACGCTCTTCAAAGATCTCAAAGAGCTGTGTGCTATTTGCCTTACCAAGGCTGTCTAAACGGTGGAACCTGGAATGGTAAACTTCCTTTGTTCCTTTTTATATCGTTCTTAGCTCAAAAGTGCAATTGCCCTGGAGGATATGGTGGAGACAATTGTGAGATCAAAAAGTGTAAGAATGGAGGAGTTTATGATTCTGATAATTCGGCCAATATTTGCATTTGTCCACTTGGATATGCTGGAGATCTCTGTCAAAACAGTACTTTTCCCCCTATCTATTGATCTTCTCATAGGGGTTTGTGACTCGATGAACTTTATGGAAGCAGCTGATGTGAGAGAAACCGATTACGAGCAGCTAGTTTTTGCTGTGAATACCAATGTAGACATGCTTCTGGTTAATATTTATCTCAAAGGATTGGTTCAAAACATCACTGGAGACACACAAGTTGCCTCAAATCCCAGACAATACACTTTGATTACTTTCGATGAATCTAGTTCGTTTTTATTATCTCCGTAATAACAATTCAGACGTGAATGTTGTGTCTTCCACTTGGGATAGCGACAAATTTAATTCCGACTTCGAATCAGCAATGGGGAACTTTTCTAGAAGTCGGATGGTCGGAACACGCGCATTGGATTCAATTCATCAATCTTTGAGAAGTGTTGTCCAACCCTCAGCTACCGTATTTGTAATAACTGGAACAAATTCGACTGACCCTACGATCACGACTAATATCCTTCCCAGACAAAGGCTTGGATCTCAGGTTTTGACTTCTATCGAAAAAAATATTCAAATAGATCAATGTTGTTTTCGCTCCTCAAGGATCTCTAGTTCCTCCTCAGCCATCAGATACTCGTCTGGTCACTGCCGCTCGTATTTCTGGAGGTCGAATCATGCCGGTAACGCAGAATAGCCTGAACATTGTGAGTTCGCCATCTAAAAGCTCTAAATAAATAAAATAATTTAGCTCAATCAAATAGTTTCATCTTCTCTCACAGAAAATGCTCTTTTGATCGATGATGGAAAGGAGGATTGTACTGGTGGAGCTTCTTTCTCTTTCTGGGTCGAGAATTCAGCCAGTCAATTGATCCTAGATATCAGTGGAGACAGCGTTCTGAATAATCAACTAACAATTACCAATAATATGGGAAAAGTTACCTATAAGAACCAATTCCAAGATGTTGGAGCAGCCATTTTACAAATCAGTGAGTGAATTTTACTTGTAGGCTTACAAAACTGTTCAGATATTTCTTCTGGAAACCAAGGAGGCCAATGGACTTTGGCAATGACATCCAAAACGGGAAGCTGTTTCTTCCAAGCGCGAGCTGTAACTCCTTTGAGAGTTATTCCTGGATTTGTTTCGACCGACAACGACGACTTCCCCAAGTCTGAACCCTACAGTGAAAATGGTATTTGTCTTCTTGACATGAGATGATTTTAGGTGACAATCAAATGGCTACGACTGTTTTTCGAACTAGTGGAGATGCTTTGGTTGGAATTTCTTCAATGAAAGTCCTACTTCAAGCCAATTTGTACCAACCTTGGAGCACTACGAACTCGATGGATGTGGTCATCCGAACGAGGGATAGAGCGACTTGTTCTTTCCAATTTATCAGCGACAATTACTCTCTGAACAAAGGAACTTTTGTGAAACTTTTGGTGACTGGAGCTGATTCAACCAACACCCAATTCCAAAGGACTTTCTACTATCAAATACCTCCTGCTGGTATTTTATGATTATCAAACAATTTCTTTTAGATGGTTCTTGTAATTTACCAAATGGACAAGTGAGCACAATTACCGGCAGTTGTGTTTGTTCACAAGACTACTACGGAGATGACTGTTCGGAATTGAGGTGCAGAAATGGAGGAACATCCAGCTTTGGAACCTGTGCTTGTTTGGCTGGATACTACGGTCAATTTTGTGATTTTTGTAGGCTTCAACATGTAAAAAATTTTAAAAAATGCAGATACTCCATCCAATCACACTACGGTAATGCCGACAACGTCTACCACGATCCCCTCTACTTCCACCACAACTGGTTCGTTTGAAATCTTCCATACAAAGTTTTATTTCAGTTCTGCCTACAACCACCACTGTGTCTATTACTTCCACCTCTACTATTCTCCCTTCATCTACAGGAAATCCCACGACATCTTTGCCTTCTAGTACTGCTCAGTCTACTAGTGCATCTACGCAAAATGCACCAAGTTCTTCTACAATAATTTCAACGCCGAATCCTACTACAGCTTCTGCTATCTCTAGCACATCAAATAAGCAAGGCTCAACAGTTACAGGAACTACAATCTCAAGTCAATCTAGTACAGTGATTGGATCTACCGAAACTGTTTCAACCAAATCAGCCTCAATTTTGACGACGGCAAACCCATCCAGTACTTCTTCCATCCCTACAACATCAAATGTTGGCTCATCGGTTACTGGAACCACTGGAAGTGCCTCATCAACTCAGCAGTTCTCCACATCAACGATCCCAAGTCAATCTAGTGGATCTACTCTAGGTTCAACTGGAAGTGGAGTTTCCACAACTCAACTAGCTTCCACGGCTTCATCCAATACCCCTGGTTCAACTGGAAGTGGAGTTTCCTCAACTCAACTAGCTTCCACGGCTTCATCCAATATCCCTGGTTCAACTGGAAGTGGAGTTTCCTCAACTCAACTAGCTTCCACGGCTTCATCCAATACCCCTGGTTCAACTGGAAGTGGAGTTTCCTCAACTCAACTAGCTTCCACGGCTTCATCCAATACCCCTGGTTCAACTGGAAGTGGAGTTTCCTCAACTCAACTAGCTTCCACGGCTTCATCCAATATCCCTGGTTCAACTGGAAGTGGAGTTTCCTCAACTCAACTAGCTTCCACGGCTTCATCCAATACCCCTGGTTCAACTGGAAGTGGAGTTTCCTCAACTCAACTAGCTTCCACGGCTTCATCCAATACCCCTGGTTCAACTGGAAGTGGAGTTTCCTCAACTCAACTAGCTTCCACGGCTTCATCCAATACCCCTGGTTCAACTGGAAGTGGAGTTTCCTCAACTCAACTAGCTTCCACGGCTTCATCCAATACCCCTGGTTCAACTGGAAGTGGAGTTTCCTCAACTCAACTAGCTTCCACGGCTTCATCCAATATCCCTAGTTCAACTGGAAGTGGAGTTTCCTCAACTCAACTAGCTTCCACGGCTTCATCCAATACCCCTGGTTCAACTGGAACTACCATAGAAAGTAGCACAATCCAGGCAGGAGCGGGAAGTACACAGACAGCATCTTCAACGTTCTCTAGTTCATTCGGAACAACATCATCTAGCGGATCAAGCACCAATCAAGCAATTTCGACTGTACTTTCGACTACAACAATACCATCAACTACCGTAAGCACTACTGCAGGATCAACAATAACAACAAGTTTGTTTCCAAAGAAAAAAATTGACACAGTTTTAGCGATGGGGCCATGCTCTCCACCATTTACAACGTATTATTTCACATATTTCATCGATTCAACAGCGATTCTCCCCGTTCCTTCGAATTTCTATTCCGCTGTAATAATTCATTATAAAAAACAATATGCTTTTTAGCAAAGACAAATAGTGAATGGAGTTGCCAACAATGTTAGCCTGGGATCAGGAGAGAGTAAAACTCGGTTCAGTCTCTCAGGTATTCCTCTAAATTGTAAAGACAATTCCTTCCTAGGAGTGGCGAGTGGTTTCATTCCATATGGATTAGTACAAAATCAGACTGAAATCAATTCAAGTTTTGATAATAACCTTTTGGGAGATATTCCCGATACTATCCTTGACTTGACCAGGTTCATCAATAATATCTCTTTAAAAATACAGGAGATTTTAGTGCGATTAACATATTTGTGTATAACAGTACTTATTCTACTGTCACTGCAGAAGAAAAGACTGGATTTGCTATTCTGTTCGCCGGATCTCAGTAAGAAGTTTAAAAGAAAAAATTATTTTTTAGACCTGCTGGAGCCAAAGAAGACTTTGTAGTGGCTGTACAACAACTTAAAAATGCGGTATTTTAAACTGTCGATCCTGAAAATTAGCATTTTTAGAACTATTATGTCCTCGGAATTGCAAATAACTTTATTAGTGATCCAACCAACTACTTCGTAGCTGCTTTGGGAGCACAAAATGTGCTTCCTTTTACTACAAATGTAGGCGAGGCTGTCGCCTTTATTAACAGAAAAGCTTGTCAATTGTAAGGACTTCGAGTTAAACAAGAAATGCATTTAGGAAACCTATCTGATCGTTCATCTTCCCGACGAACTCAGTATTACAAAAACATATCAAATAGCTTTCTAATAAACTTTTTTTGACTTGTGAGCGAGAAAGAAGCGAGGTAACAGGTGTGGGGTGACCATCGTCTGTGTAGTCAAGGGGGCGTGCCCTGTTCCCACGGACCCGGACAATCCCGGGTTCATTTTTGCGGAGTCTTTCTGTTATCTTTCATTCATTCTACCAGGCGACCGTCGCGATGACAGCTGGCAAGCAGGCAGGACTTCGACTCAAGGTCAGTCCTCAGATCCAACCGACAACTTTCAACTTCATTTTGCTGTCTGCTTCACTTTCAATTTGTTAGACACTTTATAAGCCCTCAATGTTTTTGATTCACAAATGACACGAGGAAATGGCGTCTAAAAACCAAAGTTTCCAAAAATCCCAGACGTTCATAAAAAGACAGGAGTTTCATTAAGACTTCTGGCCATAAAATGCACGTGAATATGTTCATATATTATCTGTCTGTCCACAGGGAAAACGCGCGTTTTATGTTTGGTTCCGCGGCTGGGTGGCGCGATTTGCCCCATCGAACGATCATTTGCGACTGCCCTTTGGTTGAGGACATCGAGGATCTTTCAGGTCGATGAAAAATGGCTCCATGTTTCCGAGGAAATGATTCTGAGACATCCTGGAGGAGCGGTAATTCGGCAATACGCGTATGTTCCTTCAATGTCATCAAAATTGTTTTTAGTAATTCTGATGCCACACACATTTTCCATGCTTTCCACGAGGGCTCCGACAAGGCCTACAAGCAGTTGGAAGCTTTGAAGAAACAGTCCTGGGATAAATCGGAAGATCTCGAGGAACAACTGCAGAAGAGACTCGACAAAGCCGACACTAACATCGCCGCCTACGACATCACTGTTGAACAGGTTGGTTCTGCAAATGAACAATTGAGCAAAAACGTGCTTTGATTTCTTTCTCGCATCTGCACGTATTGTGGTTTTCTGATAAATGTTCTTTTGGGAACAAAGGATCCTCACCTTATCAGGGTGTTTGATAAGAGTCTCACGAAAACCAAGCAATCTTTTTCATGTCGGGGGGTAAAATGGAGGCTAGAATGAGATTTTCAGGAGAAGAAAATGGTTCTCAGTTTTGAGAGACTTAGGAAAAGAATGCACGAAGAGGGTCTTATGGATCAACAACTCGGCTGGTATTTCTACAAAACCTCCACCTCATTAGGACTTCTTTTCCTCGCCTTCTATCTCCAATATCTCGGATGGTTGGATTTCTTTTTGAATTTTCTACGTTATTCAGGTACATCGCAGCTGCTTGTATCCAAGCTGTAGCCTGGCAACAATTCGGATGGCTTGCCCACGAGTACTGCCATCATATGCCCAGTAAGAACAGAAAACTCAACGACACTGTGGGAGTCTTTTTCTCTAATTTTGGACAAGGATTCTCCATGGATTGGTGGAAAGACAAGGTTTTAGCCTTCTCCTTATTAAAATGGAAACGCTTAGCACAATACTCATCATGCTGCCACGAATGTCATCGATCATGACGGGGATATCGACTTGGCTCCACTGATTGCTTTTATTCCAGCCGATCTGGCCAAATACAAACTTCCTGTAGAGAAGTTCCTGCTGAAGGTACGTCACAGGGCTGATAATTTTGCGGACGCGTGATGGTCGATCCGGTAGTTTCTCCCAATAAGCTCCGGTGATATTTCTGCAGCGTTTTATCAGTCGAATGGAGCACAATAGAGAATTTACAGTTCATCCCGTACCAACATTTGTACTTTACCCTGACACTTCCTCTTCTCCGTCCCTCATGGACTTCCCAATCGATCATCTGGGCTTTCACTGAAAACTCTTCTGAGTTCAGAAAGTACAGGAAGCGTGCCTTCTTAGAACAAGTTAGTTTCTCCTTTTATGCTTCTCAAACTCTTTTTAGTCTACTCTTGCTGCTCATTGGGCTTGGGTTTTGCTCCAACTCTACTGTCTCCCCAACATCTACATCGCCGCTCTTTTCTTCATGATCTCCCAATTTGGCTCGGGTCTTTTGATTGCCGGAGTCGTTACATTCAATCACAACTCGGTTGACAAATATCCAGCCAACTCGAGAATTCTCAACAACTTCGCTGCTCTCCAGATTCTTACCACAAGAAATATGACTCCTGGAGCTTTCACCGATTGGTTCTGGGGTGGATTGAACTATCAGATTGAACATCATCTTTTCCCTACGATGCCTCGTTGTAATTTGAACAAAGCACGTGATTTGGTCAAGGAGTTCTGCAGGGTTTGTGATCTCTCTGACCTTTGACTTTTGACTTATAGGAAAACAACCTGGACTATCTCACAAATGATTACTGGGACGGATACAAATTGAATCTTCTTCAATTGGAAAATATGGCTCATGTTGCCATCCAAAAGGCCAAGGCTGCCTAAAATGTCTACATTTACCGGTCATTTTCACCTGCTAACGAGTCGCTCTGAGCTTTTTAATGTTCAAAAAAATTAAAAAATTTATTTCACGATTTGTACAAGTTTAAAGCAAAAAGTTGAGTTAACTTAACGGCCCCATCCGCCACCAAATCCTCCATTATTTCCGAACCCACCGCGACCACCAAATCCTTCTCCACCACGTCCTCCGAATCCTTCGCCGCCTCGACCTCCAAAGCCACCTCTGCTTCCTTCGTATCCTCGACCGCCTTCGTATCCACGGCCGAAGCCTCCTCGTCCGCCATCAAAGCCACGATCATAACCTCCTCTTCCTCCATATCTTTCCCTGCTTCCACTTCCACGTGGACGATATCGCTCTTCGGAACTACCAGCAGATACAGCTACGATTACAGCAATTAAGGCAATTAGGGCGAGTTTCATCATTCTGAAAATGCTTGAGGTAAAATTGGCAGACAGAAGAAGTTCGGGAGAAAGAGAGATCAAAAAGTGTAAGAAAGTGATACAATCGACTGCGCTCCGACCATTTTATAGTGGGTTGACATCAACAAGATACCAATGTTCGCCGAAGCAATTTTCGCCAAGTCAAAACGATGATTCACATTTGATCCGGAAGTGCTTGATCAGACTATTTCGGTATAAGATCTTCCCCCAAATAAAGACTTTATTTGAGATTTTTATTATTACAGCAGTATGAGGAAAGCAGGAATTAGGAAAGCGGAAAACTGTTACTGGAGAGCATTTCTCGATTCATATTTGTCAGTATTTCTAGGATGAGAATTTCATATTTCAAAGCCAGTTGAGGATCCACATTGGCCGCCTCTTGAAGTCCCTCTGTCACGAGTTTTCCCAATAAACTATACTTGTTTTCACAATCAAAGTCTGTAATAAATACGTCATCGAAGAAAAGCAACAGAAATAGCTTAGGGCATAATTAGTCAATAAGAAAAACATCAACTTACTACTCTCGTCTACGAGTGGAGACATACTTCGAGAACTCATACTTAAAGTTGGAGATGCTCTGAGGCTACAGTATGAAGAAGGAGTAAAACTCCTTGGAAGAGCAGCCTCATCAGCCAGATCACGCAAATTGAGACTTCCATCTTGTCGATTTGTACCAATTACCTGGATGTCATCATCTTGTGGTTCAGCCTTGAAATTTAAAATCTAGAATTTAAAAAAATACAAAACCTCAATTTGTTGATTCTCCGGTTGAACGAGTTCCCTCAATTGGTTCTCGACATTTGCATTTACCATGCCGTTATGATTTTGACTAGAAATTTGTAGTGAAAATATACAGGAAAACTCACGGTGCTTCAGGCTCAACCCAACCCAATGGATTCACTGGCTCTCGAGGAATCTAAAGTAATTTTATAAAGAAAAGTGTTTCTCTAACTCGTTGACGTAATAACGGCTTGTTATCCATGACAGAATTTTTGTTTTTCATCTCCAAATTATGATGCTTTCTTAAGTGAATCAGCAAGTTTGCTGTTGCCCCTTTCGGCATAAGCTTTAGGAGCTAAAGGAAGGCGTTTATTTGTTTGCGTCTACTCACTGTATTGTCAGTGGCGCAGGCAAGACAACGAGCAAATCCATTTTGCTGTTGCTCAAAATGATTCCAAACTGGTGATCGCTTCTTTCCCATCTTCTATAAAAATATAGTATATAATGCAAAATATAGCTGACTGCAATGTGATGCAGCTGGAATGAACACACTTCTGGACTCACGCCACTTTGCGTAAATTTATATTTCGAGGTGGTCCAAACTAAAATGAAATGAGAGAACAAAATGAGGTGATGACTTCCAAATTGAGAAATTTTTATTTATTTAGATGAAGCTGTATCAGTCTTCTGCTTCAGGCGAAAACACGCAGTTTGTAGAAGAAGGAGAGACATCACATCCTCGTCGAAATACTGAAAAAAGTCTCTTATCTTTCATAATTTCTCCTTACATCTACCGTCTTACTGTAGCTGAGGAAATCTCTTCTGGGATTTTCCAAAATCTTCTTCAAATTTGAGATGCCGTTTTTTTAATACAATTCGGAGCCATATTCCATTGCAATCAGACTTAACTCACTATTTGTCAACTAAAAATGGCCTTCTCTAAACAAAGCGTAGTAAAACCTTTTTGTCATCAGCCTTGATGAGTTCTAAAGTGGCTTTTTCTCTTTTCTCTCCATCTTCAAACTCTTCTTGCATTGCTGTTGTGAACGAAATTTCATCTGTTATTAAAATCGCCACTCGATTTGAGCTTCCATCTTTCTGAATTCAAAAGTTAAGAAATAGCCAGCAGCTAGCCTACAGCAAACATTTTTCCTGGCGGTATCAAGAGCTTCGGGAGTATTTTTTCTCCGGCAACATATTTAGCTGGCACTTTCGAAATGTATGTGGACTCGGTCCAATCAGATTCGGCCCAAACCTTAGCCGTTGTCTCATTGGAAAATTTGACAAAAACAATGCGGAAAGCAGTCGGGATGAAATCAACTTCAAACTTTACAAATTCGACCAACTTATTCCAACATCGTTCTCCAATGGAACTCGACGAGTCGATTATAAACATGAGGGGGTTTAATCTTTAACATTATCACATCGACGGTGGGAGATGCATTGTTGTCCTTAAATGCTTGGCCAATTTACATGGGAACCAACTCGTTGATAGAACTTCTTTTCGTCGAAGCCAGCTGAAAGTAGAAAATGAACTAAAATTAGAGAGATTTACAAATTTGCAATTGAACTTGGCAGGATCATTGAGATGGTCGGCACACCAGCGAGCAGAAGAATCACTTTTGAGTTGAACATAAATATTGAAGTGTGTTCTTTTATCAATAGGCGCAGTAGGAGGAAAGAGAACATTCAACGCTCGTCCATCACTGTTTGGGATATTCTTTACTTGTCCTAGGAGTTTTATGTTTTGATTCGTACAAGGTAGAGACAGGGTTCACTTTGGCATTACGGCTAGACCAATCTATTACATCTTTTGCTTTACACTCTTCCTTATAAAGCGAAGACGATTGGTCACCTTCTTCCTTATCGGGTCGAACTTTCGTCGTTTCATTTCGCCATGAGACGCTTTATTTTCCTTTTGTTGCCTACCCTTATTAATTGCCAATATATTCAATCATTTGGACGATTTCGACGTCAACAATACACTTCGACTCAGCTTTGGCCAGACGGCATCGTCTATTATTATTTTAATGCTGACAGTGCCAGTCAAGGTACTTTTTTGGATCTCGTTAAAACCTTCGAAGTTTAAGATTCGGATTTCAAAGACTACACTCGAGATGCTATGGACTTAATTTCTGAAGTTTCTTGTATTACTTTTGTCGAAGATGACGACCAAGATCATACAATTCGAATCGAACGCGCGAATGCCTGTCTTAGCGACATTGGAATGACATCAAACCCTGGAAATTTCCAAGCATTATTTCTAGAGCCGGGTTGTGAAGAAGTTGCTTTTTATATTTGTCACATACTTCTTTAATTTTAGATGGAAGCTGTCCACGAGCTTCTCCATGCTCTGGGCTTCATGCACATCCAACAACGATTCGATCGAGATGATTATGTTAAAATCGACTATACGAACATCCAGGTTTTACAAATCTTTCTCTTGGTAGTTATATTATAGCCAAAACACAAATTCAACTTTGATAAATACGATAGTCAAAAATTTAAAGAAATTGTTCCCTACGACTATGGAAGCATAATGCATTATGGACAATATTCGTGAGGAATCCGTATGGCGGAAAACTTCTTTCAGATTTGCTTCAAATAAGGAAAAACCGACGATTATTCCAGTAGATGAGGATTATGCACAAACCATCGGCTCCCGAAAAATGTCCTTCTATGATATCAAGATGATCAACGATGTGTACAAGTGCCATGGCAAGTTGTCCTTTTCCGATTGGAGATATTGTGGAATATAGACAAATGCAAAGACAAAGAGACAAAATGTGAAAATTATGGCTATATGAATCCATATAACTGTGATGTTTGTCTCTGTCCGCAGGGATACAAAGGCGACAATTGTGACAGCAGGGTAATTTCACTCTTACAATAAAAAGACATCTTTAGACGAACGATGGCTGTGGGGCGACCTTCACAGCTGGAACCAACTGGGCGATGCAAGTTCTGATCTCAAACTATCGGGATGAACAAATCTTCGATCGTCCTCACTATTGTAATTATTGGATCGAAGTATTAAGGCTGTTTTATGGCAGAAACGAGTTGTTCAGGCCCCAGAAGGCACAAAGATCGAAGTGAAAATCAATCGATTGACGTCATTCGTTTGTCGAGAAGGCTGTGATTTTAATTTTATTGAAGTCAAGACTGAAGAAGATCCCAGAGAGACTTATCCTAGGTAAGCTTTTTTTAAAAACTTTTCTTCAATTTTTAGATTTTGTTGTGCTGATATGCTCGACGAAGAGAATATCATCGAAGCCACTAATCCTACAGTTATTGTCGTGGCAAATATGAAGACTCATCATGGAACAGCCCACATTGAATATCGATATGGTTTGTCTAGTTTGTTTTGGAGTAGAGAGAATTTGTTTAGTTGAGAAAGAAGAAAAAGATGAAGAGGAGGAAGAAGAAAAAGAGTAAGAGCTTACAATTTACTGGTATAATTTTGGACCGTATAAAGATCAATCAGCTTTCTAGCTCAGTAATGCTCTCAGGGTTCACCATAGGGCTTCCAGCTGTTATTTCAATCTTGGGAACGGCTGCAACAGCAGTTTCCGCCCGTCTCATAGCTCGTCGTTCTCTGAAGGGGATAATTAAAGCAAAAAAAGATTCACTTGAATCGTCTGTATGAATTAGGTCGAAGACGAGAAATAAGTGGACGAATTGATCGCGTTCTTTTGAGCAGATTTTCACCAGAAAAGAATCGAGTTATGAACATTTTCAAGCGATCTTGGGTAGCTGAAATTTTTCTCTTTTTTTCGCTAAATAAGAAAAAATTACGCTTGGTTCTTTCAATTTGTGCCTGTACGTTCATCATACATACATAAAGAAGTACCAGCAAGACGGTAGAGAAGAAGATGAATGCAATGAGGACTCGATTCTCCGAAGGAGCGGAGAAACATAAAAACAATGGAAACAGCAAATGTCCAAAAGAAGCTCCCGAAAGCAACAAATAGAGGGTATCCACTGGAAAATATTGCAACAAATATCGTTTGACCTTACACTTTAGGAGTAAACTGAATCTTAAATAAGCAATTAGAGAAGGAAGGGTTGGAGCCAAGAAGAGGCCAAAAAGAGCTGATCCGACGAATAAAACTGCATCGAAGACAAATGCGCAACAGGCTGCTCCAAGACCGACAATACAGAGGGCGAGAAAGAAGAATGGAGCAACTTTATCGGAAGTGAAAATAGAAATCAGTCGGCCGAGGACGAAGAAGACCTGGAAAATTGAGTCATTGAGGGTGAAACTAACAGCGAAAATTTGGCAATGAATGATCGATCCCTCTGGATGAGAAAAGACTAAGAAGGGAAAGACGACCAGGAGAACTGTAGTGGTGCAAGCAAAGAGAGCAGCCAAGAGAACGAGCTTAAGCCCCGGAAGTTTGCTTGGTTCTAAATTTGGTTTAAGATCCTTTGATCTCGAGTTGATCTCAACCAACCTGCGTCAGTATCCTCATACGTATCTCGTTGATTTTCATTTTCCTGAGGCTCCAACGGGGTTGTTTGCAGCAGATACATCAATGGCATCTAGAAGTCATTCCATTTCTAATTGTTCTTACTTGCAACATAGCGATGAGAAAGCAAAAGACATCCAGACGAACCAAGGAAGCAACCGAGAATCGTTCTTGGCCAATCACATGGTGCATATGATGGCTGTCCATTGGAGGACAAGAGACTTTGGGCTCTCGATTGGGCTCGAACTGACAAACTGCCAATAGAGCTCCAATCGCTTGGAAAAAATAAAAAGCCTATGAAGTCCTTTGTGCATTTTTGTTAAAAAAGGAGTTACATGAGAGAGACAGAAGTTCGACAAGGGAAAGCAGAAGAGAAACGAGTGGGTTGCCACGGCGCTCGTGAGTCCAGTTGAATAGCCGAGAGCAACAAATGCTCCGACCAAAATGAAAGGATATTCCCATTTAGTTAGAAGCCAGAGAGAAGCCGCACTCATTGCGGAGGAAATAAAAAGAGTTTTTGATTTGACCATACTAAAAGGGTTCGAATCTGAAAAGAAAGAAAACAAACCATCTGTTGAGAGGATGAGAAGAACTTGATCCGATAAAATTAGCTGCTGTGAATAACAAATACAACCAAAAGACTTTTCCACTCGGGATTTTAGCATTACAAATGAGATGAGGATAGAGATAGAATATAAATGTTGTCTAAACCTTGGTCTTTCTTCGATTACCAGTCTACCTGGAATCCAGAACAAATATTGGCTAAAGCATGGAGAGTAAAAAGACGTCGATTTCTCAGGACAGTATAGAGAGACTCCCATAGTCTTTCCACAAACATTGGACCTGTAATGAGAGCGGAATGAGATTAATCAAAGCGATGAATAGACAGATTTGTTGAACTATAGATAATGAGAAAAAGCGCATGTTTTCTCCATCCCAAACTGACCGTATTTCATAGCTGAAGAGAGGGAAGGTTTAGGGGAACTAGATAGAGAGAAGTCTAGGCTATTTTTGACTAGTTTTGATGACGCATTTGGAGTGAAAATTTAACTCGATTTAGAGGACGAGAGGACTGGGTCAAATAAAAGACTCAGCTGACAGAGATTAGCCAAAATCTTCATCTCAATATCGATTATGGGAGGAAGGAAATCCCGCCATTACCCGTATTATTGCCGCCGTCAGAAGAAGCTGTCGGAGCTGCAACAGCGGGGCTTCGCTTGAATTCCCGGCTCATTGAAAGTTCTCTCTGAAAGTTCGAGGTTCATTCAAGAGGAAAAACGAGTAGACAGTAAGCCATTAAGCTTGTTCTCCTAATTGCTCTACGCAAAACAGGGATTTACTGGAAGTGGGAGGCACGAGAAGATTAAACGATGAGGGGGTGAACGTTAATGTAGAGAACTTAGTTGACGCAGCTGATTTACAATGAGCCGACTTATTGACAACCCATTTAGGGACCAGAGGTGGTCAGCCGAGTCAAAAGCGGCGCTAAAATGTAGTAATTACGTCATCAAAAGGAGTATAGTCCAATCGTCAACAAAAACCTCGATTCTTCTGCTAGAATCATAAGTCTCTTGTTCCTAGAAATTTCTGCAACTCACTTGTAAAATTAAACTGCTGAAGATTCTTTCATTCAGAGTCAGAAGTAAAAGTACACCAGATATATGAGTGAATTCCAAGAAACAAACTCAAAAAAGAGAGAAATCTTACGGTTGACAGCCATCGAAGTGGTCGTCCATTCATCTCGTTTTCTCCCTTTCATTTCAATCTCTCATGTCAAAAGTTCCATTGGTTTAGAGCCTCGGAAACGCTCCCGTTTAATGAGGGTAATTTTCGACGAGTTCTCCGTCTAATAGTCTTCGACTCGTCTCTCTTAAGTTTGAGAGTTAAGACGGCCAGATATAGCGTGCTCTCAGCATTAATAATTGCACCATTATCCGCTCTCCGAGATCCACACACATGTCTACCACGGCTCAAATCACACGTGTTTCTTTTCTTTTTCGGTGAGATCATCCATGAAGATTTAATGAGAACCAGGAGCTCCTTTGGGCTTTGATGCTTATCAAAAAGTAGCCTCAATTTCCTCAATCATTTCCTTGTCCTTTTCCAAAGGGTTAGAGATTATAGGACGGAAATATTTTGCATAATCTGTTTATGAGTCTTCAAATGGGACCTACTGTCCAATGCATTGTGTACTTTCCGTCTTGTTGAACTCCCCAATATCCTCTTTAACATTTCACTCTACGTCGTCGATGGCTTCCAACGGGTCATCCGTCAACCTGGCGGTGGTCAAAATGATTGTCAGCTGTTTTAGCGCCTCGTTATCCAGAGAATGTAATCTAGGCGCAAAGTGGATTCGCCTCCTTTATGCCCTTACGTCTCGCCTTCTTCTTCATGCTACAATTCACATTGATCCCAGGAGCGCTGTTATTACTTAGAGGCTGTTATTGGTCCCAGCTGAGGTTATGGCAGATTTTAATTTGAATCTTGTTTTGCCCTCTCGCTCTCTCTCGCAAGCTAAACGAACTCAGTGTAAAACTCGCCTCCACGTAAACCGATCGTCATAAGCTGATGACAAGTTCCTTTTTGCCTCCAACCTTGTCTCCTCTTGGTCTGATTGGCATAATACGAGTAGAGACAGGGCCATTTCAGGCTCACCCACGCCATTTAGAGGCGTCGTAAATTTGGTCTCTATCGGCCCAAAAGGCCACTTTCAACGGCTGCCGTCGAGATTCTTCAATAAATTATGTCCAATAGGAGAGAGAAGGACTCCACTTTTTGTTTGTCACAAATCAATGGCAACAAAATTTCTCCGGCCATCAATCTCACTCACTGTTTTGTCTTTTGATTAATGTCCTTGACGTCTCTCTTTAGTCGACAAGTCGCAGAAAGCTTTTACTACCTTTGTTATCGCATTGCTAGTTTTAGAACACGTGGTCCTCTCTCTGCTCTTTTTTTTCACTGTTGACATCCCTCAAAACAATACCTTACCTCGCGTGATTTTATTGCATCCAATTTTCTTGTTGATTCTTTGCAAACCTCTCCAATATTTTCCTCGTTAACACAGCAGAGATACACGGTATTTGCTTCCAAATTCTCCCTTTCCTTTTACAAAATTTCATTCTAAAAACTTTGTTTAATCAAAACCTCACTGGATTTTATTCCTTATTCAGCATACTTTTTGAGCCAAAAATGTAAAGATTGAACTCACCTTCCCTCCCTCTAGAGACTCTTCCGTGGGAATTGAAATTCCCAGCCCGATGTGCGTCAGTTATGAGCATAATGCCAACTCCTTTTCAGAAGAAAGCAATTCATCGTCTCGCTCTTTTTGAAGGCATTGTCTTTCTGTTGACATTCCTCTTGAAACAGCATCTGCTTGCGAACAATTTCATTTCAGAAAATATGTTTGTCATATGTCCGGACGGACTAAGAGATGAACTCCTGGGACATTTGCATCCACCATCCATCGGAACAGAAGATGTTTTTTCCGCGTTTCCTGTCCTGCCCAAACAGGTGGGTTTAAACTTTTAATTGTTCTCCCGACCTCGAATCTCTTGACCCTCGAATTTCAGAGAAATGTTCTGGTTGCAACTGACAAAATCGACGAGGAGAATGTTCGCGCCGCTATTCGACACTTCATTGTGAATGTGAGTAGTCTCCCCTTCTCCGCTAATAGAAGTTTGTTTTCTCCTTCGAATCTCACTAGCTTCTATTCCCGACTTGTTTGTGAGCGAGACTTTTTACATTTTTTTCCAAAAGAGATATCAAAACCTCTCTTTTTAAAACGGGCACTTGAAATCAAAGAATCATCCTTTTCCCACGATTCCATTCAAGAATAGAAGCCGGGGGAGGGCTAAAGATGTCCTCCATTAGAGTTTCAAAGCTTCATCCATCATCCAATATGGCCCCCATTCCCTCCAGTTATTACTTTCCCTCTCTCCATCCAGAATTTTTGTTGACAGTTCTCTTCGTGAGATTATCAGTCGTACAGGAAGTATGTCTGGCGGCTTTTTCTTTGTCATTCTCAATTCAATTTATGCACTTTCACTTGCTTCACCTGTCTTCAATCTCTTTCAACTTATTTCCTACACATAAGCGAGGAGTTTTCCAGCTAAAAGCTCATCAACTGGCCTCTCCTACAAGTCTAATTACTCGCCTTTTCATTTCGGGCCGTCCTCCCATCGGTTAAACAAAAACTATACCTTTCCGAAAATAGATTCCACTTATTATTCTCCGAGTAATGGGAATCGCTTTTCAATCTCTTTCCCTCCCTCTCTCCCGATAGCAGTTCATTATTAGCCCGTTGACGATCTGCAGTCATTGCTTTTTACTTTTATTGGATTCTAGACTGACGGTTGGCCGAAACTCGCAGTAGCCCGGAAGCATTGGGATCAGCAATCCCTCAAAGAGATGCAAAACGTCGTCGGTGTCGTCACCGATAAAGCCATGAATCTATGCGAGGCAGCCATCCAAAAAACCGAGTGAGTTTTAATTTGATTAGATTTATTGTTTTTCATTTGTAGAAGGCTTCCACAAGGCGAATGGAGAGCCGATCGATTGGAGCAGCTGGAATCTTGGAAGGAAATTCCTTCGGTTCATTATGGAACTATGGAGATCGACTCGGCATTGAAGCAGAATTTAAAAGAGTTCTATCCTTCCTTCCAGCCAATCGAATTTGGAGGAGGTGATAGCCAAGCTATAAATAGCAAGCCACCGGTATTCGTCTCTTTATTTCTCAACGCTCCTTCAGGTCCTCCATTGGCCACCAGAACCTTTGGATGGCGAACTACAGGTGATTCTTCGAATAAGCTTTCCCATTTCTGGACCAGACGAGAACACTTTCCGCGAGATTTGCAGGTGATTTTTTTTTCGAGTCAAGTCATTAGCCGTCAATTGTAGAAATCTCCGCCAATATGGCGATCATGTCTATGAATGGACCGGAGGTATTTTGCTGACGACGGATCCTGTGAGACTGCATGTCGAACGTGTCCGACCGACGATCATTGAGCTCTCCGCGAGGATTTGTGTAGATGAGTTGGAGGGAGCAGCCGCAGAAAAACCAATGAAAGAGGTAGGAGTTTATTAGACTTTGATAGTCCTTTCTAATAATAAGACGCAGTTGTTCAAAGATCCAAACTTATAAGAAAGCCCATAATTGGAGGCTTACACTCGGCTAATTGGATTGTCCTCCCCCTCTTCCGGGTCCATTTTTATCTGGAAAATACATTCGGGAAACAAAAAAAGCTTTTAAGGTATGGCCTTTCCTGGCTGTCTCGTTGAAGGAAACACTCAATGCTATCCAACATCTGGACCATATGCCTTATAACGTAAGACCAAATTTGTTTAAAAATTAAAACGCAAACAGATTGAGTTAATTCCATATGGAACGCAATTCTACAAGCCGAAATTAAATTCCCGAGTATTTGATTTGGTCCAATTCATGGCAACTGCGATAGCCTACAAAAAAGTTGCAACGAGGATTGATGGAGACATTCATGAGGTCGATATGAAGCTTCTCCTTCCAGGTTTCAATTCATTCATATTCTTTGTATATCTTTAGATGGACCTTTTGATTCGCTAAGTCAGCTATTAGCTCTTGAACCGCCGTCAACTCGAATGTCTCGAACCAGTTCTGTCCAAGAAGCTGCTTCAAACGACAACGTGACTCCACTTGATACCAGCCTTCAAAACGGCGGAGGACTCACAGTTCAACACAACAAAGGTCGACGTGTTTCTTTCGGTATCGTATATAACTCTTCCCAAGAGAGATTTCCTTTTCCAGGTTCAATAAAGATGATGAACGAGTCGGCTGTTCCGGTCGTCAACGAGGTTGATGCCTATGTGGATGGGATCGTCAAAGAGTCCATAAATCTCCAGAGTCTCTACGTCGATTAGATTTTTATTTATTTTGTACAGCTGTGATCCGTAGAGATTTTCAATAAAATATTTTTTGCTTTTTAATTACCACCTTGAAGTATCAGGAAGCTTTTGATTTGATTAGCGAAAGGAAGATCATACTGTAGATTAAATCATTTACCTTTGATTTATCTTAAAAAATCATGTTTACTATAATCAAAGGTGAAAAGTAGTTCGAAGGAGAACGTTCTCTTTCC
This sequence comes from Oscheius sp. JU1382, assembly GCA_932521405.1. Taxonomy (NCBI): domain Eukaryota; kingdom Metazoa; phylum Nematoda; class Chromadorea; order Rhabditida; family Rhabditidae; genus Oscheius; species Oscheius sp. JU1382. The sequence continues at coordinate 5,048,611 of OW051478.1, read as the reverse complement.
AGAAAGACGCCGCGTGGTCTCACAGCGAAAGTCTCCCCCATAAAAAGAATCGCGCTGTTGTCCATCTGGCTGGATGCCAATTTGATTCTTTTTAGACACTTTGAAGTGTATAGCCTATTTTCCAATCCCTCACCCCGTTGTTTTTGTAGAATGGCATCGGAGAAGGGAGTTCCGAGCTTGATCGAGAACACCGAAGTCATAAAGGAACACTCCAAAAGAAAGGTTGCTTACTACTATGATTGTAAGCCTGTCTCCTAACAAACAATTATCCTTATAGCCGTCATCGGCAACTTTTATTATGGCCAAGGGCATGTGATGAAGCCGAATAGAATTCGTATGACTGATCATTTATTATTGAGTTATGGCCTCTGGAAACAGATGTATGTTTTTGTGAGTTGGAGGTTATCAATCTTATTACGATAAGATTTTAGCGGCCGGTGGCAGCTACATATGAACAGTTATCAAAATTTCACAAAGAAGATTACGTACGCTTCTTGAAGGCAATTACTCCTGATAATTGCAAATCCTTTCAAAAGGAGATGCTAATGTGTGAGTTGATTCCTTTGTTCTTACAAGAGGTTGTTAGAAGTGCGAACCTCTCAATCAGACCAATTAGCAATCATCGACTGCCTTGATATTAACGGATTATTTCAGTTAATGTCGGAGAAGATTGTCCTTTATTCGAGAATTTGTTTGAGTTTTGTCAGATAAGTTGTGGAGGATCAATAGGTAAATCACCGTAGTTCATCTCTTATTCTCATCCATTCTAGCTGCTGCTCGCAAATTGATGATGAAGCAGACAGATATATCCATCAATTGGATGGGAGGACTCCATCACGCCAAGAAGAATGAAGCCAGTGGCTTTTGTTATGCCAATGATATTGTTTTGGCCATCTTGGAACTGCTCAAAATGCACCAGAGAGTACTCTACGTTGACATTGATGTCCACCATGGAGATGGAGTCGAGGAAGCTTTCTACACTACTAACCGTGTCATGACCGTGTCATTCCATAAATATGGAGATTTTTTCCCCGGAACTGGTAATGTTACCGTACGTTTTTGTTTCTTTCTTGAAATTTTTATACAATTTAGGATAGAGGAGTGGGTCAAGGAAGGTTATATACAGTAAATGTTCCCTTCCGAGCTGGAATCGACGACGACGTTTTTCAAAGTATCTTCGTTCCAGTAAGCGTTCTTCCAATAATTTCATTCGCTTCATTCAGGTAATGACAAAAGTAATGGATAAATTTGACCCGGGAGTGGTTGTCCTTCAATGTGGAGCAGATTCTCTGGCTGGAGATCGACTAGGTGCCTTCAACTTGACAATCAAAGGTCATGGAGCCTGTGTCAGCTTCTTCCGCAAATACAACGTGCCTTTGCTTATCCTCGGTGGAGGTGGCTATACCCCAAGAAATGTGGCTCGTTGCTGGACATATGAGACAGCTTTAGCCTTAGGGAGAGAGATCCCAGACGGTTTGTTGTCTCTCTTTTCTTAAGAAAGCCTTTAGATCTGCCGTATAACGATTACTATGAGTACTATTGTCCATCATACAAATTGTTTTGGCAAAAAGATGATGCTACAAACGACAATACCGAAACATATTTGCGGAGAATATTGTAATTTTTTTTCCTTTTTCTAGAACATTTTTAAAGAAATTACGTCACCGATAATCTCAGCCTAATAGAAATCGCTCCAAGTGTGCAAATGCACGCTCCTCTCGAGTCCAAATATACATTTTTGGATGATACAACGATCTCAGTAGACCTCGCCGATCCCGAAGAGCGTTTACCAAGTGGGATTTGAGATTTTGAAGTTAAAATTGTTTTAGCGGCGGTAACGGATACCATGGTTGAGGATCCTGGAGAATACTATGATGGAGAGACTGAGTCCGGAGAAAAGAATGACCACGACGCCAAAGTTGAGAAAGAAGCGTCAGAATCAACATCAGTAGGACCATCATCCCAGTAGAGGCGAAGAGTCACTTACTGTTATCTTGATCTATTTTGTGCTAATTTTATTATTTTTGTATGAGGTGATCTCAACATTTCATGATAATTATTATGCTATTCTTTACTGGATGCTGGTAAGTTCGTTTTTTTTCTACAATAATAAATTAGGAATAATTTTGTTTTTTTTTGTTCTCAAACTCCTTCATGCTTTTCGATTCCTCTTCATCTTAGCCATCTCGAGCAATTGATTTAAAGCGAACCGACCGCTTTTGGATGTCTCGTCATTTTTCTCCTGTAGACTCTTCACCTCCTTTCCAGTCATCGATTCGATTATCGGTAAACTTTTTTTAAAAAAATCTCAGGTTTACCGATAAAATTCTCCTTTTTAGCCTATTCAAGGCCATTAATTCCTTTGAAGAAACGCGCTCTATTGGCAAAAAGGATGAGCGGGACTTGAAAATATTTCAAAGGGCGGTTTCCCCTCACCTTTTTTAATTTTTATTACACTCCCTATCTATCATTCCCTGGACTTTCAAACGAAAATAACTTGGAAAAATCTTCAGATTAAATGTCTGAAGAGGTTCAATACCCAGAACTTCGTAGTTTCTATCACATTCATGAGGAGATCGGTTGTGGTGGCTTTGGAAAAGTCAAATTGGCGACTCATCTCCTCACAGGTTCCAAAGTTGCCATCAAAATAATTGATAAAAAAGCTGTTGGAGTAAGTTATTCTCTTAATTTCCATGAAACATTTTAAGGACGATCTTCCCCGAGTCGCCACCGAATTAGATGCTCTTCGCTCTCTGAGCCATCAAAACGTATGTCGTCTCTACCAATATATTGAAACTCGAGAGAAATTCTTTATCATCATGGAGGTAATTCCCTACGTTTTCCTTATAAAATACGGGCTATTCCAGTATTGTTCTGGAGGAGAAATGTTCGACTATATCGTGAAAAAGGAACGACTCGAAGAGCCAGAAGCCAGACATTTCTTTCGTCAATTGTGCCAAGCTATGGCCTATGTTCATCACAAAGGGTTCGCCCATCGAGACTTGAAGCCCGTAAGATTTTTTAAATTTAATTTTCTGAATTTGCAACTCTTAGGAGAATCTTCTTCTCACCGATGATCTCCAATTGAGAGTGATTGACTTCGGTCTTTGTGCTAAGCCTGGAGTTTTGACCAATATGCTCTCCACTTGTTGTGGATCTCCAGCCTATGCTGCTCCTGAATTGATCTCAGTGAGTTTTTTTCTTTTCCCTTTTTGATAAAAACGTTTAGGGTGGAGATTATCAAGGAGATCAGGCCGATATTTGGTCAATGGGAGTTCTTCTATATGCGCTGGTTGTGGGCGCTCTTCCTTTCGAAGACGACAATAATACCAATCTCTATAGGAAAATCCAAGTGAGTGCTTCAATTAATTTCATCTATTCCTTTTAGGCGGGCCGCTTCTGCAAACCTCCTTACCTTTCGGATAAAGTGAAGGATCTTTTAAGTCGAATGTTGACAGTCAAACCCGAGTTGAGGATCACTATGAGAGAAGTGATTGACCATCCTTGGGTCAAAGATAACTATTCGCATCCTCTCAAATGGAGCTCCATTTATGATGTATGTTTTATCTGATTTTTATTTTCTTTTTTTTAAGAGAAGTCTAGTCGACCAGGATGTGGCTACTGAATTAGCATTTTACTACGGAATGTCCGTTAAAATGATGACAGAAAAGATCTTGGAATGGCAATTCAATTATCTGACTGCCTCATATTATCTTCTTCTTCAAAAGAAACGACGAAATGAGAAGTACAATCTACCTCCTCCAATTCACACCCCCAAAGGGAATATTAACCTCATTGGTTCACCGACTGTTCATGCTTCTTTGGAAGATAATTTGGATCGTCTGGATCTCGATGATACTCAAAGCAGTGAAATGTCTTCTGGAAGTGATGAAGCCAGCAAAGATGGCCATGTCCGTTTCACCAGACCATTATCTCCAGAAAGAGTAATTCCTTTTTTCATCCACCTTCCCTTTAGAAAATGTCGTATGTAAATGCGATGCTCAATATGCCTTCGACAATGTGTGGTCGCTCACCTCAACATAGATTAGACTCAAATCCTTCGACTCCAGTCCGAGTTAATTGTCACGTTGTCAGGCGAAAAACTGCCACGGCTTTTGATGCCGATAAGGAGAATCGCAGCACAAACAGTGTTAAAATCCGAGGGCCTGTTAAAGTTGAAGGTGAGAATATAAATTCCAAAGGAGAATGGACTTTTAGGCGAAGGAACAATCCGTCCTCACAGCGTCTATCGTACACCTCAAAGACCAATTCTCAAAGCTTTATTCAGTCCTTCTTCTGGCAAACAGCGTGCTCGCTCTCATTCTATCGATAGAGCAGCTCCTGGTTCTCCAGTTTCAATTGATAGTGAATCTGGTAGCGATTGTATGGGAAGAACACCTCGAAGTGCGACTAAAACGCCCAGACTTCGTCAAAGAGTAAAATTGTTATTGTGCTTTACAAAAAGGGTTTCAGGTATTTGCTTCACTAGAACGCAAGAAGGAAAAAGTTATAAACATGTTGACCCCAAGGAAATTGAAGAGCGATTCGCCGACAACACTGAAGACATGTAAAGGACTGATCAACGTCAGTATGACGTCTTCTAAAGATCCAGCGAGAGTTAAACAGGAATTGATGAATATTCTAGTTAGACAAGAAATGCAATGTCAAGTCAATGGGTTTGAACCGTTTGGGTATTTAATTGACTCATTTTTAGTTGGAAGTTGGCAGCTTCTAAAGCACTGGGAGTAAATAAAATGAGCGTCGAATTGGAGATTGTGATGGTTGAAAATCTTGGACTGATTGGAATCAGAAGGAAAAGACTGGCTGGAGATGCATTCTTATACAAGAAAATTTGTGAGCAAATTCTTCTAATGGCCGGGTTGTGATCTCGTCTTTTCATAATTTTGCAACAGTACAAGGCATATATTGTGTAGCCAATAAAAATATTGTAACTTAATGATCAATTTTGTTGTTGTTTTCTTGGGAGAAAAACGGGATTCGATCTTGATTGTTCGCTCTTTTCTTCTCAAAATAACCGAAAAGATCTTTGAATACAAATAATTCCAAGGTCCCTTTTGCCCTATAAAATGGCCAGATCTCCTCCCATCCCACAACTCGATATGAAGCTCTTCTTCTTCTTGGCTCTCTTCGTCACCGTTCTTTCTGTCGCAGGACAAGGAGTCGGCCTGGGAATGGGTACTGGCGGTGAGTCTATTAGAAAACTGATTAAAGAAGCATTTAGTTGGAGCTGGGGGAATGGGAACTTCAATCGGAGCCGGTCAGTCGGCCGGCGTTGGTGTAAATCCCGGTGGAGCTACTGGCGGAGTCTACGGAAAGAAGAAGTAAAGACTTTTGAATAAACTTTTCGATCCTAATGGCTCTCCCGCGTGTCATCATCTCGTTAGCCCTAAATGCAATTCTCACCTCCGACCATCTTTCTTGCGCAAATGAGCCCCAAGAAATGTAAAAATTGTCAACAACGAACGCCATTTAGAGCTCCAAAGGCTCCAATTTCACCTCCTGGCTATCTTGGCTTTTCTCATATCAAAAGCCGAATTTGTGTTTTTTGTTTTTCTTCAAGTCCTCCGCACATCGTAACAGGTTTCTCGCGATGAAAAACGCTTTCACTGGTAGCGATGAACTTTCCCTCTTTTGTAGTGAGGACTTCTGTCCTTTAAGCAATCCTTTTTACGTTTTATCAGTGGAACAATCAGTTAAACAGTTTTGAAGAGTAAATTTAGACTTAGAGTTGTTGGGAAAAACAAATTGTAGAGAATCAAAGAACACTCTTCCAGTTGAATCTCTTCTTGTCTACTCAAAGTATTACGAGTGTTTGCTTCGCAGAGAGAAAAACTTTCATTTTATCTCTCCTCCTTGATCGGCAGAAAGTCACACCAATTATCAAAATGGTCGACTTCTTCAGTCGGCACTTAGACTCGTTTCCCAGCTCTTTTTGTTAGTCTCTCCGCGGAAGCTTTCCCAGATGGTTATTCCAACCGCCACAGAATTCGAAAGTGTTTTCAACCGAGGCCTCCTGATCCATCAACTGGAAAATTGTAGCCAATATATCTGAGGGGAGAATTCTTCCAAATTTGCCGGTTTTATCGGTTATTTGCGTTGCGCTCTCTCTCGTCTCCTCTCTCGCGTTTTTTTGAGATTTGATGTAATGCCGAGGCTTATATCTGTCCGGTCGCCTCTCTCCAGAGAGATCTACCCAGCTGTGTGTTTCTATATGATCGCACCACGTGTTCATCCAAGAGAAAGAGATTCCGGTGTACGACCGACTGACCAGATAATCTGAAAATTGCCGCGAACTCCTCTGTTTGACTCCCCTGTCAACTGCGAATCACAACCGACAGATGGCCGTCCTCCTTCTTCCTCTTCCAATTAGTCCCTTTGAGTCTTTTTGTCCCAACTCACAACTCTCATAAAATGTCGCCTCAAACTACGATTGACTGGTAATACAATGGACTCGCGTTACAAATTGTCATCAAGTGGGTCACGCACTCTCCTCTCAATTACCGTAGGAAATAGTCCCAACCTTGACTATTACGCTATTCTTTTGACTCTCGAGGAGGTCAGTTCTTGCCTTCGAGTGTTTCTGACAGCCAGCCGATGCCACAAACAACGGAAAAGAATATAATCGTGTTTGCTTTTTGCTCAGAAACCTATCTCTCCCTCCTTCTGTTTACTCTTAGCTGATTTACCCCCTTCCTGTGTACCCGGGTAGCCCTGATTCCCACGCTTTGGGGCCAACGGACTAAGTGGATCTTGGCTTAAGGCTGTGCCTTCCTTGACCTGAGAGGCTACAAATCCTCTTACGATGGCAATTGAAACTGCTCCCTTTCAATGGTTTCTTTTTATCTAACGGACTGGTTCTCCTTCCCTTTCCGCATTTGGAAATTGTATAGATTGCGCAACTCGTTTCAAACTCTTCTTTCAGAATGGGTCTACCTTGGATCCTCATCTTCCTCTTCATCTCAACTCATTCCTTCCCTACAGAATATTCCAGTAAGTCTCGTTTCCCCACTTAATTCTTCAGTTCTTCGAGAATCCACAGCTCAAGGCGTTGCTCCATACACATTAAAGGCAACTTCTCCACACCCATTTCAAGAACAAATTGGTCGACCGTCAGCTGAGGTCGACAGACACGTCACACCCGTGCCGTTGAGTGAGTAAATACACCTGTCATCTAGAATAGCCTTTTGGTGGACCAAGTGAAGTGAATTTTGCAGGGACTCGCCGACATTGATGTACAAAACAACTCCTACTCACACTCTCTACATTTCGGGTTAATGGCTTTGAAACGCAATTATTTGTCGTCAGGAATAAATCTCAGTAAAGATTTATTGAGCAAATTTATTAAGCAGCTATCGTATTTTTTTTCTTCTTAGCGTTCCAAAGAGAGGATGGATCTGTCAGATCGAGAGTCTTCTGGAAGTTTGAATCAGAAGAAGGAAAACACTTACTTCTAGTCTGTCGGTTGAGATTTCGCTGATTCTGACTATGGAGAATGTCTTCTCGTTTGCTTAGTTGTAGTGGCATGGATGGATCAGAAGGGAAATGTCTAGCTTCGCGATTTTGAGACTGAATGGCCAAGACGCTCAAGAGGAGGAGGGAGAAGATGAGCAATTTGAGCATTTTGAGTGGGTTCATTTGAACTTTTGTTGTTTTTTTTATACCCTTCGGACCAGAAATACGACTTTTACGCACTTCGCTACAGGTTTTCTGATGTCAATTTGTTTTCAATTAATTACTTTTCCTGCAAAACACTGATATTTATGACTGTGACTTGACTTTCAAATCGAACGCAGAGCATAGAGATGAAACATTTTCTATTTTTGTATGATTGTCACCTGCCTTTTCTGTTGTTTATGGAAGTTTTCAGAGATAATTTCAATGTAAAACTAAGAATTAAGCATAGAAATGAAAACATATCGTTTGCACTGATCACAATATAGTTAAGTCGGCACTAATTGATAAGGGACCAATAGCGTTGCTACCAAATAATAAAGATATTTTTTGCTGTATAAATCTCCTGTAGGGAGTGATATAAGCAAATGTAAGTGTGGACGACAACGAGGGATATAAGTTAATAAGACAGACGAGCAAATACCAGTTTAGTTTGGAAGGAGCCACACACGCTATTGCTCTTTGTAGGGCGAAACAGCCAGGAATCATTAATAAACAGAAATAAAAAATGGGAAGAGAGCCCTAGACTGCGATCTTTTGTAGGAAGAGGCTGTACCTGAGCTAAGAGCATTCTGGTCAGTTTTTCCTGTTGGCGATAGTTGGAAGAACTGCTGAGAGAACGAGAAAAAATTTGTTTAAGTCGTCGATGAGTGAGGAAGCTGGTAAGCCAAACGAAGAGGCTAGCTCCACCTATCCCGATCAACATACAAATCACTAAAAGCCAATTTTAAGACAATCTTTGACCAACCGATTGGAAGGAAGAAGTCGGAACAAGGATTGATGGCTACAAATATCTGAGTGTCAAAATCATATTGATAGAATACGTCAGTTGTATTGCTATTATCTGCAAACTTGCGCAACCCCTAGACTTTATTGCCAATTGACTTATTTTCCAACCTCTTTGTCTATAATTACAGTTAGCTTGGCGGAAATAATTCCAAAAATATGACCAATAAGCACCATAAAGAGTTGTAAAGGGATAAACCTAAACTGTCTATGATTGATCTGACAATATACCACCAATATTTGATGTCGAATTTGAAGTCATAAAGCACTACTAGACGATATAAGCAACATTCGATTATACATACACCGCACATCAAATAGAATACTATTACTGAAACCATCTTTGGTCGATTAATTTGACAAAAAGGAGGAGAAAACTAACTGAAATTGGTCCACCTAGATTTGATCCAAAGAACTTAAAACCTCCATTAATTATTAATACTGGAAGAGGATAGATGTAGTTGGGATTAGAGCCAATAATTATGGAAAATAACGAAGCAATTTCCAATATCTGGGTAGAATAAATGAAGTTTTTTTGCTCAATCTATTCCTTACCACATTGGATTTAAGAATTGGTACAATCAGCTTCATTTTATCCGGGGTTCTTGTAATCATTGCGTAAAACAACAAGAAGTCAATTATTAGAGATACAGCGATGACTGGCCAAAGCACAAAAACATCATGCATCCGTCGATGGAGGACTTCAGGCGCTGAATGTTTTGAGAGTTTTGAACAGTATATACTTGAATATATTCACCTGCCGAAGCTGATCACTTCTTGAAAAAAAACTACTTTATTCATGACAAAGATCAAGAGCAGATGAGGATTAAATCAAATTCCCGACTTTCATTATTGATTATACAACCAATCATTCTGGAGAAAATAAAGACAGTAAAAAAATAATTCATTTCTCAACTTTTGAATGACAAAAACAATCTTCTTCACGCATGACCGGGTTCACGATCTTCTCTGGAGCTCCCGGGAAGATAAAATAAATCAGAAAAAAAGCCTTCCAGGAATCACTGAACACCTTTCTGATTTCTGTTCGCCTTTAATTCAGTAAAAAAGTTGTTCTTTGAAACGACATTCACCTCTCCTTTGGCATGCATGGTCCTCTGCATTGCTGACCAAAGCAATCCGTAGGGCGATGTTAAGTCCTGATTCACACGCAGGCTTGTTAAAATCTATTGGACTCCTCGTGCGCTATAGTCGTTTTGGCTTTATGAAGGCATCGTCGGAACTACACAGTCGGCCGTCGTGATTGGAGCTCTTTTTGACGCTTTTCGGCCACTTACACTGCCGTTCTTGAAGGGCACTCGAAGCCTTTTTGGGGACAGCCGCCACTGCCATTCAAACAGAGACCACCACCACTATTTACCTTTTCTGACCTATTTCCTCGAGACAATCACTACATCGTAATACATCCATTATCTTGTCTTCTCGCGCATGTTCCCAGAGAGATTACGACGACGGCCCGTATCCTGCTGTTGCTAACTTTATCATTCTTTTCATGAGCCCCTCGCGAGGGTGGCCTAATCTCTTATGATAAGACTCATTTGGAGGCCAGACCAATCGTGTAAACAACGGATAAGCTCAAGTGGAGGGGCGAGAGACTTCCTTTCTCGTCATTTCGCTCTCATCCGTCAGATCTGCCTTATGTCCTCTTCATCTCTTATAATCCTATTTTGTATCCTCCTGCCAGCGGCTTCTTTGTAGAGCTGCTGGTCATTAGCATAGACCGAGAGGAGACGATCTGGCATATTTGTAAAAGGGCTGGCGAGGTCAGCCGGACGCCCGTTTTATTACCGCGGCAGCTCATCCAATCACGCCTATTGGCATCAGGTCCTCTCTCTCTCTCTCTCCTCTAACGGGAGCCTTGACCTATCTGTGTCACTTTGCACAGCAATTTGAAGTTCTTTTCTGCTGTAATTATATCGCCAATCCCTCGAATAAGGGTCACTTTTTGCCTCGTTTTCGTCCAATCGATCGATCGCATTTGCATGTGGGCGTTTGGATCATTAGATATCGCGTACTATACGGGTCGGGCCACAACAGTCCACCACGGACCGCTGACCACAAAAGATAATTAGTCATCCTCACTCCTCTCTTTCCAACTCCCTAGCATAAAGACGCCAAATGTCCTGTCATTTGTAGCCAGAAGGATTGGTGTCAGTAGCATAATTTGGAGAACGAAGTACTTCCGATTGAATGAGGAAGAAACAGTCCATTAGAGCCAGGTGGTGACCACCTGGCTATTCCCCCAAAAGCCGACTGGTAGAAGTGGAGATTCGTATAGCCATTTACTCCGTTTCTGCAAGTTATTTAGCGGACCGGATTACTCCCGAGTAAGGGAGTTAAAAGAAGCGTTCCGCTGGAGATGAATTGCCTTATGTTTGGTTTTTTCTCTCTCGCTATTCGGAGGTCGTTTAAGGAGGGGCTCTTAACCTTGTAACCGAATAGGGCAAAGCTCTTTGATTCGGCCGAAAAGAACAAAGTTCTCTTTGCTTTTTCTCATCGCCTTCTCCAAGAGTTGAATCTCGAGAAAGACAGATTAGATTCATTCATGAAAGAGTTTTTTGATTCGAACGAGCTGTAGATGTTTCGAATGAATAATGTGCGACAAGGGCGGCAAAAAAAGAAAGCTCTGCTCGTCGTATTACAACCAAGGAGGCGCTACTTTTTTCAGAGTTTTTTGAGTCTTGCACTTGGCCTAACAGCTCACTTTCATGAGCAAAAGAGACTTTCTCTCTCGTGACACTTACCCCTCCCTCTCTCCCAATAGGAAATCCGAATTTCCTTCTGATCTCTAAGAGTTTTTGAGCCAATTCCAAGGAGAGAGAAGCTCGTTGTTTTCCATTACGAAGCCATTGCCCAAATTCCATTCGGACAGCGTTCAAGCGGGATTATTTTATTTGCCTCTGCTCGGTATCGTCGCGGTGCATCTTCATCTGTTGTTCCTTCGCGCCTCGACTCTTTTGTTTGCTTTTCATAAACTCGTCTTTTGGCTCTCTCGAGAGCTGTCCAACTGACCACTCGGCCGAGAATGATACCCACTCACTTGGCACTTCCAAACCGGAAGGATCTTCCCGTCTCTTGATTCTCTCGAACACATGTCCTCCTATAACAAATGGCATGCAATGCAGCAGCCGGCAACGGAGACTGTTTATTTAAATTCGGATTCACACACACACACACACACACGAGAAAGAGAGAGCGGAGAACAACGGATCATCTGTCAGAACCCGACCAGTCACTGTGCAATCATTATTTTGCATAAGCAGCATAGATAGCATAACCGCCCGTTAGAATACCAAATTGGATGATCATCGGCCCAGCTTCCTTCTAATTTTATCGGATTCAATTTCACTAAGCAAAGCTGGTTTTTGGCTCTTCAAAACTTTTTTTAGTCCTTGAGGTAGCTTTGAAAGTGTCATAAATTCTGCTTCTACAGATCTTAATCTCCCCCTAACCTTTTGATTGACATTTCTTTCGTTGACAAAAACCGGTCTCTTTCGGAATTATGCAAATCGACGCTAGCTATTGTCCATCGGATAAGCTTTCTTTCTGTTTTCTTTCCGCTTTCTTCTTTTTAAAATTTAAAAAAGCTGTGGTTAATCCCTCACTTCTACCCTCCGCCGCCCGTCTCGAGGACAAAACGAGGATTTAAAGATGTTTTTGGCCGTAAAATAGCTGGAGGTTTCAATGACATTGAGAGGTTTAGGATTTATTGTGGTCAAACGGGCCAATTAGGGTACCAGCAGGTGCCAATGTCCGCTGGGAAAAATGGTTTCGAGAGCTCCCAGCGTCGTTTTGTCCCAAAATCTTAGCCCAATACTGAGAAATAAACGGGTAGACCGGCACTTTTTGTGTGAACAATGAATCACACACGGATGCGTTCTAATCGCGTTTTCCCCCAGTTTCTTTCATGACAGGATTCTTCTTTACTTTCAATGGATTCCTTGCCATTTCTGTAAAGCTCCTTCTTTATCTCTCTGAACTTGTCTACAGTACTATCTCTCTCCTTTTTGGAAACCTTTTTTGAAGAATCTTTAAAGGCCAGACGAGTTGTGAACTTTCTCCTCAGATATCACACCTCCTCACTTCGTCACAATAGAGTAAACAGACAAACCATGTTTCAAGCTCACATAACCATGAAGTCCAAACAAACAAGCTGCGATCATTTCAGAGAAACGTAAATACAGTGGAATAGAGAAGCGCCTGAGGGTAAACACTTGACCCTGTCACTTTCTTCTTTTGCCTCTTGACGCCTTGGCAATCCAGGAACTCTCTCTCCCCCTTAAACGAATGGCAGTATTTTGTCTAGAGATTTGGGCTCTTCACAAACAAAAAAGAGAATCCCAACGGTCTGGTGAAAACAATCCCTTGAAAACCTTCTCTCAGCTGGCTTGGACGGCTCAAGAGGAGAACACTTTATTAGGGAAAGAGGCCCCTCAATCAGATCGGCACATCATCGAACGGAAATCATTTGTCTGCACTTGGGAAGAAATAAGTTATTTGCCCCACCCTGTCTTGTGACCTTACACATTTCTTTTTCTAGCTGATAAAAACCATATTCTGATGTGCGTTCAAGGGGAAGAATGCCTTGTGGTTCAGTCGCCGGTCTGGCTCATTAATCACGACGACACCTCGGCACGGTCTCGGTGAATTTTTGTACAGTCCGTCTCTCTCTGTGCCGTTTCTCTCTCTCTCTTTCTCTCTGAAACGACGGCGACAAATTTATGGTCAGAATGCCCTGGGGCCAACAGCCCTTCGTGGCGACGGTGGCAGAAAGAGAGAGAAACCGGCTCCTTGGTCGATTTCGATCGTACGCAACTGAATTTATTTCCTTCGGATGGCATCTTCATCTTAAGCGTGGGGGCGTTTGTCTTTGGCCCGAAATGTGGCCATGAGAGTGTCCTCCTGGGGCTCATCCGCTGCGGATTCTCGCCTACTAGCCGAGTCGTGCGCAATCGAATTACATCCTCTTTGATTTTGTTCGAGTCGCTTCTCGCTCTCATTTCACATTGTTTTTCACATGACTGACTGACATCGTCCTTCGTAAGTACTGTAACTCTTCCTCTTCTGGTTACTCGTTTGCGTGCTAAGAAGAACTTGAACTGATCTTCCAAAGTGTTTACCAGAAATCTTCCCCTTTTTCTCTCTCTAGAAGAGGTGGTCCCGTTTTTCCTTCAGTTATTCATGTTATTAGCTTCAGAGACTGATGCCATCTCTGGCCTGTTCTCTTGTCTCTTTCTACTAGTTTTCCTTTGATTTCTGACGTTTGCTTCTTCTCTCGAATTAGGCTAGTCCACTTCCTGTTTGTTTCATAGTGTAATTGACGCTTAGAGAGACGTAGTATGGAGAGTTTTTAGGAAAACTCCTGAGGGATTTCTCTTGGGAAAGAGTCTAGAAGCCAGAATACGGCACTATTAAAAGTCGGATTTCTTTCTTCTCATAATGGGATCCATCGATCTCATTCAGAGCGCATGATAATCGAATCAAAAAACTGTCAGGAGAACTGGCTTCAGAAACCTTTTGTTCCTTTTCAAAAGTGCAAAAAACGTCTGAATTTGGAATTCTGAGGAAGGCCACATTACAAGAACACGACTTTCGCTCTTCCTAGAATCTCAGGAGCCACTTCAGTGACACTGCGCGGCGTATTTCCTTTCGTGTAAGTGGCATTAGGCTGTTTGGTTAGGGTAACTCCATCCGGAAAGGATCAAATCACTTTAAAATTACTGTAAAATCTCTCTTTTGAAAGTGGGATTCAAGGTCGGGACGTCGAGATAACATCTGGGAGCCAGGTGCCACCATGTCCCATTTGTGGTTTCATTTCTGGCCTCTCGTCTAGCTGGGTGCCATCTGCTAAAGCCATTGGCAGGAGGTTTTATTGTGAATATGATTCCTCTCCCGCTCTCTGCCTCTATTCCTCCTTTCTTTATATAAAAGTGTGAATGGTTACTGTATAATTCGAATAGTGATACGCAATTGCGTAGATGCCGCGAAGACTAAATATTCGAACGGCGTTCTTTTTTCTCGCATAAATGTACACGTGGAAAGACGATTTTATTAAGCATTTAGCTTAAACTTTTGGCGCAAAATACGATGAAAAGGTACTTCTAAGTTTTTTTCTTCCAAGAAAATATTTTCTGCCTTTGGACAAATAATTAATGTTTATATTATTAAAAAATTATAATTTCAGGGTCATAAAGGCATTGAAAGAGCAACTGGGTGAAAGATTCTACGACCTCAGTTCGGACCATCTTCATCCCGACGCCGAAATGGCTGCCCTGGCCTCTTTCTCCAGAAATAATCGCAACTACGGCCAGCAAAATGGTTCAGGCAGAGATCGTCCGGACGGCAAGCAGTAAGTCAAAACCGATTCTTATCGCAAAAAATTCGTCAATGTTTGGTCGCGCTTGACCGCGCCCCGATCATATGTTATTGACTGAAATTGTCTATCTTGGAATATTAATTCGCCCCCTGTGAGAGAAAGTGTGGTGAGAAAACGCGTGAGAGAATGGATTGTCTTCCATTGGATTTCTCTTGGCTACTTCGGTTAGTCGTTTCGCTTTGTATCAGTGATTATCCTCCCAAACATTCACGTGTTTTCGCGGCAAACAGCCATAAACGGAGAGAGTAACCTGAGTGAACCCATCAACAATATTTCCTTTTGAGTAAACGGTTTTCTCTGAGTCAACCTCACTCCCCCTCCCTATGTGGGAGAATGACACTCTCGTAAACCTAAGAGAATCTTTGTTTTGTCTTCACAGTCTTGTTTTGGGCCTTTTATTTGCCTGTTTCTCAAAAAGAAAGCTGCTTTTTTGATTTCTGTATGTCTCTTTTATGACCTCAAGGCGCAATTCCAAGACTGACGGGGTCGTTTCCCGATTGGTAGTTCTCTGACTGGTTTATTATACGACTGTCCTTTGAAGGCAATCTCTCTCATTTGTCAACTCTTTCGGAAATATTTTTGATCGTCTTCCTCTGGCACTTCCTGCCGGTTTCCCCGTTCCGCGGCTCTTTTTCCCCTGAGGCTGGGTGTTCTGTCGCGCGCGCTCTCTTCTTGGAGCCAATGTGTGCACAGTGCTTCTCTGTTTTGGCGGCGATCGCCTTCTATTTTTGGAGCTCTTTCCCCGTTTTGTCCCTTCATTTCGTCACCAACCCCGGCTTTGTCCACAGTTGTCGACGGGAAGTTTGCGCACGCTTCCACAATTTCCCAATTCCGTATCCAGACGGCTCAAGAAAGGGCAATCCTCCTCGAGAGTTTAACAAGGCCGAGCAAAGAGAGAACTTATCAATCAGGCTCGGACACCACCACTCAGTGAAGAGTCATTAGAGCGGGAGGAACGCTTGACAAACCAGTTTCAACGAATCCCAGAGAGGTGCCACGAAAGATAGTCCTGAAAAGATATTCTGTTTGTGACCTTCGCCTACTTTTATTGAAAACCAACCCCTTCGCCTTCCTCTCGGAACACTTCAACCATTGAATGAGGCCTATTTGAATGGGTTCCACCCTTTCTCCAAAAAAATGTGTCTGTTCGGCTAAAGAGGCTCGCTTCCCTGAATAGTTTCCAAATTGGCTAAATCTCAAGTAGCACAGCTTCAAATTCTGCCAATTAGACGACAAGACACCTCATTAGCGAGTGGAACTAATTCGTGGGGGCGTTCTTCCCAGAAGAATCTCTCTCGATATAGCCTTTTGAAAAATGACCTGTGAAAGATAAGGACCTATGACGCCGAGCCATCACAGTCGCCTCCAAAACTGATTGTACTGTCTCCCGGCCGCCTAGTTTTTTGGTCGGTCGCTGTTTTGGATGCTAAAGTCATGATTATACAGAGAGAGGTGTTTGTTTTGCCGCCAAAAGTTATCGCATCCACACTAAATTCTATCGATTATGAATCACAAGACTGACTGGCTATATTTGACCAAATGTGGTCATTGTCTCTCTTTTTTCTCTTTCCTAAACATTATGCCCGGCAACGGTTTGGGCAACCCAATTACGCTGCCGGCGATTATGGCAACTGGCTGTGGTAACCTGCTTTTCAACAATTCACTCCCTCTTCCTCACACTCACTGCTCACTCTGAATCGATGTTCTCGTATACGAAGTGTATACGATCAGGAGAGAGAGTTTATTTATTCCCAGCCCTAATGAAGCCCTTGCGTTGATGGCATCTGTGTAGGACAACCTGGCAACTTGTCGGAGCCATCGCTCATTTTCTCGCAATATAACTCTTCCTTCGTTTTTTACTCGCTTGAATATTCAATCGAGTCGCTGTCGCCTGAGATTTTTGATTCTTTGGCAGAAAACTACGGGCTGCCTAATGTCATTGCCGAGTGTGAACAGCCGTGGACCACATGGCTCCTTACTGCTCAGTTCTGGCTGTCCACCTGCGAGCGACAACTTTGACCTTTCATCCGATCGCATTTCAAAGCCCATAGCAGCTGCCTTAGTCTACTTCCTTTCAAAAACGTAATGCTTCTGACGTCAGGAATTCCCTTCAAAAGTATGAGTAATAATCCCCATAGGTCGAATGGATTTTATGACAGATCAATCGGGTCGGCCCTTTGATATTTAAGTGGGTACCTCTCTCTCCCCGTTTGATAAAAAGGATGGAAAACACCGGGGTTGAACTGTTTCTCTCTCTTACTCCCACAAGAGATTCTTTTTCCTTCTGCCAACACACTGAGATCTCCATGACGTTGGTTTCTCTCTCTCTCTCGCTTATGTTTGCGGTTTTTTTCGCAGAGCGCGTTCTCCTTTCCGGCGTTGCTTCCGTCCGGACTCCGCTTATGGACCGGTCTTCCGACGCTCCGTATTTGTCCATTCTCTTCCCGTATGGGGCTGCTGGGTTGCTGGCCTTTTCCAAATTTATATCGGTCCAAGGTCAATTCCTTAATTTTGTGCTCTCCTCTTGACTCTCGCGTACAACTTCCCCGAGTTATTAGCAGCCTCTCAAGTGTTGGCCTCACTGTGCTTTGCCGTCTAGTTCCCGTTGTCGTCGAGTGCGTCAGTTTCTACAGTTTCTTGTCTTTCTCTCTCCCTCAGGGATTCGTTAGCAGCCCACATAGTCCTGGGCTTTTTATGCCTGGCTGCATTGTAAACCGCGGTGTGTGAAAGTCCAGCTGGCCATTCAATCCCCTCTCTGACCGTTAGTTTTTCCTCTCTTCCCTCGGGGTGGGCTGTTTACCCATCGCTTGGAACATTTAAACATTTTCATGACCCTCAGCAGTCTCCTCCAGCACTGTACAGTTCCTTTTTTCCGCTTGATTCTGAAATGTGAGATTCTTCGAAAACTCCTCACAATAGATGCTTTGTTGTTCTTGCCAGATGAGCTAGTTTTACGCGCAGTTTGTCCAGCTGGGCAGGATTTAGCACTTTACGAATACAGAACTCTTATAAAAATACTAAATTATTCGTCACCTTTAATAACTACATAATTAATTGCCAGATATGCATGGCTCCCCCAGGAATCTCTTCAGAATATTCCTTCCTTCCTCGTTGCTTACGCCTTAGAAAATGAGGGGGCTATGTTTAGAAGCCTTGAACTTGGTCAACGTCGTTTTGGTCATCGCCGGGCTCGTTCTATTTAGTCTCTGGCGCAGCATTGTTTGCTCTTATTGCTATAGTGCAGAGCCTGGTCGCCACACTTGCACTCCGGGAGTCCAACCAGTACAGGAGTTAGCCGATGGTCAGAGGTTACTCCAACTGGTTTCTCTCCTCACACACATCCATCCATTTATGTAATCCACGCCCTGTCTATAATGGCTTTTCCGCGCACGCTCACACATATATTCTCACTTTCCTCAGCCAAATGATGCATACTCGATTTCTTGAGAAATTCGTTCTTCCTGGTTTTTGTCCTCTCTGATTTTCTCCATGTGTGTGTCAACTTTTCAAGTGTGTGTGGTCCTTGTCAAATATTCAATCAAGGGGTCAGGCATGATCCTGACACGCATAATGACAACTCGCTCCCCTGCTCTCTTTTTCGCCAATACAGCCATCAATTTCCCGTTCATGATTGCTATGCTTTATGCCAATGAGATTACATTTCTTACGGGCTATTTTACAGCGAGTCGCCGTGTGCGCCATCGCTGATCCGTCAACTAGGACTTCCACAGTTGCAGCCAGCCAGTAGCACCGGGAGTCTTTCTCATTCGAGTTCTTCTTTGCTTCAGGTAGGTTGAGATTCTGTTGATTCGTTCACCAGAAGCAAAGACTTCCTCTTAATCCGAGTACATTCCAGGCTCTTCAGGGAAATCGTCCCCACGCCAATCCCAATAACACTTCGCGTGGCTATCACTACAACCAGCTACCTCATCTAGACAGAGGTCAGTTGCGCCCAAAGCGAAGAAAGAGTCTAACAATTCCCCCGGAAGATTTGCCTTCCGTCTGGAACAAATCCTTATCCCCTGCGAAGCTCTCTCGTCTCATCTCGGCCTCCTCTCATTTTGTCTCGTCGCGTTCCACTCTCGTTTGCCTCAGATGGGGGCGTTGTCGCACAGCTTCTCGTTCCCAGGGTAACATAGAGAGGCCAGAGCAGAGCAGCAGACCCGTGCACCGGCTCATCTCCACACCTAATCTCCATTCAATCCACACCTCCTTCTTCATCTAAAGCGCCTCTTATTTCTAATGAGCCTGGAGAGTCATTACGTCGCCAATGACGAACTTCCTACGATTACAGTGGCTGAGGAAGAGAAAGATGGTGGGTTATGGGACGGGTCTTTTGTAAAGTTTTCGTCTCCTTCCTCGTCTGTTTTGCATCCAATATTCTGAGGATCCCATCTAATTGCCGACATGTTTTGATGCCATTTAATCCTTTCCCAGACAGTACGAGGCCGGATCTCACTTATTTCATAGTCGGGAGGGATTGAATTTCGACTCGTATATCAATTGGACTTAGCAAACAGCACTCCAGTTCCAACATATGCGAAGATATTGTTCACTCTCGTAGTATTCTTCTCTCTCTCTCTCGCCGTCCATAGTATCAGATGGTCGGAGGCCCCCGACGCCTCTAATTGACCTATGTTGCGTTGATTCCCTCGAGACTTTATGGCGCTAAATGTGCTTAATTGGCAGCTGTCGGTTTCGTATGGAAACTGCTCTTTTCATAGGCGAAAAATTAGCATGAAATAATCGGGATTAATCAAGCAAGAGAGGGGGAGATTATTGGACAAAGAAAGTAGGAAAACTTCAGAAAAACAAGCCGAAAAGGTGGCCTTGGATGCCGCTCCCAGGGAGCGCCATGGCCCCCGCCAGCGCATAGAAAACTCGACGTAAAAAGTTTGCCGCAGAAGGTGATTATGGCCTCGTTTGCCTCTTTCATCCTCGTCTCCTTTTCTCACTACCACTACTACCGGATCTTACTGTAATTCTGTGGAATACAGGACTGAAGAAGAAGAAAAAAATCTCCTCTTTTTTGCGATTGGTCTTCCCGTGTCAAGCAGTGGAACCCGTCTCTCCTTTTCGGCGCTTCGGCCGTTCATTCACGCCTTTCGTCACCTATGTCCCCCAAGTCACAGCCACAATCGGTCACTCCCTATAGTATTTGTCCCTTGGGCCAGTCGTAGCCCCGCTGACCTCCTCGTGCCATCTGTCGCCCCGCATGTCCTCTATTTGGCCACTGGAGACGGAATATTGATCTTTCCCTCCTGCCTCACACTAACTAATGTGGTCCCTACCTCCTTCCATCTAGTCCTCACATATATCTGGTCGTTTCAAGTCGTCACA
Organism: Oscheius sp. JU1382; assembly: GCA_932521405.1. Taxonomy (NCBI): domain Eukaryota; kingdom Metazoa; phylum Nematoda; class Chromadorea; order Rhabditida; family Rhabditidae; genus Oscheius; species Oscheius sp. JU1382. The sequence continues at coordinate 5,028,399 of OW051478.1, read as the reverse complement.
CCCTGTCGGAGGCTAATGTTCCCGGTCTATACAAACATTGAATTTATTCCCGTTTGGAGTCTCTCAGTATGTTTACTTCCTTCAGAGGAAGTTTTTCTTTCTTTTTGCTCAGTTCAGCCAAGCCTCTAGAGCACTTTTCTTCCCTAATTCCCTCGTTTACGTCATAATTGATGTGAATCCCGGTCTTGACGCTCGTCTCCAAATTGCATCTATTCAACATTCGCTTGACTTTTTGCCATAATCTTCGACCAATCTCCTACAAGAAATCTCTACAACGAGGTGTTTGGATTGACTCGTGGCGAATGAAGAGACCACATGCACTCTCCATTGATTCACGACGGCCTTTATAGAGGTCTTACGGCCAATTCCCCCAGCTGCATTCGTTATAATTATGTGATTCACTACAGCGCAAGTTAGTCATACTCGTACATTCTCTCTGAGATCTCTGATCAGACATTCTTTCATAGCAGCTGAGCCTCCTTCGCGAAATCCATTTTTCTGGGCTGCCCAGTGATAACAAGTTGTCCAATTATAATCGCTCGATTGATTGGAAGAAGTCCTTTCGAAGTAGAACGAACTTATTTGCCGGAACTGTGTCCCTTCTCTTCAAAGAGAGTGTTTTCCACTAATATGATACACTGCGAGAGAATACGAGTGAGAGAGAAAGTTTAAAGTAGTTGGACCTCTATTGTATTCACTTCTTTTCTTTTCCTTTTGTCCTTTCCGGTCATTGGCAGTACAAGGTCCATTCGTTTTCGGTCTCAGAGCTGAGATAATCGTAAATTATTTATAATTTGGGAGAGCGCGTGCATCTCTCGGACTAGATCTCTTTCTTCTCTTTTCGGTTCCGAACAAATTTGATCAAATTTGTGTAGACTCGTGAAAGAATAATACGAAGAAATTCCAGGTTCGACCGGATACAACTCTCTCACTGGGTCTCTTCTTCGTCCATCGAAGACGATGATCGACGTGCTGGCTCCAATTAGACCGGCGCCGTCGACAGCTGATGGTGGAGGAAACCTACCATCCACAGCCAGCAGTAGTGCCATAGGTGGGTCTCTACTTCTTTGCTTCTAGCTGATCCCCTTTCTCTTTTTACGCTAGATTTTGAAGCTGTTTTTCCGTCCTCCATCTGCACATGCTCACTGCGTCACACGAATTCATGAATAGAATATTGGCAGAGACATAGGACGGATTAATGATCGAAAGTTTTGAAAACCGGCTGCTTTCTCACTACAATTAGGCGACAATTCGTACTCCTAATCTCCTTTTCCGATCCAATTCCACAAAGAGAGGCCTAAGCGTTGGCAGAGAAAGTGTTGTCCTTTTTTCGTCACATGAAATTTCATTACGCGCCGTGTAGTTAGCAGGTTCTATTGACTTCTTTCTCTCTTCGATCTCGTCCATTAGGACTAACTTTACGCTCAATTTACTTTCTGTTAATGAGCTGAGGAATAGTTTTTCTATAAAAAGAGCACTTCAAACGAAGCCATCCATCGGCCTGTTTTCCACCCACCAGGATTAGATGAATTACCTCAATCAGAAGAGATTCTCGGAGAGAGGATTCCTCGACACGCCAGGTGGTCCACTTTTGGAACAGCTGATGTCCCATTGCATAATGTATTTCCGCTCAAATTGAATGACATTAATTACAACCGCATCTCTCGTGGAGAGGACAGGATCAGAAACGTGTAAGGAACATGTTCCTGATGACCTCTATTGGCGCCTCATTGTGCGTAACCAGTAATTATGAGACTGAAAACATGACCTCGAGCTGGACGGACGGCGCCAACCGGAAAGGCGCAGTTCTGCCGGGACGAATGGGCGTGTTGTGTGTGCCTCGGGGGCACTGCTCCTAGCTGCTGGTCCAGTGGGCAGCGCTAATTCCGGGCCCCAATTCCAACGCTTGTGTGGCTTTTTTCCATCGATTGTTTGTTAGTCCGTATTCTGAAAGAGACTAGGAGCCAACCTGCATTCGGCACGAGTTCCCTCTACAGGCACCTTGCCATGTGCCCTCGGGTTGTGGGATGCGAGTTCGTTCGGCCCATGTGCAAGTTTGCTGGAGTTACGAGGTAATTGTTTTCTCTCCTCTTCGATCAGATGTTGACAGAAAGTGTCCCCCTCCCTCTCACACCTGGACTGATTTCTCATATGAATATTCACTGCGAAACCTTATCGCTCATGTCAACTTGTTGTCTCCTTTTCTTCTCTAAACTTTGCCCCCTCGGCGAAGAAAAAAGATTTTCATTTTCTAGAGATATGATCCACCTGGACGCTGAGCAAAAACAGAGCAGAATCCCTGTTTGTCACAAACCTAATTGAGTCTCTTGTTATGCTAAAGCCTCAAACTTCAAGAAATTTTTGCTTACATCTTCCTGAAGGGAGCGAGAGTGTTTGGGGTAACTCAAAAAAGGTCGCTTAATTCCGCCTCGCTACTTCATCTCTCCTTCCTTGTTTTGCTTCCGTTGCCAGAAAACTAATAAGTACAGAATCAGAAAAAGAGTCAACATAAAAAAGCCCAGTTCCTGTCACGAGATAGCGAGGCTCATAGATCGGCTGCATTTCTCTTGAATGGGTGGCCAACGATCTAGAAATTCTGGCTTCCGAGGACTTGACTCAAGAACAATTGTTCGTTTAGACATCTTTTCATAAATTCAGTGTTTTTCCAGTCGGCCGGACTCACGGAGCGATAGGATTAGAATTGACAGGGATCTCTCTAATTAGCCCGAGTCTGCCCAGACGGTGTCAGTGGAAATTCTTCCCCTAACGAGGAAAAAAAATGTTTTTATTCACTCGCTTTTTGCGAATAGCTCAAACCCTTGTTGAGCCGGATGCTCTTGTCCCCAATGTGTCAACAGAGGTACATGAGCTATTACGGCTCTCCCAAAGTCTAATGGACCTCATTTTCCAAACTCTGGTCGTTATTGAGTCAGTCCTGGGGAACAGGAAAGATTCGGTTAGTCTCTTCTCTAGAAGAGACTTGATTTTGGCAGCTAAATTAACACGAAGCACGCAATGTCCAAATCGATTCCTCTGGGGATATGAATATTTTGCCTCATCTCCACATGTGTTTTTTCAGGTTCATCAGTCTCGTCGTCATCGGGCATTGGATCCATCGGAACGAAACATCTTTCTGCTTCAGTTTCGGCTCTTACCACCCTCCCGGATCAAAGACATAAAATGACCAAATCGCCGAGTGATGAGTCTCTCAGGTAATTTCAACAAATTCTTTTTCACTTTCTCCTTCAGATCACATACTTCTTCTTCGGGTGGCTCTAATGGCGGACATAATTCGAATAGCACGGGAAACAACTCAACAGGTGGTGGAAACAAGGTAATTTTGGACGAGACGGATTCGATCAACTCTAATTGAATTGCAGGGCTTCAAGCCGGAGGACGCTATCCAAACTTTCGGGAACAAATTGTTGCCATTTGAACAAAACGAAATCTTCAACTATCAACGGGTATATTTCGTGGGATCTCAAGCGAAGAAGAGAGGAGGAGTCATGGGTGAGTCTCTAGTTTCAACTTTTTCTCAATTTCCAGGTGGTTCAAATAACAACGGCTATGATGATGAGAGTGGAAGTTATCAATTAGTCGCTCACGACCACATCGCCTATCGCTATGAAGTGCTCAAAGTGATAGGAAAAGGGTCGTTTGGACAGGTACCGCAATCTTTCATTCCTTTTCGAGAGAGGAATTCCAGGTCATCAAGGCCTATGATCATAAATATCAACAATATGTAGCCTTAAAACTCGTCAGAAATGAGAAGCGGTTTCACAGACAAGCCGAGGAAGAGATTAGAATTTTAGTGAGTGTCCCTCCTCTTTCCCAGATGAATCTCTTCAGGATCATTTGCGACGACAGGATCCCGATGGAGCTCACCATATCATTCATATGTTGGATTATTTCAATTTTCGGAATCACAAATGCATAACCTTCGAGCTGTTGAACATCAATCTTTACGAGTTGATCAAGAAGAATAAGTTCCAAGGCTTCAGTCTGATGGTAATTTCCTTTTGTACTTTATCGCCATTTCCTTTTTTCAGCTAGTGCGGAAATTCGCTTACTCAATGTTGTTGTGTCTGGAGCTGTTGAACCGGAATAGACTTATCCACTGCGACCTGAAACCAGAGAATGTTTTGCTCAAGCAACAAGGCAGGAGTGGGATCAAGGTTGGTCCAATTCCTCTTCTAATTTGATTTTTTATTCAGGTTATTGACTTTGGTTCATCTTGTTTTGAGGATCAACGGGTTTATACATACATTCAATCGAGATTCTATCGAGCACCGGAAGTCATTTTGGGAAACAAATATGGAATGCCGATCGACATGTGGTCACTTGGCTGTATTCTGGCCGAACTCCTTACTGGGTATCCACTTCTCCCTGGAGAGGACGAGAACGACCAGCTGGCATTGATCATTGAACTTCTGGGAATGCCACCTGCCAAGTGCACAGATGGAGCTAAACGGACTAGGACATTCATTTCCTCAAAAGGGATCCCTCGCTATTGCACCGTAACCCAGGTCGGGGATGGCAATACAATCCTGGCGGGAGGAAGATCCAAACGAGGCAAGATGCGTGGTCCTCCAGGCACGCGGTCGTGGAACACGGCCCTCAAAAACATGGTTTGTTTGTTCTTCAGCTTCCTCATAGTCTTGTAGGGAGATGATCTGTTTATTGACTTCCTCAAGCGGTGTTTGGATTGGGATCCCGATACCCGAATGACGCCGCAACAAGCCCTGAAACACCAATGGCTTCGGAGAAGGCTTCCCATTTTGCCGAGACGAGGCGACGAAAATGGTGATAACGACGGTGAGCAAGAGGTGGCTTCTACTTTCACTATTCCTAATTTTCTTTCGAAAAAAAGTAAACTAGAACTAACTTTGGTTTTGTGTCTTGTGATTCATTTTTGCATTAATCAATTAGCTTCTAGTTCTGTTTTTTTTGCAGAAGAAAACTCTATTTTTGGCCTTTTCATCGTATTAATTGAATTTTTTCAGCGCTGGCGGGAACGCAGTTGATGTCCCAGTCAGTGACAGCTCTCCGGTCAAGTAATACGAATCCTTTCACTCCACAAAAGATGGCTCATATTCTGTCTTGAGAGAGAAGAGTTCGACGCGGTATTTCAAACAGGTGTCTCTGTGAATTTGTCGCATAATATTTATTGGTTCCCTGATTATTTGATTCTCCTTTTCGTGCTTTCTTCTTTTTTCCCTTTTTAGTCTTTTTACGCTTGAGGGTAAGCGCGCCGCGCCCGCGCGAGTATTTTTTGTACATAGTGACCGGCGACTTGAGGAAAGAGCCTAAGAATTGTTTTCTCGCGAGAAAACTCCATCAACCCTTGCAATATTGTAGTCCTAGACTAGGTTTTTTTGAGACGTAGGCTATCCTTCAGCTCAGGCCATCATTTTCTTTAGACACGGTCTCTGGGTCTAAAAACCAAAGCCCCCCAACTCAATCCATGACGATTTGCGGATTGCCCACGTTTCTTCTCTTTTTCCTTGTTCCCAATGCTCTCTTTCTCTTCCTTCATTACGGTATTCTTTCTTTGAAACTGATGTCGTGTACATTAGAACGTTCTATGAAACGACTAAATAAATCTTTTAATTCTAAGATCTGGCTTCAATTGAAACGGGGAAACCAAGAATTGGACGGGAAATCAACTCCGGCAGAGCGCAATTCTCTTCAAATGAAATTGACGATCTCACTCTGTATTTCCTCAGAATCCACGCCAGGATTACTTTCTCCTCGAGCAACGCAAACTTTTGTCCTGAAATTGTTCTTTAATATGGATATTTAGATCAAAAACCTATGCAATTCCTCGGGCCAGCAGAGAAGGGTATGAAAGAGTAGGGATGTCTCTTCGAAATATTCTCCTCCAAAAATCTATCCGGATCGAATTGATCAGCATTCTCGAATTGGTTTTTATCAATATGAATAACATAGGGGCAAACAATTATGGAAACTCCTTTTGGAATAACATTACCCTCTGAAAATTAGTTTTAAAAGTCAACGAGGACCTAACCTCCAACATCAAAATCTTGATCAGCTTTTCGAATAAAATAGGGAACCGTGGGCCGTAATCGAAAGGCTTCTTTGATGCATCTTTCGAAATATTTTAAATTCGGCAAATCCTCGATCGAAACGTCTCTATCCGAATCGCCAAATACAGAATCCAACTCTTGATGGACTTTCTTCTGACATTCCTCATTGTGAGCCAAACACCAAAGAGTCCTAAAATCTACAATAGCCATCTCACAAACCAATTTACCATCCAATGCTCGTCGAAGTAGTGTCGTGTCCTAAACATTCGAATATGGAAGAGAGGGCTTCTCTTACCGGCAAACATAAAAGTGTCTACTTCCTCTCGAATATCCTCGTAATTTATTTTTCCTTCCTTATAAAGCTCCAATAACATATCGAGGAAAACTTTCCTTCCACCGACGGGGACGGATTCTTTTGAAGATTCTATCTTTTCTCGGATGACTTGAGTTGTGAAGTCAGTCACAATTTTCAAATGTTTCGCATAATTCGCCGAGTTTCCACTCAGCCACCTACAATAAACCTTGACTTTAATTGGACTACTTTTACCAAATAGGCTTCAGCTGAAGGTAAGGTCTTCTGTTGTAATTGACCACTAATTCGGCTAGTTTTGTCACGGATCGAACATATTGATGGTCGTGGTTTATCTGGGCGGTTACTGTATGTCCCATGGCAGTTTCTAGGTTGTTTTGTCTCTATTTCTAATGAAATAACTAACCACAAATGATATCCAATGCACATCGTTTTATGTAAGGAAAAATGTCAAATTCGTTTCGAGATTCTACGACAATTTGCTCCAGAAGAATTCGCGACTGCTCATTGAATACTGTAACAAAGTTGTTGAGCATCTTGAAATGGAAAGACGGAGTCAGGAGTTTCCTTCGTTGTTGCCATTTTTCGCCGGTGGAGATAAGGAGGCCAGTACCCAGCCATGGGATAAGAATCGTATATTCATCTCCTTTGGTTATTAACGTGTTACTTTCCAGCACAGTCTAAACCTTCAAATAGAAGAGCATTTTATTCTTAGATAACCTTGGCCATTTCCGCCTTGATGATTAGTACCTTTGGTAGTGGCCCAGCCCAGACTTTTATCAGTCCATAGCCTTGCTTCGAATAATATGTTCCCAATCGGGTTACTTGTTTTGCCATGGCTAAAGATAGTTCCGTCTGCTAAGGGGAATGAACCTTTTCTGTCAAATCTCAAAAGCCATCCAGCTCCAATAATCGGCAAAGCCAACGGTCCAGGAAGCGGATGGAGAGCTTTGATTATTCTCCATCGATTGAAGATCTTTTCCCAAATTTCTTTCCAATTAAGTAAAATGAAGCCAAGAAGAAAAACATTAACAAGTGAAGCAATCATGGCAGGTAAGATTGGTTGGAATAGCTCTTATCAGCCAGGCCAGCTTGAGATTCTGTGACCTGGCTACTTTCAGAAACTTTAATTTCGACATAAAATTAATCACTCGGATCGTTTTGTAATCTTCACCGGAAAGCCGAAAATTGGACGAGTTATGGGCAAAGGAAGGAGTAGATTGTCTTCAAAAGAAGCTTTAGAAGTCACGTTATATTTCCTGAAGAACCACGCCAAAAGCGTCTTCTCCTCCATCATCGCAAATTTTTGTCCTAAAAGTTAGAGCCTAAAATCTCAAAAAAAAGATACAAACCTATGCAATTCCTTGGGCCAGCAGAGAAGGGAATAAAGGCATAGGGATGTCTTTTGGTCGAATTCTCTTCTATGAATCTCTCTGGATTGTATTCCAATGGATTTACGAAGTGCTTTTTGTTTACGTGGATCATATATGGACAGACAATTACCGAACATCCCTCGGGAATGAGATGGCCATCTGGAACAGAGGGATAAAGAAAAAAAAGAAGCCAAACCAATTTCGATATCTTCAGTTACGTCTCGTGTAAAAAAAGGAACAGTCGGGCGAAGACGAAGTGCTTCTTTGATACAACTCTCCAGATATTTTAATTTCTTCAGATCCTCCACAGTCACTTCTCGGTCGCTATTTCCAAAGACTGAATTTAATTCTTCTTGGACTTTCCTTTGATAATCCGGATGCTTCGCTAAACACCAGAGAGTCCTGAACAAAAGTATTTTTCTAATTTTCGAACTTAACATCCTATACTCGCCGAGGTGGTGTCATGTCCTAAATTTTCTAATAAACAAGGCAAATTCTCTGACCGGCAAACATAAAAGTGTCGACTTCTTCCTTAATGTCTTCGTAGTCAAGTTTCCCCTCATCGTAGAGGTCAAGAAGCATATCCAAGAAGACTTTCTTTTTTTCAGTTGGATCTCTTGGACTATTCAACTTTTCTTGGATAATATTTTTTGTGAATTCTGTCACGACTTTCAGATGCTCGTCATATTCCTTCTCGTATCCAGTTAACCGCCTAGGACTCATAACAACAAACTGTCAGCAAAATACCAAATAATCCTTGGCTGTAGCCATGGTCTCCTGTGGTACCGAATAGCCAATTCGATCATTCTCTTCACCGAAATAACATACTCATGGTCGTGATTAGTCTGTGCTGAAACGTGAGTACCCATAGCCGTTTCTAATAATAAGAATTAGCTCCTGTAAAGAACCTTCTCTGACCACAAATAATGTCGAGAGCACATCTTTTAATAAAAGGGAAAATGTCGAAGTGTTTTGGAGCTGCGGAATATGACTCAATTTGATCCAGGAATACCTGAAACATTAAGTTATAATAATTCAACTGACTTTGGTTTGATAGTCAAAGACTGACGTGAATTCATTGAGCATATTGAAATGGAAAGACGGAGTCAGGAGTTTTCTCCTTTGTTGCCACTTGGAGCCGGTGGAAATAAGAAGACCAGATCCCAGCCAAGGCATTAAGATTTCATATTCGTTTCCTTTTGTAATCAGTGTCGTACTTTCCAAAACATCCTGGAAAAATGAAGAGAATAAAATGAAACAAACTCTGGCAGCTTCTGGTCGGATAATCAAAACTTTAGGACTGGGTCCTACCCATATTTTGAGGATGTTATTTCCTTCTTCTGAATAATATGCCGCCCATTCCAATAATTGCTTCACAAGCTCTGGAATCCATGAAGACTATAGAGAAAAGCTACCAAGTGGATTGAGTTTGAGCTGCCACACCGTTCCTATTAGTGGCAAAGAAATTGGTCCTGGAATGGAATGCAGAGCCTTAATTATTCTCCATCTTTTGTAGATTTTATGGGAGATAATTCGCCAATTATAGATTAAGAATATGACTCCCAAAATAAACAAATAAACAGAGACTGGCATCGAGTCTTTTGGTCAGCTGGCCATTCGATTTCGTTATCAGTCTTTTCTCGTTGGCTACGCTAAACGAGTCTCGTATTGAGAGTGAACTTTATAAGATATGAGATCGATAACACGCTTCAAAGAGAATCAGAAATTATCTTTGTAAATTGCCATTGGATTGAGTCGTTGGCTGACGACTCAATCTACGAATAAGTCTCATTTCTGTTCCATCTGGTCCTTCCTTTTGGGCCTGTTGTTGCTCTTTCATCCGTTTTCTTCTTTCTGCCCCTCTTCTTGCTTTTCCTCTCCATCGAATTACCACAAGAAGAACCGCCGAAAGCTCTCTACAAGTGAAAAAGTTTTGAAAAGTTTCTTAATTACTCGGCAGTAAGCTTCCTCTCCTGACTATATTGCATAATATTTTGTCCAGCCAGTCCATGTTCCCTCAGATCCGCACCTAATTCCTCCTCATATCTCGAAAGACGTAAACCAATCGGCGAATGTTGTAGAGTCTAATTCTCTTCTCTCGAATGAAAAGCCCTTACAAAAAGAATAATAAAAGAAGAACAAGCAGCAAAGAGGCCGATACACATAGTAGCAATTCCTTGATTTCTAAGCAGTTGATAGCCTCCATTATACAAAACTCCAGGCAAAATGTCCTAAATTCAAAAATTTTAGAAGCCAAACTCTTACTGGATTATTTTGCAAACCATAGGCAGGGTTTAGGAAGATTCCGGGCGCAAGCATCCCCCACGTGGCGCCTACACAATGAACTGGGATGACTCCAACCGGATCGTCTATCTAAATTTCCCCCTTTTGTTTCCAACTTGTTGGCTCTTACGTGAGCAAATTCGAGGATTGGATAGACGAGAAGAGCCAAGGCTGAGCCAATCGCTCCGACAAAAACTGATTGCCATGAAGAATAATACAGACAGCCAGCTGTTGATGAGACCAGTGAAGCCAAGAGTCCGTCAATCATCATATCTATTTGAATTTTCTTCGTTGCGAACTAAAGAAAGTTTAGAAAAGACGACCTCTTTCTCACTTTTGTGACAAACAAAGCTACGATTCCTCCTCCCACAGACGCCAAAATAGTCCCCACAGCAGAGCTGAAGTGGCACTTAACTCTCAATCGAATTGCCTACCGTATTCCTTCAGTCCATTTATATGTCGAAACGGCATAATTGGAGGCGGTATTGAAAGCCAACCATCCCCACCAGATCATTGTAAAGCCTAATTGTTTCCTTTGAATAAAAGAGACAAACCGAGTAGAGCCTTGGTGGGATCTGAGAGTTGCTTCTTTTGTTTCCTCAGGAAGCGGTTTCTCCTCGGTTGAAGATAAACAGTGGCTACAAGTCCAGACACGCCACCCACCAAATGGACCTATAATTTTGTGACGACGAACAAATAAAGGAATTGCTTACAGCTGAACAGCCAGCAGCATCGACGACTTTCATTTCTCGGAAAATCCCTCTAGAAGCCCAAACCCAATGGCCGGCAATCGAATGAACTAATGTGATGAAAAAGCTTACAAAACAATGCGACTGCAGGTGAATTCGTTCAGCCATTCCAGCTGGAATTATAGTTATTATTTTCCACGAAGCCGACCTGATACAATTGTCGAAGTTGTTGTGGCAAAGCTCATTTGAAAAATGAAGAGGGCGTAGGAATGCCCTTTATCTAACTGAATTTCTCTGGTAAAAATAGTTAGAGAAAGAACAAACATCGGTCACATTTGCGGTGTAACTCTCTGGATCAAAGAAATAACCATCGGTTCCTATGAAAGGATTCGGCTGGCCGTCGAGTTGAGATTCTCCAAAAGTAAAGCCAAAGCCAAACATCCAATAAGCGAGCCCTGAAGTTTTATTCTCTCAGAAGAAGTCTCAAATATCAATGTTTAAAAAAATGATAAACCTCCAAAAATGACGTCGACGACATTTTTGACCATGACATTGACCTCATCTTTAGCTGAAACTCGACCAGATTCCAGAAGTCCAAATCCTAAAAGAAAGAAGATCAAAAGTTGCTGAGAAAATGTCTCCAAATGGGCATTTCGTCATTGCTGTGAAAGAGCACACAGTCATTGAAATAGGAAGTGCGATAAAATGTCCACTCATTTTGCATTCTTTCCTTCGACGGCAGCAATTCTTATTTCCTTTTCTTAGATTTATATAGAAAGATTTTCTTTCTTGACCTGGGTAGACAGGAAGCCCAACGGAAAGAGGCAATTTTTTTTGTTTATGTGCCTTGGGAACGAATATTTGAGGAAATTTCTCACCGGCTGTCATGGTAAATATCGTAAAAGAAGAGGCAGACATCCATACGGAATCGTCCATAAATACGTGTTCGATATGAGAGATCTTCCCCTCTTCGCTGCCGTTGTGCGCCATGACGATGGGCGGAGCGGTCTTTCGTGCGAAAAAGATCTAATAAATTCTCTGAAATCCAGAATTTTTTGTGGAAAATGCCAAACAATGAGGATGAAATTTGCTATAAGAAATGAATTCATTAAATTCTTCATTTTTGATTCATAAGGCGGCCTTATCAGGAGCCTTTCTAATTTCTATTGAAATCTCTACGCTTGTTTGGGTTGTTTTGGCATCTGGGAGATCATTGGTTAGAGCGATTATTTCTTTATTCCTTCAACTCGCAGTTTTACTCGTCGCCTACCATAAGTCCTCCGCCTACCACAGAAAGGTGTATTAGCTTGGAAAGCGGAGCTTGTGATAAGGCGTAAAAAAACATGATAACACATTGCATTCTTCTAGATATTTCTCTCACAAAATCATATTTTCTCGGCTGTTTTCTTTTTTTTTCTCTTCTAAACGACTTTCCCCACAATTTAATTATCCGAGCCAGGTGAATGTGAGTGTGTGTCTGACTGCAATTATGTAAGACAAGTGGAGATCAAAAACAATAGGTAGGCATTTATCTCTTTTGGCCATAGCAGAGAAGGAAAGCCAAAAAAGGGAAGGAGGGAGAGGCCAAGGAACGACCAATTCAAATGGCTTCCGGGATACTTCTCGATCACAAAAGAGGGCTGCCATGGCGACCGGGCGCTATTGATCACTATGGAGGCACTGGAGAAAATTAGCTCACGCGCAGAATCATTTTCTAAAGATCACAATGTTCTTCTAGGAGAGAGAAAGAAAGCTCAGCAAGAGAACCAATTGTTGCTACAACAAAATGTGCTTCGCCAAAATGCATCTCATCGGACTCAAAGTACAACAAGGGCGGATCAGTTTCTCAGCAGTTTTCTGAATTCCTCCATCCCAAAGGTGAATAAATTTCAGCTTATGATGATTTAGGGAAGTTGTGGGTGGCACTTTTCAGTTCGACCGGAAATGATTACTTCTAAAACGATAAGCATTTGCCTTATACTGTCTCCACCCACTTCGTCTTCCGTTTTCATGAGATCTATTCTGTCAATTTTAGATCAAAATTTAGAGGAAAATTGAGGTCTAGAAAAGAAAATTTCTCAACGAGCGAAAGTGATGATTTTTTCGTTTATTACGGTAACAAAGATTGAGGATTCATTCTTCGCTTTTTTTTCTAAGAAGGACACTGACGTGGCATTGAAATATCTCTCTCTCTCTCTTTGATACGTCGATTGACGTATTTCTTAGCTTGAAAGGTTTGATATTGAACACGCGTTCTTTTTGCCTTCCTTTCTGCAAGAAGTTTCTGCACACATTTGTTGAAAGAAGAAAATATTTTGTTGAGAGAGATGAAAATATTTTGTAAGATGCGCAGATAAACACTAACGGAGTTTTGTTAATCTCAGCCGGATTTGGAGGCTGAATCTCATTTTGTTTGGCTTCCTTCTCTTATCCCTATGACCTTGGAGGATGGGACTTGACGAGGCTACAAAAGAGACTCCGCCCATTCTTCCTCCTTATCCTATCTAATCCGGTCTTCTTACTCTTTTCCTCTTGAAGCGGAGATTTGAGCAAAAAAACAAACGCTTATCTAAGAATTGGTATGACCTGGAGGGTGAGATGAGGGCCATTAGATAGACGTAGATGATCAGAAGAGCCTTATCGATTCCTAGATTAAACAGTGACCCGTCGTCGAAATCACCATGTGTTTGTAACAAACGACTCTTATTGATTCCATCATTTAACTTCTCATTGATGTGATCTCGAAATTTCTCACACACAGTCCACAAAGAATCGTTGCCTATTTGTCCAGGCACTGACTAGCATGTTTCACCTTATCAAATTTCTTCAACAACTTCCATCCCACAATGACTCTCTCTCTCTCGTGTTTCAGCCTAATGACATCACTCCTCTTTTAGTCTTTTTCTCCTTTTCTAACCAAAGACGAATTTTGGAATTTAGATTTCAGATTGAAGAGGAGACGGTATATAAGACGTGACGTTGGCCTCTTATCAATCATTGATTGTGTAGCTCGCCTGCCAGCCAAAAAGAATACTACAGTGTCTAATCAAGGAAAGAACCAGTACATCAGGAACGAATTACTCAAAAGTGGTAAGTTTTTTTTTCGATTTTTCGAAAGCAAAAACTTTTCAGGGTTGCTAAAGGAGTCTTAATAATGATGACCTCGAATGACGTTGATGGACCTGTCGATGAACTTGATGCCAAGGTTGGTTTCTCATTTTGCACGCTATTTTCGCCGTGTTCTTTTTGTTTGTCAGAGAAGGATCTTTGTATCGAAGTGGCCGAAGTGAACGTTTTCCAAATCTCCGTCATTTCTGACTTTCTGATAAGACGATTAGAGGGGACCCCCTTCCAACGCCTGGTCATAATATTTTCGAAAGCTTATGTACTATCTGAGAAAGAATTTCAGAAACTAAAACAATCTCCGGAAGATAAACGCCGAAGGAATTACATTGCTGTTCGAAAACATCGACAACAACTCAAAGATACTTTGGAAAAATGTCCAGTGGTTAGTTAGAGACCAATCCCGGCAAATCCTTTCGGATAAAACGTGGGGATATTATAGCCTTATTTCCCAACCACGAGCCTTATCTTCAGACAATCTATGATTTGCCATCATGTGACGCATCAGCGGTTAGCACTAAGCAAACTTTTGAACTTTTTGATCGCTCGATTTTTCGATTTGCCAAGGACAGGGACTGTCATGAAAAGTGCGCACATTTGAATGTATTCCCATCGTAAAAATTTAACTGGATCGTTCGCACTCTCTTCGAATTAGCGAGATAAAGGCGTGGGATGAACCGTCCGATTAATTATAGGCCTGAGAATGTGAAAATTTCAGAAGTTGGTGGAACTGCAAAAAGAATTTCGCGAATTTTCTATGGTCGAAGAGAATATGACAAAGAGTATCAGCGAGCTAGAGGGAATGAAGAAACACTTGGAAGCAAGAACTACAAAACAAGAGCCAAATGGTGAGACTTTGAATGAGGCTTTAGTAACCATTGCTTCATTCAGGAGAAGAACCACCTACGAGTCCAGATACAAAAGTAGAAATCAAGAGACGACCGCCTTCAACTTCCGGATCAGAAGTGGAAATAGTTGAGGAGCCTCCAACTATGAAAAGACCAAAGAGAGTCTATCCAGGAGGAGTTCCAGACCAGCGATTCTCCACTCAGTACCAGTCATCTCCGTTGTTCTCATCGCCGTTGTTACAGCCTCAAATATTCACTCCAACTTTGTTGCCGACCTTCTTCCCAAATCTAATGTCAAGTTCTCCATTGTTACAGCCTCAATTCCCTCTTGTTACTCCCCTTTTCCTGCAGAGCACTCCCGCAACTCCAATGCAATCGCCCATTCAAATGCAACCCCTATTAGCCTTAGCTCCCGATCTCCTACAGGGAATGGTTTCCCATGACTTGATGCAAAATGTCACCGGTGCTGTGCGCACTGCACCTATTAATTTTACTCAGGATAATGTTGACTATTTGTGGAAATTTTGCAATGAACAGTTGGGATGAGCAAGCTTGCGGTTTCCACTCTCTGATAAAATTGTTTACGCACGATAGTGGGCAGTCTGTACGTGATCAGTGAGTTCTACAAAAGATGAGAAGAACGTTCTGTTTCTATCACTAATAAAATACAAACGTTTCTCAATTTTATTCTCTTTGAAATTACTTTCCAAGAAGATTGCTCTTGGTCCAAGTATAGCAAGGATATGTTGAAAAATCCCAAATCTTTTTAGCGCCATCAATGGCGCATTTCATTCTTGCAGTCATATTGACCACCTAGAAATTGCTTTTTTTCAATTATCTGTTTACCTGGGCAACTTCAATACAGAGATCGTTCACCTTGGTAGAAGTATATCTCTTGTTGATCATCTGATAAACTCCGTTTAACACGACAGTCTCATTCTTTCCTTTGCTCTTTTCAGCTGTAATATTCGAAGTCACCTAAAAAGATCAGCCAATCATCGAAGGAAAGTACATTGTTGTAGAATCCCATGAATTCGGGTTCGAGAACCGTAACAGCTTTAGCAATGAAATCAGAGAGAGTGGAACTGTATTGGGTGAGACAGCTGTTGACTGAAAAATGAGCAATTTAGAAAAATAAGAAAGAGACTGACTGGACAAGACATACATGCCCCAGAGCGCAACGGTTGAAGACCCAAATGCTGAATTGGCATTAGCCATTGCGTCGGCCGCTATTTGAGTCAGTCCCACTTCATAGTAGAAGTCACCTTGCATGGAACTTGTATACTATGACTTTGACGGAAGAACTAAAAGATCTTACTGTCGAAATTTGGGAGATAGGTGGCTGGAAACCGAGAGATTTTGCTCGATAGTCGGTGGTATTTTTAGCCTTTGGATTTATTACAGTTGCAGCTGAGGAAAGGCAGAATACAGCTGATAGAATAAGAGTGGCTCGGATCATTTTATTGTCAAAAAGGGTTAGTTTTGACCAAAAAGAACTGCAACAGCACGAGCGATTTGCCTTTTATACGGGATGATGGTTTTTGTTGAGTTCAAGTGTGATTATCCTCATTATTTAGAGAGTACAACTAGTTCCGATGGCGACCTCTGCTCTTTGTTTTTGGAACTCTTTGGACAGGAAGTGTCCCTCATTGTCTTAGCCAAACACTGGTTTCTCAACCAGGAAATACTCAGTCACCTCAACCGCTTTGTGCATTTTCGTCGAGGGACTGACCGTGTTTGCAAGCCGAGAGCCGCCAGTCGAGTATCTGCACGAACTCAACGCCTCTCCTTTTGTCCAAATCCTCGAACGCGGCGTTCCTTTTCTGACAGTCGATACCATAATCTTTCCTCTTTCAAAACGACTAAAACACAGTACTATCGATTAAGTGTCAAAGATAAGCGCTTGAGCTGAGAGAATAATAGTCCTTGCAAGTCTTTTGGGGGTGTTATGACTAATTGGCTAGCCACCTGAGTAAAACTCGCGCGTTCCCTCGCACGACCAGGTGCCCTTTGTTTGTCTTTTCGCCCTCCCATGTCCATTCGGCTTAATCTATACTCTCTTGACCACATTATCACTACTTCCCGCTTTTCCCTCAGCTGGTCTTTTCAGACTATGAATGGTCAAATCTAATGGACGACTTCGATAAAATTGCGCAGTCTTGTGCACTTCAAATAAGCCATGGAGAGGCTGATCTGGCTGTTCAGCGAAGTCGTCACATGAACAACGTCAGACTCTTTTTTGATAAAAAAAAAGGAATTTTTTTAGTCGGCTAAAGCTCTTCTAGCCGTGACTCCAGCCCTCTCTCTTACAGCTTTTCTAGTCGCCATTCTGCTTATTAGTTTCATCGCTACGGCCCTTATTAGACGAAGAATTCCTTCAAGAAAATATACGTAATATCTTTTTTCTTTTTTGTTTTTAGCTTTGAACTTTCAGAGTAGTTCTCAGTCGAATTTCGGCTGATGTCTTTAGTAGCGCCTTGGTCTCAGCGGCTTCTCTTTTCGCCAACACACAGTCGGCATCTCATGCTCTCCTAGCTTTATTCCTTTTTGTTGCCTCTTTCGGAGTTTTCCATCTGGGTCTTTCCCATATTTATATTATTGGATTGCGCTACGTAAGTCTTTCTCAGTTTATTTGAAAAAAGAACGAGATTCAGATCAGTGTGACGCGTCCCTACGGGTTTCAAACAATCTGCAGTATCAAAAGAATCACCATAGTTCTGGCCATTGCTTGGATTTGTTCGATTTTCTATGCTGCTGCCTACACCCCCTTGACCACAGTAATTCTCAATCCCTCAAGAGATGTCGATGGTTTGTTTTTTTAAAATATAATGAGTTTTGAATTTCAGTCTGCTCATTTTCCCAGTGTCAATTACCCCTTCTTGTTGTCTGCATTTGTATCATGGGAATCCTTATCCCTACAGTATTCTTCCTCTACCTCCTAGTCCTTTACAAATTGAGACAGATTTCCATTTGTGAAAAGTAATTCTTCTTCTTTTTTTCATTTTCTCTTTTCAGAATGCACAATGAGCCAGAAGTGACCAGGAAAAAGTTCTGGAAATTCTTGGGATACGGTGGCCATGTTTTCCTTTATATTTTCATTGTTGGACTTTTGATTGCTGCTGCTGGAATACTTTTAGGACAAGTAGATTCTTACAACAAAATCAGGACTTTTATGCAGAAGGATTGTGATGTTGTTGAGGTAGGATTTGACTCTTTTTTTCTGGGAAGAGGAATTTAGTACATTGACACCGTAAATCGATTGGAACTTTTGGCTGGAGGAGCCGTCCTTTTCTGGATGGTTCGAATTATTTTTGATGTTGTTATTCTGCTTTTAATCGAGAGGAAACGTCTCCTTCCTTGGACTAATAATGACCTTGAGCCTCTTCGAGAAAATACTGTAAGCTTCTTTAATCTGCTTTTCGAAATCCCAGGTCTCCCTCCGGTCTCATACACTCCAATGGCAAAAGGGTTGTTTCAACTGTCCCGTTTTTAACATTGACGCCCAGTTGAATCCACTCGACTTCAAAAACTAGCCGTCTTCTAGCCGGCGTGAAGATTTCCCTCATCCTTTGTGGTGTATTTCAGTAAGTACTGTGTACTATTTCGACCCCGCGCTTTCAATATTTGTTTTCTCAAAAGTGTGCACGAGTTTGTATCTAGGAACGTTGAACGAATGAAGTTTTCAATATTTGGTTTTACTAGGCAGACGTTCCGTATATTCTAGAAGCATTATAAGCGAGAGAATCAGCTGGATTTCATTTGAAAAAATCTATTTTACACGGACGAGCGTTTGTTTTCCTGTTCGTTCTTAAAAATCTCCTGCCCTCAAAGAGGCAGAGATGTCACTCTTTTGAATGCCAGTTCTTTCTTAAAGTACAATAATGCAAAGTATTTATTTTGAATATACACTGTTTAGAGGTTAGAACGAAGACCGTTAATCTCCCTGGAACGGGCACGCCACAAGTCGGCAAAGCTGATCTGAACTTCTTCGGGATTCATTCCAGCTCTTGCGATTCTCTTCTTGGCAATTTCTAGAATTTCTTTCGAAAGTTCCTCCTGGGTTGTGCTGCTGATATCCACATAGCCGCACATGGTGTCATTGGCATAATGACAGGAGATAGCCTTGCGGAATCCATCAGTACGGTTGGCTCCAGAGCCATGGATCAATAGAGGATGGAAGAAAACAGTATCGCCAGCTTCCATCTCGACATGAAGACGAGGCATTTTGGGATCATAGTTTTGGATTCCATGGTAGGCTTTGTTGACTCCTCCTTCCCAGTCAGGATAGCCGTGGGGAAGCAATTCTCCCTTATGACTTCCGGGAACAACAACCAAACAGCCATTAGCACGATTGATCTTGAAAAATTTCTTTTGCTCTAAAAACCAAACCTTTTCCATGGCAGTCCAAGCACAACAAATAAAATCAGCTGGGCGGAAGTTAAAATATTGAAGGTCTTGATGCATTGGATGGCGAGAGGTGAGCTTTCCATTGTCTGGAGGCTTGTTGATGAGCATTGTGTGCATCGACATCAAGGTGTTTCCAGGTTTTGCAATCAAATCCTGAACGACGTCGCAAATGGCTGGGTAGCGACAATAATCAAAGAGAACATTGTCGGAATTGAAGTCCTGAATCTTAGTGATGGCTTGGACTCCCGTCTTGAATTCAGATTTGGCAATGCTGATATCTCTCATAACAGTCATTCCTCCTCGACTGACCTTCTGCTCACAAATGTCCTAAAGTTGTCTCTTCAAATATCTCAAAAACAAATGAAACCTTGAAACGGGCATAATATCTATCGAGTTCGTATTTGGGGACGACATTCCTCACGACCAAATAACCATTTTTCTCATAAAAGAGCTTTTGTTCCGCCGTAAGGACGACTCCGTCGTGATTCCAATCAAGCACTCCAGCACCCAGCATCTCTGCAAAAAACGAAAATGTACTGGGTTATCAGTTGAAGAGTAATCAACAGTCAAAGCGTTGGTATTGATTGTGAAATATCCAAAGAACGCGTGGACTTTGTGACAGTTTGAGTCCATGAGACATTTTCCTCGTCGTGTTGGGACCATCTTTTACTTTTTAAAATAATATTTGTTGCACGATAAAATTAGAAAAGAGTAAAACATTTCACCAAAGGTGTAGTCAACAGAAAAATATAATTAGATTGATTGGACGACAAGGCTGATAAGAACTGGATCCAATAAAACGTGCGCATTGCGCTTTTCTTCAAAAATAGTTTTAGAAAATTTGAAGAGACGGAAAGAAACTCTCGTTAAAAGGACAGAAAGGAGGAAGATATTTTGTCGTTTGATAAGACTACGCTTTTTGGATGTTCGATGCGAACGTGTAAATGGAGTAATCAGGTGATGCGCATGGAGGCACTACAGAATGTTGCCGATTACGGTCATTGCTGTGCTTTTCTGTGAATAGAACTTTGGAGCAAATTGTACTAGAGCTGATAGTAGAACTTGAAAGAAAACAGCACATCTCTTGAGATTCGTGGAAGATTTCACTTGAGAGAGAATACGGTTTTAAAGCCAAAAATGAAGTTTAAAATGAGGGAAGTTAGGTTAAAATGGGTTAAAATGCTAATTATTGAGTTAAGATTTGATTTGTGAAGAAGAGTTTATATGTGCCTAATGTTTGTTTTGAATTTCGTAGTCTATTTTGGCCGGTGGAAACCTCACGTTTTTCTTTCGTCTGATACAGAACTTGTGATTCCTTCAGAAATACCGAGCAAAGTACTTCTTGTTCTGCAAAATGGATCTGACTCATTCTGCAGTAATTTATGTCCGAATCGATCAAAACAGTTGATTTCTTCCAACCTCTCTGACCCGGCGTCATATGTTGGATCTGACTGCTGTTCTTTCAATTTCTCTCCTCCTCACACCTATTAGTCATCATGTTCCTCATCTTCTTCTCCTTTTTAGTTAGTTCTTATTTCAGTTTTTGATATTTCTTAGTTCTTTTTTCATCCAACCAGCTCAAGAGAATATGACGATTTGACTTTTCTCGATGGCTACTTGATCAAAAAAGAAGGCGATATCAGTATGATTTTTGTCTTTCCAAGTTTAAAACTTTAGTGACTTTCAATAGAAAAAAGATTGGAGGAATGAAATCCAGCGCCTTGCGAGGCCATAATTTCAAATGGTCGAAAGCTGAAATTCCTGTTCATTTCAGCCCAGCTTATGCAACTTATGAGTTAGCTACCTTTTAAAGTAATAACAGTAACTTTCATAGGAAGCTAAGAATAATCGAGGCTATGTTGGAAATCCATAATAAGACGTGTGTGAGGTTTCGTCTTGCCACTGAGGATGACTACGATTTCATTTCGATTGTCAAACCTCGTCAATCTGAATGTTCCTCAATGGTTGGATGTCAAGGTATTTTTTTCAGATCCGTTCATTAAAGTCTTCTCACAGGTGGTAGACAACTAATTTTTCTATCGAGTAGCTGTCTCACTAGGAGGGTTGTCCTACACGAATTGATGCACGCACTTGGTTTTATCCACGAACACAGTATTTTGATCTGAGCTCTGCCAAAATAGACTTTAGATAGAGCTGATCGAGACAATTACGTCAGTGTTCAATGGCAGAACATTAATGACGACGAATCACGTGAGTTGCTTTGAGGGTATAAGGTAAACATTCAGATAACTTCGATAAAAGAAAGCAAAATGCTCTTTTCCTTATGGAAACAGGCTATGCTTATAATTCTATTATGCATTACCAGGGAACAGAGTTCAGTGATGTAGGTTCCATTTAGGCAAATGGAATGAAATAAATTTTAGAATGGAGGTCGCACATTGATTCCAAAAAAATCAAACGTAAGGAAAATGGGTGGAGAAGAGAGGCTGAGTCCAATCGATGTGCTCAGAATCAACAAATACTACAATTGTCCCGTTTATGGCGACGAAATTCAGCTGGTTTATTCTTTTGTTAATTCTAATGAATTTTCAGGAGAGCGATAGAACCACTGAACAACCAAGACCAACAGAGAAGCCAGAGGAGAAAGATGCTCGGAAACCTCGTCCTACAACTACCGCAAGCACCTTTAGAAACCGAATTACTACAACAGAAGAAGTTTATGTGCCTGCAGAGCCTACTTCTCTTGCAACCACAGAAGAGCCAGAAATTGAAGTACCTATTGAATCAACAAGAAGACCTTATCTAACAACAGCGAGCTCATTTAGAAATAGACTGACTACCACTGAAGAATCAGAAGCTGAGCCCACTAGACATCCTCGTTTCACTACCACGCAAAGCACAATAGAAGAGTCTGAACGCCCTTGGTGGCCTCGTTTAACAACTACCGAATATACTCCCATATATCAGCCAACTTCTACTTTATTCGTTAGTGACACTGGAAATAGAAAAATGAGAATTGCAGCCTCCGATCCAATATGAAAGACGAGAATGTCAGAATCCTTTCGATAAGCCGAGGAAGAGTGGAGACTGTCGTTGGTTGGTAATGAAGGTTGTCCCAGATCCGGACTCCGTTTTCCATTATCTTCATTGTCTTCCCTCTTTAAGAGCGTCAGATATTCGATGTGGAGTTTGGAAGAGAAAGGCATGTGCTCGAGGGACTATTTTTGATAGTGAATTGAGGGTAAAGTAGATGACAAAAACAAAAACATTATAATTTTAGTCTTGCCGTGCTCTCCATTCCATTATAAAGGAGAACAGCAAAGAGTCGGACGAGTATTACTAGATTCCAATAAAGCTTCCTGTTTTGCTCAAGTATCGCCCTCACTTCGCCAAAACATAATTTCGGCTAAAAAGGGCGAAGTTCTGATTGTTTTCCCTAGTTTTCATTCGAGTTCGATTCTCCTTCAACCGCCCTTTGTCACGACAACTTGCTCTCTAATTCTATTTGAGAGATTCAGACAGAGCCAATTAGAGAGACTCTTATCGGTCGTTCATCTTCATTCTCAGTCCTTGTTTATTACGGGCTTTGCTTAATTCACCAGACGAGTCCGAGTTCGCTTTGAAGAATAGCCCAATGCGCTCCGCTGAATTTATGACTCCTCCCGCACATATATTTCCCAGATTGAAATTCCTCTCTCCGAAACCCATTTTGGTCCCTTCCTCTCGCCATTTCGAGCCTCGTTTCAGACTATGAAACTATTCGCTACTCTTCTCTTTGCTGTCCTCATTTTGGCCATTTCCATTCCATCCATTAATGGACAAGATTCCACTTATGGAAGAGGCTATCCAAGTGCTCAATACTTCAGGTAACTCCTTTTAAACAACTCTAAACCTTTTAGAAGATACTCTGGTGGAAAATATGGTGGTGGAGGATTCGGAAGAATGAGATTGACTGGTGGGAGTCTTTCTTTCATTGATCTCATGACTTTCAGGGTCGGGCTTGGCGAGGATGATTGATGAATGATCGAAAGAATGGAATGCTGTTAAAATAAAGACTTTATTATTGTACTCGATTATTGAAAAATGAGACCAATTGGCAGTAGCTGGGAAATATAAAGCTTAGACACAAGCACAGGATTCAACAATCATTCGGGGGAAATTCTTGATCGTGACCCTTCCTCGCTCATCTTTGTAGAGAATCGTCAGAGAACGAGTTTCATCCGGAGCACAACATGCATTTCCGCCATTCGGAAGCAAAAGGGATTGAAGAACAGCATGATTGGAGGGATTGGTACTCTGAACTCTCTCTTTACTCTTTCAACCCTTGTTTATACCCTAGGCAAAGGATTTGGACAAGTTCCCGCGCAATGACCAGCCTCGAAGAAAGCCGGGGCCAAAATAAACTCGTGCCAACCGAGCTCGAAGAAATCCACAACAAATGAATGACGTTTACAAATCTAGAATCGAATGAGTATTAGGCGAAATTAAAGAAACCTGTTTGTCTCTTCCTTCGCCAAGAAGAACAACTCGAACGTTGTTGGAAAGCTCCGTCTTCATGGTGGTCATCTTGAGCTCTTCAGTTCCCTCTTCCTCACCAAAACCATTCCAAATATCCTCCTCTTTCTTTCCCTTTTTCCTATGCGCTCGGAGCTAAAGTCGGTTTCTTTTCAAAGAGTTTTAAACCTTTTTGTGCGGTAATTTGTTGGCAATTTCATCTGCCTTTTGTCGAAGAGCTTCAAGTTCTGGAGTGGGAGTGCTCCGTTGAATTGGCTCCTTGCCATCAACTTTGTACTCATAATAGCCTAAAAAAAGATAATCCAATCAAAAACCACAAACCACCAGCTTCACGACGCTTTCTCTTTGTCTTTTCAGCCTCTTTCTTCACATTTTCCGCGTCAATGGTGTTGTCTGCCCGCGAAAAGACTAAAAGGAAGGGAGCACTCTTCCTCACCATCTCACTGTAAGACCTCATTTTCACATCTTTCCTGCTGATCTGAAATTGTCCTCTTTGATTGATTCAATCAACAACACACTCTGAAAATAAGTTGTTTGGCTCCCAAGGCGTGTGACTCGACCAAACTCTTCGTTGCGTCAAAGAGAATTCCATCATCATGCCGGCCAATTTGTTGCAAAAATTGACCTAAAATTGCCTTTTTCTATTGTCTCATTACTTCTTACCTTCAGTGCAATAGTCATTGGTGCAAAGAGATCGGGCAGTCAGAGAGCGGATCCGATGGCTTGGAATTCCTCGACGTCTCAAATGAAAATGAAGCTCTCCTCTCATGATTTTCTCCTCTCCAAGATTTGAAATATCAAAGATCAATACTTCCTGGCCATCAATTTTTCCTAAAAATAGCTTCAGTCTCTCAGATAGGACTTACCGACAGATGGCTCAATACTTCGAACAATATTTCCATCGTCAGATCCATCCTCATCGACAAAAGTTCTGTAGAGATCTTCCATATATCGAGAGGCTGTTTTGCTAGGGATCATCATAGGGAGTGGTTTCACATCTGAGCATTTTCCAGATCGAAAGCGAGGGACAAACCATCAGGCATATGGTCAAAGTCGAGCATATCTTTGAGGGTCTCTTGGACAACATCGGTATCCTCGTAGATGGAGACGACTAGAGGCAGCCAAAAGCCGAGAAGAAAGAAGACCCATGGTCGCAGCATTCCTGCTGAGGCCTGGAGGGAACGTTCGACTTGGAGCTATAACGTAGACGTTGCTTGAAGAACGATACACCCGGGGGACGTTTTAAGGATGTAAATGTGTCGCCAAGCGGCAATTTGTCAGGAAGAAAAAGAGGCTGTGACCGAGTAAGGGCACTGATAAGGCTCTGGGAAAGGGTGTAAAAGAGAAGGAATTATCGCTACTACTGATCCAAAGGAACTATTAGCGGGGGTGTCCTCGCAGAGTGACCATGGCAAACAGGCTAATTACTGCCTATCTGCTGTCATCCCAACATGCGAAATCACCTCTATTGTTCGTCAAAAGTTTGATTCGTCTCGAGGTCGGGACGATAAAAGGTCGGCAGGTTGCAAAGAGACAAATTTAATGCAAAGGAGAGAGAGAGCAGGCGCGTGCCTCAGGCTACCGTAGTCCACCTCCTTCAGGAACAATGACTAATTATGGGGAGCGATGAGTCGTGAAATTGACTGCTACGGTAATTCGAGACAGAAACACCTGTTGACCGTCGGTGGCACGACAAAGGCCAATTGCGAGACCGTGAGATTGCGAGGATAAACAGTAGCCAGATGGCAGAGACATTGTAGCCAAAAATGTTTTTCTTCCCAACGCTTGTTCACAATTGGCGCTCCATGGGAACGGTTTTGTCACGGTTTGACGCATCAAGCAAAGGTCACAACGCCTTCCTCTAGAGATTCAGCTAGACAGAAAGGACGATAGGGTAACCTAGAAGTGAGGGGACAAACAAAGATAGGAGGTGAGAGAGAACAAGAGAAACAAAGCTGTGTCATCTTGTCACATCTATTGTCCAAAACTCCTAGAAAAAGAGAGTCGGAAGTGGTGTAAAACCTGAGGAGCTGGTTGGCCAGGTTGAGCGCGGGTCATAAAACAATCAGGGGACCATCACCTGTGCCGTCTGTTTACTCAAGAAGATAAATGAGCGAGGGGGTTGGCGGCCAGAAACTGGAAGAAAAGAAAAATTAAAAAGAAATCTTGCTATGAGTCGATTACACCACCAGCGGCCGATGACAAGACGAACAAATTGACAATTTAGCTAAGATAACATTGGTGACCAGCTGTTGTGCCACTACATGTGCCTCTGATGAATCGGCTCCGCTGTAATCGGGTCTCTCCCACGGCAACGACCTGTCCGAGGGACTTTCCATTTGGAGAAACTTGAGCACACTTAGTTTCTGCCGTCTGCTTCGAAAATAAATCTTTTCATTCATGAACTACAACTGATTTATCTGACAGAAATCCGAATTTAGGAAGAAAGAGAAGTACTGCAATCAGAGTCAGTAGAATCACCTGGACTCTTTGTTTGAGAGAAGACAGAGGAAGTGAATTGGAACCGGCCATTACCAAATGATTGGACTTGATGGTAGCTAATTTGGCCCCAGGTCGCAAGATTAAAGTGAGCCGTGTGCTCTCAGCTGTCAAATCCGAATTTAGTATTCAAACTACGGTAGAGGCCTCAGATCCAAGGCCAAAACGCTACTCCAAAAATGAAAGGAGCCAAAATATTTTTTTTCAGAGAATACAGTGAATATCCGATGAAATTTCAGGCTTATCTGTTGTTCTTCTAGTGCTCTGCTAACAACTCAAAGCAGATCTTACAATTGTATTTGATTTTCTTGAATTTTAAAATTAACTATTCAATCCATCGATGAATTAGCATTGCGATGAATGATCTTTTCTTGATTTTTCACTGTCGTCAAGATATTTTACTTTTTCTCAGAAATATTTTCGAGCCTCTTATGATTTTGTCTTTATTTGAATCATTTGGAAATATGGTTCTTGCTCACATGCTCTATTCTAAAGGTAACAAATAATCTGAGCCCTAAATAGAATGTTTCTTCTAATTGTATATTCGGTCATCGGGACATCCAATCTGTAATAAACAAGGAGTACGAGAGCTTGTCACATCCAATAAGGAAATGTGTTGTCGTATGTGGTGGCGGCTATTTTTAACCTTTATTAAGTGAATGGACAGTTTAGGAGATCCCTTGAAGATTCGTTTGCTGACAAAAAAAACCAAAAATCTTGCGATCAACTTGAAAAAGCAAACAATTAGTCACTTTGGTGGGCGATGATATCTTCAGCGAAACTTGATCCAGAAATTAGAGTAACTAGCTGGAAGAACCTTGAAAACTCATGAAGAAAAAGGTCCGCAAACTGTCATCAGAGTAGACCAAGATTAATCTCTCAAACGCGCTGCTATGTTTCTTCCAGCGACAGTCTCGGGGTGTGTCCCAATTTCTTTTTCGCCTACTCCAGTTGCCACTTTTTCTCTTCTTATCAACAAAGCCGATTAGTCTTGACGTACTGGAAGCAGTTCGCAAGGAACTGAGTCAGGTTCGATTACTTCCAAATTTAGAAAGAAATAAACCAGTTGGCGCCCGAGAGACATCTCATTGCACTCTCGACTTGGACGCACCTCTTTGATTCCCTCGAGAGACATTCGTTGCGCATTTTGAATGAAACTTTTTTGACAAATCTCTAACTCATTCAAAATAAAAACAGCCATTGGTCTCTAGTCTTTTCAAAAAGTCTAAAGTCTCTCAAAGGAATGTCATTTCCGGGTGGTTGCAACGACCAATTGAGTTCTTCTGAACCTTTTTTCCCCCAGGTAGTCTCCAAAGTAGAAATTATTTCGAACACATCTCCAGCTTTTTGGAGTTCTCAGGTAGCCAAAATGAGTCATTTCGTGTTCGCTTTAGGATAATCACTGCGAAGAGGAGGCGCTTGTTTGAAACTTTCCCACAGCTCCCTAATCCGTCGACGGGCTGTTCTCTCGTAAACTTTCCGTCCTTTTTAACAGGTCTTCCCCTGCGTTATTCTCGGTCGGACTTCATCTGTTGCGACTCGCCGTTTTTCCAGCTAAAGCCATAAAACCCAGCTGTCCTTCATCCCACGCAGCCCCTAACTAACTAGAAAATCTGTTTGCGCTTCCTCTCCAGCCGTCCTGTCAGAGGTTGTCTTTTCGAAATCGCCTGCGCTCGTTGTCTTCAATCTAATTGCTTCCAGTAACAGCTGGAGAATCTTTGATCCGTCCGCAATGAACTCTCATTGTGTCCAGTTGTCCGGCGATTCGAGTCACTCACAATTGGCGCCAGTTGTCGTGCTCTCGTGTCAGCTATGAATTATAGGCCCGATGTTGCACATATTGTGGGAAAACGTAATTTGTCCTGATTGATTCGATTCCTCGAATTTAAATAAAGAAAAATTTTTCGTCTCAGGTGGCCGCTGGAACACTTCCTGGTGGCGTTTTAAGCTGCAAAAAGTGATCAAAGGACGAACATTTCTAGCTGATTACCTCGCTCTTCAATTTTGAAAAGTGGCTCTAGAAAATGAGTCATTCTTTTATTGTGTGAGCTCCTCTTCTCTGCTTATAAACAGAGGTCTTCTCGAAGAAACAACATCCCCATAGAAATACGTGACACATAGGAGGAGAGACCAACCCTGGGGGCACAACCTAAGATAAGGACCCGCATACACGTGTTACACCCTCGCTCTCGGCTGTAATGTCGTTGGGTATTTACCGGAGCCCTCCCGGGAGCATTGAGCCTTCCAATATGAGGGCAACCTGTCGTCTCCGCGACCTGCCTCGTAAGTTCATTTGCATAATCCTTTGTTTCCGCCGGCTGAAAGAGAGTAGTGATAAGAGGGTCAAAGGCCTTGGAAGAGTGACCATCGCGAACTAATGTGTCGCTCACAGCGAAAAAAGTGCCTCTAATGCATGGCTCAACGGGTCGATCTCTCTCGTTCACTTTTCCCGAAAGGAGGATTGACATTTTATTTTTTTTTTCTTAGAAAAGGAAATCCTTATAATGAAATTAAGAGAGAGAGGGTCCCCTCTCGCTCGTTGATCAGACTCCCCTCGGCAATTACCCACACAATTCTCACAGCGTCCGGTCGCTTTTTGACGAATTCTCCACCAATTGTGTGGCTCTTTGGGAGTTTTGTAAACTCCTCACCCCCAAACCCGAAGTATCAGATTTCAAATATTTTCTTCTGGCCACGTGTTGTGAAGAACCTCAACCTTTCCCATGCATTTCCAAGCCACACGTGTTGGTGCCGTCAGTTTTTTTTCTTCTTCTTGCATGTGTCTTGTCCATGAGAACATCCAAAGAAAATGATGTATTGTTGCTGGGAAGAGAGTTCCTCTCTAAGGAACGTAAACTATAAATTTTTGATTCGAACAAAGGGAACACGCAGCACAAAAATTCTCATTATTAAATCATCTGGAAATAATTTCCAACAGAAATTCCACCTATACCGTTTTTCTCCTACTCTCATGGGCAGTGGCTGTAAAATTCACGGGCAATCAGCCGTTTGGAGTTTTTCTCTTCTCCCCACGGTCAGCTGCAATGTCCTTCGTCTATCCAGTTCTCTCTAGCAGTAGAATATTATTATTTATGTATCATGTTCGTCTCAATTAGTCCCTCTCAACTCGTATTTTTTGTCATCCGCGTTGTTTGCTCGTCTTTCAAGAGTTGGCTCTCTGTCTATTCACTTTTGCGTCAACTCAGGTTGTTCTCCTTTCACTAAATTTTCGCTATCTCTTTCCCTAGATTTTTGTTCTCTCATTCCGTCTTGGAGAGACCGAGACTCTTTTAGAACCCAAAACAGGACTTGGTATTGTCTTGTGTGTGTACTCAAAGGTTATTCCCTCGGGTCGGGAGAGGGACTGTGCCTAAGGGGTGTCGCGCAGAGGGAGAGGGGCGTGGTATTCCGTGAGGGCAATTTCACGTGCCGTTTTGTCAACGGCGGTCCGAACCGGTGTCCTCTCATCAGGAAAAGCGATCTGCCATGGCGGTTGGTGAGTATAGTAGTAGTAGTAGTTTTATTGAGTCGGCAAACTGTCAAATCCAATTATTTCAAAAGAACGCCCTTCCACCAACACAGTCCCTGGGCCTGTTTGCATTTGCGTGGCCCCGAGATTAGGCGCGCAAAATTTGCTTTTGGGCAATGGCTGGAGTTTCGAGAAACGTGAGCCTCCTAATAAAAGATTTCGGCGTTTACGTTTGAGAAATTGAAATTGGAAACTTTTGAGCTCAGCGGATCCGATGACCATCTGACGAAGCGCAGAAACAAGGCAAAAGTCCAAATTTTGTCCAATTTTTTTCGAGGCAGACAGGTCTTTTGGAAAGTGTTTTTATCAATCTCGAGCTCAGTTTCCTTTTATCTCAATCACTCATTTCCTTATCAGAGAGGCGAGAGAGAAAGATTTCCGTCTTTATTGGATTGTCATCTCCATCCTTTCTTCTGATCGGCCGATCGATGGCCGTCAGGCGTATTTGCATGTGTGTGTTCGAATATTGCCTCCTATTGTGACCAAAACGAAAGGTCCTTGATAAGACAGAGCCGACATGTCGCAACGTCATTAAAAATTTACAGAAAATATTTTGTCGCCAAAGCAGCAAAACGGTGAGCAGCAGTACAAAAATGACTCATCCCCGACAGGGCTCGATTCACTCTCTCTGCCATACACGTTGCTAAACAGAAAGAATTGTTTCGAAGTGTCACATCTGGCATCACGTCTCTCTTGTGCCGTTGTTGTTTTTTATCGGCGCTTTTGAATTGCATAGCTGCGATTTTTGATTTAGGAGATCGGCTGAGGGAGAGAGACAGCACATTACTATATTCCTCTGCAGAAATATTCGATTAGGAAACTGAATATTCTGTTTATTTTCCTCCCAGCTAACCAGAGACCTTTGAATATTGTTAGACTTGGATTTCCTGAGGTCTCGCAGCAACCGGCTTTGCCATCCTCCAATCTATTTTTTCGTCTTTCCTGCCATCCGCATAAACACCTTGGCGACAATTTTCGGACGGGACAAGTCCCCAATTTGTTGGTTATTTGGTCGCCTCAAGGAGACAACTGTCATCCGGAGGGGAAGCTGAGTCGAAACCGCAAATAATTCAGCTATTTTTCGCCTCGTATCTTTTGACTTTCTCAAGCCATTGTCATAAAATTTTATGATCTTCAAAACCTCTGAATCAGCCGGAATAAGGTGGGAGAGACCTCCCAAAATCATTTCTCTTCTCTTAAAGTCAATTTTTACAAAAATGAGTGGGCGGACGTCTCTTTTAGGGAAGAGTCTCCGCCCTCAGGACTCCTCGTACCTCCACATGACCAGAGGATGGAGGGAACAACGTCACCCCTCCCCTATTTATTTTATTCTTTCCTCTGATCACGTGTTGTTTTCGTCTTTAACCAATTAGTCCATCCAGTTATATCCATACCAAGCCACAATCCCATTATCGTGTTTTGGGAGAGTTTCTTCGCTTGCTTTATGGGTGGGTAAACAATTAGAAAAGTCTTCCTTATCGGGTCCTTCAATTAACTTTCAAAGCCTCAAAGAGCAAAAAAAGGAATTAGAAAGTTTTCTATAAAAAAATATTCCAGCGCCTGTGCCGTGGCATCGAGCAGTGAAGCAATTGGCTGGCGAGCAGAGGACCTTCTCAGC
Source organism: Oscheius sp. JU1382 (assembly GCA_932521405.1). Classification (NCBI taxonomy): domain Eukaryota; kingdom Metazoa; phylum Nematoda; class Chromadorea; order Rhabditida; family Rhabditidae; genus Oscheius; species Oscheius sp. JU1382. The sequence continues at coordinate 4,997,197 of OW051478.1, read as the reverse complement.
CAAGCCGTTCGAGATGTCTCTCGTCCAACAGGCTCCTCTTCATGCTTTTCCAAACATTTCTGATCATGACTTTCCAACGATTGATCTCGATGGAGGAGAACTTATTTCCCAAGAACAGGTAGGATTCTTCTTCTTAAAATCAACGGATCTTTCAGAGGGAAGAGATTGATAGTGATGGAGTGCGAGTGATCGTCTATATTTTTACCATCCGCTATCCGGATAATTCTGAAGTGACCAAGACAATTAGGAAAAAGATCCATCTAAATATGATGCAAATGAGTCGTCAGATCCGAGTAACCAACGGAATGGGTTCGTTTTTTGTTCTTCGTTTCCAATTCCATCCTAATTTCCCCTCTCTCAGCTGGGACGCAAAGTTTTTGTGTTAATTGTTTCCGCGTCTTCTCTTTGTTTTTAGTGACAAGTTTTCATCATTTGCATTGGGCGAGGAAACAAAAAAAGGAGAGTCAATTTGGTTAGCGTGATTGGTAGAAATGAAAATGGATTCCTAAAACTTCCTCGTACATTACCCAAAGAACTTTTCAGAGGCTGAAGTTGAGACAAAATGTGAACGAGTTCAAGGAGATATCTTCGGGATTCGACCGATCCAATCCATCGCCCAACGGAGTCATCACACTCTTGATCCTCATGACTCCATGATGCTTTTGGACCCGAATAATCCAAAGGTACACTCAACTCTTTTGCGTGCGGAATCCATCTTCCGCTTCTTTGTCCCTAGCAACTCACCCATTTGGCGAATAAATTGCCGTCTGGGACGAGGAAGGGATCCGAATGACATCAGAAATTTCAGGACATCGCCATTCAAGATGCCTTGGAGCAAGTCTCCGACAAATTCAAGAGTCTTCTAACCCAGCGACAGGGCGCTATCATGAAGATGTTCCCAGATCTTTTCGCTCAAATGCGATCCAAATCGACGCTGATTCCTTCAACCAATCACACTGAAGTCATTACAAATCTCGACGGCTCAACCACAACGCGGACGAGAACAAGCAAGAGCTTCAGGTATTTGACCTGTTTTCTCTTTTTTGCATAAAAACGTATTCACTTTCGCGCGTTATTTCCATAAGTCCATCGCATTGATCGATTCAACAAACCCTATCCCGTTTCAGCAGTTCATATTCGACTCAAGACGTTTATGTAAATGGAGTTCGACAAGAGAATATGAGCAAGCGGCGATTCAAGGCTTTTGTCGAGTACAAGGTGAATCTCTATTCTCCTTCTCACAGCTCTTTTTTTGACTTTTAGGGACCTCAATGTGGATTCAAAATGAAGGTGACTGATGACGCGACAGAAGACCTTTCCGAGGAAGAAACCGAGGAAGATGACGTGTCTTTTTACACTTCCAGAGGCATCCGGACTCCTTTGTAAGTTATGAATAATTCGAGAAAACAAAATAACATTCAGGGCTCTCACGGCTGCGAATGATAATCGCGAGACTCGATCGGAAATCACCGATACTGAGAGCGATATCTTCCGAGCTCCTCATCTTCGGGGAGACAAAAAAAGACTCGAAAAGGCTTGGTTTGCTGCCAAGGAGCTTGTGGACTCTGAAAGGAGATACGTCGACAAACTGAAACTTCTTGCTGAGGTACGGTGGCTTTTTTCTGGAATCGATTTGGTTTAGTCTTTCCGAGAACGAGTCCTTGATGCTAAAATTCTTGAGAAGGACAAGATAAACAAACTTTTCGCCAACATCAGTTCCCTCTACCAATTCCACAACAATCATTTCCTGCCCCAGTTGATGGAGGCCAGTCGTGACTGGCACTCTTCCAGAAGGTTTATTTTTGTTTGGCCTAAATGATAGAAAACAATTTTTAGGATTGCCAATGTTGTGAGGAAACAAGCCCCGTTCTTGAAGATGTACTCGGAGTATACAAATAATTACGATCGAGCGACTAAAATGTTTGACGAATGCAAGAAGAAAAGGAAATTTGCTGAAATTGTCGGGGAGATTGAGCATCAACCAGAATGTGAAGGACTTCCTCTCCAACACCATCTGATTTGTCCTGTCCAAAGAGTTATGAGATATCAACTCCTTCTCCAGGTAAAAAAAATGCTTTAAGCTTAGCTATCTATCAATCTAGGAATACAAAAAGCACTTGGTCGAACAAGATGCGGACTACCAAGACTCCGAAGTCGCATTGAATCTTGTCTTACAAGCTGCCACTCACGCCAATGAGATGATGAAGAAGTTGGAAGGATTTGGAAAAGTCATTGAAGTCCAAGAAGAGTTGGGAAATTCGATCTCCCTTGTGTCGCCTGGACGAGAACTACTTAGGAAAGGCGTCATTCAAGTGAGCTTTTATTCTCTCTGGGAAAAATAGTCAAAAATACTTTTAGAAATTATCTTCAACAACAGAGAAAGTGGAAGAAAGGACGCTCTTCCTGTTCAATGATCTGATTCTATTAACGAGTGAAAGACGACTAGGATTGGCCAAATACAAACTTCGAGCGGCTTTCAGTCCCACTCATACTCAGGTATTTATATTTATTTTCCGATTTTATATGATCCAGGTTTGTGAGGGCGATAATTTGGAGCGAGAGCATTCCTTCTATCTGCGAGGTTCCGATGGAAGCGGTCCTCAACGGTGCGTCGAATTCTTCTGTGAAACCCAACGAGAGAAAATGGAATGGATGGAGTCCATCTGCACCGTAATTGATGATTGTAAAGCAAATTCGGCCACTTTTGGTGGCAGTGAGGTAGCCCAGTTGTTTTCATTCTTTCAAAGTCACTTTAGCGATCATCCATTTGCGAATCTACAGTTCCTTCGGAGTCAAAACATTGTCTTGATTGTGATGCTGAATTCAGTCTTTGGTCGAGGGGGATCAAATGTGGAAAATGCAAAAGGAAGCTCTGCAAAAAGTGCTTCGGCCGTTTCCGAACCGAGAGCAAAAACAACAGAATCTGTGAACCTTGTGTCAAGAACAAGAGCATAGATGGAGTTAAACGGTCCCAAAGCATGTTCAACGGAGAAAGAAGGAATCTCTTGACGGTTCCTGCTACAGGAGAAGGAGTCATTTACGGTGGCTGGGTCAAGGTAAGACTTTTTCTCCCCAAGAAAAAACATAAATCTTTCAGTTCCGAGGCAGTTTGAACAAAACTTTCGAGAGATATTTGACCGTTAGAGAAGACTTCTGTATGTATTCTTATAACAAACCCACGGTTGGTTCTTTTCGAATTCCTCAAACAAAAAGTTTAGGATTCCTCGGCATTGTTGATGCTGCCTCTGCCTGGTTGTGAAGTCCGAATGTGTGGAGAACCGTACTCTTTTGTACTTAAAGTTGGTCCTCGAAGAGAATATAAAGTGACATGTGAGAGCGAAGGAAATCAAGCTCATTGGATGGCTCTCATCGATCTAACTGCTAATGCCCAAATCAAGTCATAATGTAAATTATATCCATATCACAGCCAGTCGCTACGATCTTCCCCTCATCACTTATAGTTCTGTACAAAAATCTCTCTCTCTCCTCCTCCTCCTCTGTGCAATTGTGATAAATATGACAAGAGATATATCATAAATATTTTTCTCTTCCTTCAACTCAAAAAACCATAGAACACTTCCTTATTGAATTTTCGGCGAGAAATAGGTTTCAGGAACAAATTTCACATGCATAGAGGCCAATAGAAATGAACACCGATTGTAGTCATTTTTGTTCAGACGGAAGGGATTTCAACGAAAAAATTAAAAAAGAAAAAACTTGGGAAAAGGGTGATTCAATTAGAAAAGAGTCTGGCCGCTCTCTCTCCCTGTACACTCTGTTGCAGGGCGTTCTTTGGTAGGCAGGGACGAGCCAGGTGGTGTGATTTTGCGTTTCGACCCCACTCGGCAGACAGCACTCTACGCGCCCGGCTCGGCGGCTGTCCATCCATTGCCATACTCAACTGGCCACTTTGTCTCGGGCTATCGATTTTTCCTTTGACATTTACCTTTCCCGCCGTTTCACTCTTCCCTTTTTTCAGGTAAGATCAGCCAGGATGACACAGGACATCGTCTCTCGTCTGTCTACTTTCAAGTTCGATGTGCCGCGCTTCCTCAAGCTTGCCACCCATGGTGGAACCAACTTCCCCGACAAGGAAGGTCGCAAATGGGTCTCAGACCACTTCGATGTCACTCTCCAGGTTACTTTTTTAATTTACTTTTTTAAATTTTTTACTTTTAGGCTGCAATTGTCTACATGATTGTTGTTTTTAGTCTTAAGTTTTTCATGAGAAACCGTCAACCTTTCTCTCTTTTCGTTCCTCTCAACATCTGGAACTTCATCCTCGCCGCTTTCTCCATCATAGGAACTATCAAACTCGCTCCCGAATTCCTCAGCACCGTTGAGAACAAGGGTCTTGTTAGTAAGTTTTTTCTTTTTCTCCAAGGATCATGCCATCTTAACGAGCTAATGTTCCTATCGTTGCTTTTATGTTGTGTCCTTGATCGATGGAAGCGAAGGATAGTCGTTTTCGTGAACATTTCCTAGCAATATTTCTGATGGTAAAGCATAACAAATCGTGTTTATATTCCAGAAAAAAACAGATTAGTCAGAACAGTCGCTATGTTTACCTCCAAAAGTCCTCTTAGCTTATCGCATTTCTGGAATCAACCCCCTGCAGAGGGCTTTTATCAGCCAGACGATAAAGTTCATTCTACGTTTAGTCTGTGATAACAAGGACGAAGTCCATTCAAAAAAGAGAAAGAAATTTGCGACCTGATAGCCACCACAACTTTCCAGACTCCTACTGCTACGCCTATGATTTCACCAAGGGAAACAATGGATACTGGGTCTGGCTCTTCATCGTCTCCAAACTCTTTGAACTCGTCGACACCGTCTTCTTGGTCCTCCGCAAGCGTCCTCTTATGTTCCTTCATTGGTAATATCTCGTTTGGTTTTTCAAGAAATGTTCCCAGGTACCATCATGTCCTCACGATGATCTACGCCTTCTATTCTCATCCTGTTACTCCTGGATTCAACCGCTATGGTATTTTCCTCAACTTCTTCGTCCACGCCTTCATGTACTCGTAAGTTGGAACATCTAGACTCGAAATAATTTCAACAGATACTATTTCCTCCGCTCGATGAAGATCCGTGTTCCTGGATTCGTCGCCCAGTTCATCACCACCATCCAGATCTTACAATTCGTCATCTCCGTCTTTGTTTTGGCTCATCTCGGAAAACTTATCTACCTCGATGGAGTGAGTTTTCTCTTTTCCAAATGAAACTTCATCAGGTCAAATGTGATTTCGACAACAACATCTTCATTCTGGCCTCCTTCATGGATATCACCTACCTGGCTTTGTTCATCAACTTCTTCCTCCAATCCTACGTCATCGCCGGTGGAAAGGACAAGTACAAGGCCGTTCCCTCAAAGGACTCCAAAAAGAAGAATTAATTTCGCCTTTCTCGCAGATGCACTTATTCCCGAAACTTCAATCTCAATTTGCCGGTCAAATCGGTTAACCCTGTGCTCACATTAAATATTTTATTTGGCTACCCGTAGCAAAAGGACTCCGTGCGCCACCCTGTGGAGCTTGCACAAAATTGAGAAAACATAACTGTGAAAGAAACTTAAACGTGGAATGGAGGCGGCGATTCTCTTTGATGAATTAAAGCTATTGCCGTATCATAAGGCGGAGGCTGATCATCCTAAAGCAAATCTCTTGAAAAAAAAAAAGAAAAACGAATACCTGAGTTTTTGCTCTGACCGCCTCGTCATAGGAGGGCAGCGCCTGGAAACGACGATCTCGACAACAGTCGATATGAGGTGGAGGGGCAAGACAGGGGAAAGACGATGGGATTGGCAGGGAATACAAGAGAGCCTGAATGTTTTGACATTAATTATTTAAAAGAAGGCACAAACACACACAACGAGACAAACTAATCCAAACAAAAGTGAGTGGAAAAGCAAGAGAGAGAGAGAGAAGACAGGAAAGAGAAGTGAAAGCAGCATGCACCTGTTCTATTGTGGGTAACCGAACCTCGGCATGATTCCTCCTTCTCCTTTTCCTTTCTTTGTATTTTCTGTGTAGATAGCAGATGAGATTCATCAACAACCCAGCTATGATGACTCCAAACAGCCAAACTACAGGAGACCAACGAAGGACTTCCTCAGTTCCGATCTGGAAAGCAATTCATTGGAAGAATAATGGCGATAACAGCCTAATGCGTCGGAATTAGAGAGTGACGCCGACTCATGCAAAACATTTAGCTGTATACAAGCTGATTCAGTCTTCTCTCTCTCGAAAAAAAGAACTATGGGGAGAGGGAGAGAGTAAATTATAATGGCGCGGGTGTGTGATCAACAGGGCGTGGGATTTTTTTAAAGGGGAATTCCATTAAGGAAGTAATCTCATAGAGTATTCATTGGGGGTGGTTACCATAGAAAAACCTGACTTTAAAAAATTTCGGAGTTGTTGACATTGAAGAAGAGAGGAAGGGAAGCTCCTTGCAAATAATATAAATTATTCTCAGTTCGTGAGACTCCCTCCTGACTGCTTAGCAACGACCCGAGAGAGCCGAAAGTACAAAAAAAATCTGTTTGTCACAGTCAGCTACAGCTGGAACTTCTCTCTTATAGTGGTTCTGATTAGTCCCCATTCCGAGACCGGATGCCAAAAACTGGCAGAGATGGACGCATCCGGACTTGCGGGTTCACGGACAAACAATTCTCCTCCTACGCCATGACATATGCTTTTAGACTTCCTTCTGAGAGAACATCTCAAAGAACATCAAAAGAAGAAGATACCCGTGAATTATTCATCCGAATGGCATGTAAACTAGGGTCATTGCGCTGGTCTTTGGCTCCGAAAATACTACTTACAGAGGAATATTTTCGAGAGAAAGCGAGTCGCATATACATGCTGGCTGGGAAGAGCTTATTATTAACTTTTGATTGAAGAAAGAGGCAAAAGTTCCGATGAAAGATAGAAGGGGAAAACCCATTTGGATCTGTGAACTTTAGCTGTTGAGAACATTCTCTTTTTGTTTGAAATCTCTCCGGGGATTCATATAAGCGGAAGAAAAATCTCCATGTCACCCGAAAAAGTATTGGACTTTGTTTCGAACTTTTCGGAGGAGAGAAAGAGCGTTTCAAATGTTGACACGAGGAAGAAATATCTTTTGCTGCGAGGAATGAATAATTCTACGTGTGTGTCCGTCTCAAATGTGAGGCGGATTAATGCGGAAAACACCGATGGACCCTCTTCCCTTGACGTCAAGAAGGTCTCCCCTTACGAGTTGAATGTCTTTTCTATGTGGGAGATTCCTTAGGAGAAATATTATTTGGATGGAAGAAATTATGCCAACTTTCAAGCGAATTCTACTGATGAGAAAACAAAAACAAACTTTTTTGTCTGATCGGAAAGCAACGAATGAGCCTCAGAATCTCAAAACCAATTACACACACGTCACACAATTTTCTCCGAAAGAATTATAGTAGAAAGAGATTTGTTTTTTTTCCTAAAGAAATTACCTGAAGTTTGGACATGATGAGGACGATTAGAATGAAGAAAAAAGTGCCAGCAAGTATTAGAATTCGTTTAAAATCGTCGTAACTATCCTCTACCGACCTGTTCTGTACTCTGAAAGAAGAGCGCGTTATGGTTAACCTAATTTTATGGCAAAATACACTCAAACTCACGAAAAATGAGGTTGGAAAAGTCGTTCGGCCTGGTAGTTCCTCGGTGCGTAATAGTTGGTAGATGCCATAATGGAACCTCCGCGATTAACACTCACTATGTACTAACGCTCGGTCAATTCGTACAAGGTCGCGGGACTTCTGAAACGAGATGATGAATTTTCTGTGAAAAGTTCGGGACGAAATAGTGAGAGGACATCATGGACGCCATACGGAATAAAAAGGCAATTGGATCAGGACGGGGAAATTGAAACGCGATTATCTGGCCTGGGAGAGCTCCGTCTTCTTTGATTTTTGGAAATTATTTCGATGTCAAAAGAAAAGTTGCCAAAAAACGGTATCAATAGAATTCTGTCCAGATTATCCACATGTTTACCATTCGAATATTACAGTACTCCAAAGTGAGAGAGAGAGAGGATTCCTAAAGGAGTTTGTTGATAGGTTGAGTGCAGAATTGAAATATAGGTTGTGATAAGAGAAAGGTTGTCCATCTAGGGCGAGCGGAATCAATCCTCTGAACGGCAATTGACCGCTGCTGGTTCAAGGTTTTCGACGGTCATTGACGCGATTCGGATCCAATTGAAAGAGGCTAGATATTGGAGAAATCGATTGAGAGTTTGCAAACAGGAAACTTGTCAATATTTTGATCGGTAGAGGAGAGGAGATAAAAGCCATCTCGAACTGTCACCGCGGATTCTCGTCGGTTCCATCTGACTGCGTCATCTATATGACGAGGAGTGGTTCAGACATGAGAATTTTTGTAAAAATGTTACGAAAAAAGAGAGCGCTTTGTGCTTCTTTGGGTCAAAGACCTGTCTGACGTGTCAAGAGACGAATCGGAATAATAATAAATCGAGAAAAGTCGACGGCGAAAGGCGTTTTTATATGATTTCTCCTGGAAAAAATATAATTTCACGTGAAACTCCTCTATAAACCAGAGACAACTCATGAAAATGTATGAGATGAAAGTCAGCCGAAAAAAACAAACCCAGACGAAAAATAAATAAAAGAAGTTTCTAGGTCATTTTGCACCTTCCGGAAACGTAATGATAAGAACAAGTAGCGGTGTCAGCGATCTTTCGTGAAAATGGCCGGAAAACCAGTTGCGTTGCGCTCCACGTGACAACAAAGGGCTTGGGTCGCGCAATGGTGTAGGAGAGAGGCACTGTTGAATATTTTAGAATTCTAGATTTGAGTCAGTTGGGCAACTTTTTTGTATGGGGCGATAAATTCGAGGCAATCTCCCCCTTATTTTCGGACAATGATAGAGGCCAATGAGACTGAATGTCCAGCCGAAAATAGACGAAGACCGCTTCCCGAATACAGGGCGCTGCGGTAGGTAATTGTCTCTCACGAGAAAGGGAAAATCACCTTTTTTTCTTTGGTCTTTAAAACAAGAGAGAGATTCCTCGGAACTTTTTGTCCTGTTACAGCGAAAATGTGGCTCAGTTCTTCCAGCTAATGCTCCTCAAGCTTCTAGTCTTCCTTTGTATTGTCAATTCTGGTAGGAACTACTTTTTCCCCAAAGCTCTTTAGCTCTTTGTGGATGTGCAGCTAATGAGACTTGGAAATATGGGATCAGCGAGTCGGATCGTTGTGAATCTACTTGCTGGGATCGCGAGCCAGTAAGGCCTTTCAGAGCCAAATCTCTTCAGGTTTGTGACAATATGATGAAGGAAGGAGCCTGTGCTTGTAAAGAGGATTATGTAAGAATTGGAGACAAGTGCCGTTTGCCTCAGGAGTGCACTGAAGGAGGCATTTTTATTTGATTTTGAGCCAAAGATATCTCAGATTGTTTGGAAAATGAAGAGATTGTGGCTCTTGGCTATCCGTTCGGATGTAGAACCAAATGTTGGGGGAGAAACATAGAAAGCGAGAAGAATTGCGACGAAGAGCTGATCAAACATGTCTGTAACTGTAAGAAAGGCTTTGTTTTCGACGACGGAGCCTTGAAGTGTGTTCCTTATGAGCAATGCGCAGATCTTACCACCGAAGATGAATAAAATTCAATTGTTTGTTTGGAACAACTCCCTCGACACTTTTTTCTTTGTTACACCGAGCATGTGATCCCAATTTTTACAGCCATTAAAGCCCCGGCGTTCCGCCTGTCATGTTCCTAATTATTTTCTTTTTATGCTTTACTCCATTAGGTAAGAATTTTCCAAACTGTTCCAATTTTTAGCAGTGAGTGTGCCAATCCAACATTGTGATGCAAATGAGACTTGGACTTATGGTGTTACCGAAGCTGCCAGATGCGAATTCACCTGCTACGATAGAGAGCCGGTAAGTCCTCCTTTTTTGGAAACAAAGATCAGGAATGCGAAAAAGTTGATGAATGGGCCTGCACCTGCATCCCTGGCTACGTGAGAATCGGAATGAACTGTTATCTCCCAGAAGATTGTGTAAACGAGGGTAAGAACATTATTGGATAATTGGAAAGTTCAGATTGTAATCCCAATGAAGAGGTCGTCCCTCTTGGATATCCCTATGCGTGTCGAACAAAATGTGCCTCCAGGAATATCATTCGAGAAAAGCGTTGTGTCCTGCCCATGTTCGAACACGTCTGCTCATGCAAAGAAGGATATCTCTTTGATGAGAACGACAACGAATGTAGACCGATCGATGAATGCGAAGATGACTTCGGACCACCGAAAGAAGAACACCAGATTCACCATTAGTTTAAAAATAGAAAATAAAATTTAGCTTTTGCGCTAGCGAATGGAACAATTGGCTACTCTTTTACACCGTGTTCTTCAGTCCGTGGGCAGTCGGGGTTCCTTGAGAGAAACTCAAATAGTTTATGTTTTACCCGTATTACTTCGAATACAAATGATTGAGTTCATGAATGTTGAGATTCTATCCGACATGTCCGAGGGTCTGTTTGACGGCTCCTCTGACCAGATCTCCGGCGTAGCTTTCGTCCAGCTTGAAATAAGTCTGGATCCTCAAGAATCGATCATGGAAGGATAGTCTAGATTTTTATTTAAAAAATGTTGAAGAAATTCAACCTGGGACTCTTGAGAATCAATCCTTCCATCGATGGAATGGCTATTCCCAATTGCATTATTTCGGTGAAAAGTTTCTCCAAAAACTCGGCTCCAAACAAACCCAAATCAGCAAAAGAGGCTTGATCGACATCTTTTATCTGATTGGGTTATTGTAATTCGACTTCTCTTACTTTTGACTCCAAGAGTTTGAAATCCAAATTCTCAATGGTAGCGTTTCCGACGATCTTATTACTGTTCAAATACATTATGACATTGGCTGTTAGAGTTGTGTCTGATTTAATAATCTGGAAAAGTGGAAAAATGTTGAATTTCTTTACCAATTCCTTTGTCTGTCCGGCTTTTGTGGGTCTGACGAACATATTCATTTTACCATGCAACCGGAATCGAGCCTTTCCTTCGACGAAAACAATCAGAGGAGCCTATGACTCAGAAGAGTTCTATGGAAAATGCTCACCTTTCTCGCGATAAATTCCACTTCAACCTCGCGATCAGGGTATTGTTCTCCCAAGTTTCCGAGGAATTCTCCTACACAGAAAGATGTACAAGTGGTGACCAATAAATCCTGAAAATTGCCTTTCTTTTAAAAGTTCACGGAACCTGGAGGGTTGGACTACTCTCTGGACCGATTATCAAATCCATATATTTCTGTTTGTAGGCGTGATAAAGCATGGAATTGGCCAAATAGTCAGAAGCATAAAACTCGATCATATGGACGCCATGAGGCGAGGGAATCTTCATCGCAGGAGCGTAGAAAGGAGTTCCTCCGTGTCCCCGATAGGATATTTCGCCTTTGGACATCATGGCAATGGCTCCGTAGCTGATAAAAGGATCCGAAGTCAATTGGTAATCGAGAACCAAATCTTTCTGGCGGAGATTCTCCACAAAATGAATCAAAGTCAAATTTTTAAGGCCAGTCTGTCCCAAGCGGCTTTTTGCCTGAAAGCAGCTACACTATAATTTGATCAGAAAATCACCTTGTTGAGACCAAAAGCCTTTCCAATGACATCTATTTTCTCCTCGTTGATTCGAACTTTCAAAGGAACCGTTGTCAGAAGTCGATTCATATCAGTGTCGATGATATTTTCAATCATTTTGCACATCTTCTGCTCTACTTGGGGCTTGAAGTGAGCAATTAAAAAAGCTAAAAGAGTAAACAAAAGAAAAACATTCGTACCTTTGAAGGCATTGATGAAGAAATCCGTGATGACACCAGTATTTCTCACATTCAAATCAACATATCCAATCGCCGCCTGACATCCAGCTGATCTAACTTGCGGCGAGCCATATTCATTCCTATGAAAATAGCCCAAAATATAGACACAACTCACCGTTGTAGATAAACGGAAATGGATAGAGCAACATGGCCCAAAAGTGTCTCGAAATAGCCAGTGATTGGAACAGTCGGCAAAAGGAGTGGAGTGCTCAAAGACGCTTGGAAATCTCCCGCTGCCCTGAAGGAAGTAGTTGAAAATGAAAGGAGAAGATCCCACCGAATATGCATTTTGGACATGCTCCAAGTGAAGGCATTTGGTTCGACGAGATCCAAAGAATATTCCTGAGGTGGCCAATACTTCGAAATAAAAGCATTGGTAATGGCAACCTAAAGAAAAAGGTTTAAAAAAAGAGAAAAGTCAACTGACATCTCCATTTTCTATGTGTTCCCTGATGGTCGGAAGGGCTAATTTCAGAACTTGTTCATTGACAACTTTCATTCCGATTTCTCTCACATAGGCCAATCCAGTAGGCATCAATCGTAAATATAAGCCGGGATTGGATGGTGAAGTGTTTTGCTAAAACTATCTGGGTACTTGGAAATAGAAAACTTACATCGAGAAGAGGAGAATAATCTCCCTCATACTGTTGGCCATCCAAACAAAATATCAAGGAGATGAGTAGGAAGAGTCTCATAAAGGCAGACTGAAACTGTGCCAAGGTTATGGATTCACGTTTTTGTTATAAAAGATTCGAGTGGAGGCGATAGCTGTTATAGATCAAGTCCCCGGTCGGGGAAGACACGTTTGACACAGCTTTCGCTAAGCCTGATGGCTTCGTGTTGCTTTCAAGAAAACAAAAGTTTCTTTTTTTCTGCTCATTTTCTGCATTCCTTCAGTCCAAATTTTCTAAAGACTTGGATCTACGAAAAGACTGAAGAGAAGTGGAAAAAGTAAAAAGTCATTAAGGGTCACTGACTGCCATCGGAAGGAGGTGGAGAAATATTTTCTTTTGATGTCATCTGACTTCCCGAAACAGGATCTCCCTGACTGGGATTAGAATCGTAACGTAGCTTTGAGCGACGATTAATAGGAGCCGCGAAGGACAGTCAACTCTATATCCCAGAAAAGCCGTCTCACTGTGAGACCAAAACAGCAGAAAGACAAAAGGAAAAAAGAAAGTCCGGAAATCAGTTGAGAATCAAAGCCCAAATGGCTTCATCGAGAGCGAATAGGCTGGAGAAAGGGAAAGGACTCTCGCTCCGGATCGCCTTCCCCGCACTTTGATGGACGGATACTTTTTCCGAGATATTGTGAATACAAAGTCGATAGAGACGCGATTGTTCTTCCGGAGAGACGGCGGGGATTAGGGTCATCCAAGGATTTCCTTGATTGGTTTAGAAAATTCCAAATATTTTGTTTGGACCAAAAGACCAACAAAAAACCTGTTCTCGACTTCATTTTAATCCCGAAAAACCTCAGAAACTGTTTAAATCTGCTTAGTCAGTCTGACAACAAGAAATATAGTTTTTCCGCCTTATATTTGCTTTGAACTCGTAGCGCTGAGTCTCCTCTCCATTTCCTCGGAAAAATGACTTTGTCCTTTGACTTTCTGCTATGTTATAATTCGGTGAAGCGTGGCCAGTCGATACAGGTGGTGTCTGACTCAAACAAATATGGAACCAGCGGCTGTTTTTATCCCACCCGTCCATCAGCATAAGCGCATTTGATCTCCCTTTCCAAAAATTTGTTTCGAATTTCTGCTAGAAAAATAGAAATGATTCACACTCCATCAAGAAAACAATTTCGTTTCTTTTTCGGCGTTTCTCCACATTGAATCGATCAGCTTTTCCAAGAGCATATATGATCATAGAATAGCACTTTGAAAAAGCTGAATGTTTGCTGAGATCCTCAGAAGAGAATTTCAGATGCGAAAGTCCTTTCATTATATTTTTCTTCTTCTATTCGTAACCGGAGTAACTCCTCGAGATTTATCCACTTCTGTTTATGGAAGAGTTGTCTGTAATGGTCAACCAGCCGTAAATGTTCGACTTCGATTATACGACAAGAGTTTTTGTATGTTTTTTTCTTTCGAAATATTTCACACTTATCAAAGTAGGGAGTGACAAACAACTCTACGAAACCGACACTAATAGAAACGGAGAGTTTCGCTTATTTGGCTCTATCGACACCTTCTTCAACTTTAATCCCTATGTTCGGCTTTATCACAAATGCAATTATAACGGGGTGAGCTTTCTTCCTAAATTAAAAAGTTTTAGTTTTGTACACGGACCATCACCTTCAACGTGCCCTATCAATTTGTAACTCAAGACTCCATTCCAGCAGTGACTTACGACGTTGGAATATTGAATCTGAACAATCCAACTCAAAATCAGAGTGTGGTCTGTCAGACCTGAATGAATCATTAATTATTCGTTAGAAAAAGTTCGAATAGTTTTGTCTTCCTCTTCAATTCTTCTAACGAATCATTTTGCTCATTTAGCTCTATTCAAGCTGCTGCTAAAAACTATTAGCCAAGTGAAAATGTCATTCTTTTGATGTCTGAAAACTCTACAAGGACGCTACTTTTTTATCTCCCAGCATTTGGAGAGTTGACGTTGATCTTTTCCCTCTATCTAATCATCACTTTATTTCTCTTCTTGGCTTGGAAAGTCAAGATTTTTCACACAAATTTGACAATAATCACCTGCTTCTACATTGGATCGTGTTATTTTTATGCCACCGGACGAATAATTTCTTGGTTCGTAGATTTCGTAGAAACACCACCTGGTACCTCATGTCTAATACAAAATTCTATCCTCCTTTCAGGTTCGACGACTTACTTTATTGGAATTTATTTACAAACTTTTGTTTGTATTTTATGTGTTCATGGACTGATCTCTGTCTGTTTCGAACGAGGAATGGCGCTCAAATTTCTTGATGTATTTTCAACGTTTTCCTTCTAATATTTTTCCAGGATTATGAGATTAAAAGAAGAAGTCTCATTGCGATTGTCTTACTCTCGGTCTGTACAGTAACTGCGATCGCAATAACAGAAGTAGTCTTCATCAAAAGATGGCTGCCAGTCACAATTGTTGTTGTTTATGTCTTCGCTTTGAACAGTCTGGCATTCGTCATATTCATTCTTTTGTGGAGGAAGAACTCGACCGAATTGAGGAGAATAGAAAGCTTCGGACGATATTCACTCAGCCAGCGCTTCCAGCTAATCGAAAACATAAAAGTTTTCAAGGTAGGTAGCTGTCTCTCTTTCTCTGATTTACGAGCCAGTTACTTCGAAATGTAATAGCAACATTGACTTGTGCGATTTTGATATCATCTGCCATTGGAATAGCTTTACCACAGATCGTCACGACTGGCAATCCATATCTAATTCTTCAAACGCCACTATTAATGTGAGTCAGATAGCGAAAGACAAAAGAGAACTTCAGAATGGTGAATGTGATCATTGTTATTGCGATTAGCAGCGTTGATGCGTGGAGATTTCATATAAAAAGTTTTTTCTCTGCGACTTCCAAGTCACAGCTCGTCACTGTGATTTCAGTCCAAGACGCTGGAGCCATTTATTTCAAAACCCTCAACAGTGCTTGGAGCAACAGATGACATCTTTATTCCTCAGAAACGAGTGATAAAAATTATTGATTTTGTGGCTTCTGTGGTGTTGCTGATTCGAGCTGTGTTGCATCTTCTTCGACAAATAAAAAACCGATAATTTTTGATGAAAAATAAGATAGAAAGTGGGTTGAGGATGGGGAAGAATCCCGACACGACCGAAAGCGCTATCGAAAAGTTGAAGTCGAGGTCGACTTGGAAGAAGACACAAATCATGCAGATGATGTACGGCAAATAAAGCGTGAAAAATGGTAGAGCACACTGAAATGGATATTTTTGGAAAATTACCGAAGTACATATCATTCAAAGGCGGAAAATCAAAGTAGAATTGAGAAAAATGTGAAGATTTTCACGAACCTGGGTCATCAGTAGATAGACCAACTTCCTATGGAGATCTTCAGTTCTCTTGTTGAGAGAGCTGTTCTTAAGTTTGCTGAGAATATAAATCGAGCAGAATATGTTGATTCCTTGAATAGAAAAGACCGATGAGCCAATAAGAAAAGTCAACAAAAAGTTCCAAGGATCATGGGTGATGTCGTAAGGCTAGAAGAAGAATTTTGCCTCTAAAAAGTCTCCTACTTTCATAGGTCCTGTGATCAGCGGTGTGCTATAGAGATCAGTGTCTAGCTCATTTAAAACTTTTTTGAAGAATCCAGATGATAAACTGGTTTGACTTGAGTATCTAACTTGGGCCACCAAAACAATAATCAGAACAAAAGACCAACCAACCACCCACTGAGAACCAACCATAATAGGGTTTGAATAAATACTTTTCATCTTCTGGCTGGAGGAAAGACATAAAGAAGAATAAAAAACAAACCTGAAGAGCGTTATTCTATAGATGAAGCTGTTACAAAGAAAAAGAATTACGGCGATATCACAGGAGCAATAGAGAATCAATAAGATTTGATACCATTTCGAAGACCTCAAGGGACCTATCGCGAGAAGAGTCAGCCTTCCATCGGTGTAAATAAAAATCTAAAAAGAATCTCATAACCAATCGAACCTACTGGAATTAGAAGGCAATGACAAAGAGTAAAAAAACTATCGATAATTCCGTAGGCTAGAATGAATCTTCGATAGTTGCCGACTCGAACATAGCATTTTTTATAAGCCAGGAGAAGGAATATGTTGAGTAAAAGAGCGATAAAAGTTTGAATTAGAGAGATCACAGAGACAGTCACGTTCATAACGGCCATGCGTTGAGAAATGAGACTTTTAAGGGATCAATCATGCATGCACTTCTTCTGTTCTTCGAATTGGTCTTCTAATAATTTTTACTTTTTGAATGAACTTTATTAGATACATCACAGAGTGCTTACTTCTTCTAATTGAATTTGAGGTTTCCAATTATCGGCGATCCATTTCGCATCTTTAAGAAGTTGGTCTCTGTTCGAATTAAAAAGTGTTAATATGAGAATATGCGAGTTAATATCCCTTGGTTTTTCGACATGTGACCCAGTTGGTTTTAACCATTTCGCCTGAATTATTTATTGAATACCGAGAGTAAATCTGACTAACCTTCAATTCGCTTTTCACATGCTCTCTTCCAGGTAATAGGGTGTATTCACGTAAAAAGCCTTCTTTTTGTGGGAACCAAAGAGCAAGTTCTGGTTGTTGAGCTCGACCAGGATCAACAGACGGAAGATAATTCTTATCGATATTCGCCATTATACACGCTGTCTCTTGACTTATTCCTGGAGAGTCATTGATTTTGAAAGAACAACTAACCACAAGTTTTATAACAAACACTATTAGTTCGAGGGCCAGCTGGACGATGAGTCAATTCGACCAGATAGTAGTCGTTCTTCTTTGGGGTCAATTGGAAGCCTTGAACTGAGAATATCTGGGCTCGAGGCGGGTCGAAAGCTTTAACGACTTTCTTCACAAAATCCAAAACATCCGGAAATTCTTCTTTGATATTGTGAAAGGTATCAACGAGGACGGGAATCGGTCTCCCAGTCTCCATATAAAGCACATTCGACCAGCCATATTCGAGATATTTTAAGACCAAAGGAATATAAGTTCCGTTCGAAAGGAGAACTCCAACTGCCAAAAATTCCCTGCCTCTCAGATATTCTTCAAGTAGATACGTCTGAAATCTTGCTCTTTTTATTTCTAAAATGTTACATTAGCATCGTTGGCTTTGATACATTCATGGATCCATTGATTCAATTCTTCTTTTGAATTAACAATTTCTGATCCAATACAGCCAGCCAGCGAGATTGGTCTTCTGAACATCGGATATTTCCCAAGTCTTTTCTCAACAAATTCCACAATAAAAGACACATCATTATGGGAGAATTTTTCAAAGTTTAGTTTCAAAGAACACGCCGTTGGAATTTGATTTTTTATGGCGAATTCTTTGAGTTTATCCTTGTTTCGAACATGTTCCAGATCCTCCAGGTAAGCGCCTAAAACTCATTGGAAATTTCAAAAATAATTTTTTGCCTTTCAATCCTAAGGTCTCTCTGACTTTGCAGACTGGAGCAATGACGAATTCGTCGCTATAAAAGAGACGGAGTTTCTTCAAGTCGACAAGATTTTTCAACTCGTGTCCAAGAGAGTCCAAATCAGGAATTTCGATGTCATCAAAGTGATCAAACTCTGTATTTGTTTTTGTCGACTGAACTGCATTAGCTCTACAAAAACAACTCACATCGTAGAGGAGAATTAAATCAAAACAATCACGTGATCTTTCAGTGATTCCGGTTGATTTCTGCGGGACAAAAGCAATAAGCGCAACATCTTCTGGCTTCTTCAAATCTTCAAGATCTCCAAAGAATTCTTCCTTGAATCGCACGACGACGGCTATTTGGCGTTTCGTTTTAGACCATTGACGGAAAAGATTCTTCTGTTCTGTCGAGAGCAACATTTTGGAAAGAGACAACAGGTTGGATGGTCTAGACACTTTTGTCAGGTCTCTTTATAGTCTCGCCCGATAATTATTTTCGAAATAAAACCAAAACAAAGGTTTAGCCTAGACTTGAACCTTCTCCGATTCCACGGTTGGCCTTGAATGGAAAATATAATGCAAAAACAGGAAGGAGAAACGTCACAACCGACTCTATTTATAGTCTTTATTTTGAAGACAAAAATGTGCTATGAATCATCTTTTTTTGAAAACCATAGAAAGCGCCACCTATGAAGTCCCCGTGACATCCGCGATCCGCGATTCCTCATAAAAACTAGCAGTCCGATCCGCACTTTCCCCCGAGACCAAGGCTTTGTTTTCCTTTCGCTTGACTGCTATGAAAATATTCATCTTGGTCATAATTCCTCTGTTTCATGCTCGTTGTCCCGATATTCCTCGAGGTAAGGATCTTTCTTTTTAAAACTAAAACAGAAAAAGAGCAATGTCAACCCTGTCCGCCTTGTGCCAGAGTTCCCAAAGCTTTAATTTACGGTGGAAAAGTCAGAAAGATCCAATCATCAATCGCAAAAGAAATGATCCAAAAGAAGAAATTCCGTCATTTCTCAACGGATCTCAATGAGGAGCAAAGGCTAATGATCATCAGAGATACAGATGAAGGTAATATATCTCTATTTTTGGGAGAATCCTCCACTCTCAATTTAAAATGTTTTTAGTGTTTAACTCACAGACCATTGATCTTTCCAATTATCCAAGTAAAATGGTGAAACATCCTTGGAGAAAAGAGGGAGAAGTCGACGAAGAAAACACAACGAAGAGGCCGGCCTCGACCATTCCAACGGCCACCCCTCATGCTCCAACAAAAGCCCCCAGAATGTGGATGAAATTCACAAAATATATGAAGAAGAGAAAGATCCCAAGAGTCATATTAACCACGCCTTTGACCACAACAGCCCAGTCAGAAACCTCGACCACTGTGCTCCAGTCGACTACCGAAACTTTATTAGTTGTAGGTTGTTGATATGCTCAAGCAATCCTTTTAGAATACGACGGCTTCTTCCATAACTTCTCTTAATAAGTCAGCTGAAGAAGTCCCAGTTGTTCCTACTGGCTACAAAACGAATCCGAACTTCTCCCCGGATGAAGTGCCCATCGAAGATGAAAAATGCAATGACTTGGAGCTACAAAAGATCCTCATTGAGGTATTCTTTCTACTTTTTTGGCTAAGATATTTCAGGGTATGAGGATCGACGACAGTGTGATGTCAAAAAGAAGTATTGGAGCAATTCTTTCCTCTACGAAAAGAAATTATATTTCCGTACTTTGCTCTGATCAGGAAGTTGCCTTCCGTCTGGTGGCTAGGAAGCATTGTCAATTATCGGCTGGAAAGGCTACTTGTGTTCTTTTTGTTTTGTAAAAACGAATCAAAATTGATTTATTTTATAACCCGTATTTAATAATCATTGGCGATGTTTAAAGCGATAATATTCTGATTTTCGATGTCTTGGAAGAACTCTCCTAGCTGACGGATTTCCTAATTCTACTCGTGAGCTTCCTTGTCCCATCTGTCTATTGTGAGGTATTCTTCCTGGCAGAACTCTCATCGGAATTCCTGCTTCTATTTTTGTTTCAATTACTGGTTGAACAGCAATTGGAGCCGAACTCTCAACTGCTTGGCTGGTCGTTGAAGTTGGAAAAGTGGTGGTGGTTTGAAATTGAGTTGTTTGTTGGACAATCGGTACTCCATTTATACCTTGAAGGGGAATGCTTCCTTGAGGATAGACATTCATTCCGTTCCACGGATTTACCATAGCTTGATTCATCAATGCCGGGTTCATCATCATGACTGGATTGATGCCTCCTTGTTGTATTGGAACACCTGGAGAAGACATCTGATTCATCATGGCGTAATAAGGCCAATTAGCAATTGTTAGATTCTGCCTCATCATAGCCATATTCTGTCTAATTTGTGCCGATCTGCTAGCCAAAGCAGCTAATTGCACTGAAAAGTTTGCTCAAAAGAGCCATGCGCATACCCGGAGAAGCAGTAAAAGAAACAGGAGGAGTGACGGTAGTAGATTGCCACGTTGCATTTTTTAACCTTTAAAAGGGCTTATCTTTGTTTTATTCGACTAACGTTATATTGGCGCCGTAGCATTCTTCCGCGATGAATGTGACGACGCTTGAGCAATACCTAAAAAAGAAGTTGTGGAACTCTTGCTCTTGAAATACCGTCCTCTTTGATCCGTATTGTTATGAACTCCAGAAGTTTTGATTGGATGCAGCATCAGCATAGTCTTGTTGTAGACATAGTAGGTCAATCGATCGGGTCCCCAGAGATATTCTTGCGGGCCTCCTCTTGAAATATAAAAGTTATCTCAATCAAACTATCTTACTTTTCATATTCTACGATATCAAGCAGTTTCCCCATAGCCGATTCGACCATTACATGTCCCTCGGCAAATACTTCCATCATATCTCCAAAGAAATTCATGGCATCTTGTGGTAAATAGTAACTAAAACTAGACATTGCTACCTCAATATGCTCACAAGTCGGATAAACAAGACTTATAGGCCTTTATGAAGTGCATTCGAGTGTTCACAACCGGACCATATTTCCTCGTAATCTAAAGCTTTGTGTTTTTTTTTGAGTCAAACCAACTCCTTCTTGGAACCATTTCCAAGTATGTTGGATCTGTTCGTCATCTTTGTATTTTCCCTCGATTAACTCTAAAGTTTTATTGATGAATTCGTCTCTCCACCAAAATTTGTCATCAATCGTTGTTCTCGGATTCACAACTTTATCCAGCGGGATGTCCAGCCAAAAGTTGAAAGCAGCGTCATCGGCAACAAAATAATAGCCTAGACCGTTCGACTATTGAGTCAAACAAAAAATGATCAACCGGTGACGTTTGGCAGGCGGAGATCTCTGACTTTGGAGATACAATAGCCATAATTGTAGCCAGTTGACATTTCTTCTTTTGTCATATTTACGAAAGAAATTGGCTCCAATCGTTTCAAATCCTCTGAATATTATTTTCCTAAAAAAGAGAGAAAAACCTTCGGCGAAGTCTTCAGGCCTCCACGTTCCACAAAATATGAGATGTTTGAAGAAAGGCTTGTACAAACGTTGAAGTAAGCCGATAGAATTCTTCCATGGGTAGTTATTTACCAAGACAAAAACCTTTTTCCGTTTTAAAGACACGCAAGAATACTTACAGTATCTTTTTTATTGAAAAGAGCTGAATTATTCATATAGTTTTCGAGGAAAGTATCCGGATCTGGCAATTCAAAATCCAAGGTATCTAGAAATTGAAAGGGAAAAGAATCAAGTCATTACCGCCTAGCTTATTGCACCAATTGAGCAGTTCAGTGAAGTGATTGAGACTCTCCTGTGCCCACTCTTCTTCCTAAAAAAGATTCCAGATGAATCAAAGGATTAAGGAAGAATCAAACCTTATTTTCAGAGTTATCGTAATTGTTGACAGTCAGATCAAGATTGACCTCGCGACAATTGCCAAACAGGATTTTTTCAGTCTCATTCATCATGACTTCAGAAGTTTGTAGGATTGGGAATTTGTATCTGAAGGGAGTCTCTCGTAGAAAATCAAGATTACCCGATTTGATGGAGAGTCTTGAACCATTCTTTTATAAGATATAGATCATTCTTTTCAAAATAGCCATTTTTCCTACAGATGTTGAATCAAAAAAATAAATAAAACAAACACAAATTCTTCTGCGAGTTCTATTGCGCATTCAGGAGTAGTCAGTTTTGTACAATTCCAGCCATCAATGAATTCGACAATTTGACCAGATTTCTCGTAGACATCTCTAAAAATCTCTGGATTGTTTATTTTGAAAGAAATCTCACATTTCGTCGTGGAAATCTTCCAAATAATTGTGATGATTTCGATATTGGACAGCGTTGACAGGATAGAAGGCAATCTGCTCTCCCGTCAGATGAAGGAGTTTTTGAGCAAAATAAGACCTCCAGATATCTGTCACTCTAAAGCTTTCATTCAAAATAATATAAAAATGAACCTGAAATCGACCGTAGTAGGGAGGAACATGGTGAAGAAGGCTCTTTGATGGAATAAGGTGTTCTGGGAATTCCAAGGAGCATAAGTGCCTTCTTCAAGGAGAATGGCTGGTGCAATGTCGCTGAATTTTACGCTGAGTCCGCTCTCCTTATCAGCATGAACCAATCTAAAAGAAATTTTGGAATTACCTCTTTCTTCCTACCTATAAATAGCGTCGACATCAGGGTCATTATGGACGATCCCTTCAAAAATACTTTTTATTATTTTTTCCATTTGTATACCTTGTTGAACCGCCGGGGCTTTCATATGTCGACAAGAGATCGTTCTGTCTTTCCCGTTGGTATGACCTTTCAAATGTTCCAGCGGAAAGCCTCGGGGCCACATATCCTTGAATCCGAAAAATCGGTATGGATTGAACAGTTTTTCGACGATATCTTCAGACTTTGAGATGTATCGCATCCCGCTGATGTTGAAGAAATAATCAAATTGAGTGAGACCGAGACCTGCAAATCTGGATTCGCTCGAGGCAATAACGGAGATCTCCCCAGTTCTAGTTTTATTGTGACCACTCATATTTCTGATTGTTGTCAAAGAGAAATGAAAATGTCCAAAGAGATTTAAAAACAAAGATTCACTTTATCTCGATTGTCCATTCGAAGGAACTTGCTGAAGAACTGACCGTATGGTTTGTTGTCGTCGTCTGTGTCATAGATCCAAGTAGCTCCATTCATTATTGCATAAAGATATCCAATACTCTTTCTTGTGTAGCTGTTGAGTGGAAGTTTTCTGGCGAAGGGAACTGAACAGTTTGAATTTATGTTGAAGGAGCTAATTTACAAAGTTTCTTTTGCATTTTGACTGAAAGAAAGTGGGCTCCAGGACATTTCCAATCTAGCGGAGTCTTTTTGTCTCCAACCACTACCAAATGCCATCCTTCTTCAGCTGCCAACCTCTGAAGTATCAGTATAAATGAAACGAGAGAAAGTCACTTTCACATCTTCGGTTGGATAATGAATGCTAGTGATGACAATCCATTTTGTGCCATTATTTTCCAACTTCATAGAATATTCCTCTTTGCTTCCAATAATGCTAAAATTACCGTAAGTAAAAAGAAGAAAATTCACTCGATGAATTCAATTTGATATAGCAAAAAGACCAAAAATATGACAGATACCGTCAGATATTTGACTATTGTCCAATAATTGCAAGCCGGGGAAAGCACATATTCTGATTGAGAAACTCTTGGAAAAAATAAAAGGAGGTCTTACTTTTGTAATTAGAAAAGCTAAAATTTCTGAAAGTTCGGGAAGTCAATAGAAGTAAGGAATCTTTATCACCGAGATCTGCTTCCATTTTTCCGGAAAGATCCTACCCGAAAAACAAAACACTTTTGGGAGCTTCGTTCTCTGTGATCTAATCGTCTCCCGAACAAAGCGTTTGAAGTGCGCGTAGAGGTCAGCAAGTATTGCGGACTGCGGACTGGAAATATCCCTTAGATATCCCGAATCGCTTCCCTTCCGTGTGTAACCAATGGAGAAAACAATCAGCTACTGTCTGAGATATTTGAATAGCAAGTTTGACCCTCCCTAAAACCGAAAAAAGGATTTCCGTCGTCTGCCGTCTTGTACAATGTTTGATTACTTCCTCGGAAGTCAAATAGTACTGTTTATATTCGTCTCTCTGACGTCTTCTTTGAACCAGAGAAGTCTTTATTTTCAAATTACGTTAGCCGTCAACTTTGTTATTACAAAAACATGTGTACTTCTTTGAGAAAGAGCATACGTATTCCTCTAATTGATAGAAAAATCGACGATAATTGAGCGTCTGAATCACAGATCATTCACGGCTCAAAATGTTGATGGATCCACAGCTCGTTTTTCAACTTATCGCCAGCATTGCCGGCTTCTTCTTCAACAGTTTCTTGGCTGTGATTATTTTGATAACAAAGAGTGAAGCTGTAGGAAAATATAAATACCTGCTCTTCCTTTATGTCGGTTCCTCTGCTCTTTTAACTACTTGCCATATACTCACAACTGCGGTAGGACAATCAATCTCCGAATTAAAAAGATTTAGACTTTTGTTGTGAACGGACATACCTGGATCTTTTATGAAAGCCTTCGAATCCTACCGTATTCGTTAAATTTGACTCTTCTTGTGGAATATTCAGTTGGTTTCCTGCAGCTTTTTCTCATTCTCACAATCTCCTTTATTTTTCGCTACCTGGCGGTCTGTAGGTACGTCACGATCCTTTTCAAATATGGCCTATTGAATCTAGACCAATCGCATTGAGAAATATGACAAAGAATACATGGTTTCCCATTGTTTTTCTAAGGCTTTCTCTTCTGGTGTATCATACATTTCTGCTCATTGTTGGAGCGTTGACGATTCGACTGTGAATCAGCTCATGGTCAAAACTTCAAAGATTCCATCGGGTTAGACCTGAGTGACGTAGCTTATGTCTGCATTCGACTCACAGTAATCTTCTTGAAACAACTGACATGATTTTTAGCACTTTGGAAAGCTACAACTTAAGGGGATTCTCACAATGTTGGATTATTTTGTATTTCTCACAATTTCGGGCACAATTATCTGCTTTTGTGCTTTCAAATTAACATTCAGTCTACGGAAGCCATTTATTCGTTCAGATAGTTTCCATCATAATCAGAAGAATATTTTCCTCCTTCTAGTTTTCCAGGTATTTTACTTTTTTTCCTAATAAACCTTCTTCAGCTCGTAATTCCCCATGATATTATATGCCATTCCAGCCGATTTGATCGTTTTGTTGCCATACTGGAGTTGAGAATCAACACCTTGGAACATTATATTGGCTGTATGTTCTCAATCAGCCCCGTGCTTGAACCGATCCTCATCATTTTCTTTATGAAGAAATATCGTCTTCGAATGAAAGCCCTTATCTGTAGATCCGATGTGAATCTAGAAGCCAGCTATTCAAGTATTACTCAAGGATCTCGAAAACACGACAACGCACAATCTCAATCCAATGCGATGGAACAATCAACTGAACCCGTATGATTTCTTGTAATAAATAGATACCCGAATATTTATTTTCCAACGGATTGGCTAAGTGATCAGAAAATATTTGAGATTTGGAGTTATTACACGAATAGAACAAAGCTCATTCCATAGTTTAAGGAAGAACATAAGTGAGAAGAGAATCCTCGGGTCGGATCTCGAGAAGCACTTCAGTTCCAGGATTGAAAGGGATCTTGGTCGAGCTGTCCAAGACGAGATATCCCTTAGTGCATTTGGAGCGAAGTTTTATCTTCTGGGCGTAGCCACGAACTGGAGTTCGTTCAAAAGTGCCATTGAAAATCGGTTCCCTAATCGAAAAGGCGAAATCTGAAGGATTCAGTTGAGTTGAGGAGGACATACAACTTACTCGGATGATCTACGTCGAAAGGAATCTTATCATTGATGCGCTTAGCAATCTCAGCCGAAAGATCTTTGTTCGAGTTGTTGTTGGGCAGAAGTCCCATGCTTTGAATCGTCTCCAAAATGGCCAAAACATTCTGATCTTCAACTCGATTCATTCCATAGAACCTAGAAAGATTTCGATGAGAAATGCCTCCTCTTCCTACCAGGAAGTACTGCCACTTCCAGTTGAAACAATAAGACCGGAGCTCTTTTGTTTGACCATTGGAGTGTCACCAATACTGATTTCATAAGTAGAGACCTGAACATTTTGGATTATTGTGAAATCTGTGCTGTGACTTGTGTCAGTAAGCCATAGATCAGTTGCGTCAATTTGCAAACGTGTCGTCGAGTAAATATAACTCACCCTAGCAGCCTCGTCCTCGCCGACAAAAACCTCGTTCAAAGCCAAATTGCACTTGTTTTTCTCCAGTTTACGATTCAAAAGAGTTACTCGAATACGACTTCTTTGAGTGCATCTGAACTCGAAATTTTGTTGATTTCTCAACTGGATTTTACTTTAAATGACCATTAAGAAGACGTTCGATTAGATCATTGGGAGGGTTCTTTCCACCGATGCACAGATGTCCTTCGGAACTGAAAACCAGTTTGGATGAACTCGAACAATTTCAGAACAATCGACCAAACTTCAAAATTCAATCAACTCACCCCACTGGGTCAGTGTTGATTCCAATAACTGGCTTTTTGCAACTATTCACACTGCTTGCGGCAGCCAAGAAAGTACCGTCCCCGCCAGCCGAAATAACGATATCAGCCCAGTCGATCAATGAAGGCAATTCGTTCCTATACGTCGTGCGAACCGTTATTCCATAAGCCCTGGAAAATGACCAATCGTCAAAGTTGTTTAAAGGAGTTTTGGGTGTGACTGTCTACAAATAGATTTGGCGGTCAGTGTTGAGACAAAAGAGAACAGTTTACAGTCGACAGCAAAAAATGCTGGTCAGGGAAGCAACTCACTTGAGTCGTTTGACGATCTCCTTGACAGCTTCTTTCTGCTTGGCGTCGTTCTGCTTGATCTTCTCGATGTCTTCGCCACGAGCCTTGAGGAAAGCCCAGAGCTCGGCTTCAGTCTTCCTGGGATTCCTCTCCTTTTCGAATTCCCATTTGGTTGATTTCTGGAGGACAACAGCTGTCCGGATGGTCTGAAACATTGGAATATCCTCGTTTAAAATTTCCGTTGTGGCTGTCTCTAGGATAACTCATTGTTGTCTGGACATTTCGCAAAGTCTGCCCTTGACAACAACGATTTTGGATGCAAGGCCTCGATGATGTGCTCATTTTCCCAGCTGTTTCTGGGCGCAGAGAAAAGTGTCTATCTGTCAACGAAAAGCGCCGAACTGGACGGCCGTCCGGGTGTCGCGCGGTTCTACACGATCGCCTTCCTCAGTTTACGAATAAACACAAAACTCACTTTGGGTTCAGTGGCTGGTCCAGGCTCGTCTGGCTCCAAGCAGCGAAGGATTTTATATTTCGATGGTTTTACGAGAGCACAAGCCATTTCTGGAAATAACTCTTTCTAAAGGATAAGAGGGGAAAGACAAAAGAAGGAACAGTTAAGGTGACACTTTAGACCTTATCGCAATGGAGGGATCATAGGACGATAAGAAAAAGAAAATTTATGGGCAAATTCCACGATTCTAGCGGTCAGTTCGATTCGCTTATAAATGGTTCGAATAAAGGCTTTCAAGGCAAAGAATTCGGTACGTCACAAGCAGGTGAATGGACGTTGGGGGGCGGACAGTCTATGGCCTAGCCTACGCCACGTGAATGCTGCGCGCAATAATTCCTGCAGCAAATAAGAGATTCTCTCCGAAATCTGACTGTTTTCCGACTAAATAGTGGTGTAAAAATGGAGTCAACTAGAAAGGAAGTCAAAATTGTCCTTTGATCGAAAACAATCGGGAAAGAGGGTAAAAAGGGGACAAATGAAATAGGAGAGCTCTGAGGTACACACATGTGCTATGTGTCCGTGATGACAAATGTGACAACAGCGCAAATTAGGAATCACATGGACTTGTGAGAGTCTGTTACTTGTATTATAAACTGGTCTGACACGCTTGTTTTTGTGAAGTCTGTCAGGCCAAATTATACTTTTGGGACTGTAATTTCTGTTCAATCAAAGTGAGAGAGAGAGAGAGAGAGGAATCGAGTTGGATGAATTGTGCAAATATTTCATTATAAAAAGCTCGATCGTGCCAGGATGACAATGAGAAAATAGCCTAGCAGCAGGTGTTCTCTTATTCATCCATTCAGACTAGCACGAGATGAGGTTTGGTCTGAGGAAATTACGCAGTTGGAATGTGAGAAGGTTTCAGAATTCTTTTATACGGAGGATTGGGGTTGACTGGACTGTTTGCGGATTGCTACCCTCCCCTTCTATAGTATCAACCCACTCAAAAAGTCAATAGAACAGTCAAAAGAATGTCGAGCTTCAGAAAGAGATCAACTATGAGAGAAACCGGCCAAGTTCCCACGCTCGAGATGGGGAGCACGCGGAAAAGAAATCACAATTGCCTCAAGGGTAGCCGGATTTTTGGTTTACTCACTCGCGGATGAATCAGTTAGACTAATCGATTAGGGAAAAGGAGTTTTGCTGTTGGATCACTTTCACAGATCACGGATGGGATTGTAAAATCGTAAACAAAAGGAGGAAAAAAGCAAGAAAGGTCCAGAGGACTCTAAACACACGTCATTGGTCAACAAAATTGCTCACATCCGGTTGGGACAAAGCGCGAAAGAAAGCGATTTAAGACCGATTTATCAGCTGCTACAATGGACGTCCATTCATTTTAAAAGCCAGATGTTGATATTTGTCAGCGGCGATCGACGTAATCGGAGAAATATGACGCCAAGAATGAGTATTTTTGTCGTGAAATATGGGGCCATTTGATAAGCTCTTATATGGTACGAGATAAAACACTTTTGGTACGTTCATTGCAAAGTTGAATTTCGCATGTGAACAAAGGGATGAGCAGCTTCTTCGTGATTGATACTCCCAAGGAGAACGACAATACAAAGGAAAAGAACAAACGCCAGCCAGATGAAGATTAGACAAATCTTTTTGTGTCGAAGGACGCAATCTCCACAGGCCTGAAAGCAAAGCGAAGATGACAGCGAGAACGAAACCTAACCTTGCTTTTCTGATATGTGAGAGCTGGGAGACTGTACCGGTAGATGGAGACCCTTTCCGAGGATAAATGGCGCCATTTGACCCGTTGAACTTTTTTGTTACTTTTCAAATGATTCTCCAACGTTTTCAGAGAGACTATCGTAATCTGTACAAAACTTTTTGATTTTTTTAAAAACAAATTACTTTATCAGCTGTCACGTCTTTAATCCAGACGAAGTATTGGTTTTCTTGAGCTGGGGTGTGCTCCAAGAACTTTCTAATTTGAATTTTCTGTTTCTCCGATAAAGAGGAAATAAAAGTGTCGGCATCAGCTCCGACGGGCTGTTCAATCGTCTAAAATATTTTCAGCGTCTAAATTTTAATCGAATTATACCGCATTGGAGCTGGATGGATCATCTCCATAAATCGAAAATATTGGAGCGACATTTTCACTGGTCTCATGGATGGAATCTATTATTTTTTTTGGAATAAAAAATGACAGGAAAGTACCTGGTTGACTTCCTTGGTCGGCATTTAACGAGGCATATCCGAAAGTTATTGCTTTCTTTGTGGCACTCGCCTGGGATATCGTACTATTCCTGGCTTCTCTGAAATTTTTTACTCCCTGAAAAATAGAAGGGACTCACCGAAAACTCTCATAAGGTCGGACAACCACTCGACGCTCGTTCAATTGGCGCGGAACGCTAAATCTCTTGTCCTTGTGAGGCTTCTCTTCAGTCTTTGAAGTCTCCTCCATCAATTCCTAGAATGATACTGTAGAAGCAGCCGGGAAAATAAACGAAGGAAACGAGTAATTTATGCCAAAGACCAGACAACAGCTCATACCTGGCTGAGAAAACAAAAGAATTACGAATTGAAATAAGGCGAGAGTCGCGTTAGGATTTGTTTTTAGCTTGAGGGTCTGCGATCCGATTACCGGCGTGAGAACCAGCTCAACTCAATTTGGGCCAACGTTCTCAGCGAAGGAGGAGGCTTGCAAAAAAGAGTTAATGGCGAGCCTGCCATTGGCGCCATTCAGCTTGCAAAATCTCTGATGATGGGAGGTTTTTCAGCAAAAAGAACTGAGAAATTAGAGAGCTCAAGCAATCAAGCCCACTCAATTTGAGCAAATGAGAAGGTTACGCTTAGTCTTTCCCCGACCATCACAAGACAAATGTCTCTGAAAAACAGCGTTTTCGACTCCCCGATGAATGATTAGAGTCTAATAAGAAAAGGTTCTAATTTTTAGTAAAACAGCCAATCAGACTCAGACAAACAGCGTTTTGCCCTCTGAATGATGAAAGTCTCGTGAATTCAGTCGGAGAACTTTTGGTTCGAGAAATCACAGTCTAGTCAGCTAACGTGCGCGACTACAATAAAAATTTCGGAAAAAGGATGTCATAAATCAGTCCGGAAATAACAAGAAATGAGCTTGTGGAGCTTTCAACATAACATTTGTCGGAAACAGTAAACAATCCTCAATAATTTCTGTTAAACTTTAAAAGAAGAAGAAAGAAAAACAAATTGTGACATCAGTTCTGCCAATTAATAAAATAAAACGAATGAAAGGTGCATATTCTCCGATGAATATTTGATTATTCATTAGAAGCCTTCCTCTCCCAGAGGAGAGCTTGGAATAGATAAGGATCAGCGGTTAAAGAATGTGTGATCAGAGCCAAAATAGACGCGTTTTCAACTGCTGTCTTGTGACTATTTGATGGGGAAATTCAATTTGAAGGAGATCGCAAATTGAGTAAGAAAGGGAGGACGATCTCTTCATGAGTCTTTCGGAATCCTTGGAAACCAAAATAAATTTATCGGGAAAGACACCTGACTCGTGAGAGGGACGCTTAAACGAGTGATTATTCCATAGAATAGTTATGTCACTTCTGAATGGGTTCTGACGACCTGGGGAGATCGCGTTCCCGGATCTCGTTGGATTATGCATGCTTGGATGAGCCTCATCATCATGGCCATTACCTTAGAAAAGTTGGAAGGCAGCTTCGAGAAAGAGCTTTGGTCGGC
Source organism: Oscheius sp. JU1382 (assembly GCA_932521405.1). Lineage (NCBI taxonomy): Eukaryota > Metazoa > Nematoda > Chromadorea > Rhabditida > Rhabditidae > Oscheius > Oscheius sp. JU1382. The sequence continues at coordinate 4,966,210 of OW051478.1, read as the reverse complement.
CGTCGTCGGTTACGAAAAGTTAATCATTTGGATTAGTTGGTTTCGCCAAATTACGTAAGAAGTGGAGGAGGAGGTTCTCATTCCAAAATTAACTTTCTTCTTTTGTAGTCACGAGAGACCTCCACACCAAACGAGAGCCACTTTGGCCACGAAAAACCGTAAATTTGGGCAATTTGAATCACGAGAGGCGAATGTGACAGAAAATTCTCCGAGATATAGACATAAAAAGCAGTTAGCTGCGACAAGCGGGAAAACAATTTAAGCGAGGAAGTTTTGGCCAGAAAACTTCCCAATTAACGGCCAACCTTTACGAAGAAAATGATTGGAAAAGGGCAAACAGCTCGTTAGCCAGGAATCTAAAGAAACTAATTGGTTCTATTGCGGCCAATTGAAGGCGAAAGAGTCGGAGAATTGAAATATGACTTGACAACACGAGAAGAAATTATTCAACGAGATCTCTCAAGGGAGAAACTTTCTGGAGTAACACGAGGAAGTTCAAAAGAGCCTCGTTAGTATGTATTGAGGAACGTCTATCGGCTCTTACTCATCTCAATTTTCCAGTAAATTAGCCTACGAAGAAGACGTGAAAACGAAGAGAAATAGTTTGGCGAATAATTTGAATTGAATTAGCAGTCCGTAGAGCAGAGGTCGTCGAGTGTCTTGAGAGAAGGAGGAGACGAGATGCCTCCTCAGTTGATTGTGGTCCTCTTGGGCAATCAAGTTAGCTGCGGGGATGACGCCTTTTTTGTCCATTAGAGAGTAAGGCTGTTGGATCGAATAATGAGAAGGAGGGAGACAACACAAAACACCTGTCGCAGTCAATTTCAGAAAAATGTCTGCTTTCATTGACACTTCCCACACACAACAAAGCGAAAACTTTCTTCTCTATAAAGTTCGAACGTTCTTCATCATCATTTGGAACAATTGTTGGTTTTTCTGAGAAATCCGGGAAATCAAATCGCCAACATCAGCTCAAATTTTCTCCGACAAAGTCAATCGGAACAAATTCGTTCTCTGCTATTTCCTCGCCACATGTTGACTTATCACTTGGTTTGTCTTATTTTCTTTTCTTTCTCTTCAGCTCTTAGAGGTTTGTCTTCCTCTCCTCCTCACTCAGCTTTAGAGTGTGTAATAACCACAGATGTGAGAACATATCTCACATTAGTCTATCAAAAGCCTTGTCATATTGTAATTGGAAACTTCATTATTGGCAGATTTTTTGTGAATTCTCGAGTGAAGAGACAATCCCTCGCCGATTTGATCAATCAGCTATCTGATACGACACCAGCAATAGAACTATCGACTTCTCCAAATGAACCTCCACTTCCTCCATCTTCTCCACCTCCAAGTCTCTTGCCAGAGTTGGAGAGGGTTTTCAAAGATCTTGTGGAGATTCGAGGTTGTCTGGAAATAACTCATTCGGAGAGTAGTACTCTCTCCTTTTTGCGGAACTTGCAGATCATCAATTGCTCAAAAGAACAAGGTTTGTTGTAGTTTCATTGGCGAGATTTGTATTAGCGATCACAGCTGGAATCATTAATGTGGTGAACATTTCAAACAGCTTGAGACTTGAGCTGATGGGATTGAATTCGCTGGAACAGATCGAAGGTCCCGGAAGGATTTTTGTCCAATATGGAGCCTTTGATGATATGGGCTTATGGCTAAATCCAGATTGTTGTAAACCGGGTCTGAAATGCTTTACGAAGAAGGTGGAAAAGACTTATTGTAGAACTCGATTCATTTTAGGAGCTTCTTTTCTATGGCCAACAAAAAAATTTCCGCTTTGAAAGTTACTATTACGGCAGTGTAAGAGCTTGTGAAACAGGTCTCACAGATATTTTTTGCTAATTTTGTTTAGACGATCCTTGTCTGAATCCTACTTCAGTAAATATAGCAGATAAATATCAGCGCGGTAATTGGAGACTTATTCCTCCGAACTGCACAGTTTTTATGGGAGATATTACTTTTGAAGGCAAGTTATTTTGAACAAAGATTCAAAGCTGATTAGGTCCCATAGTAGAAGGACCAGAATTTGAGAAACTGTCGACTATCCAAATTGTTTATGGCAAAGTTGGAATAATACATACACTTTTCCAACATTTTGAAGTATTTCCCAATTTAACGACAATCTATGATCTCAATGATTATCAAGGCGCTTATATGAAGGCTATGGGTTTGATTTGACTCTTTTCTTTTATCTTTGTTTCTCTCAGATCGACCACATGCTCTCCAGATTGGTCTAAATCCTCGACTTAGAGTCATCTCTTTTCCCAAATTATCTACAAACTTTCCATTAAGAATTCAATCGTATAGCTGCAAAGGCACGGATCTAAGTTCGCCGGAATCATGTCAATTATTCGATTCAAATTGGGGGCATTACTGTTCACTATTTCCTCAATTTCAAAATGACTCATGTTGTCAGTCTTTTTCACTTTTTTACACAGATTTAGATGACGAATCGGCTGATTTATTGATGATGAGCAGCAATAGTATCTCAAGAGTCAAAGTCTTGACAATTCTACAATATATTGCAATTTGCTGTACTTTTCCCGGGTTCTTCCTAATCCAAAGAGTCTTTTCTCTTCTGTCATTTGGTCCGTGTAGAATGACCCTCGGAATATTCCGTCTATTTCTGGTTATAATACTCTTTGTTTCTTGTCTAACCGCTATTGAAAACTGCCTCATTTCACAGGTTTATCTTTTGCTTCTTTCAAACGAAACCCTTCAAGGAGCTGCCTTTATCCTTCGTTGACCAACACGTCAACATAGTGCCATTGGTTATGAGTTCATATTTGGTTAATTCCATCGCTCAACATTATTTAAAAACAACTGCATGTCTTCGGCTAAGCGTGCTTCTAATAATTCCAATGCTCTTTGTTGAAAAGACGGCAGTTGAGTTCAGGTGGAGGAATTGAATTTACCAACAAAAAAGATCTAGATTTAATTTTCTGAGTAGGAGAGCAAGAATCAAGCATTTTAAACATGTGACTAAGACTCTCTTCTACCTTTTGCTGATATCCTTCGTTCTGCTTTTCTGTTATTTTTTCGTCAACGTTACCGTTTATGTGGAAACTGACATTCCATCATTTGATGAGAAGATACAAGGCAAGATTCCAATTCGATGGCTGCCGTTGATTATCGTTCGTTCAACCCTAGCTTTTACTTTTCTCTTTCAGCTAAACGATGATGTAAAAATTCTCGATGGACAAATCGGTGAAAGCGTCAAAGATCTTTTACCAAAGGTTCAAAATGATGTCTACGGGGTTTCAGATTTCAATTTTATCGCAAATAATTTCAGAATTTATTTCCAAACTATTTTCTATTTTGTGATATTTTCTTCGTCGTCTCCCTATTATTCCACAATCTAATAGCCCAGTTCTTTGGCTCTAAAAGTCTTCGGAATACTGTCTTTTTTTCTGCGTTGGTAAGAGGCTGAGAAAGAAAGAGAAAGTATTGCAGTATATCCACTTTTCATACTATAGGATTCGCAAGTTCATTTTGGTTGACATTCTCAAGGAGGATTTTTGTCAATTCAAAGAAGTTGTCCAGACTCTTTTTGAGAACAGGAGTTTAATATGTTATCTGGCTTTATCGCCAATGGATCCCTATATCCTAATGACGGTAACTTTTCTGTTTGAAAAGCATTCTTTAGGTGATTTGTAAATTGTACTATTTGACATTTAGCGTCATATTCTTCCTCGCTTGGAGATACGCCGTGTAAGTTTCTCTTTGTTTCTACATTTTCTATAGATTCCATCACTATTGTGCTGCACTCCATATTCTCCAAGAAAATAAAAAAAGCCAAAAGAAAGCCGAAAAAAATAACGAAGATTTCACCATCAATAGTATTCGAAGCCTACGTGTACATATCTAGCGAGTCTAAAAAATAAAGTCATTTGTACCATCTTAATCTGATGTGCAATGATCGGGTTCAAGTGCGCCAGGCAGTCGAATAAAAATGGTTTCTTTCAAATGTCTAATTCTATCTTTCCATGAAAAGTCCGATAATATTTTTATAATTATAAAGTTGTGTACATTGACGTGGGCTGAAAACATTCCGTTTTGTCGTCATGATTCAGTCCCAAAAGTAAGGTTCCGTCTCATTAGCGCCTTGTTTTCTCAGCTATTCGTACCTCTCCCCGTCTGTCCCGGCATACGGTAAGTATGAACAGAATTCTAAAAGTTCCAGATGCACAATATCTCAACCAGCATCTGTCATCGCTACGAGATCAGTCTAGCAGCTGCAAAAAGTTTCAAAAACTTCAATAGTGGATGCTATTTTCTGACGTCGGTCATCTGTTTGGGACTCTTGCTAGGGACTAAAGCTACTTTTATTTGAAAATCGTCTTTTAGGTTGTATTTTTGTGGTTCGAAAATGTCATCAAAGAAAGCATCGAATCACGACGTTTTTGATGTTCAATTATCTGGTTCCAATGAGTCTTTGGCAATTCTTCGTGGGCCTCGTCTATCAGCCATTTGTGGCTATTCCTCATCGTCGAGTCTGGATGCTCTCGCTTTTTGCTCCTAATTTCAAATATGAAGTGTTGCACAGATTTGGCCTCCATCTGATCGCCACTTTTATGGCCATCATCCCTATTGGTATTTTCTTCGTTTCGTCTTGTGTCCTCATTCCGAGTGGATTCCTTTTCTACAAGAAGTTGGGCTTCCTCAAAACGGCTCTCATTGTGTGCTCAATTACCATGACAGCTACCATCTTTGTCAATACAAATATCTTCGCGGCGGTTATTCCAAATCCCAATTATAACGAAATGAATTGTGCTAGAATCATCTCAAAAACTGCAATGCCCTTCGGTAAATTTTTTCTTAAAAAAACGTCTGATTCCAGTCGAACTTTCTGAGAATCTGATCCAGATCTTCGCCATTTACATGTTTATCTGCATTGTCTATATAGGTTATAATATCTTTTTTATTTGTCGGTTCCGAGACGAGGACTTCGAGATGGACGCAAACAACTTGTCCTTCCCAACTCAGCTCTATCGAGTCATCTTTTTCGTCGTTCTTTTTGCCGTTCTTTTACCTTCAATCATCCTCATCACTCTCCATATTTATATCGGATTTGAACTATCTTTGTAAGCTTCTTTTTTCCACGTAGATCTTTCAGCCTACCTCTCTCCATGTTCATCGTCACATTTACAAGTCTCTCTGGAACTTCGCTGGCTGTGGTTCTCTGTTTCAGCATCCCGCCCTATCGAGTCTATTTATCTGGTTGTTTCATCGGAAGTCAATCCTACCAAGACTCAGAGAGTGATCGGGAGATTCAAGTCCGAAAAAAACCTCAGGTTGTACGGAAATATCAGCCCAAATCTCGTCTCAATGTTTATCGCCATTAAAAGAGTGTGGAATGTAAATAAACTTATTAGAAGGGAACAGGGATGCCGTTTTTATCAAAAAACCGACCAGAGTCTTCTTTTCGAAGTCGAGCCATTGTAGATATAAGAGTGGCTGCCGAATCCGACATCTGAATCTAATTTATCAAAGTTTTTCAAAACTCCAAGCCTTTTTCTCGTCGTGGTGATTCGAGCAAGTCCCGTTTCCATAAAAGGATCCATGTTGAGAGCCTGGACATAAGGAGACTGTGAGAATCCCTTTGCTCATAAGTTCGAAGGAAAGATCTCTCGTCAAAGCATTCAAAGCAGCCTAATTTCTTCATTTCTTCCAAAGAAACAACTAACTTTGCTGACTCGATAGATCGTCATGTTTTTGTCTCTCCATTCTCCATTATTCTGCTCAATCGAGCCCAAAGTTGACGAAATGTTGATGATGGCCGCTTTTTCCACAGAAAAATCGCTGCTATTTGTGTGTTTTGCAGCCGTTGTCAACAGTGGGAGGAACGTCTAAAAAGTTGTTTATTTTCTTGCGAAGAATAGAGAAAAACCTGACAAATAACCATAACTGCGGTCGTGTTGACATCCAGCTGATGATGGAATTCCATTCGATTTGGTTTATCGTCGAAAAAATATTCCATCATGACGCCTTGGTCGTTGATCAAAAGGTTCAATCCCTCCTCTCCAACTATCTCTCTTACCTACAAAATGTTTTTCTAAACTATCTGAAACTGTAGACGTTAAAATTTAGCGAAATGTTACGCGTTTGTTGCAAAAATATGCGTCATAGGAGGTCCTTTTAGAAACTGAAAAACTTGAAAAACTACCTTATGAAAGGCTGTTTTGATTGATTCATCGCTGCTTACATTCATTTCGATGAGATGAAATCGGGAATCCTTGATCACTTTGAGTTCCTGAATCAGTTCATGTTGATTCGAGAAGAAACTAGCCCCATGATCGGCTGGATTTCGAGAAGTCCCGATAACATTTCTAATCTCGGGATTTTTTAAGAATTCGTCGACTAGAGCATGGCCGATGGAATGGCTGGCTCCGACGATAAGAACATTTCTTGGAGGCATTTTGAGCTGAAAACAGAATGAATGAATAAGAAGCCAATGAGATGAATGGCGAAAACTGATTGAAAAGGTCTCATTTGAAGTTTTTCCTGTTTTTGAAAACACGTGAAAAGGGGAAGGTCGGCCGTGAAATTGTAAACTAAACGGTCACACAATCGATGCCGCTCAAGGCAATCCCCGTCTGGTCTGGAAGTCATGAGTGGAAGAGATTTCTCTTATGTTTTGATAGTCTAACATTAAGTCTTTGAGAGCAAATAAAAACAAAAGAATGACGTAATACCGGAACAAGTGACTAGACTAGACGATATCGGCCAGAAGAAGTTGCTGCCAGATAGCGCAGGGGGCAAGAGCGTAGCGTGCTGTTCGTGGCGCGCGCGTTCAATCCCCGCCTAGGCTTTAGCTATGATGACTTTCTATTCCCCGTCAGACCCGTTAAAAAAATGGTGAAAACTAATCCTGAGCAAGCTTTTTAATTTTATTATTGAATAGATAACTTTTGATCTTCGGAAATACCAAAATCAGTCTTGTGAGTATCAAACAATTGATTTAAAGCTGAAATGTACTTCTCATGGAGAGCATTGACTTCATCTTCTGATGCATTTTCCACTCTTTTTACGGGGATTGGAGCACCGATAACCGTATTAATTGGACGAGAATAGGGCAAATAACCCCATTTGAGCTGAAAACAATTAGTTCTAAAAAAAGAATTGATACTTTTAGTCCTTTTCCATAGAAGAATGGTAACGACATTCCAATTTTCTTCTTCGTCCAGGTCTGCCATTCTCTTACCTTGGATCCTTTTGGATTCGGATACTAAATGATTTCTTTTTGAGCATAGCCAACATTACCTGCTGATAGATATCATTCTCTCCGAAGGAATAAATTGGAACGAGATGAGCTCCGGTTCTAAGGGCTTCTCTGACAAATCCTTTTCGACTGGCCAAAGTTAGGGTGCTTTGACCTGGATGGGCCTCAAGAGCTTCTTCAGCGCCACCAACAACTAGCAAAACAGCTCTTCCTTTTTCTCTTTTTTCATCCAAAGCATATTCAATACTCTGCTTGGAACAGTCAATGAATCCGTAGAGCATTAGGAGTTCGCGACGGAAAAATATCTTGAAATTTCCTCCCAAAGTACAGAGAGAGATTTTGATTCCAGGGAACTGAAAACTAATTGAATTTATTTCTTTATCAACAAACCAATTCTTTAAATCCAGATCCATTCGTACCAAAATTGCCGAGAGCACCTAGTGATAAAATGCCGTGAGGATGATATACAAAAAGGTAATTTTTGTCGGTCGCTAATTCCACCGTCTTGTGAATCTTCATTGGAAAATAGTCGGTAAACCACTTATTAATTCTCCAACTAAAAATGGTTTTAATTTGAAAACTAAAAATAAACCTTCGGGCCCAATCAACTCCTCGACTGTATCCTCCTTGTTGAGGAGACTTTCGATCATAATAATACCAAGCTCCATAAAGCAGTAAAAGATGCCATTGAAATGTAAAAATCTATGAAAATGTTGCTCAAAACAGGCTACAACTTACGCAGATAACAGGCAGCCAAAGGCAAAAAAGAGTTACGGGAAATGTGAAGACAAGAAAGTACAGTACCCCGATTGGGCCTTTGAGATCGCTGATGAAGGACAGCATTTAGCTAGAAGAAAAAAGATTCGACTCTCTCTGGAGACAGACAAACCACCATCTGATCTAATCCGGATGAACAGGTGGACTCGCCTTGGCTGCACTTTGTACCCAATTGGATGACACCAGATGTAAATAAAAGCCAGAGTACAAGTGAACTTCTGAGATCAATGTTCGCAGAGGAACGCCGGAAAATCTTTCAGATCTTTTCCCATTGTCTTTTGCAGAAATTCTGTAGAAAAGTTCAACGAAGGGCGTCACTGATAAGGATATCTTACGTGAATTACTCCAGTTTACAAGACCCTTCTCGAGCAATAAAACAACCTACTTATCCAAAGATCACAAGGCAAATTTATTTATTGAAAATTAGAGATCAAAATTATGACAAAAACTACGCAACGCTTCCTCTTTCTATTTCAAAGTTAATGGCTGATCTCGTGAAATACCGTACTTCGTCTTGTGATGATCGAAGAGATTCACCAATTCAGAGATATAATTCTTGTGGAGTTCATCCACTTCCTCGGCACTTGGATTGTCGACTTGTTTCACTGGAATTGGAGCTCCAATCACCGTGTTTATTGGAGTATTAATTGGCACTGGACCCCAGGTAGGCTGAAAGAAAAAAAGCATTGTTTGATTGAATATTCGAAGACTCACTGCAAAAAGACCTCTTCCATAAAACATGGGAAATGTGAACCCAATTGTTCGTTTAGCCCAATGCTGAATGTTTCTTATAACGGAGCCGGGCGGGTTCTCAGCCTATAGGAAGGAATAATAAGAGAAGAAAAAATAATTTCAACCTGTCTGTAGACATCATTTTCTCCGAACGAATAGACTGGAACCAGATGAGCTCCGGTTCGGAGAGCTTCTCTGACGAATCCTTTTCTTGTGGCTAGAGTTAGAGTAGATCTGCCAGGATGGGCCTCAAGTGATTCCTCAGCTCCTCCTACTACCAAAACAGCTGCTCTTCCCTTTGTTCCTTTCTTTGTTAGCTCGTATTCGATACTCTCTTTGGAACAGGAAATATATCCAAAGAGCATCAGTAATTCTCGTCGAAAAGGAATTTCAAAGTTCACATGAAGACCACAAACTGAGACGTCAATTCCGGGATACTGAAAAGACTCGTCATTGGCAAATAAAAAAATACCTTTTCCAGCCAGCCAGTTGCGTAGGTAGTGAAATGAGCGAAAGTGCCGAAGGCAAAGATCCCATGAGGATGATAGATAATCAGATAATTGTGCTCAGGAGAGAGATCCGCTGTTTTGTGCATTTTGGCTGGGAAATAATCAGCAAACCACTGGTTGATCCACAATCTAAAAATAAATTTATTGAAAGTATAGTAAGCCTGCCTTCTCAAGAACTCGTTAGAATATCCACCTCTTTCAGGCGATTTTCTGTCATGGACATACCAGGCCACGTAAACGAAGAGGAGAACCCATTGTCCTGTCCAGAGCTAAAAATAAATCTGATTCATTTTTGTGATAGGACTGACCCATTTTAAAATATACCAAGTTCCAAAGAGACCTATCCACAGCATTATAAAGAAAAATATGAGTAGACCAAAGAAATCCTTTAGTGAAATTGGCCCAGACCGCGACATCATTCAAAATTGCAGCTATTGGTCCAAGAGATAACAGCAGTTCGAAAGAAGAAAAGCGAAGCTTATCTTTCAGTAGAGTATCGAGGCTTTTGTACTACTAAAATTTGCCTTCGACGTAGTCTTATCAAACGAGCAGTCAGAAACAGGTTATTCTATCCTTATTGAGTCACTGGAGTCTAGCATTTGTATGTTTTGTCATACTGTAAGAGAAGGCAGTAAACAAATTAATCTGACTTATGCTGGTGAACGACCGTAAACTGTCAGGGAGTCTCACGTGACAACATTTTCAGATAAGTATCCGGAAAAAATCACGCGACCTCCAAAATTTGCACTCTTCCATACTCAACAAACGCAAAAAAAATGTTTATTATAGTATTTTGAGATCAATTCAGTCATGATTTACGTCTATTGTATCACAAGCTTTTGGTCCTTAGAAACTCCAAATTTCGTCTTGTGAGTCTCGAAGAGATTTATCAATTCAGCAATGTATTTCTTATGGAGATCATCAACTTGCTCTTTCATTGGATTATCTACTTTCTCAACTGGAATGGGAGCACCAATTACTGTATTGACTGGAGTGGCAAGAGGCACAGGACCACATAAATTCTGAAATTCAAAATTGATTTTAAGAAAAAAAAACTCTTGGCACCTGAAGGATTCCTCGGCCATAGGCAACAGGGAAAGATAAGCCAAGGTTCTTTTTGCACCAAAGTTGGAAATTTCTCAAAATAGAACCCGGAGGATTGGCCATCTAAAGAATTTTGTTATTTACTTACAAAAATAACCTGCTTATAAATGTCATTTTCTCCAAAAGAATAGATGGGAACAAGATGAGCTCCAGTCTTCAATGCTTCTCGGATAAACCCTTGTCTCTTGGCCAGAGTGAGCACACTTCTGCCTGGATGTGCTTCAAGGGCCTCATCTGCCCCACCAACTACGAGCACCACAGCTCGTCCTTTTCCCATCTTTGTAAGGACATATTCAATGCTCTCTTTCGAACAATCAATGTAGCCGTACATCAAAAGGAGCTCTCTCCTGAATGGAGCGAGGAAATTCATTCCTAAAGTACACGTCTGCACTTCAATTCCCGGATACTAAAATTATTCCTTTTTAACAAAGAAAGTATCAAACTTTTTCTAGGAATCCTGTTCCTCTAAATGCAAAATGAGCATAAGTCCCTTGAGCGAAAATTCCGTGAGGATGATAGAGCATCAAATAATTGTTATTAGGGCTAAGATTAGCTGTTTTGTGCAATTTCATCGGAAAATATTCGGAGAACCAGCGATGGAATGGCAGACTACAGACGTATTATATAGAAATAATAGAAATTACCGTCGCAGAGGTTCGAATGGATAAGCTCCTCGCACTGAAGAGTTGCGGTCGTAATAAAACCAGGCAAAGTAGCCAATTAATAAGTACCAATGACCATAGTAAATCTGAATTTTTGGATAACTTTTTGACAAAGAATTCCAACCCAATAAATCGGAACCAAACAGCCTATGAAAGCTAGTGTAAACATGACGAAATAGTAGTAAAAATGAGCTACAAAGGCTTGCCAAGGCAAAGGTGAAAACATCTGGAATCGATCGACTGACAGAAAAAGAAAGTTGCAAAGTTGTCGGAGAAAAGCAAGATTTTTAGGGTCGAAAGCGAACACATAAAAAGTCTCTTATCATGGAAAGTTCATCGCGTGGGATCGAGCGTTCTTTGTACTCGAAAGACCCGAGGAATATCCCGAGGGCTGTTACTACTGGTCAAAGAGTGGAACAGCCGATGTAACTGAGATCCATTTCATCCCGTGTGAATGTGGGACAATTCGAAAGAGAACAGGACACCTGCCCAGTTGAGTCAAAGCAGCTGCTGCAACGATTAAGAATCAGTACGCAAAGAAGAAAAAAATGTTTGTCTATTGAAAGGTTGATTCTCTTTAAATAGAAATCCAATTTCTCGACTCAGACCAGCTTAACAGCTCGATAAGCCAGAGAATTCCAATACTACAGAGCAGTTGGAACAGTAACAGACCAATTCAGTATACTTTGTGCGGCTGAATGGAGTCAAAACGTCAAAAAATATGAAAAAAGATTTGAATTAATAAAGCAAAAATGTGAGTCAGGGAGGTAGATTGAACCTGCGACCCTCCTGACAACACAAAAATTGAACCATGGCTACTAGGGCCCCAAAGGTTTACTAGTTCCAAATGTTTCTGTTTCAAAGCATTAGAGAGTTTATAGTCGATATCGAGCAGCAAACAGGAAGTCATTTATTCAGAAATTCACAAAGAATTTCGATACTTTTAACGCATTGCTTGGGTGACAGGACGAGGAGTTCGGCCATGCTGCTGAGTTATTGGGCGGTTCTCACGTTGCTCAATATCCTAGAGTTCAATTATCTTTCTATTTTTTTTTGTTTAACCTTAATCTTTCTCTTGATAAGTTGACGTCTCTCTTCTGCCTGTTTAGCCTCCTTTTCTTGTTGAGCATTCTTAATGTCTTCCTCCGATTTGTCAGTCTAAAATCTCGAATATCTTGGTGACCAAAGTGAGTTACGCTATCCGAAGATTTCTTATTGACGACCAAACTTCGAGCCTTTTTGTTGGTTCCAGTTGGACGAGAATAACGGAGCATATACATGAGGCGATCTTTGGGTGAGAGAGAAACTTCCAACATAAGAATTACACGAGCAAACTAGGAATATTTCTTTGAGCGAATTGCAACCAAATCACCTGACGTTTGTATTCCTTTTTAGTTCTGAAGATAGTCTCATAAGTTCGGGTCATCATAGCGATCTAAATAGCATTTTCTGAATTCTAATAGGAGACAAACCAGAAGATTGAATTGAAGGATGGAGACGCACATTTCAAAAATTAGAAATAGAAACTGAATCATTTGTGAGAATAGAAGCTTCAAAATTACCTTTCCAACCCAGATCATCACTCGAGAGGGACAAGCAGCCAGATTACGGTAAAGCATTGTGAATTCTCCAATAGTCAGAATGAAAGTTCGGATGAATGCCTCAATTGGATTCTGGATAAGATTCTCGAATTTAATTGCCTAAAATACTATATTCTGAGTTCTATGAGGAGACAGACCATATCGAAGCGCTTCTCATCGTACTCTTCCCAAAGAGTGCTGAATTGCTCATCAGTGAGGAAATGTTGATAAGAGGGATCGGCTCCATGCTTGAATTTTTCGAAAGGATTCGCATCTCGTTCGCAAGTCAAGAAAACGAGATAAAAAGCTTGGGAGAATCCAATCAAGAAAATGCCATAAATCATCAGAAATCTCTTAATGTCTGTGGCGATGATTGTGTAAATCATCAAGACGAAAGGTCCGACAAAAGAAACAGCTCTGGAAATGATTATTTTAGTTGTTTTTTTGCCCTGAAACCGGCAATAGAAGAGGAAATGAATTGTAGTCAAAAGAACGGTCAAGATGGCGATGATATTGTCGGCTACAAGAAGTCCTGGACCAAAGCCACACATTAATCGTAGAGGGATCATCAGAGCCACTCCGAAGAAGGACATTTTATAGGCGATTTTGGCTGGGAATGCTGAGAGAATGTTTCTCCATTTCTTGAATCCAATGTGGCGGATATCTTGAACATCCAAGAAGACCTGGACAATCACACTTCCAACAATCGCTATTTCCAGAAAGAGACGAGCCTAGAATCTGATCTTATAGATTTGAAATATTTCAAACCGATCCATAAAAGACTCCGAGTTCCGGATTGAACCAATCCAGCAAATGACATTGGTCGAGAGAAGGACCTAGAAGTGTCTTGTCGTCATTTCTTCGAACTTACCCCAATAAGTAACGCCAGTTCTGTTGTAATGTTGTTCTACTTTGATGAAAATCTCCAGTACAGACTGCTCTTCGATGGTTTCACTACTGCTCAGCATGTGATCACAAAGTCCAAAACCATTTGGATTCAATCCGTCCGGCACAACTACGCTTCCACTACTTGTATCCGTGTGAGGAACAGATGCAGTATGAACATTGTAATAATCGTAAGTCTTATTGTAACAGAAGAGGTCTTTTTCTTCGACTTTTCGCCCATCTCTCGTGATAAAGCCACGTGTCAACGACTGAAAATTACGCTTTGTTTTCAACTGCTTTAACAACCTCAGTCGACCACCCAATTGGTCTCATAAAAAAGGCCATTATCACAACGATCCAATGGAAAACGTATCCAATAAGAGATAGAAGAATCCTGTAGATTGTCTATTGCCAGTTTATTTTTCAGCCTACCTGCTCTTTCCAAATGCATTCCACTTCTCCTCAACCAGTTTATCCAAAGGCCCATCCAGAAGATCCAAATGTTGAGCAGATTCCTAAATCTTTTTCTGCTTTTCAGATAAAACTCACTCCATAAACTGCTAGAGAAAGGGCGCTGTTCTCATTTAACTCTCCCGTATTTTCATCGATGGAGTCAATCTTAGCCAATGGATAGGCTGTTGAAGAGGCATCTCCATACATCCAGACTTTGATCCCTTCGATCTCCAAAATAAAGTCAAACATCTTCTTATTTCCCATCTTAGCAGCTAGAGTCAGAGGAGTCAGTTTCTGCTTATTTTGGATCTTCAACTGGGCTCCATTCTCCATAGCAATTCGGAACATTCGCTAAATCTATAGTTTTCCCTCATCTCAATATGCAAACCATGTTTTCGTGGATAACACACATGTGGAGGACGGTATTTCCATTTGTATCTTGAGCATTGGGATTTGCTTTTTTGGCCAAAAGAAGGCGATAACAGTCAGGCTGGTCCATACAAGCGGCGAATGACAATGGATATTCCCCAAAGTACATATTTCCAGTGTAATTCGTCTTCATCGGCAGGTCAACATATTCGTGCTCAAGCGAATCAGTTCGTCCGGATTTCTGATCTTCTGCGCAGAAAAAAGCTCCATAACAGCTAAAAACCATTTAAAAACTAATAAATAGAACTTTCTTCGATACCGATTATTGACATCAGCTCCTCGCTTTAGAAGAGTAAAAACCATGGCTGGATCCTGATTAATTATAGCCTGATGCAGGGGAGTTAGACCTATACTTTCTGCTATTCTCGAGAGATTGTAGCCTACCGTAGTAGTCCTCCGAGACGTTGATATCATTTACTAGTTTTGGATAAGCATCGAGGATTTTTAGAGCCAGCGTATTATGAATTTCACTCGATTGAAGCAGACAAACGCCCAAAATCGTTTCCCCCATAGATCCTAAACGCGTTGAGTTCCACATTTGTGTTGAACGCACCTCTTTCATCTAATTTCCAAACAACATCTCTGTACTTTGACTCGGCTTTTCCTCCTTTCCCACCGCCATCCAACAGCTTCAAGGCTGGAAAAGACTAATTATTGGCTTTAAAAAGCAAACCTTTTTTGAGATCTCCAACATTTTCTCCTTCTTGTTTGAACTCATCCAAGACATTTGGTCCACTTTTTCCCTTTCCTTTCTTTCGTGAGAAAGCACTCAATCTCTCGTTTCGTTCCTGTATGTCTCAATGAAAAAATTGTTCAAACCGACCTTATTTCTCATTTTGACGAGTTCGGTAATGGTACAGACCTTTCCTTTGCCTTGATTGTACATAAATTCCTTAAGTTTTGTGTCAATATAAGAGTCAAGGATGGAATCATCTCCACTCTTTTGAGCATATCTAAACATTTATTTCAATTTTTTTTTAGAAATTCTACCTCAGCCAGGGAATTAGTTCTCCTCCGCCATGAATATCCACCAATTTGTAGATCTTTCTGTCTTCACGGAGTCGACCTACTCCCATGGTCTTCGTCTGCTCATTGGATTGTCCACTACCCATTTTGTTCTGAAAGAGTTGAAGTAAGAAAACTGCAAGAGTCAAGAATCTACAGTAGGCTTCAGAAGGCTGAGACGGCGCTTGGCAGTCGATAGCGCCTGCAGCCCGGCCCCAAAACAACTCTGAGAATGTAGCTACAGTAGGAAAAGGACAACGTTTTCTTTCGAGTCTTGAAGCCAACTATAAGGCCACCAAACTGAGCGTGGAATAGGAATAGATGGAAGGAAAGCGCTGCTGAAGAAGCTGCAAGATCTTCGGACGAGTTCGGGGGAGCACGTTGAAGAGAAGAAGATCAGAAAGAAAAAGGAAGAATCAAAATCCCAAATCTGGCTATAATGATCTACAGTCATAGAGGATAAAGGGACTTTTTTTTTTTCGAAAGCCGGAGTCAATTGAGAGAAATCACAAGACAGGTGCTTTCGCGAAGAAATTAGATTGGTTTCCGTGGCAGCCGGGAATTGGTTCCAGCCTGCCAGCCAGCTGCCCTATAATCATCTGGTGTGAAAAAAAGACATCATAATGTTTTATCGAAAAGTGGAGAAATCGAATTGTTGAGATCACATCGGTCTTCGAGCATTCTGCTTCCAAATTTCGGATAGCAGTCTCTTGGAGAAAAATATTCCGCGACGTTTTTGATCGACGAATAATCGGAAGTTCTGACATTCTTCTTGTGAAGATCTTCACAAAGAGTACAAATTTCGGTTAGCGGATCCATCGGGGAAAATAACTTTGTCCAGTCGAAATATCTACAAAAAAAAGCATCTGTTTTCATATTTTCTCGCACTCTCGATAGGCAGTCGTATTTGTCATCAGATAGTTCAAGTAATTTCCCAATTCCTCGATACTACAGAAGTCATCGACAGCAATGAAGGAATCAGAGGGAATAGAGTCAGGCACAACAGCTCGTTTCAAAGTGATTGGAACTAAACTTACATTTTACTCCGAAGAATATCTTACCGATCAAACGCTTGAAACGACCCAATTTCTCAGTGACATACTCGTCACAGATAGAGTTCTCAAACGCCAAATAGAAGTAATACGTTTCTACAAAAAGAATGTATCCCAGCTATGGCCTCACCAATTAAATTCCTCTCGCACTCTTCGCTACACCTTCTTCTACCTCCGTATTGCTCCACAGCCACATATTGTCCGAGTTCCTTTATGATCGCATTTCTATTACTCTTTGAATTGCGATTGGAAATAAGGGAAAAAGCCATGTTTGTCTTCTTTTTAATGGCACTTTCAACCTAAGAATTGTCATTTTAAATTGCTTTCTCTTACTAATTCTTCAGTCCAAATAGGAGCGATTGGATTTCCTTGCAAAGGGAGCATTGAAATATATCGGTACGAATAGTCGGCATTGTTTTTGTATGTGAGCGTTGTGTTGAAATAGCCCATTGGAATCTGAACAAATCGATATTAGAGGATCGATCTTACCACATTCCAATCACGATAGAAATGGTTTTCTCGGCCGGGCGATTCTCTCATCATAAACATTTTAATTTGCCATGGCTTCGCCTCAGGTAACATTTTTTTTCTAAGGTCACAGCCGTGAAAAAGAATAAGATCTGCCTTCTCCAAATCTCTGAAAATTAGAATATTTTCAGCTTTTTCTGGCTGATTTTGAGGTCCTCAAAAGCATGGGAATACCCAGTCAGAGTCGACCTCTTGTTTAGGGCTAACTTATCGACTTACAATCTATTGTTGCTAATTTCGCACTGCATTGGACAATTAAAGAATCTTTTTTTTAAAAAGTAAGTTTCACTTCTTCCATGAAACAGCGTCCAAATTAGAATTAGCGGTATTTTAGGTTTTGAAGATGAATTAGTTTCCAATGACTGAATACCGGCAAAGGAAATGTTGATTTCAGAAAGAATAGAAACCCGCTTCAAAATCTCTGACGGTGTTGATATTATGGCGACATAGTAAAATACAACAATAAAGGTGATAATTCCAAAAGCAATAAAGATGATAAAATTGCTTGTCAACTTGACTTCTTTCCGTTGAGCTGGCCTTAGAAGGGAGTCGTACAAATGAATCGATGGTATTCGAGGAACCATGACTACATACAAAATGGAGACTAATCGCCGGTCGTTGATCGAATGCGAATCCCATTGAGATTAATTTTCAACTGAACCCCGCGAACTGATCAGAATGAGAACAAATTGAAAGCATAATTCATCGTGAACTAGTAAAATAAAAACAAATAAGACGGATAATTGGTTGTATAACTAGTTTTAAGAAATTCGACAGCATTGGCAGCGACGAAGAATTTTCTTCCTTTTCTTTTCCGGGGTCATGGGCAGGAAAGGCAAAATCTCATTCTTTTGTCCATCTGCAAATAAGTTGATAAATAAAGCTACTAACTACTAGCTGTGCTACCAGATCCAGGACTATTCTTAACTGCGACTTCAGATTTTTCCTTGCTTTGGTTTACTTGAGGTAGTGCCGATTGAGTGTCGGTATTGGCAGTAATATTTAACTTGTCTGATGATTTTTCGTCATTGTTCGTTTCGTTGTCATTTTCAGATAGCTCATTTTGTATTGTAACAATAATAGCTTCTTTAGACTCACAGTTTGTCACTAGAAAAGATGGTTATAAACAAAAATGCGCTCACAAATGTTATCTTCCAAATTTTCATTTTCTATAGCCGTATCAATTTCTTCAATAATTTCTTTTGCTTCCTGGCTAAAGGCAGTTTCAACATTTGGCTCAGTGCAATGCTTTTCTATCACAAATGTTTTTGCAATTTCTTCTTCAACTTCACTTTCTTGATTACTAGTTGTATCGTTTTCCGGCTCCAGTTCCATTTTAACAACATCTAAAAGAATCAACTGAAAGTAAGACAATTAACCAGATGGAATTTCTTCTATTTTGCTTATTTGCGGCGTACTTCTTTTGTTGAAGATGACAGACTTATTTTTCACTGAAATGTCCAAGGCGTTACACATATCTAAAAACTAACTTCCTTCCTCATTTTTGGATTTCGACCCTAAGCTTAGACGCCTATTTGCCATATTAATGGTCTTATTGGTCAATTTGCTTTCACTAAAACGTCTGTCGTTAAAAATAAAGCTTGGATAACGTGCATCTGACATATTGTATTAATAATGTCTGAAAATAACAAGATTTTTATGTAAAAGTAAGTTGTAAAGAAAATTAGATTAAAAATGTAGCATATAAATGTTAATATTTTCGACTATGAGAGAAATTCTGTTTAGGAGCGTCTAATAAGAGAGGAAAAACAGTTCTAAGCTATGAAGTACTCGCGCCCATGACTTTTTAAAATTCTAACCGCGTAATGCAATAGCTGACTGGACCAGAGGTTTGGACTCAAACTCGGCTTATACCCGGTAGTAACAAAAATTCGCCAGGCCAATTGAAATAAAATTAATCTTGTCTCCTTCTATTTTGACAATCTAATTATAGGTAACGCTTTTATCAATACACAGAAATCTCCGATCAAATGCAACGTAACTTTTTTAACGAGAACTCCTTCGCACAACTAAATACCCACCAAACACATATTTAAACAGGGTTTATTCTCAGTCCGTGTAACAATCAATGAATCTGAGCATTAACCATAACAACAAATTAGAACTTAGCGAATCCCTTCTTGGCAGAGCCAGCCTTGTTCACCTTAAGGACGTTGAAGCGAACAGTCTTGGAAAGGGGCCTGCATTCTCCAATGGTGACAAGATCTCCAGGAACAATATCTCTGAAAATAAAATTGTTCAAAAGCTTAAAATAGTGTGATATACTAGTAATATACGAATACAAACCTGAAGCATGGGGAGCAGTGAGCTGGTACGTTCTTGTGTCTTCTCTCAAAACGACGGTACTTCTTGATGTAGTGAAGGTAGTCACGGCGTACAATAATTGTTCTGGTCATCTTGTTCTTGAGAACGACTCCAGTCAGAATATGTCCGCGGATGGAAACATCTCCTGTGAAAGGACACTTCTTGTCAATGTAAGTTCCTTCGATAGCCTGAAAATAATATATATTTGTGAATAAAATGTTTGATAATTTCATGAATTTGGAAAACATATAATTATAAAGCAAAATTGAAAGTTTCTCACCTCACGAGGAGTTTTGAATCCAAGACCAACATTGCGAGTGTATCGTGGAGCCTTCTTAACTCCGGTAAGGTTGCGAACCTTGTTGTTAAGATTAATAGTGGGCTGCTTCAAAAACGTCCTATCGTTATCAGCCATTTTCTTCCCAGGTTCTACAAATTATGCACTTAATTTGAATGAAACAAGAAGTATAGTACAACAAGAAATGTAGAAGTAGAGAATATAATGCATTATGCAAGTTAAAGTGATTTTAAACGAATTTTAACGATAAAACCCAAAACCTGTTTCTAAACGATTTAAACCACACCAAAAAGCCACATTTCCGCATGGTTTGGCTAGTTTTTAGCTAGCGTAAACAGTTGCTACTGATTTTGACCTATTTTCCTTATTTTTAAAAGAGAAAAAAGTGAAATTAATGCATTAGAAACGTTAAAAAAGGATGTAGGATTCAAGAAAATGGGGCCTGCAACCACTACGGTAGCATGGCCTCAATGCGCTACACCTTTCGCGCCGAGACCCACTCTTATCCAGTCCTTTAGCCGATGACTGCCTTTATTTCCGTCGCTTGAAAACTTTATGTTTAAATCATTTTGCGAGGGAATAATATTTTATTTCTTATTATTAGGATAAAGAATCTCTGTACAACAAGTAATAGACACTTCTGTAGAAGATTGAATCACAATGGCCTAAAGTTCAGATCAATCGAAAGTTTGATGACTTTATAAGTGTTTTGAGATTATAAATAACTTTTCTAGAAACTACATTCCACCAGGGCAGAGAAGGGGGAAAGGAATAAACCGGAAGAAAGTAATGCTCATCTTTGTAGAGGCAAAATTGAGTTGAGAGGGAATAGCACGGGAATGAAAGATTACACGAGGCAGGGAGTGATAAACACGAGGGACTCGGTGGCTTATGCTTCCTATATGAGATCAATATTCTTTTTGGAAAAGGCTACGACAAAATATACAGCACCATTATTAACGATAATAAACTAATTGAGCAAATCTAAATAGGCGAGTCATTCTAACCGTTGACGGGTAAATTACAAAATCAATAAAAGTGACTTTTGATGGCACGTTTGTACGAGGAGACAGGGTTGAAAGCACTGGAATCACAGTTGAAAACTAGACGGCGGATGTTGCGTTTGTCGCGCATATTGGCTAGAAGAAAAAGGTATATCGGAAGTGGATTTGTAGCTCATTCCCCACGAGAGCATCGCTTCATTTGTTGTTCTCATTGCATCATCTTCGTTGTCTGATTGGTCTGAAAAACTTTTTTTTAAAAAGTTCTCGCTTAGCTTATTGATATAGAGGCCGTTTAAAAAATAAATTTACCTGAGAAAGTGACATCTGGAAGCCCTCCTGTGGCATCAGATTGAGCGTTGAAAAGGGTGGGTCCGTTGGTAACTGGTTTGACTGTTGGCTTGCTAACAGGTGCAACAGCTTGAGCCATTTCGACCTTATTTTCCTTTGGATTTCCACCAAGTTTGATCTTGAGTTTTGGGACTTTTGGAGGAGAGGGCTTGTCGTCTTCTTTCTTCTTTGTTGTATAACCATTAACTCGTGAGGTTGTTGGGATAGTCGCCATAGCATGAAGAGGATTTGCTGGAGAAGGAGCAGCTGGAGCATCTGGTTTAGCGCTCAGCTTCAGTTTTAGACGAAGACCGCCGCCAGATACCACAGTATATTCCTATAAATTAATTTGAGAAGGATAAAAAGAATCAAGTACCTTCTTAGCCTCTTCATCTTCACTTTCTGGCTCAGCTTCTCGTTTCCTTTTGCGTTCTCTTTCTTCTCTCCTCTTCTTCTTTTTCTCCTTTTTTCTTTTCTTTTCCTCTTTCTTTTTCTTTTCATCCTCTCCTCCTACAGTTATCGTATTTCCACCGAGCTTGAGTTTCAATTTGATAGGAGCACGTAGAATTCCATTAGGAGAAGGTGTCTGTTTCTCAACGGGTTCCTTTGTGACTTCCTTTAAATGTCCGAATAAAGAGGGTTCTAGGTTGGAGCTAACCAATTTGAGCGGTTTGATTTCCTTTTCAATAGAGGCTGATTTTCTTTTGGCCTCCGCCTTTCTTTCTGTCTTTGACCATGGACGAGGAACTTCTGGTTTGAAAACTATCCTATCGACCACAGGCTCTTTAATCTCCGGCTTCTTTGGCTGTGGTGCTGGTAATGGAGCCAATTTCTGAAGGGTTTATAAAATAAACATTTAATTTAAAAAGTACCTTCAATTCCGACGATTTGATATCAGTTGCCTTTGGTATGAAAGGAACTCGAGGTGGTGGTTCATCGCCGAGCTCGGGAGAAACAGAACCATCTGAGTCTCTACCATTTGACTGATCAAGAGGCCGAGTCATCATCGCTGGTGGCGATCGAAGAGCTGGAGGAACTTCTAAAGCATGAAACTACTATCTGATCCGTCAAGTTTTTACCATTTCTAGCGCGATTAAGGAACATTTTCTTTGATGGCATCGGCTTTTGTTCCAAATTGTATGAAGATGTTGATGGCTTTGGTCCAACAACCTCAGGATTGAACTTCAACTTGAGTGAAGAAATTTGTGGTTTTGTTTCAACTGGCTCAGGTCTAAACCAGTTTGTTTAGGGGAACAGCGAAAAAAGGATATACCTAGCATATGGAAGTTGTTTTGGTTCTTTCTTCTCTGTCACCCTTCTCTCTATTTTTACAGTAACTTTTGGCGTTAGCTTATTCTCCATGTGATCCGCACTATCATCTGTAGTCGATTTTTGTCGCAATCGAGGTGAATGAAAATGCAGTTGATTGGTTGGTGATTTGACTGGGGAACGAGATCTTTAAGATGTTTTCATAATAAAACAAAAAGACTAAAAATACCTATGAGACGTGGATGGGGACATGAGATAAGGCGACATGACGGGTGAAAGCATCGATGGAGCCTCATTGAAGGAATAGTATTCGTACTGATTGACCAATTTGGGTGGATTGGAGAGGAGATTCGGCTGTTCGATATGCACTCCTCGTAATGCCGGAATAAGGGGAGAACTTGCAACAAAGAATTCTTTAAAGTAGAAAAGATTACGGAATTCCAATTTGAAATACCTCTGTTGAAATCGTTGAGAAAGTCTTTTTCCTCTTCAAATTTCCTTCTTTCGTACTCGGTATCGAGAAAAAGAAGGAGATTTTGTTCTTCTTGCGGGTTTACAACCTGTGGCTCGTCATAGATAACTTTAAGGATTTTATTCTTCAGCTCATTCACTTGAATTCCTTGATTGATAGTAGTTCGAAGAATATTAGTGTCAACTAAAGCAAGGAAAATAAAAATTATTTCGAAGACTTACAATTATCAAGCTCTTCTTCTTTGAAATCTAGCTCTTGGACAGAATGGTAGGGCAAGAGCCGTAAGAGAACATCAGACATGTTCTCAAATGGTCTTTCTGTTTCAGGGCGTTCAACTCCAAATTTCAAAGAATTAAGCATCTCCCGCAACCGAAGCATTCGAGAATTTCTCTTCTGTGCTGCAACTTGAGAAATACTCGAAGAGCTTTGTTTTATTGGTGCTCGTGGCCTGTGAATCTCGACGTGCGGCTTTATCATAGGTGCTTGCATCTTCACAGGCTGTAATGCCTATAACTCTCTTTTTAATAGGTTTGGCCAATAACTTACTGGTGGTGGTTGTTGACGAATAATGTGGACATTTGTTGGTCGATTAGAGGATGGTGCATTATAGGATTGGTGTTCGAGAGGGGGAGCCAATACAACTTTAGCTTTCGGCAGTTGAGAATGACTATAATGCTCTTTCCTCGAATGATGTCCAGAGTGATGGGAACTCGTCTGCACAGCATACACAACCTGAGCTTTGCCAGATGATGAAGTCATTTGTATTTGCTGCTGAAATTAATGCTCAAAATAGAATTTGGGAAAGAACTTACATGTTGAGGAACACCCTGTACTCGGATGTATTGAGTTTGAGGTGTAACCGGCGCCGGTTGAATTGGAACTGGTTGGGAGCTTTGATAATCGGAATAGCTGAAGATTAGTGTTTAGAAAATAAAAGGGAATAGAAATCACATTGATGGAGCAGAACTGCCATTATTCGGAGCCAACATCATCTGAGGTTGGTAGGGCGATGATGGATCATCGTTATACTGTTGAGGTCGTTTCGAGTGAGGAGGCTTATGTGATCTTGAAGGTTGAGGCCTTGTTTCCGCAGGAGTTGCAATTTGTACACCACTTTTTCTTAAAAAAGAAGATGCTGGAAAAAAGTAACATACGTTTGAAAAAATTGCACTATATCGGCTTTTAATTTCTGTATCCTCTCGTTATTGCCAATAATGCCTGCCTCAGCTTGTCCTTCCAAGGCTTTCAACTCGGATATCATTTCTAACAGCTAAACTT
This sequence comes from Oscheius sp. JU1382, assembly GCA_932521405.1. Lineage (NCBI taxonomy): Eukaryota > Metazoa > Nematoda > Chromadorea > Rhabditida > Rhabditidae > Oscheius > Oscheius sp. JU1382. Next base: position 4,942,293 of record OW051478.1, on the reverse strand, counting down.
TTTTTTGTATTTTTGAGTTTCTTTCAGAACTCACTCTGCTATTCTCAGTCATCGCAAAACGCACAACAGTTTGACCCGGCGGTTGTTCTCGTGATTGATTCGGATCGTTCGGCTGCCTTTTAGGTTTGGCTATATTGCTCGTTCTTGGTTGAATTGGCCTATGCCGACTCGCCTAAAGATTTTCTTTATAAAACAAAACAAAGTCAACCTGATTTGAAGCAACGTGTCGCTGAGGAGGATTATTCCTCGATGAAGGAGCATGATGTCGATTGCTCGAATTGCTGTGTGAACTATGGGTTTGATGTCCAGATGTTGAGGGCATCTCATCAGCATAATTATATTGAGAATCTATTGCAGAGAGTGGAGTGTCCTCTACAGGGTGTGTATACTCGTTATTGATAACTCCAACAGGTTGTTCGAACGAATTGTATCCGACGGCATTGATCTGTTCCTTAGGGATAAGAACATATATTTGAGGTATCACCTGCGTCTCTTGCATCTCGTAGCTGGACATCTGATAGCTAGTCGAGATAGGAGAAAGCTGCGGAGCATCCGAAGCATACTGTATAGACAAATAAAATTCAGAAGGAAATAACTGACTCACCTCTCTGACGGGAACTGACAGGGAGGAATCATTATAGGATAGCCTATTGTCATAATCCAACTCATTATAAGACGGATCATCATGGAGAGGGATCTGGACAAGATAATAACAACAACAACAAATCTACCTGCAGATTATCACCCATTCTATAAGGGCTAGGCGCGTCTCCCATAAATGGGTCATTGTAGATAGTTCCAAAAAGTTCGTCCAATGCTGCTTCTTCGCTAGCAAATGAATAGAAAGAAAGTGAATTTCTAACTCACTCATTATAGCTCATTGTCTGGGGCTTATGTCATGATACGCGAGGTGAAGAAGTTTTCACGTTGGATGAGAACACGTGAACCTTTTCGATGGACCTGTGCACTTGTCTGAAACGTTTAGCTTTTTATTGAAGGAACTCAAATTTATTTTGTTGACTTGCTTAAATAAAAGAAATATAAATAGGAAAGACTACGGGAAATGAGAAATAACGCCTCCATAAGCTTGTCTCCAAAATAAAAGCGCTTTTGATTTTAAAAAAATAAAAAGTGAGCCAGAATATTCAAACGTTTATATGTTTAAGAAACAAAGACGAAAAACATTCCATAGCTTGACATGTGAACTGACGCGGGTCGATTAGCGCCTGTTTTCCAGCTGACGCCATTATTCGTATTCTAAGTTTTTTGTAATAATTCCTTTAATAGAAGGGTGTCGCTTCGTGAGAATATTGTATTAGACCAATAAGACTCCAATCAACATTCGATCGAAACAAAATAATCCGTGAGAAGACGATGCAACGAGGGTACTCTTGGGGGAAAAAACTCCCAAAATAAAACGACGAAATCGTTAAAAGACGAATGGATTTCTCAGTAAAATCGGTCTTCTCTCAATCAATTTTCACTTGTGCGAACTTCCCTTGACCCTGTTATCTTTCTTGTACTATGGAGGATTGGCCGGCCCGCCAGAGAGCCCCTCACAGCCCATGGGAAAAGGGGCGTGGCCACAATAAGTTCACGATGGTTCAGGAGAGAGGCGGGGCTTTCTTTTTGTAAACATGATTCACGGGGCGGATCGTCGGGGGCGGGACAATGAATACGGCACCTAATAAATTGATTTGCAAAGTTGTCTAAATAGCACGCACAGCCGGTGGCCGCGACGCGTGCGACCGACCGCGACGCATAGGCTGGCATTAGGCCAAGCCGAGAATTTAGGCAATGGTACGACAACCGGTGTGTATTTGCGTAGGGTAACAGTATAAAAAAGTGAGGTTTAAATTCTCTAAAAAGCTTCTTCGTTGGCTATAAACTTCCAACAGTAAATATCTTATCCCCTTACAACTTGAAGAACAAACAAAAATGAACTCACCGGATGTTTTTTGGACTTTTTGGTCGTGGAAAATTCCCATCGTTCTGGGCATAACCATACTTTCCTGCAGCCAGGCGCCAGTATCAACCGCTTTTTATCACCAAAAACGAAAAAAAGACATAAAGTACAAATAGGACGTCTAATTAGCACCTTTGCCGATTATTCGGATGGAGATTTTCGTCTCCATGGAGATAATACGCTTCAGATGGCCTCATTGGTTACCTGCCTTCATTCGCTTCTCCTCTCGCTTTTCTATGACCCAAACGAAAAATAATAACCATACTTTTATAACAAAATGACAGGAATGAAATTTTCAATCAGCACCGCAAGACAACTTGCAATGCAGGAAGATTATCGCCAAGCTATAACCCACTACCTCATCATTTTATCCAAATTCTCAGAGGAGCAAAGGAATACTTACAAAGCGGAGTTTTTGCAGACTCTTTCCTTCTATTCAATGCAGTAGGTCCAAGCTAATTGTGTACAAAATAATTTCAGAAATTGTCCCCATGTCAAAGAGACATTTAGAAATATTCTCGGCCCCATTGGACGCATTTACAGTTCTATAAATGTCTACCAATCCATCGCCGAAACTATGATTCAATTAGGTGAGTTATCGCGAACCAAAAAGGACCACCCATAGCCTCTTCTAGCTAAGACTTGTTGAAATTCGATTATAGATCTGAAGATTGAAGCGTGGAGATTACTTGCTTCTTGGTTCGAGCAGAAACACATAGCGACGATGAACGACGAAGCGGCAGGAGCTCGTGTAATGATGGCCAACCTCTCATCTTGCGTCTTCGACAGTTGGCACATGATCATGCTGAATAATAAGGAAAGGAATAATATTTATAGAGAAGCCATTGAAAGACTTCCGGAGAACAAACTCCTCCTAGAAATTGGCAGTGGAACGGGACTTCTTTCTATTTTTGCCCATCGGTTGGTCAAATTTGTCTAATTCCAGTCGAGAATTTAGAAAGAATTTGGATGTAATTGCAGTTGAGGAGAACGAAGAACTTGCGAATATCACGAGAAATGCTTTTATCCAGAATAACATGGGAAATTCGAAGATGACGATGGTCTTTCCCTGCAATTCAAAAGACCTAAATATTGAAGAAATTGCCAACAAAAGGGTACTCATTCCTCGCTTTATTGGACAAAGATATTGCAGGCGGATGTACTTGTTTCTGAAATTTTCGACTGTAATGCCTTTGGTGAAGGAATCATCGCGGCCTATCTCGACGCCCATAATCACCTTATCCATCCTGAGACCATTTTGATACCCAGTGGAGTAAACATTTCAAAATTTTCCCAAGATGTTTGTTTTTTCAGTTCAAAGTATTTGCCACATTCGTCCAATCTTCAAAATTACATTCCATCCATGTTTCTAAGAATTTAATCACGGAATACGTCAATAAATACAACAATTGTAAGTATTTTTCTCTATCTTTTTGAGCTTGTTCAGTTGGAGAAGAACCCTATTGGTGCGATCATTTGGAGAAATATCCAGATGTGGAGTTTCTTTCGGAGCCGCTGCTTCTCCACGATGTTGATTTGGCCAATAAGGAGCAATTGGAGCAACTTGTAGAGCTAACTACAGACACATTTCTAATGGACGTCGTCAAACCCGGAACTTTACATGCGATTGTGGTTCATTGGCAGTAAGTAGATTTGTAAAAAAAAAAGCCTCATAGAGCAAGAATGGGAGATAATTTGACACTCCATTCGAATATGGAAGGATCGTGTTGGGAATATGGGATTTATCCTCTTCGGAAACCTCGTCCAGTTGAAGTCGATGAGAAGATCGGAATCAAAGTATCTCTTAGTGATCGTGGAAAAAGACTCGATATTGCTTTGAGTGAAGAACTTGTAAGCTTTCCTCTATTTTTTCAATTCAAAAATAGGAAGAAAAATCATCTCACCCGTGGTATACTATGACGGACAATTATTTGAGTCTTTGCCACGAAGAAGGCTTTTCGAAAGAAGTAGAAAATGATCAACTTTTCCTTCCACCCGATAACAAAGTCATCATTTTGACTCCGTTCAATATGAAAATTCCAATGTTGTAAGTTGAAAAGTAATTTTAAGAATGCACATTTTAGTGAGAATTTCGCAGGAAATTTTGTGGAGGAAAGCGTTTTGAATAAATTCCACTACCATCCCATGCTTTTTTCTAGAAACTCTAAAAATGTATCGACTGATCCTCGTAGGGTTTTCTTCTTTTCTTAAGCCAAATTCTTCAGAAAAGCTGAATTCTGGAAAATTAGTTTTTCCAATCGATCGCCTCATTTTCTGGCCGTTTTATCCGGATGGTGGACTTCACGAAGAAGTTTTGGAAAGTTATCTTACCGAGATTTTTTTGGAATGGGAACAATTCTACCACGTCTGTGGATTGGAATATGTGCCTCCGAGGATTACTCCTTGTTAGTTTTTTGAATTTTAAAATCAAAAGATTTCAGCCTTTATTGAATGCCACGCTCAATTGATTTATTCTGATGAATTGGCTCAAAAGACTCGTCTCCAACCAGATTCTCATTTCGGAGTCAATCTCAAGTCTGAGAGCCATCCAATGGGTCTCTTCGAATGTCGTGATATTTATCTCCGTAAGTTTTTTTTACCGTTTTACAAGAAAGCAGGTATTCAGATTGTTTTGAACATAAGACGATGTCAGAGATCTTTAAACCATTCCGCTTTGATTTCCAAGCCATGTTAGGTTACGATTTCGAGAATATCTCGACGGGAACCTCCGTCAAACAGATCGAATGTACAGAAGATGGAGAAGTCGATGGAATTCTTTATTGGTGGCAGGCCAAAATCTTCAACAGTCGCAATCTTCCTTGTGCGAGTTTTGTCTTTCCTAAAAGGATCCCAGTCAAGAAAAATGATATTCTTGACATTCGCTGCGATTACTTCAGAGGAAATATCTTGATGTCACTCGATAGAAACTAACAAAATACCGGTTGAAAAGAAAGTTTTATTAATAAATTTCCTGATCTCAAAACATTTTCCCGTATTTTGAAAGACGCGCCTAGAAATTGTTCTCCCTAAAGTCGAGAACAAGCACCGCCGGAAAGTGAGATGTTATCTAAAGCTATCGTCTTTGGTTTCATCTTTGAGCTGTTATAAATTAGAAGAAATATCTGAAAAATCTTTCTGTGAAGTAACCTCAAAAAAGAACCAACTTTATCCGTCCTATCGACTTTGATTTTCGCTGCCACCCGATTCCAAGTCCTGGCCGCTACTGTTTGAGATTGACATCTGAAGCAATAAAAAGCCAAAAAATAAGCCTACTTGTATAATGAATCAACACAGATTCTGACATCAACCTCCTCTGATGGATAAATATCTACAGATAGATTGACAGGCCCATCTATCCAACCTCTTCTCAGCAATCCCGAATAAGTCATCGGTTCCATTTGAGACAATCCATATCTATTTTCTAGAAGAATTTTTATTTTGAAATCGATGGAGCGTTACGTCGATCTTTCTTTGCAGCAATACTTATATTGTTGAATTGCTGACTGAGAAGACGAAGGTCAGTCCAACCACATTCCTTATCCTTGTCGAAATCGCACATTAATTCAAGACAAGAACGACAAATACATTGTGGATTCGATTCGTTCATACAGTGGCCAGAGCTGAAAGAAGATTGTTCGGGGGTCAGAATAAATCCACCTCTGAATGTTGACTTTCTTGCAATGTTTATCACATTGAGAGTCATCTCCAGCCCTTCCACAATGAAGATCCATCACTTTCAAAGGAGATTCCTTCCATTGGACGGAAATCTCGTTCTTTTCTATTTCTCCACTAACATCCATTCGATGTGTCTCTTCGTCGTGAATTATTCTTGGAGGTGATTTTCTGATTGTATTGCCTCCTTCGACCCGTCTTACAGGCGACTTTCTCGCCTGACAGACACACCTCTTTGTAAATGGAAACTCTCGTTGTCGCAAGCAGCGTGCATTCAATCTGAATATAATTCGTACAAATAAATTGGTAGGCGAGTACCCGTCCTCTCCAAGTTGTCTACATTTGCCTTTACACCGCATAAGACCCTCTCTTCCAGTACAATGCTCTTCGTCAAAGGGAACAGAAGCAGCAACTTGGTGGGTTGATTGATGTGTCAAAGTCGCACAATCTCCTGAAATTCTATTTAATATCAAGCTAGAGCACCAACCGTATTTACAATATCTCCTTCGAAGAGATTCAACATCGCCTCGTCTTCTCAAAAGTGTGGGAATCCGTTGTGTTTGAGAGGAAAATACTCGAGGAGGTCCATTTACTTTTGTTTGTTCCAACTCATTTATATCAACACTTTGTCTTTCAGGAGCACGAGTTGCCTCGATTGGCTTTCGTTCCTCTGGGCAAGGAACGTATCCTGTATTCAGATCGTCGAGCATAATAACATCCCCTTCTGTGATATTCGTAAATTTGAAATAAATCTGGAAGAGAAAGTTACAAGAAAAAGAGTTCAAGTACCTGGAAGTTTTTGGTTTCCGGGATAGTCTCGTTCACATAAGCTCCATTAATTGTGTTGATGGGTGCACAGTAGACAGTCTCTCCATTCTCTCTGGAATATATGTAGTCAGAAAGAAAGAAGAAAGTACTTGAAGCAAAGTTCTGATTTGATCCAGGGAGCCCTCCACAGTCGCGCGGATATTTCGACTGAAGATCTGGAACAGAGCTCATCACAAGTTGAAAGAGTGACTTCCGGACTCCCACGGCGTCCAACAATCGCAAGATAGAGTCCCTCTGAAAAAGATGCCAATTGTAAAACGAAATCGAAACCCGAGGCGACCCTTTTGTGTCCAGAACAAACGTTTATTTTCCGCGGGGGGATTTATCTCCACCTCTCTTTCTCCCAAACTCGAACTGGGTCCTCGAGGTGAAAAACGAGTGAGATAACCACTGACCGGGACGTTCTCCAGCGGCAAACGGCATCTCCGTCGCAGCTTTCGCTTCAAACCAGTCAGCCTCTGATGACCTCTGCCATCCACAAGTATTCGCCGAGAAACTATCCGAACATTGGTAGGGAGACTGAACACTTATTTTTAGAATTAAGTTCTCTTTACCTTGCTACAGTAGTTGGATTGTGGGAAGAGTTTGCTCAGTGTGGAATGAGTCTGTAGAGAGCGGATTGAATAAGAAAGTTTCACAGGATCAGCCCCTTCTTGACAGTAGGCTGGAGGAAGACGACATTTGCAAACAAAAGAGTGGATCCCAAAGAGGGAGAGAAGGGTTCCTGAATATACTTTTTTTCCTCTAAAGCTTTCAAACCTGAACTCCTCAATTGGCAGCCACTACTGGTTCTTCCCGGATAGGCTTCTCGACATCTTCTATCGCAGTCTTCATCGGCTCCTTCTCTTTGTGGGCAGATATCTTCGACGATTTCTAAAAGTTTTATTTCTCAATTGGTTCGCGATCAGGGGAGACAAGTTGCCTCAAGGAAGAGGAAATCGAGCGAGACCACCCGAATTAACGGCGATCAGTCGACTTTCTCCTTCCGTCCGCACCTCATTTGAATGCGGTAGAAACGCTCGCTAAAATAGCCAATTGTGTTGCAGGCCATCAAAAATAAGATCGTCTCTCAATCAAATAAGAACTGGAAGTTGTAAAATCTGTGGCTATTTCTCTCTTCCCGATTGCTTGCCAACCGGTTCATCAAAAGGACAAGGGCGATCCCGGGTGAAATTAGCGCCTTGTTAGCCTCTTGCAACGGACCGGATTCAAGTCATAGGAGCATTATTAGCTTCGGCGCCAAATTGGCCTAGCCGATTCGTATGGTCAACAAGCTTGAGAAGATTCTAAACTAGTCACAGTTTCTCTCCAAGTACCAGCCTTTAAAATTATTTTCCAACCGGTTTTTAGATAAACTTCTCGACCTCCAAAGTAAATAAAAAGGAGAAAATAGTCTCACGAAGTCTCTATTCTAGTCTCGAGGAAGTCTAAAATTCAAATCTTGCTGGATTCACAAGCTTCTCGGACTTTTTTCCCCCCAGAAAATGTGTTAGCAAATAAGACTGGTGTGTTCCATTTACGAAGAAAGTCTAAAAAAGAAATCCCCCGCGCCTTGAGATTGTCGTTCCGCATTGTGCCAATTTGAAAGGCGCCTCAGAATCTGTGGATTCGGCTGTTCTTCGCAAACGAATGGGGTGTGACAGGGCCGATGGGTCGCGCCTCTGACTATGTAGTTCAATCCTCTCTCGCTCCGCCGCCATCGGTGGATTGCACCTCGAAATCCTAGAACAGCACCAGGGGAGATGAGGAACGTGTAGCTTAGTTCCAAAAAAAGTCTGACTAAAGCATTTATCAAACGATCAGCTTCAATTCCACCTCTTCGATAATCTATGCACATTTTACCGTGTTCTCGCTGCTGCAAACAAACCGACAAAGGGGTCACTCTAATCCCTCTACAAAGTTTTCTAAACCTTCTTTTAAGAGAATATATGTGTAAATCAAATGATGAGGATGTCAAAGGATGAGGGATTCGTTTGAAAAGAGTAAAAAGCTTGGCCTTAGGAGAGCTAAAAAATCTCCAAAATAAGAGGAAAATGGAAATGAGGGAAAGAACAAATTACCTTTTTCACAAGCCGATGATAAGCCAAGAGTCAACAGTAGACCGTAGAATATCCGCATCTATCCGCCGAGACTGACTCAGCCGGTCAGCCTCGTAGCGTCCGCCCCGCCCACAAAAACAGCACCTTCCTGCGCAGCCCTGGCATCCATGGTTTTTATTTCGTTCCAAATTGGCGCCACGATCTTCAGTATCTTTTTAGAGATCAGGCTGGTTCGTCAGTGAAAGCGAATCAAGATTTTCACTGGATGGACGGGGATAATTTTCTCTTCTAACCAGAAACGTCAAAGTTAAACAAGAAATGGTTTGTCAATATGTTTCTAACCTGAAAGATCGGGAGAGACTGGTTAGCGAAGACTAAGTAAGAGAAAGTAGATGGTACCGGTACCTGACGATAAGACAATGATTAATTGCGACTTTGCGAATCAAACAAGCGTAGAGATTTCCATAGAAATTTATTCTCTTCCTGGAAAGAAAGATTCTTTTCTGAGAATCGTCTTGATCAGACGAATTTTGCTGAATTCTTGAAAGGTCGTTTCTCCTCGTCATCATCGGATTCCTCAACCTTTATACACTCGGCTTGATTTCTCATAGCAATTGTGAGATAACTGAAAAAGTAGTTAGGAAAATATCCAACGAAAACCCACGAAGTAGGCATATCGCCGAGATTTTCAGACATTTGTTGAAGAACAAAGAGACCATCAGAGCCAAGAGCTCGGAAGAATTGTTCCTTGGAGATTTTTGAAGTATCGGGCTGAGATTTCAAGTAATTGTCAATGACAGCACGGGCAGAATTGCGAAGACACAATCGGGAGAGCCAACGGACACAATTCCAGCTGGATACAACGGCGACAAAAAGGAACCAGAACCAGAGGAAAATGAAGAGTTTTTCGTAGTAAATGTTGAGACCAAGGACGCAAAGGACAGTATCCAACTGGACGCTAGCTGGACGACGGCGTTGGAAATCACAATGAACAACACGAGGAAAGTGACCAGTACGTTGCCAATCGTTGCCCTGAATGAGATCCGAAACGAGGGAAGGACCCCAGAAGGTGTAATGAGGAGAGTTTAGGAGACTGTTCAGCCAGAGCCACTGAAGATATGAAGCAGATCAAAATTATTTCCCTACCTGACACCAGGCATTGATGGCTTGGATCAAAGTAGAGGCGGTATAATATAAGGCCATATCGCGACTTTTCTTCCTTCGAGCCAAACGGAGTCCATCCCAGATATAAGGGGAAGGGCGTCCTTCAAAAGAGGCAACTCTAGCTGAAAATACTACCTTTTTGGAAGAAGTGGTACAAACCTTTGAAACTGGCGTCATCATCCCTTACTTTCGTCCAGTACTTATCCACATACCTGATGGCTCCAGCTAGATCATATCCTGAACTTTGTTTTACAACATAGACTACACTTTGATCTACCGGAATAGCTGACTAGAGCTTTCCAAATGAATCGGGGAAGGTAGAAGAGTAAGGCTTGTATAGCCAGGATATACGGTACCTCAAATAAGAAAAGTAAAATCTACAAGAAAGACCCACCCACTGGTAGTAGCCAATGGTCTGTTTCCTTCTTTCGTCATCTTCGAAGTCCACCTGCTGGTCCAATTGCACAAAATACGTTCCGTGAACGTAACAATACTGATTTACAAAGTCATTCCATTGCTTTGTGAATTGGGCTGGTGTCCAGCAGGTGATCGGATCTCCCATAAAATGACCGCTGAGCATGAGGGCAGAGGACAAAGCAAGGAGACATACTGTTACCCGAGAATTGAGTCTATCGGCCTGAAATCAGTCAGTAAGCATGCGTGTTTGCCGTGTCTCTTGTCTGTTTGAGAGCGAGAACAACCGCCATCGACATTTGTATTGACTGGGAAGACGATTGATGTCAACTTTTTGCTCAGACTTCAACATTTTTGTTTACAGTAGGCCAGTTACCCATCATTGATGCTTTGACAAGGCGTTCTTTTACAAAAAAAAGGCACAAGGCTTATAAAAAGCCAGTTGATACAATTTTGAGACGTATTTTATATTTGAAAGTTTCAAAGTTGGAAGCTGCCTACAGTATGCGTTGAGTGGTAATTTTGCAAATAAAATGAAGGGTAAATACGCGCACTTGTAAAGTCTGATTGCTTGGGAAAACTTTGCAACTTTCACGCAGATTATTCATTAGAGTCCCTGGTAGTCGAGTAGTTTAAAACGTAGCAAAAAGAACTCACAAAGTCGCCTTTGGGCTGTTGGAAGACCCGATTGATGAGGGCGGTCACCGAGTTGATCGCCCCCACACTTTGGTTGCTCATGCTCTGAAATATAGCCAATAACAAAAGAGAATATGAAAGCGGAGGCGGGATTGACTTTTTGCCGGCAGTGAAAAGTGTGAATCGGGGTCTGCGGCGAAGAGCAAGCTGCGACAATGGAGGGGACTGTATTACAAAGAGCACACACACAAGACGCACTCTGCGCACTGGAGCTTCCGCCAAGCCGGGTGCCAAATGGTAGAAACTCGAAGCTTACCATTTGAGAATAATATCTGAGTCACTAATGGACGACAGCTTTTAGCTCTTGCTCTAAAGCTTCGAGGATATGGGCTTGGGTGATTCAATTAGTCAGACGCCGAATCCTAGGTCAAAATAATCCCGGATTCATTTAAGAACAATTAGAGACAAAAAAAAGCAACTAGTAGATTCAGAATTACCTTGGAGATTCAGGGTCGTTCTCGTCTGGTCTCAACAGCCAGAAGACGGCAGCCGTCGATGTATGTTCGTAGTATTACACGAAAGCTTAGAGTGATCATCGCGACGGTAAGCAAACTGCAACAACCAGCAGCTCCATCATTTTCTGGCCAAAAATCTTTATTTACAGAAAACAGAACATATTGGTATCAAACAAAAGTCAAGAAAGGCCGATTGTAGACGAGAGGATTTGTGTTCATATAATGCATGAAGCGGATATCATCTGCAACAAACTGCTTTGAGGATGAGTAACGAATACCTGGAGAGATTCCAAAATAGCCTGGCATAGAGTATGGATGAGAATAAGGAATAGCTGGCATTCTGGCCACATATGGACGATAATAAGGATTGTACTGATAGAGGTAGGCATTGGCAGCCTGCAATACAAGATGAGTATTCTTAAAATTAGACCATTTGTGGCATTGGAACCATATCCAAAGATTCTTGAACTTCTGGCAAAGAGTAAGATTTTGTGACAAGATGATCGTTCTCGACTACCATCGTATCTTCGTCCACTTGACTTGCGAACCTTGCTATAGCTGGTCGTTCACTTTGATCATAAACAGAGCCAAATGTCCAATCTGAAGAAACTAGATATATACGAACTTCCTTCTTCGGAGATTTAAAATGTTAAAACCATACCAAAACAAATAAAGAGACAGACGAGTTTGAACGAAGCCATTGGGGGTAACTGACCGAATGATTGACCAGGATTACCCATTCAACCGGTTTCATTTATACTTTTTGGTTACCTCGCTTATCATCAGGGAAGGAAAGATCACCGTTTTATGATAAGAAAAGAGACGAACTGATCGTCTCGTCTTGTCATGACTCAAAAAATTTATTTGATGCGCCATGGAGAAAGGTTTTTTTAATCTTAAAAGAAATTTTTTCTTTAGACCTGATTCATTTGTTCAAACCTTCTTGGAAGTTTCTTTCGATGAAGATGGAAAGTTTGTGTTTTCCCTGCTGCTTCGATTGATCATTTTAGTTATCTTCGTAAAGATATGAACCATCCACTGACTCTTCCAATAAGATCTGATGGTTGGAAGGCATTTGCTCTTGATCCTCCTCTCACTCAAACTGGCTCTTTTGTGGCTTCTCTTGTTGGTTAGTTGGGCTTATTATTCTCAAATAATTCCAGGAGCGGAATATAAAGCAAAGGGCATTCAGATCGACCACATTTATAGTTCTCCAGCCTTGCGTTGTGTCGAGACAGCCGCTAGTTTCTTGAAAGGATACGGTAAATAACTTTTTTTCTTTCAATTCAACCAGTTTAGGCTCAAATCTCCAAATTGGAGTGGAAACCGGTTTCTTTGAATACATGACCTATCCGCTCTACGAACAGGGCCATCCGAGCTGGATGACCATCGGTGATCTCGCCAAAGCCGGTGAGCTAATACTCTGCTGTCCTTTTTTCATCACTGAATATCTGTGGGAAATGAAGGGGAAAATGAGAGCCAATGTGATTCTAAGAGTACAAAAGAACGTATGGAGTACAAGTCGGAATTTTTTTTCAAAATGGTATCCCACATCTCTGAGTTTTCCTTGCTGATTACCACGAATTTGTACTTTTGTGTCCATTTGAACTCGGGTGTTGGGTGTCCAGCCAATTGGCCTCAAAATTCGCGTACCAATTAGATGTCGAAAAGCCGGTTTGTCATTGAACTTTATCCAGGATTTCCCGTCAAGGAGACCGAACAGATACTCGATGAGGCAGAACTTCGTCATGGAGAGACGTTCAACGACCTTTACAATAGATCCGAACGCGTCATTCGAAAGCTAATGGCTAGACATTCTGGGGGTAAATCCTTTTGAATCAACAAAACGAGAACAGAATCAATCCTTTGTATCGGCCATGGATCGACTCTGGAAAGTTTTAGTCGGCCTTTGACTGGAAAGTCTCTTCGAGATACGAGGCATTTTCGGCATGTTCAATTCCACTCTGTTTACTTGGCCAATATCGAGGTATGGCTGCTATTCTCCCTCTCATTAATCATTTAGCTCGTTCAACAAGAAAATGGCTTTTTCGAAATAACTGGCTGTCCAGTAAGACCTCTGAAAGTTGCGGCGATAGAGCCAATCGAAGACGCTGTTTACAAGATGACCGACGAGGAAATAGAGGAAGATATCAAACTCAAAGAAGAAAAAGTCCGAAAGTTTTTGTCTGCTTAGATTATCCTTTTGCTTTTGAAATGAAAAGAGCACCCAACCAGACACCAGAACCACAATGATTTCGCAACTTGTTGATAAGAATTCTATTTGTTTTGCGCTTGACCAGCCCGCCAGTTGTTTCTCAGCCATAATGTCTGAAACGCGCATTTACATCATCCGACACGGCGAGCGCTGTGATTCTATCGGCAAAGAGTTCATAACTCTTTGTTTCGACCAAGATGGCAAGTGAGTTCCGTTTTGTTTTCGAAATTTGTTTTCATCTAGCTACACGCCGAGCAATTTAAATCTTCCCGCTGAATTGCCCGATCGATCCGATGGTTTCCAAGGCTTTGTCCATGACGTTCCTTTGTCTGAAGTAGGCAAATTCACAGCGAGTCTTCTAGGAAACGAATATAAGAAGAAGGGCATCAAAATAGATAAAGTTTATAGCTCCCCCTCGCTGAGATGTGTACAAACGGCCCACGGCTTTCTCAAAGGCTATGGCGAGTCCGCATAGAATATTAAAAGAACAAAGTTCCAGGTGGAGACTTTCCTCTAACTATTGAGCCAGGTCTTTTCGAATATATGGGCTTTGTTGTTTATAGGAAAGGGCATCCCAGTTGGATGACCGAGGATGATTTCAGACGAATGGGTATGTCTTGTTTCTCTCACGAGATGTTGTTGCCAAGCACTTTAGGGATCAACGTCTCTCCTAATGAGAATAAGATTTGTGACGAGAGTGAGATTGTCCCTGAAAATGTTACCGAATACTACGACCGATCAGCCAGAGTCATGCGAAAACTGTTGGAACGCCATCCTGGCGGTATTTTCTAATATTTTTTCAAGGAAAGAGTATATCAGAGAACGTTTTATGTTTCGCCCACAGTACATCCCATGACGCGTGTTTCCGTCTTATCAGCGGTGGAACACATCGCACAAAAGAGGAATTCACACACATTCTGGCTCACACACAATTTCTGTGTAACATCGAGGTAGAATTTGACTGGATCTTTCACCTTTTTCCCTACAGATTATTAGTCGATTGGATGGGAGCATCAGCTCGAATGGAACCCCCGTGGATCCGTTGACTGTCAGTGCCGTGAAGCCCTACTTCGACGAATTGCACCTTATGACTGATGCTGAACTTCGAACTGATATGGAGACAAAAGATATCGCTCGCTACGTCAAGCATTTATGAACGTTTATTCAAGTTGTGCTTGGATTTACCGGTTTAAAAATAGCTTCGTCTGGTTTTTTATTTGTCGCTGATGGCTGCTCATTTGACGTTATTTCTATTGTTGGCGTTGTATTCTTCAAATATTTTAATGGCTTCATCGCAACATTTCGTATTTCCTCATTGAAAAATACCAAAATTAGTCTAAAAGTAAAAGATTTAAAGAAGCCTCTCTCTTACCCTGAAGACATGTGAGCGAATGCCCAGGAAAATGAGCCCGAATAGAAAACACCCATGCTTGTTGTTGCATGGCAGCTTACCACGTCGAATGTAAATAGAGTAACGGCGTAAACGATGGTTGTCGTGAGAGTTTGAATGAAAAATCGAAGTTCCCGTTTATTCCTCCGTCGAAGGTTCTCTTTATTCAAAGCTTTCGCAACTTTCTAAATCTGTTGCTTTCTAATATTCCCCAAACAAAACCTGTCGAGTTGCTCGAAGGCCAAATAAGGCTGCCATGTCGAGAACACCCACAACAGCAAATAAGCCAACATTGTATGAGAGATCTACATAAAGAGACAGAAAATTGCCACAAGGAGTACTAGAAAATGTCCAAACTTGGTGGATATAGTCGAAATAAAGATCACAGCCTTCTGTAATGGTCAGAGATCAGCCCGTTTTTTGATTATGAGTCCGTGACAATTTTTAATTAGTGTCCCAGGGAAAGATTTTGTTTATCAAAAAAATCACTGGCTCAGACGAGCCATCACCGAGTCAGCTGAAGTCCATTTGACTTAGGCTGCTAATCCTCCGCAAACAAGGAAATTACAAGTTCGAACTAATCTCTCTCCAAATTAAAGTCCAAAAATTCAAAAATACAATCCCCGTACCTATTAGATAGACGCACCAGTAGCCTCCACAAATAACCAAAATGAAAACGATTATACAGGAGGTGATGTTGTAGGTGAAATAGCGACGATAAAACTGCGGCACACAGATGAACATAAACCTTTTTAGAGTTTTTTGAGGAATTGGGTTAAAACTACCTGTTTATTGATACAAAAAGACAAGAGTGAAGAGCGATCTCTTGGAATGCTAAAATGGCCTGTCCCATCCTTCTATTTAGCCATTGGAATTCATCAGATATCCCTCTAAAGACTGTTCTCTTTCCTCTAAGAAAACCTTACATAATCATGGCAGGGACTGTGAAACAACCAAAAATGGCTAAAACACCGACATTTGCTAATGAATGGACCATAGTTAAACGGCCAAATGGATTCCTAAAGCCTCTTTTTCTCTAAACTGTTTAAAAGAGCAAACCTAAAAACGTAATGTCTAGCCAATACATAAAATGAGATCATATTTGATAAAACTCCAATTAATGCTACCTGAATTGAGGCATTTTTAGGGAGAAGAAAAACTTACAAAAAAGATAACAACTCCGTTGAGAATGGTTTCTGCTTGTGTTAGAGGAGGGTAAGTCACAGCTGTTCGACACATTTCTGAAATCCGATTTAGGAAGGATATTGAAAGCACATGTAAGTAGACTAAGACAGATGGCGCTGTACTTTGGCAGTAATTTTGGGCCAAGGAACGAGGTCTGAGAATAAGATGAAAAGGAAAACGTTGAGGAAAATTGAAGGCACTCAAGGTCACGTCGCTAGCGGCGCAATATCGTCATTCTGAGGCGAGGGTGGAGGAATGAAACCCTTCTTGAGAGTTCACTTCTTCATGTTTCTTGAAAGCAAAACCTTCTAATTGAATTTCGTATGCTGGATCAAGCGAGAACTGCCACGTTAAGAGGGTTAACGACAATTGAACGGGTCTCGGAATCGTTGGGGATTAACTCGGCAGGCAGCCAAGGTTAGAGACCTTTGAAAGGAAAATAAAGAAAGCATCATCGTCATAGAGCTGACTTTTCAAGATGAGTCTTTAAATTTATCTAAAAATACTTGAGAAATTGAGACGACGTAGGCGTTTGAATGGCATAGAGTAGACAGGAGGAATGAGAGGAAGAATGCAAGCTAATTCACCCTTACCGTATCTCATCGAAAACAACGCACTGCTTCATAAGCATTTCACAGAAGATATTTGTAACATTTTGGAGAGGTGAAGAGGCAAACTATGCACAAAAATGGAACCAGCAAAACGAGGTTGCCTAAACTGCATGCATATCATAAACATGCGAACCCCGAAGAGTTATTCACAAAGATCACCGGAAGTGGGAAGAGTGGCGAATGTACTCCATCAGCAGTATGATAAAAGGTATACGTCTTGTATTTTGAGTCATAATTCCCTAACGAAATTTCTTTATCCAATTTATAGGGTCAGAGAAATGAAGAAGTCTTGGTTGATGAGGAAATGATGCAAATCTCATGAGATCAGAGAATGAAGTTTAGAAATCAGAGACGCTTCTTGTCAGAATCCCGCCTAAGACAGTGTGACTGCGCGGAAATAATAGCATTTCTTCATGTATAATACTCGCCTATTTCGAAGGAAATGATCAATTTGAAAGAGTCGAAATAACAAAAGTTCAAGGTGAGGTGACTGGAAAGTAATCTGGCGGATCTTTATTTTAGCAGAGAAGCAACTTCGAGAGGGAAGGCAGTGGGCCAGGGAGAAAATATTTTTTGGCCACATAATTTGTTTATCAGAGAATTCAATTTTTGGTTAAATAATGCTTACCGTTTTTGTGATCCATCCTAGACACTTGCGATATTCTGGAGGGAGGCGTTGGAGGTAGCAGAGCTGTTGTTAATGCCTCCAAATTAGATAGAACACATGTGGAGTAAGAAAAAACATTGAAGTCTGGTATGTGAATGAAAATATTGAATCCCACTGGTGGTGGATGGACACATGGATACAATAAACAGCATCCCCAAGAGAGTATGACTAGGTGGTGTAATTACGGCAGTTCTGGGTTGTGTGTAATAATTGCAGCAGAAGGAAAGGAACCGGCAATTTGTCTCTACGCATGAGCAACATCATCTGCAATTAGTCGTTCACACGTTCTTTTCCTGCAAGAAATCCGAGCAGCAATTAGTGTAATTCCTCTATTTGTGGGTCGTAAAGTTGTTACAAGAGAAGCTGATCCAACGGTACCAAAGGATCCTGAATAAACATTGAGACTATTGAAAAATGACCCGAATGTTTCCTGGAAAAAACATGACCACTTTTTGACCCGACGTCCACCAATCCATCACACCACAAGGACGACCAATATTTTCACTTCAACAAAGGCCATCTATCGATAGCCCATTTTTCCCACAGAATATGACGAGCCATTTAAAAGCCGCCTGTTGAATAGTTCGACTCCGCTTCTCCTCGAGAGAACATCGGTACACGAGCACCCTCCTTCTGGCTGAAATTGATCCTCGTTTATTATTTACAGAGTAGCTTAATCGTTCAAACACTTCGGTACTCAGGAGGTAAATTTCGTCTCCGCCCGCACCCTTAGACCACAGTTCATTGTGACAGCTTCCGCTATAAAACTCGCTTCTTTATCTTCTAGTTGCCGCGGAATTAAGTTTAACAAAACAATTCAGCTCTACCGTAAACCACTTGGAAATTAGAATGTACTGTTTAATTCTAATTGTATTAGTGTCGTCGGTTTACGGTATGAGTCTGAGTACCCAGGTATTTTGATTTTTATTAGCCCGACATCACCACCACCATCATCAGAGACCCATAAGTGTTGGTGCCCCTGCTCCATGGGATTATACAAATCCTAAAAACTGGGGAGGAGTTTGTGCAACCGGAAAGGCCCAATCGCCGATTGACATTGAACTCTGTAAGTTCTCTTTTTTGGAAAACAGCTTCCTCCAGCGGATGTTGTTGAGACAACGATGGATGATCCAATCCTCTTCCATGATTACGATGTGCGCGGGAGTGTCAGCGCTTTGAACAATGGACATACTGGTAAAATCTATCCAAGGGAATACAGTTGATTTTGCAGAGATGGTGCAAGGCTTCACATCATGGACCAAGCAGCCGTCAATCTCAGGTGAGAAAATGTACACATCCCCCGCTTTTTCACGCAATTTCTATTGAAATACTGTTTGCAACAAAGTTCACAGTCAGTAAACAAAATCTTTCAGGTGGAGGATTGGGTGCTCGTTACATTTTGAACCAATTCCACTTCCATTGGTCCGACGAGAACAGTCAGGGTTCAGAACACACTGTCGACGAGTCTTCTTATCCACTCGAAGTGATTAGAGTCAAAGAATTTTATTCAAGCTTTTAGCTTCATTTTGTGCACATTCGGGAGGATCTTACAGCTGACACAGCTGGCTCTACTCCCGGTGGAATGGCAGTTATCGCTGTGATGTTCCAAAAATCTAAAGATGGAACTGCTCTCTTCGAGTTGGATCGAGCTTTCCGTGGAACAAAGATTGAAAGTAGGAAGAATCCAAGAAGAATATCCGTTCAGATGCCAACCAGAATGTGACTTGGTTCACTCCTCAACACCTTCTCCCTGATGATACTTCCGCCTTCTTCCGTTACAATGGATCCCTGACAACTCCTCCCTGCTCCGAGGTCGTCGTCTGGTCCATTTTGACCAAACCAAATCACGTAACGGAGAGACAAGTGAGCAATTCTTTTATCTCTCAATCAAATTCTCAGTTGAATTCCCTTCGCCAACATTTGGAAGACGCTGATAACCTTTTGATTCACAACTTCCGCCCAACGCAGCCTCTCAATGGACGAACTGTCTATATGGTGAGAACTCCAAAACCGGCAAAAGTTGTCAAAAGGCTCTAATAACAAATAAATTATTGACCACCACTTTTCAAGTATGATCTCTAGAGAAAGTGACATTTTGGACGAATTGAACAAATGTTTTATCAACTGCTTTGCTGTTCTTTGAGGAGAATCAGCTTCCAATCACAATGTCTCCACAATTTGTTGATGGCGGCTTCTGATTACCAAAGTCGCCTGTGTTTTGTCGTTGTCCACGAACGAAATTGAAGACGGGAAGCTGTGGATGAACAATCGTGTCAGCCTCGATTGGATCCATCCAAATGGAAGAGAATAAAAAGACGAAGAGAAGGGAATACCACATCCTGGTTGAAATGTTTTCGTTGTCTATGCTAATTGCAGGAACAGGAATTGCAAAACGCATGTGATATTTGGAGTCAATAAAGAACGACCTCAGAACTTACCCTCAGCTTAGGTGGCAGAGAGAGTACACAATATGGGATCCTGTCTCGCTGACGATCATAAGCTCTATTGGCTCTATTGAGGCGCAGTCTCTCTCTCCAACTAGATGTTTTCGAACATTTTCTCTTGTAGAATTTTCCCTCGTAACGATCGTATTGAGGTGCTTATCATCCGCCTGATTGACTCATCTGCTGTTATCACAACCCCCGATGGAAACACACATCGACAGCCAACTCCCTCCAGGTACTTTTACTCTCTTTCGTCTGCATCGCCATATAGAGTTATTTCTGCCCGATGGAGAATCCGCCGAAAAGTTATGGCAAGAAGGCAGACGAGAAAGCAGCCACGAGACGATATTGGCCGAAATGCTAGCGGTCTATCGGCAGAACTGTGACCTTCGTGAAAACGTAAACAAGCTGTTACAAATAATCCAAGAAAAGGACCAACAGGCAGTTTTTAAGGCCGGACGTCACTGATTCTGCAGATTACAGATAAGCCAGATGGGATCAATACGGGCAGAACAGACAAACACGAGCTCGGATGAGAAGAGTTCTGAAAGGTTAGAATTAGAAAACGAACAACTCAAAGCAGCCAATGAAAATATCATCAGAAGATATAATGAAATGGACAATATGGTATAGACTTTTAAGCTTTTAATTCTCGGGAAATTTTAGGTTATAGAGTTAGAAGAGAAATGTAGAACTTTGAGCACTAGAAACCGAGATTTGGAAGAGAGACTTCGACAATTACAGGTTCATCTGAGTTAGAAAGGAGGATATTTTTAGGCTGATCGGCATTATGATGAGCCCTGTACGACAGAAGACAAGCCTCTTCCTAAGAATGAGTTGAACCGATTGCCATATTTCCACGGCAAAATTGGTCGACGGGCTGCTGAATCTCTATTAGAATTCCGATCAGAAGGCGACTTCCTCATCAGAAATTGTGATATGAGTGTAGGCTTTGTTTTTTTACTTTCCCAATCTCTTCAGCTAACAGACTATACACTTTCTGTGAAATTGAGAGACGGGATCCGGCATTTTTTGGTCAGAACCAGCGAGAATAAGGTTTTCCTCGGAGTGAATGCGTTTGCCGGTTGGATCCACTTGGTTGAATTCCACAGATACAAGTCCTTATTGAATACGAACTACCGGAGATTGACTCTACAAAATCCAATCAATAAATGATTTATTTCATATGTGAAAAATTGCTGATTCGCCTTTCTTTTGTTGATGACGTTTGAGTTTTTCTCGAGTCATCCGTATTCCGAGAAAGATCATCACCAGTCCAAGAAATGTATAAACACAAATGAGAGCCAATCCAACCATCCAAAAAGGGCCCATCACGTGTGCATTCGGTGGAATTGCTCTGGAATTGTACCAAAAAAAATGAAAGAACTTACTTGAAGCCTCTTTTTGAGTCATCTTCCGAGAGTAATTATTAAAAGTGGAAAACATTCCATCTGATTATTTGCTCTGTCTTGCTGCTCTTTGTGTTCGTCTGTCTGTTGGTTTATGATAGCAACCTGTGTCTTGGGTCATGTGATACGCTCTTTAAAGAACATTCTCGACTAATAGAGGCAGGATCTAGAGGCCTGTCCTTGATGATTGCTTTCGGAGCGTCTGATTTATGGGCATTTTGCGTCGTCACAGTGAGAGCGTTCGTGAAGACAAAGGCCATCAAAAGCTCGTTACACGTAGGGAAGTTTATCAGAGTTGGGAATTGCTGACCTTTTTTCACTGCTAGACAGCGATAGGGCCTTGCAACAATCGGGAGCAAGGTATAACGGCCATCATTAAAAAGCACATTAATCGTGGCATTCCTTCGTCCTTTTTGTAGTCTGAAGAAGAAGATAAAACAAATATGTTTAGAGCTCTGTTTCTAGTTTGAAAAGATCCCCATTCGACAGTAGCTAGTACAGTTTTCATCATTTTGGAAAAGGTCCGAAAACACGCAAACATCTTCTTCTTGTTTTTCAGTCTTTTTCGTCCATCAAATGGCTCTCAACAATGCCATTAATTCTGACGATAAAGAGCGCTATCGGGTTAGTTTGTGTCCGCAAAATGATTACGTTCTGATATAAGATTCGTTTTCATGAAAAGAAAGGCGATATGAACTGTTTTAGGGGAAAACGCCCCAGTTTTCGTTCAGATTCTTTCATCCTGTCGGAATTGTCTTCTCAAAGGATTCCCAATGTTCTAAAAGCGATTAGGAGAGGTTTCCGGATTCAGAAGCTCTATCAGCATGCTTCTTACTTGTGTCTTGCATCAGCGCCATAAACCCGGTGATAATGTCTCGACAATCAGACCCGCTATTACACCCATTAATTGACTGTGGGCGGTACACTTTCTAGAATCTTCGGTCCATCCTGTATCTCTGCTCTCTCTTCAGCTCCTTCTTCTCTCGTCAATTGCTCACGTGATTGCCACTGATAATGGGCTTATATAAACGGTGGGTCTGATCGATGGGTAAATAGGAGCAACTACAGTGATCAGAACATCTTTAATGGTCATTACTCCCTCTCTCACTCGTCTCTCTGATGCATGCGATGAGAACGAAGTCGTAGCTCGCTGGTGTCTTCAGGTCGTAGAGAGACTTCTTCCTCGCGTTTCTGAATTACGCTAAAATCAACGGTGATGTTAAATTTCCGGGAATACAAAGGTCACGACACGAAGTGACTTGTGTATAAAAGAAATGATCAAAAAGAGAAAATCTGATTCTTATTCATCAATCCGATAAAAGTCAGACACATCAGGCCGATCACTTCGAAAGTTTTTGTAGCCAGAATCTGTCCTAAATGATAAGGAAAGAATCCAATCAAAGTATTGTCCTATCATCAAAAATTTCCATTCTCTCTCTTCCTTTCCTCTTCTTTCCTTCCCTGAAAAGGACACAAAATAGAGAAAATAATTTCAGAAGGAAGGATCTTGATGAAACTGTGTCGTCATGTCTTCTCAGGTCACACTCCGAGAATACGATGTAGTAATTGTTGGAGCCGGTCTCGCGGGTCTCACGGCCGCCCGCGAGCTCCGCAAGAAGGATCCTTCTCTGAGGGTTGGTCTCCCTCCTGGGGCAAAACGAGAGAATTTAGGTCATTGTTCTTGAAGCTAAGGACCGTGTTGGAGGAAGGACTTACACTGTGGAAATGAATGCTCCAAAGGGACAAAAGGCTCTGTTCGATCTTGGAGGCCAATGGGTCGGTCACACTCAGAGACACATCGTGGCGCTCATCAAGGAACTCGGACTTAAGACCTACGTTCAACATGAAGCTGGAACCAAGTGGGCTCAAATCGGCACTGCTGAACCCAGGAAATACGATGGAGATATGCCTATCACTAGTTTGAAGTGAGGAAGGGATTCTCCTTTTATTCGACTTCTCAGACAATTTACTCCCATTGAAATAATCGATTGGTACGCGAACTTGTCGAAGACAGAGAAGCTTGTCAAACAAGTCGATTTGAAGGATCCTTTTCAATGGAAAGACGCCGCCTATTACGATGGAATGACGTTGGAGAAATGGTGTCAAGAGAACTGTCTGACCAGGACATCGCACGACTGCATGGATCTGAAGACCACAGCCATCTATGGAGTCAAACCCAATAGGTACATTTTGACTTGGAGTCTTATCAGACTATGCAAATAACGAATCGAATCTTGAACAGAAGACGCAGACAGAAAGGCACGTGGGTTGCGAGAGAAAACGATGGGTCATAAATTATTTTAAAGTGAGAATGTATGACCAGTTCAGTTGTGTGGAACCATATGTTGGGGAGAGAAAAAGGAAGTGAGAGAAAAAGAACCAAATTCCAGAGTCAATATGCTCTACCATTTGGCTTTCTCCAAAGCTGCCGGTACCTTCCATTGCCTTGTGAACAACATCGGAGACGGGGCTCAAGCTGTGAAAGTTGAAGTTAGTCATTTGTCCGTGAATTGAGAATCGTACAATTCAGAACGGAACTCAACAGATCAGTCAAATCATGGCTTCTCAATTCGGTCTTCACAACGTCGAATTAAGCAAGGCTGTTGATGAAATCATTTACGACGAAGAAACTGGAAACACCACTGTCCATGCCTACAGTACTCTCCCAGATGAGAAAGACAGCGTTAGCTTTATCCTATTCCATTAACTGGTTTTAGTACGACTTTTTCTCTTGCAAGAAGGTCATTTTGGCCATTCCACCAAACCAGTGCAATCTGATTCAGTTCAAGCCTGAAACCCCTCTTATCAAGGTACTTTTTTGAATTTGAACTTTTTAAAACAAATTTCTAGGGTCGTTTGTTCGAGGCGTGTCCAGTTGGAAATTTCATCAAGTTTTTGATCACTTATCAGACGCCGTTCTGGAGAAAAGACGGATTCTCAGGAGAGATTATCAGTACTGGAAGAACTGGAAATCCTGGAGAAATCCTGCCTCTGTTGGAAGTCTATGATGCCTGTTCGCCGAAAGGAGCTCCCGCACTCGTTGGCTTCATTGGAGAGGAATTCACTGATATCTCACAAGAAGAAAGGAAGGAAGCCATCCTGACTGACTTGGAAAGATTTTTCGGAAAGAGAGCCAGAACTGATGTTGTCGACTATATCGAAAAGTTGTGGGTACACGAGCCATTCAACGGAGGATGTCCAACTGTGGCTGTGACTCCTGGAAACATGGATGCCTGGACAACAATTCGCCAGCCTCATCACAGTGTCCATTTTGCTGGAACAGAAACTGCTCTGGAATGGATGGGCTATATGTCTGGGGCTGTTGAGAGTGGTCTTCGCGCTGCCAACGAGGTCCTCTTTGCCATGGACAAAAGGCATCTTGTCAGCAGAAAGCATCTGGTTTGTAATCTCTTTTTCCTCAAAAATATTTGTGTCCTTCAGAATGGAAGTGTCTTCGAAGACGACTATCAAGCACCACAAATGCCAACCGCCAACACTGCCTACGAAGAGTTCAATACGGGATTGTCTCTTACGGAAGTCAACGAGGAAGCTCTCGAACTCCTCAAATCTAAACTCTAATCTTATGCACTGCTTACCCAATAAATTATCTTAATTTTCTGAAGCTTGTGTAACATTCGATTCGCTCTTCTAATTGGTAGTTAATGGCTTCATACAGTTGGGAAAAGTAAGATAAAAAGCTTTATTTGATCAATGCAATAAAAAGTCTAAATATCGCCCATTCAGTAGAGGATCTCAGCCCCGGTGTGCTTGTAGAAACCGCCATTGTGACTATCGTCGAGTTTATAAATTGTGGGGACCATCTTTCCAACAGACTCCTCAACAGATTGAGTGGCATCCGGTCCTCCCATTTCTGTTTGGCACCAACCTTTATTTGATAAATGTAATGCAAAATGCAAGACACTACCTGGACACAAGGCGACACACAAGATGTGAGAGTTCTTCAGATCGAAAGACATCGTCTTGGTGATCGAATTGACAGCGGCCTAGAAAGCAAATAAGTAAAAGAGGAAAGGGAAAAGCGCTTACTTTGCTCATACGATAAGCGAAAGATTTCTTAGGCCAGCTGCCGGCCGTTTGTGTTCCCATACTTCCGAGACCCGAAGTTATATTTACGATTGCAGCCCTGGCTGGGGAAAGGGCAGTGCCTGCATGCTTAGCGGCGGCTTTCTTTAGAAGTGGGAGGAACTTTTGAGAAATCACAGCCACCGAAACAACATTTGTGTTCAGCTGTTGGCTGAGAACATTTCTCTCCGGATCCTGATCAGTCTCATAATCTGAAAGGGTCGTCTGAAAAATGAGGAAAACCAACCCAAGAAGATACCAGCGTTGTTGATGAGCATATTGAGTCCATCATCTCCTACAATATTCTCTACCTAAAGCTCTCTCTCTCTCTCTTTTCTTATTTTAACAGAAACCTACAATGTCGTAAGCTCTATCAATGTGGTCATCTTTGGTGACGTCCATTTGGATAATGGTGAGACGGCCGTCCTCAATTTGATTGAGTTCCTAGAGTGGATTTCTAAAGAAAACATCTAGAACTCACATCTGCTCCGTCTGGATGGCGACAAGCTGCGATAACATGGGCGACATTTGAGTTTTTCAAGAACCTAAAGGCTTATTCTATTATTTCTCTATAATTACTCTTTGGCAATGCCGAGGCCTATCCCCTTGGAAGCACCAGTTATCAGAACGCTGCGAGGAGTAGCCATCTGTAAATGATTTAATTATTTTGATGCACTTTGGAGCGAAGAAAAATTTCAAAAAAGGGACGTATCTGATTACGTGAACAAACAAAAGACTCCAAATCGATAGAAAAGGAGAAGAAAGAAAGACGAGCTGAGAAATCAGATTGCACAAAAAACAACTCGTTTTACCGGTTCTCAAAGGAGAAATTGATGAAGCGGTATCATGTTGCGACCGGGTGAAATAGCGAAATTACCCAAGGTCGGTTCACTACCTCAATCGGGGGATGGCTGTCCCATTGATCGAGCATATTGAACGAGCAAAAATTGAAATATTTTAAAACTTCCTGTCTCTTTTTATTTACGAATAGAACTGCTTTTCATTGTTTGAATCATAATAGCTTATTCATGTCAAAATCAGAGACATGAATATTTCCTCAGAAGAGGAAGGAAAGAAGAAATATTACATCAATCTCTCAGCCGTTTTTATTGAGAAAGATAAAGATAACTGGTGAGAATATTCTAGAGGATTCGCGAGAAATCCAATGAGAAACAGCTATTGTTGCCGGATGAAATCAGCATGGAAATTGAAGTACATAGAAGTGACAGGACGCCATCCAGTTGGTTGGCCTCTGGGTTATCGGCCGACGTAAACAAGAAGGCGGGGCCTAGGCGGACACACGAAATTCAACCGATTCTATGTGGTGGTGAGGAGCGATCAATAAGGTACAAGCCAAAATCTGCACGTAGTCACCCTTTTGTTTGCCCGAGAATTCTATAAACGGGAAAATTTGAAAGAAAGGAAATTTTCATTTTGCACGTATTACAAGACATTAGAAGGGAATGGGATCGCCGCCTCGTCGGAAATAGCCTCCAGTATGCGACTTATTCAATGTCTTAAAGGTCTTCACAAGAGCCTCGGCAGATTCTTCCGTCTAAAAATCTCTCATTATAAAAAGTGAGAAAAATACTAACCGTTATGTTAGCTCGAGGTCCTCCCATGTCAGTCTGGAAATAGAGAGATTGAATTAAGAAAGTCATAAATATCACCTGTACCCATCCAGGGCAGAACGAGGCAATCAGAATATGTTGATCGAGGAGATCAATGGACAGAGTTTTGGCAAAGGAGTTCAGAGCAGACTTGCTCATTCGATAGGCCAAAGCTCCAAAGGATCCTGTGCCAGATGTGTTATCTCCAACAGATCCCATTCTAAAATAATTAAAAATAAGTAAAGAGCGAATTTACCCAGAAGAGATGTTGAGAATTGCGGAGCGATTTATTGAGAACTCATCGGAAGAACTCTGTGCTGCGGCATTCTTCAACAAAGGAAGGAAGGTCTGCGTAAGGACAACGACAGAGACCGAATTGGTGTTGAGTTGGCGAGTCAAATCTGCGCGATTGATATCCTTTTCAGTGAAATATGGTACGTAAATTCCAGCGTTATTGATCTGAAAACAATATTTTTTAAATCTGTTATTTTAAAATCTGAAATTAAAAATAAGTTTAGCTTACCAAGACGTTCAATCCTTCATTTCCAACAATTTTTTCAACCTGGTGATAAGCGGACTTGATGGAATCGTCGTTATCGACATCGAGAGCGATTAAAGAGAGACGAGAGTCCTTAATGGCGGTCAACTCTTTAGCTTCATCTGGTTTTCTGGCCGTAGCGATGATATGCTTGATTGAAAGATCCTTGAGGAGTTCGTGGACAAGTCCAAGTCCAATACCTCGATTACATCCAGTGATTAGAACACTTCGAGGGGACATTTTTCTGCAAACGAAGAATTAAGCTGAGAAGAAGGAAAAAAGGTTTGAAATAATAAGAAAATAGGAGAATATAAACGGTTAAGAGAGGATGACAAAAGCTAGATGGGAAAGAGAGATCCAAGATCGAGGCGAATTGTCAGCATTTCCCCTGTTTGTGTGCCGACAAAACAACAATCAATAGTACGGCAGTAGATAACTGTTGGAAAGCAAGTCCGAGAAATCAAATGCTTGCAGAGATATTTCTTCGAGATTTTATATGAAATTTATGCTAACAAATCGACAGAAAATAATAAAGGATGACAATTTAAAAAATGATGACTATTTAAGAAATGATGACAATGTTTTTTTTAGCTCAGTCGTACATGGGAGATCTCATAAAGATTGGACCATCAACAACGACATTTTGCAGATATTGGGCACTCTCGATGTGGGGCATTTCAAGATATTCCTGGCTCAATTCGTCACTTTCTTCTATTACGGCCACCGAATGAGCAAAACGAACTCGATAAACGGCATCATCTCTGAGCATCGTTCTCATTCTAATCCTCAAATAAGACTAAATTCTTATTGAATTACCGTTTTCTTTCAAAGTCTGATTCTTCAAATTCGGAGTTTTCCATTTCCAATTTGCTAAATGCCACTGATCGAGTGATTCGTTTTGTGACACGACGCAGTGTTGAATCCTTCCTGGTGACTGATTTGTTTTGTCTCGAACTTCTATATTTCTTTTTGTTGAATTATTATTTTCCCTACCTGTGAAAGCTTTTTGTTATCATATGGAATATATGAGAACGGAAAGTACAACTCAGAATAAACATCAGAGGGAAAGGCAGAGAGTAGCCGATGGAATACAAAATAAGCTAAATTCTCCTTTTCTGACTTTCTGACTCGAACTTTTAAAATGTTATCGACAGTTTTTCCACGCAACAAGCAGAAAGTATAATAGAGATTGACGGGAGAATGAGCGACCAGAGAGGAAGTCAAAAGTGGACGGAGATTGGCAAAAAGAGGACGATGTTTTACGACATTTGGAGAACCCAGTTTGGGCAGAACACATCTCTCCGAAAGGACAAAACCAAATCCAAATACTGTTGTCAGCCTTGAAATTGGCTGAAATTGTTTTAAAAAGAGAGTGTTTTACCAGAACATCATCGTGGGAATTGCTCGGATAATCTCGAGTTTTGAGCTATCTTTTTGAATGACTTCAGAGAGTCTCGCCCTTCCAATAGCTGTTGTTCGATTTCTAGAAGGTCTTTTTGATTCAGAAATATGAATTTGAACCCGAGAATACAAATATCGTAATCCAGTTGATATTCAAAGGCGAGAGAAACATTGGCGATTATTCCAAACGGAACTACCCAACAGATTTTCCGCCAAGCCACCCATGGAAGAGAATTCCAACGACGACATCTCTAGGGAAAATTCAGAACTAGTAAACCTTTGGGGCCACAGTAGCCATGATTCAATTTTTGTGTTGGCAGAAGGGTCAATCTCCCTCTCTGACTTACCTTTTTGCTTTATTAATTCAAGTCTTTTTTCATATTTTTTGACGTTTTAACTCAATGTTATTGCATTATAAGCACATATGCATTGCCATCTCCTCATTATCCAAACTCATTTTTTGAGCAATCCTATTGATAAAAGATGCTTGCCTGCTGAAAAGTTGATTCTCTTTAAATAAAAATCCAATTTCTCGACTCAGAGCAGCTTAACAGCTCGATAAGCCAGAAAATTCCAATGCTATAGAGCAGCTAGAACAGTAAAAGACCAATTCAGTGTGCTTTGTGCGGCTGAATTGAGTTAAAACATCAAAAAATATGAAAAAAAAGACTTGAATTAATAAAGCAAAAATGTAAGTCATGGAGGGGGATTGATCCTCCTGCCAACACAAAAATTGAATCATGGCTACTGGGGCCCCAAAGGTTTACTAGTTCCAAAAAACCGATCCGAACCGTGACATAGTTGACTAGAAGTTGAAGACGGACGGCAAAACAAAGATCGACCGTAGCGATGGCAAAATGAAAAAACCCCAAGAGGAGTGGCAACAAATTGGCGGCAATCCACGTCTGTCCTCGTTGGTATTGTTCTGTCAGCAATTTCAGAGGGAACGGGATCATGAAGAACACAAACTGGACACAGGCGAGGATTCGAATATAGGTGAAACTTTAATTATTTTTTTAAAAAATTTTCTTCAAATACCTAGCCGTTCCGAGTTTGGCTCTTCCGGAAAAGGTGGAAAGAAGGGCAATATTGGAGAAGATTCCAAAGGCAACAAGAGCCAACTGGAAATAGACTGGTCCATACCTTTCTGGCTAAACTTTCAAATGTAAAAATAAAGCGATAATGCACCTGTTGTATTTCTATTTCGCTACAAAGCGGCCTGGCCGGTGTTGCGAATTGTGGACGAAACGACATTACAGGCGATAGAATGCCTCCTCTTGGCCTCGTCCAAATTGCCGTCATTTTCGCGGATCAGCATATTGACTGCACGTTCTCAGCAAACCCAAGAAGCAAAAAAATATTTTTATTTTTGCGAAATCTGCTAATATCCAATGACAGCCCCAGTTCTATCGAAGTATCCGCCAGTTTGATCCTTTGTGATGGCATTGAAGGACTTGACGAGTGCCGAGGCCGACTCCTCTGGCGTTGTAGGAGCTTCTTGTCCTCCCATATCTGTGGCCACCCAGCCAGGGTGCTAAAAACGAATTAATTAACTGCGAGGGAAACTTACGAAAGCTCCGACGATGATCCCTTCCTCCTTCAAATCAATCGCCATACATTTTGTCATTGAGTTGACTGCAGACTGGAAGATTGTGTATTGAAAAGCAATAATTTAAAAAATCCTACTTTGCTCATTCGGTAAGCCAGGAACCCTTTGGGAGTTGAACCCAAATGAGACATTCCGGCTCCAATTGATCCCAGGTCTGAGGAAATATTCAAAATTTTACTTCCTTCGGCCGATTTGGCTGCTTGTTTGAGAAGAGGAAGGAAGTATTGAGTCACAATAACAAGCGAAGTTCCATTGGTCTCGAGTTGCTTGGATACAATTGCTCGGTCGGGCTTCTGGTTCGTTGAATAGCCCAACAAAATACCAGCGTTATTAACCTAGATTTTTTATATTGAGACCTTATCCCACTCACCAAGTAGTTGATTCCGTCATTGCCAACAATCTTGTTGACTTGAGTAACGGCTTCTTCGATCGATTTGTCGCATGTAACTTCCATCTTTACAACGCTCAAGCGAGAATCTTTCAAGTCATTCAACTCCTAAAAAATAATTTTATTAAAATCTTGGGGAAACAAACCGTAGCCTGTTGAGGATTTCGGCAGGTTGCGATTACATTTTTTACTTTGTTACATTTCAGGAATTCCTTAACTAAGGCTTGACCAATCCCTCTATTTGCCCCGGTGATTAAAATGTTAGACATCTGGAAATATTTTGTCATGAAAATGGAGTAAAAGAGAAGAGGAGAAATCAAAAGAGCTAGCGATTTGAAGGTTTGTTAGTCCTTTGCGCCGTCGTATTTATGGCAATGGGGCGCAATGATGATAAAAGGTGAAAGGAGCGACTTGTCAGCAGAGAACCTTGCTCGCAGCGAAAGATTTTTGTTCCACTTTGTTGACGAAGGTGTAGCATACAAAGTAAATTGTGGCTGCAAAATATCAGTCTTTGACTTTGCTATTTTCTCAATTTCTAGATAAGAAAAAGAATCTAATTTTCACGTCGATAATCAAAAGATCAGTATCTCTATAGGCAACAAGACGTAAACATATACAATCACAAGATGAAGAAGCCATTTGTCGACGGAAGGACAGAGATCTTCTTGAGGACAAAACAACGTTATGGTTTGTCGGGAATGATTCGGAGAGAGAATCGTAAATTATTTTAGTCTTAAGGACAACATCACAGATTGACGTCATTTTGAATCTTCCATCAACAAGTCTTTCTCTGTCTGAGAAGTGCCGTGTTTTTTCGAATCTGTCCCGGTTACAGCCGCCTGAGGCCTCGACAACAGCAGCGTCTGCTCCGGGCTCCGCTTTACTATCCTTTTGAATCATAACATTTCCTGGTTGTCAGTTTGTCTTCCTTTTCACCTCGTGTGGAACGGCCCAGTCCGGATAACTCCACCTGCAGATAGCTCTGTTTTTGTCGCAACCCATGCCAATTGAAAGTGATTCTCGAATCCCCAATCCGGTTTTGACTCTTCCAACTGTCTGTCCGCATCCGAATGGAGATCAGTAGGTTTTACGTTTCCCAAGGCAACTCAAGTTTCACCTGATTTTTGTTGTTCTCGGTTTCTGATGCTTAAACTCCGTGCTTTTCAGTGATTTCCATTTTAAGCACTTTTGTATTTTTAGTGCAAATCCTGCTCTCTTAAAGGACAGTCTACCGTAGTCTCTCACGAAATTTTCACAGAAAAGGGGGGAAGTGAGAGCGAATGTCCAGCGGCAACGGTCATTCATCAAGAACTGCCCTTTGCTCCGTTTGACGTGTGCCTTTCGAACACTTGCTGCCATCAAAATAAACAGTTGTCAATCCGTGAAGAAATTGCCTTTCTTGACCACCATTTTTTGTCTTTTTTTGTTCCTTTTGAGAGAAAAAAATCTCCAAAAAGCCTGGTCGGAAATGTTAGCAAAACGCATGCAATGACAGCCGGATGTCTCATGCGAATGAGCAAGTACTATGGAAGCAGGCGGCTGGCGGAAGAGGGGGCCGAGCATTTGTTGTCGAAACATTACACTTTTTGCCATGTCCAACAGTCGTTTAGTAGAAGAGAGAAAGAAGAAAAAGATCTTTTTCACCCATCGGCTATTTTTACGCTCCGGCTCTCCTCCTCTCCGTCTGTCCTGAAGACGCCAATTGTTGCACTTTTGAAATCTTATTTACTCCAAATCTCACTACAAAATGATCTCGTGTTTGCTTACTGGATTTTATTTTGCTCACAGGACACGACAAATGTTCGGATAACTCGTGAAAAACAGTTATAAAACCCGGCATCTTACCTCCGTCTCGCTTTCTTCGAAATTTTGATTTTTCTGATCCTCAGGGCTAATTTTTCAGAAATGCGTTGGATACTCTTAACTGTTTTATGTGCTTTTGTAGCTGCAGCTCCCACTCTCCAGGTATCCAGTCGATCTTTTTTAAAAATTAAAATCAAAATTCAGAAAAGAGAAACGGATAAAAAAGTTGAAGCTGTCGGTAGGTTTTTTTAATCAATTCCCAATAACGCAATACATGTCCGCGTGCGGGTGCTTCAAGCCTTCTTCCCTTATTGACATTTTTTGAATTCCTTTTCCTCCACCCCCAGCATGTAGACTCGGGAGGACTTTAGGTTCTTAAAATAGAGCGAGTAGCTGTAGTCTTTCAAGGCACACGATATACGAGAAAAGCTGAGTCTCTGGTAAGCCAAGATTGAAGTGAACTGATCAATACTTACACAAAAAAACTAATTATAGTCTAGTCGTAGAATATTCTAACAAGATTTTAAATAACGAATTAACTCAGAAGGCCATATGCAGCCCGTAAAAACTTACGTCTACACAGCTACTGGACAGTTCGTCACTTCGCTAGGTAAGGCATGTACATAGTACTCATCAACCACTAACACTTACCCAATTCACCCGTTCAATTCTTTTGCTTGCAGCACCTCGCACGCAACTACGAGTAGTGGCTAGTTTGCACCAGCAGCTAGAGAGGGAGAAGAGGGGTGATGGTGACTACGACTGGAGTGAGCCAGCCGATAGACAACCCGATTGGGAACAGCCAACTGAAGCTGCGTCTGTGGCTGATGAGGGGTCCAATTATGTTTCGAATGACATGGGGAATGAACCAACGCAGGTTGAGTTGAATGAACCAGCTATTATGTCGTCTGAGGATGCTCAAAGACGACGAGAGGATTGGATGAGGAGGTGTCTCAAGAAGAACCAAGAGTTCCGCCAAGGACCAGAAGAAAGTCGAGTTTCTCCTCCCCAACCTCCTCGAAGAAATTGTCGTCCAAATGCTCGCTTCGAACCTCCTCGTCCAGAACCTCAAAGATCTCAGCCCTGCTGCGAACAACCTCCTCAACCCCAATACGACTGCTGCCAACAGCAATATCCCTGTCAGCAGCAAGTTTCACCTTGTCAACCTGCTCCTCCTGCTCCACAGCCACCACAAGAACAAAGAAGGAGCAATTGTCGCCGAGGAAAACAGCCTCCTCCACAGAACCAACAAGTTGCTGATCCCGGACCATGTCTCCCAGCTCCGGCTGATTGGCCTCAATATCCTCGCTATCCAGAAGGGCATGACCCCAGTAATCCTGGACCAGAATATGCTGGAGCTCAAGATCCTCAGCAAGATCCCTATGCTCAACAACGTCAGCAGCAAAGACAAGATTCTTATGCCCAACAGAGACAAATCAACGCTCACGCTTACATTCAACAAGACAATCGCCAAACTCAAGAAGGTGGAAAGCGTATTAGACGCATTGAACAGTCCGATTTTGCGCAATTGACAACCTGTCGAGGCTCAGAATGCTTAGTGCGAAAAGCTAGACATTTGATTGGATTTCCTGAAGAGAACATTTCAGTGAATGATGCTGGAAAGGTTGAGCACTACATGTACAAAACGGGCAAGGACGCTGGCGAAGTTGTTGGTGAGCAAGGAGTGTGACTTTAACTTTCTTTCGTCGTTTTATTCTCCAATATTTTAACTCTCCCTTTCCCCTTTGGGTGAACTTTTCCATTGTCAGCTACCATGGCTCCTGAAGCACGTAATGCCTTCCACAAAGCGGCCGGACGTCTGAGTAAGGAGTGCCGTTTTGCAGCCCATAGCATTAGCCTCTAGATTTTTTTTGTGCAAATAGCTATATACAACCATAGACTAATATGTTTCCCTATTGTAATCCAAAAGTTCTTTAGGTGACGCTGCCGAATCAGCCGGAAAGGCTGTTTCTGATGCTGGCCACTCTGCAGGTCAAGCTATTGGTTTGTAGAAATAAATTGGGAAATCTTTTGCTTAGGAGATGCAGCCATCTCGGCTAAAGAAGGAGCCGCTCACACTGGAAAGACCATCTACAATCACGCTGGAAATGCCGTTCAGGATATCAAGGAAGGAGCCAAGCAGACCGGACAAGCCATTGGTAACATTCTGTTGAATTCAATTAATTTAATTTCTAGATGATGCGACTCGCGATGCCCGTACTTCTGCTGGAGACGCTGCCCGTAAGTTTAGAAGCAAATTGATCCGTTGAATTTCTTCAGTTTGCCTTTTAAGATTCCCAATCGTATCAATGTTGTTGTCGTGAGTACAGCTGACGTATTGTAGAGCTATATTTTGCTTCTCTTATTCCAAGAGTTCACTAAAGTTTTAATTTTCAGACAACGCTTATGAACACGCCAAGGAAGGTGCTCGTGCCACTGGTTTGTAAAGGAAATTCTTTAAGAAATAGTTTCTTTTAGGAGAAGCTATTGGAGATGCGGCTGAATCAGTAAAGGAAGGAGCCAAGGCTGGCTATAATAAGGCTGGACAATGGGTCGGAGATGCTGCCCATGCCACTGCCGAGAAGGCCAAGGAAGGAGCCAACGCTGTTGCTAACGGCGCTTCTGCTGCCTACAACAAGGCTGGTGAGATGGTCAACGATGCTGGAGAAGCTATCAGTAAGTCTATCACTAGCTCCCGTTTAAATTCCTAAAGGTGACACGGCCTCTCAGGCCAAGGAAGGAGCCAAAAATGCCGCTGGAAAAGTAGGGGATATGGCTCGGGAAGGAGCCCAGGCTGCAGGTGCGTATGGAAAATAGCTAGAAAGAACTGTAGATTACAATGTGTGGATAGGGCTAGAATTTTAACCTTTTGAAATGAAGCTATTAGGTGATGCTGCTCATTCCACCAAGGAAAAGATGCGAGAAGGATATAATGCCGCTGGGGAATGGGTTGGCGACAGAGCAAATGAGGCCGGTACGTATATTTTTCAACTAGTTAGCCTAGTTTCTAAATTGTAGCTACTTTTTAATGTTGATCATTTTGAATAAGTGAAAACTATAGGGGAGACCTTAAACACGGCTAAAGAATCAACTAAAAACGCAGCCAAAAAGGCTGGCAAGGCTGTTAGTGATGCTGCAGAATCAGTGAAAGAAGGAGCCAAGGCTGGTTACAACAAAGCTGGAGAATGGGTTGGAGAGGGAAAAGAGGCAGTAGGTTTGTAAGTTCTCCGAATAGCTAAATGAGAATACTAACCCAAAAAGTAGATTTTTTGAATTTGAACAATTAGGCGATGCTGTATCGGCTACTGGGGAAAAAATAAGCGATGCAGCTGGATCTGTCCGAGACGGTGTTCGAGATGGCTATAACAAAGCCGGCGAATGGGTTGGAAAAGGAAAAGATGCTGTTGGTGCGTTTGTGCTCTGAGTGCTTTCCCTCTAATAACTCTCAACCTTTAAAGTACCTTGTAAAATTAGGCGATGCCGTCTCAGCTACAGGGGAAAAGATAAGCGATGCAGCTGGATCGGTTCGAGATGGCGTTCGTGATGGTTATAATAAAGCTGGCGAATGGGTTGGAAAGGGAAAAGACGCAATCGGTACGTTCGTGTGCTGGAACTTTTCTTGCGAGCCTTAGTATAGCGTAGTTTGAATCAATTTTATTTATTCCAACTAGAGTGTTGAGCGTGTCTTTCTTCTAACTTTGTAATCTGCAAGATAGTTTTTGAATTTAAATAATTAGGCGATGCTGCAGCTGTAACTGGGGAAAAAATAAGCGATGCAGCTGGATCGGTCCGAGATGGTGTTCGAGATGGCTATAACAAAGCCGGTGAATGGGTCGGAAAAGGAAAAGATGCTGTTGGTGCGTTTGTGTTCTTAGTGCTTTCCTTCTAGACCAATAACTCTCAACCTTTAAAGTACTTTATAAAAATTAGGCGATGCCGTCTCTGCTACAGGAGAAAAAATAAGCGATGCAGCTGGATCTGTCCGAGACGGTGTTCGAGATGGCTATAACAAAGCCGGTGAATGGGTCGGAGAAGGAAAAGATGCTGTTGGTGCGTTTGTGTTCTTAGTGCTTTCCTTCTAGACCAATAGCTCTCAACCTTTAAAGTACTCTATAAAAATTAGGCGATGCCGTCTCTGCTACAGGAGAAAAAATAAGCGATGCAGCTGGATCTGTCCGAGACGGTGTTCGAGATGGCTATAACAAAGCCGGCGAATGGGTTGGAAAAGGAAAAGATGCTATCGGTGCGTTCTGACAAGATACCATTGGGATACAAGTAATTAGTTTAGTAGAAATACTTTATTACTCTAATGCGTTTCTAGAAAAGTGTGTCATTCGTATAACAAATCTGAACATAGTTGTTGAAATTGAAAAATTAGGTGATGCTGCATCTGCTACTGGGGAAAAAATAAGCGAAGCGGCTGGATCTGTCCGAGACGGAGTCTCATCGGCGGCAGAATCTGTCTCCGATGGGGCTAAGAAGGTCGGAAACACCATGAAAGAAGGAGCCGAGGGAGCTTATAATACCGCCGGAGAATGGATCAGCGACGGTGCTCAGGCCGTCGGTTGGTTTAGCGTGAAAACCTAACGTTTGGGGTTCAAAAATTAGGAAACCTTCCCAGTATAAAGAGAGGCTCCAGTAGAGTTTGACATAGTTAGATTTTCTTAGATGTATCTTTCTCTTACAAAATAATTTAGGGGACGCAGCCGAATCTGTCAAAGATACCGCCGTATCCGCTGGAGAGAGTGTTGCCCACGGAGCTAAAGCTGTTGGAGGAACGATCAAGGATGGTGTTGTTGCAGCTGGGGAGACTATTGGTAAGTGTCTTTTCCTTTGCTTTTTGCACTGCTTTCTGCCCAACAGGAGATGCTGCTGTTTCTGTCAAAGATGGCGCTGTAGCAGCTGGAGCCACTGTGATTGGCGGAGCTCAAGCAGCTGGAGAAACCATTGCTGACGGCGCCAAGGCAGTCGGATCCACAGTAAGAGATGGAGCTGTCGCTGCTGGAAATGCTGTTGGTAAGCACGCTTTGCCTAGCTTTAGCCGTTCCACGTAATACCGGAAGAACTTTAACATTTTGTGTTTCTGTATAACAATTCTAGTTTAAAATTAGGTGACGCTGCTTCGGCTACGGGAAATGCTGTTGTCGAGGGAGCGAAATCTGCAGGCTTGTTATCAAAGATTCGTAAAATATTGTTATTTTTAGGTAGTGCCGTT
Organism: Oscheius sp. JU1382; assembly: GCA_932521405.1. Lineage (NCBI taxonomy): Eukaryota > Metazoa > Nematoda > Chromadorea > Rhabditida > Rhabditidae > Oscheius > Oscheius sp. JU1382. The sequence continues at coordinate 4,904,491 of OW051478.1, read as the reverse complement.
GCCGATGGAGCTAAAGCCACTGGAAACTTCTTGGCTGATGCCGGATCCAAGACCTGGGAAGGAATGAAGAACGCCGGTAGTGCCGTTGCTGATACAGTCGGCGATGCGGTTAGCGGAACTAGAAACGCTATCGGTAAGCCCCTTCAATGAATTTTGGGAAGATTCTTTAAAAAATTTCAGGAGACTCCTTGAAGAAAACGGGAGAAGCCGTCTCTGCTCATGATTAAATACAATTTTATTCTTCTCAACTATAGATTTTTTTTTGGAAATTTCAGAGATTGCTGTACATACCCGTTTTAATAAACTTTTCCATCTTTCATCTCTCAATAGGAAAGAAATAATTATTTATTTAAAAGTGCCAGGTAAAGCTCTATATACAAACAAAGAGAGAGACTCACTCGAATACCGGGCACATAAAGCTAAAAAGTGAAAAGAGAGAGAGAGGCCGGCAAGAGGTACTCGGGGAGGATCGCGGGGGAAGAATGCACCCGGAACGGGAGGTACTGTTGGTCCAAGACCAAATAATACTTCTAATGAAATCTATCTACGCGGAATGGGAACCCAAGAGATCAGCTAGGAGACGAGCTTGACTATCAGAAATTGGTAAAAGTTCCATATCGGGTGTGGCTCGAATGTACGCATTGATAGCCTCAGCGTTGACAGCTACAAATCGGAGATCTCGAAGCAAAAGAGGATCAGAAGATTCTGAGACGGAGAACGCCAGCTGGGCTATTAGTTGTGGCCGTTGCTCAAAATATGAAAAGACTGAATGGCATACTGTAGCCAATGATTGTAAATCCTCCTAAAAATTATGTTGTTTTTTGCTGATTTCTTCAATGAACCTGTTTGACTATTGAGCCGAAATAATCAACCAATCGAGAGACTTCATGAGGCAAGGATGTCTCGGAATCAGCCGAGGAGGCAGAATCACTGTCATCTTCAACTTTCACATCAAGCGACTAAAAGCTTCTGATTTCTTTTGCGCCTAACCAGCTCACCACTTTGTCGGAATCACTCTCGGCACTGCTACTTCTCACTTGCGCCACCTGTTGCGGAATGGCCGCCTGAAGTGTCTCGAACGGGTTCACTGGGCTGAAAACCGGCAATTTAGGTTTGGCGCCAAAAGGAACGACGTTCAAGCCTCGGTCACATCGTCGTCGCGCGCGAATGCACAAAGCAAGGACAGCCCGAGAATGGATGAGGGTCTACGCGTGCCGTAGTGGTTGATGAGACAGTCTTAAACTCACTTGTTTAACATGAAAAGAGTGCCGAAGTGTCGCAGTTGAGCCATTATCTCGGGAATAATTTGACTTTGAAATTTGTCGGAGTACGGTAGCTGATGGCTAGGCCGGAGGAATCTGCAAATGACGCGTGAAAAGGACAAGACAAGGCCAAATACCGGATGAGTTGACGGAAGCCGCTTCCGTCTACAACCCGAGGACTCATCTGGTCGATGATGATCATCAGTGCGATCTGAAAGCAACCACCACCATTCTGGTCAAAGGAAGCACACTGTTAGTATGTGTGAGTAATATCGGACACAATTACTGTATTGTTCTTTTGAGAGTTTGCTGGGCTGGTCTCCCTCTCTCTCTCTATATTTAGCTACTACTCTACATATCCCGATGCCCGTCCTTGCCGAGGGAGCTGTGCCGTCCCAGCTAACCCGTTTGTGACCACTGTCCGAACGAACGTGTCTTTTTGTTGCATCCCAAAAGCGCTGCCGACCAGTTCTCTTTGCAACAACAAAACAGCATGCGAAACATCGGCAGCTTTTCTTAGGAGAGAGAGAGGGAGAGCTTCAGTTGAATTGTTTACCGAAGTGGACACAGCAATTAACTGAATCCAACTCGGTCAAGGAGGCGAACCTGTGCGTTGAGCTTCTTCGAGTCATCGTCCTCTTGAGACCGTTCTTCCGGTTTACAGAAAGCTGAATTCCGACACGATAAATCCGCCATCTTCTCTTCTGTCTCTTCGACCTGAAAGCTGACATTTTTTCTCAAAAGACTTTGAAATAACCTCAGTCATCTCCGTTTTGATGGGAAATTTCAACGGTTTCGGAGCTGGGAGACCTTGAGGAACAATGAGAGGAGGGAGAGGCGGAAGAGGGACAAACGATGAAGAAGCTGTCGAGGATGCTGTATCCGAAGCGGACGAAGACGCTGATGGACTTTTTTGAGCTTCTTCTGCCTTCTTCGGCTTCTCTTCCCTTGTTAACTGGACTTTAGCTTTTTCCTCTGAAAATTCTCTCTTTCGATCCCCTGTTCTCGAAATTTTTGAACGGACGACCTCCACCAAGGCATACCATCTGGACTGTTCGGTACAGCCGGCTGTCGCGTATTCTGACAGATTGCTGCCAGGCGAGACCGGCAGCTGCGAACGTTTGAATGAAGGTAATGGGAGCGCTTCAAAGAAGGAGCAGTTTCCCGCTGGCAGATCGAGAAAAACTGATTTTTCTGGCGCACTCGATCATTGTCCGAACGGATTCCAATTAGAACTGGATCTCAATCCAGAGAAAAAGTTTAGATAAACTGATTGGCGACTTTTTCATCTTTTCATTGAAAGGGTTTCTCTCTTTGACGTATTGCCTTCCCCTTCCTTATCGGATATTCTGTAGTCTAGAGAGACAAGTAGCCGATGGGCAGTGCGGACCGGTCTGAAGCTAATTGCAAGCCGAAAGAAACCCGCAGCCGCATCCAACAGACAACAATAGGCATGCGAAAAGCGCCAGTTGCGCAATCTCTGCGTGAGGCGGACGAGTTCTCGAAGCACCAAACCGGACGGGACTCTCTGCCACAGGTGCTGGTCATTTTCAGTGGCAGAAGTCGGTCAGCCGACAATTTATGGGAGAACTCACCCATTTTCAGAAGAAGCGAGGATTGTCGCGCCTCTTGCACCTGTTGATATTCCACGACGTGACAACTGCGCAGATGGCGAATCATACCCGTTGTGCTGAAAGAAAGTATTTTCTGGAGTTTTCAAGGAAATGTTTTCAGTTGTCTCTCTGAATTTTTAAGAACTACCCACTGATTTAGGCCTTGTTTTGATCCTGCTCCGCTGCTCACAAAAGAGACCTCAAGAATAGACGGCAGTTCGCCGGTCGAATACGCAAATCAGTTTTGTCTCGATTTTTAGGCAAAACAAGCTACGGTAGAGGAAACTCTTAGGAGGGACTGACCTACTGTTGGTCGCTTTGATCTTTTTTCGACACAATCGACATTCGGCGGCCTGCTCTGGAGTTGGCAGTTCGTCGAAGAATCTCCAGACCTTGGCTGTCTTCATGGTAGATCCTCCGACCCTCTTTCTTGGTGGCATTATCCCCGTCGTCGGCTGCAATTTCCGTTGTTTTAAATTATGGCGGCATAAGGAGTGCGACAGAAGACTGAGTCATTTTCTTTTTGGGTCCAAGATGCATAAGAAAGTCTTTGTGCTTTTCCCGATCCAGAAAAAAGACGCTCATTGTCTTGTGATTTGAATGGAGAAGAACTCACAGTACGGGGCGACTTGCATTCCATCTGGGCAGCTGCTGCGGCGGCGGCGAGATGTTGTGACTGAAGAGCCGCAACTTGTGATTGGATGAGGTTTTGAAAGTGAGGCGACTGCAGCAGATTAGCCAATGAATTCTGCGGAGTCAAAGGCGACCGAAGCTGTTGCGTTGCAGCGAAAGAGGCAAAAGCTGAAGGCAACGGAGCCACCGCAGCGGCCAGAGGTAGCATCTGAAATATGATTGACAGTTCAATTAGATTCTCTCAACAAGAAGAGCTTGAAATGGGAGGTTCATTTTTGGGAGAATTGGGAGAGAGAAAGATACGACTTTAACTGTTATGTCCAGACTGAACGAGACAAGGTCAGCGGTTTATCAATTTACCAGAAGAAACCCGACAAAAAAACAGTTTCTCTAATTACCATGACCGGTAAGCATGAAAAGCATGATGAGGGAGTGAGAATAAGCGCGGCGCCAATGTTCGTCGCCGAAAATGAGGTCTGGGGGTCAGATATAACGAGGACCAACAGCAAAAAGGTCTGTTAACACGACGCATAGAGGGCACCTTCGTCGTTGGCTGTGTCATCGGCCGGCGGTGTTTTGGTAGAAGAGGAGACAAGCAAGAGTCAGTCAGCGCCCCCTGTTTCTTAGCGGCTTCCATAAAAGGAGAGATGGAGGTAATGCCGTCTGAGCAACCGTGACTTTTGTAGGAAAAGAAGCTCCCATCGCGGCTTCTTTTAGCTTTTTCTACTGGATGCGACAAAGAGTCTTTTCCAGAATGACCTTATTATACAGACATTTCTAGAAAAGGAAGAAAGTAGACAAAAGAAAGGGGATGTTGTGAAAATATGCTCTAGAGAAAGGGAAATGTTTTGAATACAAAGTGTGAGTATCGAGATAGGAAATGTCTCTTGGCATTTTGAATATAGACGCATGAGTACGGTAGGAGTCGAGGAGTCCCGGCTCCGAGTGGATTACGGTAGCGGAAGGAGGGAGCCTGTTGTCTCCTCGGGAAGGAGGATGGTCGTGTCCGGAGGAGAGTGGGCGGAGCTACTATCTACAACTGGCAAGCCCTCCCCTAAGGCTGGCAGCCGATCCCCGCAAACAACATCTTCCGGAGAGGGAGGCAGCCGGGAAAGACGGCTCCGCCCACAAAGAAACGACACGATAATGCGGCCCGGGGGCAAGAAACAAACGGGCTGCCAAAACTGGACACACGCACCAGAATTGCGCAACGTGCCGGTGACCAGTGCCCTTGGCGGGAGCCGCTTCCCGGTCCGGGAACGCTAGAAGCTGGCAGCGCGTGGACTGGATAAGTGGCAAGCTGGCATTGCGCAGCAAGACAGAAACATGGCAGCATCTAAATGGATAGCGATCAAGATTCTCTTTGGATCAGTCAGAAACTTTCGAGGGAGGGATTTTCTAAACATTTGGACGAAAATGCAGAGAAGAGAAGACATTCTCAAGTAATTATCGGGAATAGGATGAGACATTTTGATTGAAAATGAGAAAGTAGGAGAGAAAAATCCACAAAAGTATAGAAATTCTCAAAATATTTGAGAACCTCGAGAGTCTACCGTAGTTAGAATGACCCGAATGGAACGAGACGAGAACAGAACCTCGGGCCTGTCAAACCGTTGTCTAAATTGACTGAGAACGTGCAATTTGCATTCGAGTGGATTGGCCCAAACAAGACGGGAATGAGGTCTCTTTCTCCCGATGGATACTGTCCAGGATTATCGAGGAGGACAATGGTTTACTGTTTACGGAGGAAGTGCACTCGTAACGAGATCAGCGGATCCGTATGACCCGAATCCTTTTGGAATAGACCGAGAGCCCCTCCACAAGTCACATTCCGGAGGTCGAGCCTCCGCGCCAAAAAATATGACCAGCTGGCTGCCAGCTACAGATTGCAGCTGCGAGATCAGGGCAGCTGTCCATTTTTGAATCTTGAAGGTGGCTTGACAGTTACAAATCAAAGCGCATTAGAATAGTTGTCGGCGATTGACAAGGTTGGGACAACAGTGACGAGATCGTATCGGATGTTGAACTTCAACAAATGGCCACAGTGGCGGCACGCGTCTTTTTTCAGTCGGGAGAGGTTGTAAACGCCATCTTCGGGAAGGAGGTTCAATGGGGATTTCGACAAAAACCAGCCGTCTCTCATCATAAAATTCAGTCGAGACTGGAAGAAGTGGTGGTTGAACTCGACAGGAGATTTCGTTCCCTCGGGCAGTTGAAAAATGTGCCGAGGTCTTGCTGCCAGGCTGTCAGCAGTGACAGGATACCTTCTCGACAAAGGCCCATTACCGACACACAGTCTCCTCGTCGGCGCCTCTCCCAGTTCCTCCCACTCTCTATTGAATTGCTTTGAACCTCGAGGCTCTCCGAGGTTCATTGTTGGATTAGGGATGATTACCGTATCAACGATGCGCGATTACCTAGCCACAACATCCGGTCGTCGAGTAGTGACCCCCATTCAAATGGTACCGACAGCCACAGTGGACAATAATCAACCGGATGGAGGTGATTCTGGTCTTCCAAAGAGCTCAAGCTTGAATCAAGACACTCTGCTTTCTACTAAAAGACAAAAGAGAGCCCGTGGAGGAGCACATGAATCATACTGTAGAATGACAGAGGGACCACGCAGAATGAATCAACGCTTCTGGTGGCAAAGCATAGCCAAAACGGCTTAAAGGTCATCTAGACGGAAATGGCAACATGCTCGGGTTACGGTAAGGTCAAGACTGCTCCCACCCGTCAGATGTAAATTTGGCTGTGAGTCGAAGGTGAATCAGGAGCGCTGACTGGAAGAGCTGGGAACTGGGGAAGTGAGAGTTGGAAAAAAATAGAAAGCGAGTCGGATTGGAAAAGGGAGAGCAGGTGACAGCCCCGGGATGCGCGGGAAGTGGGTCATATTGGTGGTTATCCGGCCACATGCACTGCGAGTGCAGCCATCCGAGACGAACTCACAATGTCGCAACCGGGTCGACCACCCGGCGGGATCCTCTGGGAGGCGAGCTGGTCACTCAGCACTTTAGTCTCGTTAAAAATGCCACCTTGAGAATCTAGGTTGAGCCATTTATTCAAAAGAAATTTAGAACAGAGTCGGACAAAACTCAAAAGAAGAGAAAGACGAATAAAGAGCTCTCTCCCGACTGTTTAGACTGAAGAGTTCCTGTTCAAACTGCCTGTGCGTGCCCATTCCAGAAAGCCAATGACTCGTGTAGAAATCATGCGCCGAAGGAGGAGCGGTAACTTCGAAAATATCCGAAGCTTCTCGAGGAGAAAAATCCTCTCGTCTCGGGATTCTGCCCGCTTTGTCGCTGTTCCAGAGGTCCGACCAAAGCGATCCGATTAGTTTGCCAGTCAGCTACCGTAGGAGACTTTTTGCCTAGCTCAACATGTGGCATCCGAGACGGGAGGAAAAAAGAGAAGAGCTCTTCGGCATTCACAGTAACGACATAACGGATTTGAAAATCAATCTTTCGGAGTCATTCCTTCTCTTCCAAACCGTCGACTCTTCCAAAATTAAAACACACTTTGGACATATCTCTCCTTCTAAAAAAGTGGAAAATCAGAAAAGAAATTAAAAAACGAAACTTGAAAAATTCAAAACAATACCGATCATAATTCTTGCTTTACTTTGTCATTGCACCCGTTGTCCACCTCATTAACGGCCACCATATGTTCGGTCAGCCGACTTCTTGCCGCAGCTGCGCGGTTCGAGTTCAGCTTGCCAAAGAAGTGTTTATGATAGTCGGCCATTGAAGAAGATCTTATCGTTCCATATGAGTAGCTGCCGACACAGATGCGTAACCTGATCCAGTTAGGTCGTGATTAGCATAAAGTAAGGCACGGAGGCAACAGGCGTATCCGGGACATCCTGACGGGAACGAGCTCAGCAAACAGTATGGAACATGGTCTCAACTTTTTTTCTCCTCGAGTCTCGAAAACCAAGAAGAAATTTTGGCGCGAAGAGTTCCAGTTTTCCGAAAGGTTCGTCTCGCTGAAAGTTTCGAACCAGCATTTACGAGGAGCCTTGACGGTCTTTTGATGAGCGACACCCCTTTATGATAAACTGCCGAAATGACCACAAACCGTCCCGGGAACTCTTTCTCTGTTTGAACAGAAGCCGCCGATCCTCTGACGAGATGTGACTCAGTGAGTTGGTCATCGGACTTTTTGGCTCCTTGGGAAACTTGGCTGTACTTTCTCAGACGGAGAAGATCTCCCACTGAGAATGTAAATTACAAGAGAGGGCTCAAAGCCAGCCGGCTGTTAACCGAGAGAAGTGAGCAATTAGTCTTGTCTCAGCATGAAAGACCTATTTCCGCGGGGTTGTACTCCCGCAAACGACAGTCTCATTAATTGGCAGGGGAGGCTTTCGGCAACATTGGGGGTTATGGTAATGACCGGGGATAATGTGCCGCGCCGAATAAATTCAGTTGATCACTCCGGATACGAGGACAATGGGTTGAGGGTCATTATTGACCGATAAAGAGAGAAACTGGAAGTGTACGTTTTATTGAAAAGAACTAAAGAAAAAGGTCGCGGGGCATAGGCTGCCACGGATCACCGTGAGTCCATCCGACAGGAAAGCCATCAATGGTCTTCACACGAGGCAAAAGTGACTCGATTCGACGACGGTAGATGGGCTTTGTGTCGAACAAAGGACAGGCCTCGAAAACGACACTTCGCAGGGAGGGCAGACTCTCCAATTTCTGGACTTGAGTCCAATCCGCAATTCTGTTCTTTCTCAACCAGAGATTTACCAAAGAGGGCAGATGAAAGACGCCTTCAATATGTTTGATGAGATTGTCGTTGAGATCAAGACGCTCCAAGTTTAGATTTTTGTCCAAATTCTCGATCTTCCTGATGCCATTTTGATGAAGTTCGAATTCCTTGAGCTTAGAAAGCGACTCGACTCCCTCAATTTTAATGACTGCATTCCCGGGAAGACTCAAAATTTCCAACTCAGTAAGAGTCTCCAAACCTTCAATCTTGCGAATCTGATTGGCTCCAAGGAAAAGCTTTTTCAATTTAGTCAAATGTCCAACATTTTCAATCTTCGCGATTCGGTTATCTCCCAATTCCAAAAGTTCCAGATTCAATAAATTCTCAAGTCCTTCAATGGCCCGAATTTTGTTATGAATCAGATAGATGTAGCGCAATTTATGAAGGCTTTCCAATCCTTCAATCACAGAAATCCTATTGTAAGAGAGGTCGAGATCCTCCAAATTCGGCACAGCATCGAGCCCTTCGATCTTCTCAATCTGATTTTCGAGTTTTCAGAATTCCTCAACAAATAAAAATTACCTGATTATCGTAGAGATTGAGCTTGGTGAGCTGATCCAATCCATTGAAACTTGGAATAATCTTGAAGAGATTCCAGCGAAGAGTCACATTTTCGACTTTATTGGCCCGGCTCAAGTCGATTTTAGTCAGGCGATATCTTGTGAAATCGAGGTTCTTCGCTTCAGGATCGAATTCCAATTCTTCAATCGTTTGTTAGACTAAAAAAAGAGAAAAAAAAACAAACCGACTTCCTCCTTCACAATTTTGTTTCCACCTTGATTAGAACGAACAACTTCTGCGGGCAACATCATAATCTTTCTTGAATGACTAGTTTTCTAATTACGAATTTCAGATTTTATTAAATCGATTCGACAAGTTTTATCAAGACGGGGAGCTACAGTAACTCGGAAAGTCATGAGGATGTCAGCTGGCTTATTAGCAAATAGTTGTGAATAACTCTGGCAAAGTGAATTTGACGGGAGTGGCCCATCGACTCGTATTGAACATTATGTAGTTGGTCTTCGTGTGCCACACCAGGATTCCTTCCATATTCTGAAATTTGCGTCAAAATGTCCTCAAGAATCTACCATTGGTTTGTGGGGATCCCAGCATTCAAAGGGCTCAATGTCACTCCATTCAAACTTCAAATCCTCAAGGAAACAAGTTTCGGGACAATCTTTCGCTCCTTTGCAATCTTTTCCAAATTCAATTGTACTACTGAAATACTTTGTTTGACTGGTTTGAAAGAAAATCTTGCTTGAAAATTTCTTTCAAATTGATGGCAAATCCGGCCATATCGACGGCGAATTTTCTGCCCGGACTGAACTTAACAAAGAAGCCTTGTACTGTGCCATTGCGAATCCAAGGCACTTCGAACTCGGCTCCTCCAACCAATCCTGCAACTCTTCTCTTTAAGCATATACAGTAATCCGCTGTACCAACAGCCCACATTCCGAGTTTTTTGACGTTTCGAATATAATTCTGGAAAAGATCGGCGTCATATGTGTTGTCGTCGTCTCCGAGAAACAAAACTCCTTCACGATGATTCGCCAATAATTCATGTTTATGTTCTCGAATATAGCGTAATGCAACATTTCGTTGATACCAGCCCCTTTCTGAAATGCCACCGTCTCAATAGGAAAAAGATCCAAACTGGGATATCCACTCCTTGTCTCAGCTTCAATATATGTGAAAGGCAGACCTGTCCTCTTCAATAATCGAGTCACAATCGGATCCGTCGCATAGGCATCTTCAACAACAATCCAATGCAAATCTTTAATATGGGCCAATGTATTGCCCATCCTGTGGAGTTTATTTTCCTCAAGAAAGACAAACCTTATGAGATCAGCTATTCTAGAGGGACGATCGTAAGTAGGAGTAACAACGATTATCAGCGGAGTATCGGGATAGAATAATTCTACGAAATTTCTAACAAGAGAATTGAGATGGAAGGGAAAACTTACGTATCTGATAGAATAGAAAAGGAACAAAAAAGTGCTATGCCGAAACAAAAAGAGAATAATTTAACAAGGCGTTTGATGTAATGAATATTTGGAAAGAGAAAGTAATCGTAATATTTTAGAATCACCAAGGAGACCATACAGACCGTTAAAAAAGGCTCTATCTGGCTATTATTAGTTCTCTTCGGAAATGTCAATAGTGTCATCTGCTCTTGATCTATGCCACGACTCTTTGATCAAATTTGACCATATTTGGCACCAGAAATCACTTATTTTTGGCGGAAATCTCGGAAAACGGAACAAACTTTGGCGGTCGAAGACCTTTCAAAGTGCCAATTGTAATAACAAAGCGATTTCCATAAGTAATCTCTCAGCTGCTGCTTTCAGCCGCATGACATGCAGAACCTTTCAATTACAGTTTTGACTTCAAATCCTTATTTTCTGGAAGATCCGTGGACTTTCAAAGTTCTAATGAGAGTAAGAGTCGTGGATCCTGTTGAGAAGAAGATCTTCAGATAATCTGCTTCTCTGGATTTCTGATAAATCTCATCGGAATTTATTGCGAATTATTCAAATATCCAAAGCATATGGTTTATCTCTACCGAATTTTGAACATCAACTTTCTAATTTTGTAAATTAACTGGTCCTTTCCAAATGATCATTACAGTTCCACAATATTTCATACGGCATTCACAGGAGCGACAACTTTTGTAGTTATGCTACCGTATATGGCGCTATTTCCCATAGGGTTTCTGCGAATTTTTTCGGTTTCCAGCATGAGTCAATTCATTCTCGTCATGTCTTTGTGGGCAGGTGGGCAATAGAATAATTTAAACTATCGCGTCAGACTATCCGAAATCAATACCCAACTCTTTCAAAAATAGGGCTTTCAGCATGTGGAGGAGCGATGCTATCGCCGTTCATTTGTCGGACTCAACTTCTTCTTCCAAAAGACCATTTGTTAAATGTTCCATCCGTAAAAGGAGCTCTATTTGTGATTCTTAGTTTTGGTTTTATCGTAATAACTCCTCCAATTTGGTATATGTTTCTCTCCTCTTCCATCGGAAACCAAAAGAGTCTAAAATATGAAGCCGTCAACAATTTTGGGCTTATTTCTCTACGATTTTTGGAAGAAGATACTCTTATAATGGAATGGGATCTCTCTCATCCCTCAGTTGTCTTCGCCTTTTCTTTGATTTTCATTGGCGGTATTTTGGTGATGATTTCCATCCCCATCTGCTGCATCACTTGCTATTACGAGTTGGATAAATTGAAACCAAATATGTCGACGAAGACTAGAGATATGCACAAACAATACATCACTTCGCTCATTTCTCAGGTACTTTTAGAAGAACATTTCCAAAAAGTGTGATCCAGATGTCGGTGATAATGAGTCTCTTTGCTATTCCGATGATCATCTGCTGTTTTCTTTTGTATTTACAGTCAGAAAGATGTGGTTAGTTTCTTTGACTTCTGTAGGTCTCTTCAGACATTTTCAATTGGGCTTGTATTGTGATTGGAATATCATCGCCAGCTGGGACAATCGCCATGATCGCCACTACAAAAGCCTACAAGAAATTCGTGAAAACCCTTCTAAAACGAGGTTTTTGGCAGCCACTTGTCTAACATTTCCAGTAGTCTACAAGAATAACTTGCATTCACCAATCTTGATGTGGAAGAGAAGTGCGACGGCCACTTGTTAAATCTAGAATAAAGGTCTCTGATGACTTGAATTTGATCAAAACGGGGAAAATGATGATCTGAGGACACGTTTTCATCTCAAAAGGGCTATAATTGCCCCGATTGCTGATCTTCCAAGATCTCCCCCTTCTATCCTATGTTCTTCGAATTGATTTATGACAACCATGTGGAACTTTTTCAAAACGCTGCGCCTACTTTCGTTCTAAAAATCTCTGTTATAATTGGTTGTTTTGGGGTGATCCTGGCCCTTTTAGCCATTTATTGTTTGTTCGTTTATTCGAGGAAAGAATACGCCACCTATAAGTGGTATCTCGTCGCCCAAATGGTATCTTTTTTGAGGTTATTAGATAACCAAATTAAGGTAAATTCATTTTTAATTGACTTTTTTGTAATCGTTGGACTAGCTCCGGTGCTCTTATTACCAATTCCTGCTGGATACTGTACTGGATACTTAGGAGATCTGACTCAATCTTCAACCAAAAGCGTTCTCGTTTGTTTAATTTCTTATTTAATTTGACTTTTGATTGCAGGGATTGACGTTCAGTTTGTTGATAACGGAAGCAGCTTGTTCTTTTAATTTAGTCCTCCATCGACATCAAGTTCTTCTCCCAATCGGTCATCCACTCAAGTGAGGAAAGTAGTTATTTCAAAGATCGTTCAGAATATCGAAGAAGAAATTCAAAACATTTACTTTGGCCATATACTTCACCTTTATTCCAGCTGTTGTACTTTGCTTCTTGTTGCAAAACAATCAGCAGGCCTCCTTCAAGTTCTACAATAAGGTTTTATTTTTCCTTTCAAAGCATTTTTCAAAGTTCTATGATCTGCCCGAATATATTCTGCGAATCCCTAATGTTCATTTCATCGATATGTCAGACCTTTTCGCTCTTCTTTTGCTAATCATCAGTACTCTAATCATGATGATTCTATATACAATTTTAATTCTCGCCATGTTTCACATGTATCTTCTTATCAGAGAACAACAACATCTTGCTGTGATTTCTCACGTGACAAAAGTCTTGCATCGAACACTATACATCTCCCTTGCCTTTCAGGTAATAGATGGACCGATTCACATCTTGTTATAGCTATTTGTTCCCCTTACATTTATGTCATTACCGGGATTTCTCATGATGTCCTCAGCTTTTCTACAAATTTGGTTTGTCAGAGGTAGGTTTTCACTTCTCTCACTCTCTGTGAAATAAAGTTTCAGGAGTGAGCGATGTCGCTATTTTCATGTGGGGACTACATGGGACTGTCTGCTCTGTGACACTACTCCTAGTGAATAAACGCTTTCGTCAGAGAATTATTAAATCTTTTACTCGATTCCTTCCATAAGTAGGTTTTTAATTAGCCACCGAGTTTTAAAAAAGACGTAAGTGCGCCACGTTTTATTAGTCACGGATCACTTTTTTGCGTCAAAATATTTGACATTCTCCCTGCCAATTTATGTCAACATGAAAATGAGATTTTCATTGAGAATTATCCAAAGAAATCTGTTCAGCTTATGGTCATTTTATCGTAGGAATATAATAGAAGCTAGACTGGAGTTACAAAATGACAATTTTAGCTGCAAAGAAAGACGTAAAAAGTGAGTTTGTACTTTTCCTTATATTCGAAACAATTCAGCTGTAAAACATGATATTCTTCAATTTACGAAGGATTTTGTTGCGGGTGGAGCCGCTTCAACCGTCGCCAAAACAGTGATTGCCCCAGTAGAACGGGTAAAGCTTATCCTGCAGGTGGGAGAGTTCTCCTTCAAAATCGGAAAATTTTAGCTTCAAAATTCCCAGCCAACACTCGCAGTGGATAAACGATATAAAGGAATGGTTGATTGCTTTATTCGTGTGCCAAAAGAACAAGGATTTCTGTCGTTTTGGAGAGGAAACTGGGTGAGCATCGTCAAAAACAGCAGTCAGGTTTGGGACTTTTTTTTTGTTGAAAACATTCTGTCTATAGGAAAGTCTAAGCATTGCCTTCAAAAATTATTTCAAAAAGTTTCTTTTGACGGGAGTTGACCCGGAGAAGCAGCACATTCGATTCTTAGTAGGTCAAACCCCACAATCACATAACTTTTCAACTTTTTAGGAAATTTATTAGCTGGAGGAGGTGGTGGATTGACTGGATTAACCTTGATATATCCACTGGAATTAGTTCGAACGAGACTCGGAGTTGATATGGGAAGAGACAAAAAGGATCGAGAATTCAGAGGGATCTGGGATTGTCTTAAGAAAATCGCCAAAAATGACGGCGTTGGAGGTCTTTACAAGTTTGTTTTATTTTTGAAAATTTTACCAACGAATTCACAGGGGTCTTGTACCGTCGATGAAATACATAATTGTTTATCGAGGATTTTACTATGGCCTCTTTGATTATTCCATTCCTTTCGCCTCCGGAAAAGACGGGAAATTGAGCTTTTGGAAGGCTTTCTGCGTTGCTCAGGTACTTTTCCCCCCTTTTCTTTAATTTTCCTCAGATTTCCACCCTTGTGGCAGCAATGATTTCATATCCATTAGATACGGTTAGGAGGAGACTAATGATGGATGCCGGGAGGAATGCTGCTCACCGACAATTTGCCGGAACTATATCTTGCGCCAAGGTTATTCCTTTTCTTTTTGTTTAAACTAGAACAATCTAGGCGATTCTGGTAAACGAAGGATGGAAGGCCTTTTATCATGGAGCATTGGCTAATGCAATGAGAGGAAGTGGAGCAGCGCTGGTTCTGGCTCTCTACAATGAAATGGCCAAACTTATGTGAGGAAATAACTAGAATTCGATTTTGTGCATATCGCAGAGGAAATAAAGAGCTTTATTTTTTGCTTTTTCTTCCGTTGCCATAGCAGTTAGTAGTTGGAACCCTCAAACAACTTTTTATTGAATCAAATTGAAGAAAGAAATGTGAATTCGGTGTATAGAGCAACATAGCGTTTACGTCCTCGTTTGTCTTTAACTTGAATGGGATAGAAGAAGTAGATCATCAGAGTGATATGAAAGAGGATAAATTGGAAGACGATCATCAGTTGGACATAAAGAGTCACATATTCCTTCTCTGAAAAGTGGCAGATAATAACAAAGGAAAAAAAACCTTCTCCACTCATAGCTTTAGACCAATAATGTGGTTTTACGAGAAGAATTGAAACGAGGTAGACCATATGAAACCACCAGAAGATAGCTCCAGTACAGGTCATTGAAGGAGGCAAGAAGAAATACCCGCGGCTGAGGTTCTGGTCAATACTACAAAAGGACTTTGTTTGTGAAGGGCTTTGACACATTTTAAGAGAAGAGAACAATTAACAAGTTTTTATTTGATTGACGGCTCAAATGAAGAAGCGGAGGATGACTAAGCCAAGAACGACAACTGGCAACACAATCATCAGAACTTTTCCTGAGACTTGAACTTTATTTTTTTTTAAAGTTACCAAGACGCGGAGCACAATTCCAGAGGTCAGAGAGACTTCGTCGAAGTTGGAGGAGACAGTTGGTTTCTTCCTCGACGACTTCATCGATATGGATAGAGGAATAGGAAGTGGTATCAAAGCGAGACATCGTTCAGGTAATGAAAAGAGAGTCTTTTCTCAACGGCAGACCTTGGGACCAATATGTCGGAGCATCAATAAAGCCATCACTGCCAGAATAAATGAGGTTAAAGCTTAAAATTATGTGACATGTGTCTGGGTTGAAAACCAATTCAAAAACGCGTCTGGTCTTTTTGGACTGGTGCAAAAAGCTTCCCAGTCACATGAGTAGAGAAGTACAAGATGATTAACTGTCTGGAGAGAGACTTCTGAAGAACGTTCTGACTTCCCAGAAGGAAGAACAAAATAACAGTTGGAAATTTATTGGATCAATTGCGACTTTCATGGTGGATAGTTGATGAGGATGTAGACGATTCCACCTAGGATGCCGAGGATTCCGATACAAACTCCGATCTTCCAAATGTAATCTGCAAATTGTCTGACAGCCTTTGTAGCTTGAACCTGGCATACACTGCAGTGCTTCACGAATCTCTCGCTCACGAATCTCTTTCTGATGGATATTGTCGATGACAGCCACCACGGTGAAGGCTCGTTCATTTGGGGAATTATCCAAGGAGACTGTGCGTTGTGGCATCGCGAAAAGGAGAAGAGACTCAGTTGCTAGGAGGGAGTCTTTTTAATTGGAAAACAAGAACTACTCTTAGCTAATTGATCTCTGGATGTCGGAAGAAGTTTCTTGTTTCGTCATTTGTTGTGATTGAAAGGAGCATTTCTTCTTCAGCCACAGTAATCAAGGAGATGGTTAAAAATAGCCGAAAGCTTAGAGAAGTTTACAGCTTCCGTTTCCATGCCCCCATAATATTCTGTCCTTATCACAGCCACGTTTATTTCAAAGGTCACGCACAGCAGCTAGACCATTTGTCAGCTACCACCATCTACAAATGTCTCCTCGAAGTATTCTAATCACTGGCGGGAACAGGGGAATAGGTACTTAAGACTTTATTTAATAATTTCTCAATAGGTTACGGACTTGTGCAATCTTTTTTGGCCGACAAGGAGATCCAATACGTCTTTGCAGCGTGCAGAGATCCAGATTCGGCGGTAACTTTTGGAATGTTCACGTCATATTATTTTAGTCTCTGACGTCGATTGATGATTCGAGGCTACATCGTATCCAATTAGACGTAAACTGTGACGAATCGATAGAAAAAGCAGTGAAAGAGGTACGATTTCTTTTCTGTTTATGTAATCCGTCATAGGTTGAGAAAATAGTTGGCCACTTTGGATTGACGGTTCTTGTGAATTGCGCAGGAATTGCGACCGAATATGGGACTGATCAAAAACCAAAACGGAAAATTATGGCCGACGTTATGACCACAAACTGCGTCTCGGTTGCTATTCTTACACAGGCTAGTCTCCTGTCTTTAGCAGAGACAGACTTTGTTCAGTATTTCTTGCCGCTGTTGAAATTGGCAGCGTCGAATGGAGGAGCAGACATCTTTAGTATTTCTCGGGCTGCCGTCATTAACATTTCCTCGTATTTTGCCTCGATTGCAGCCAACGAAACCGGATCAAATCCTACCGGAATCTTGGCCTATAGAACCAGCAAAGTTGGAAATTTCTACTTTCTAACACATCCCAGACTGCTCTGAATTCTGTGACAAAAACGATGGCAATAGACCTACAACGTTATGGAATTTTGGTGGTTGGCTTCTCCCCTGGATGGGTCAAAACTTCCATGGGAGGCTCGGATGCTGATCTTACTGTAATTTGATTTGTATAAAGTAAAGTTTCAGCCTTTAGGTGGATCAGTCAATGGCCGAATTGGTCCCAACTCTCTACAAAATCAATAAAACACAAAATGGCGGATGCTTCACAAGAAGTGGAGAAGTGATTCCATGGTAGTCTCAAAGAGTATTCAAAATCGATAAAATATTGAAAAATGTGCTCTGAAGTGTGAAAATATTGATAGGCTTATCGGGTAGGAGACGCGTCATAGTTAATGCAGCCAATCTTCTATACTCCTCCGAAGATTCGAGGCTACAGACTCAACGTTTGTCGTAAATTGTGTCTTCAAAGGCGAATCTCAGATAGTAACGATTGTCTTCTCATGGATTACACTCTCTCTTTCCGCATCTGTGGCTATTTTTAACGGCGGAGAGCCTAATGTTTGGATTGGGCGATTTAGCTCCATCGCTGTGTTCTTGGCAATTTGCACGTTTACCCAGAAAGGCCTAATTGAATTGGGAGTTTTTCTAGTCTCTTTGGTAAATTTTCCTGTTTTACCTACTTGTTCTAGTCGGTTCACATTGTGACAACAATCGCTCAGAGTATCATGCGATATTCATGGCTGAATACGTTGGTTCTTCTTCCAATTTGTGGTATTTTGCCTTCAATCTGGGCGAGTAGTTTCAGGGCCGGCCGAGAAAGGAAAGCCAGTGTCGCAACATACCGATTGTAGTGATTTTTCATGGGATGCTGGATGTGAGGGAAACTTCTTGAAAATACACACAGACTTATAGACAAAGCAATAATCATATCGCAATTGATTCTGATGATCCTCTTGATCCTTTTCACTCCATTCACTTTCTATCTGCTCATTCGATTATTCAGACATCGATGGACTATGAAAAAGTAGCTTCTAACAACAAAGACAACGGACTTTTTAGGATAATAATTTTAACGCCAGAGCCGAATATCATTGGGAAATGTGTGGGAGTGCAGACAGATCCAGAAGAAGTCTACATTTGAATAAATTTTTATTTGAATCACATTTCCGCTAATAATAATCCTTGAAGGCCTTTTGATAGTGGGTACTTAGCGTTATCGGCTCATGCAGTCCAGCATCTACAAACCACCCCGAGTCAGAGGACATCTTCTTTCAGTAATTTGATCTCTCTCTTTTGATCAGAGAACTTCAGGTGGTTGCTACACTATGTTCTTGGCTTCTCCTTGGTACAATTTCTTTTGTTTATTTGCTTTGTACGGATAGTCATCCAGCCCTCGATTCCATCGTCTTCATCTCGCTATGCTCCAGTATGATTTGTTGGACGATGAAAGGCGTTTACGAGCTGGCTATTTTCCTCTTCTGTTTGGTAAATTTTGACATCTGAAATGAATCAGCTCTAGGCTACAAGTTCCGTTTTGGTGACTTATCTTCAAATCCTTCAGTTCTTCAATCTTATTCGAAAAATGAAGGAGCCAGAATGTGGGCAATTGCAGAGTCCAAAAAATCCAGAAGATCATTGTAGCAATGCGAGTGCCACTCCTGGAGGTAACTCTTTAAAAACAACAACAAGATTCAGTCATAATTTATTTGATTTTCTTCTTTCTTTCCTTCGTAGTCAACATCATTTTCATCCCTCTTACGACCTTTTTCACCTACAAATTGCTGGTTCATCGATGGCGATTAAGACAGTAAGCCTATTATCATCTATCTCTAATACAAATAGTGTTCATTTTATCGCTCCTATGCTTCCCGTTTTGGCCTCAACAACAGGAACTCAAACAGAAGAGGCTGATCTTCAACCTTTCGACATAATAACCTCGGGTAATAAGAAGACGCTTTGTTGTTTCTAATGAATACTTTATTTATGATGTATCGACTTCTAGAATCCGAATTTCATAGATCAAATTAGGATCTGTGGGAATATAAAGACAGAAGTTGTCATTCTGAAAATAACCGGTTAGAGTATTATTGTTGAATTTACCGGGAAGAATCCATCAATTGCAGCTCCTTCAGCTTCTACAACAATATAAACCCATCCGGGTAGATTGAGAGAGTATTGGAGTGTCAGAGCAATGCCCTATAAAGATTGAAACTTCAAAGAGAATCTCTCACCTTTGCTGATAAGACGACGACATTTTGAAGGGCATTATAGACTTCCCTTCGAAGAGTGTCGTTCTTGCAAGTCAGTGCATTCCCATCGTAATCATCAGGATCCCCTAGACGTTTTTTTGGCTTTTTTTCACGAAATATTTCGACCATTGTCTCATTGAAATCCGGCCAAGACCACGTAGGCTTTGGTGCAAGTTTCGCCTTAAGATTTCATTATTTCTATGACTTTTAGGTTTCAAACTTTTACACTTTGAACGACAGTTCCACTGTTCATACAACCGTCAAAACAAAAATACTTCTCATTGAGAGGGACGCCCGTATGATAATAATCTCTAACACCATCGGCTATTGCATAGATCCACGTCGAACCAGCTCCAGGACTACGTATTTGGCACGCTGGAAGAGTGTAACTTCAATGAAAAGTTAGAGACTTACGATTGCCGAGGATAGGAGCAATTAGAAAGATGAAGAAGAACATCTTCTGATCTTGTTATCTTTGAAAAGTCTTTATATTCAGTAGATAAAGTCCTCTAATCAGGACATCGAAGTCAATAAAAATTAGATTGGCGTGGGTTGAATGATGTTATTTTAATGATATAACTATCAATAAGTCTAGCAAATTTGTGCTTGATATAAAAGTGTCTTTGATTGACTCCCTTATCTTTCTTCTATGGATAGTCTGAGATCTGCAGTATTCCTCGTCTTTCTTGGATTGGCAGCAGCCGATACGACTCACCGTAACGTTTTTCTTTCCTACAGTTGATCGCTTTTAGAGTGTGATTATGATCCAGAAGGAAATGTGACGAAAGTATCAGCCGTGCCAATTACTGGCTTCAGAACTGGCGGAGCAGACACTTTCCGGTAATTTTACTCCTTAGTAATAAAATTTATCCTTCACAGTAATAATTTTTGTATTGGACATTGCTCTGACAATGCTGCTCTTCGAGCTTCAATGGTGATTCAATTGGAGAGACCCCCTAGTAAGTCAATTCACGCTTTTCGAGAAAACTAAGACATTCCAGAGAACCTGACAACACTAAATTTATCGAGGAAAATCTCTGGAGAATATTTCGAGCCAGTCCGCGCATTCGACAGTAAGTCAAAAGGTCAATGAGTTTTACTTCCTTAGTAAAATGTCTAAATAAAACAATAAATGGGATTGTGGAAGATATTCTAAACAACAACAATGATTTGGATTCTATGAAGACAGCCCTGGACTCACGGCTCAACATCCCCGGCTGGGCTTATTTGATCTATCATGTAAGCTTTTCTTGGACTCTTTTTTATTGAATCTCGAGCAATAATGAGCTCATTTAGAATGATGAGACTCCAAATTTGATTGTCGCCTTCAACACCTTTGAGGATCTCAACTTCTGCTACAAAGTTCGGCAATTTGTAATTCATTTTTACTATTTTATTAGTTTGATTTTTAGTCTTCAACCAACTCGACTATAACAAGCTTCTTTTTCATCGGTGGTTTAATCGCGCCATGATTTGCTCTGCAAGCGGCATTTTCAAATAAAGCGTTTCCACTTTTCGAACTTTGCTCAGCTGGCAGAACCGTTTTATGGCCATATCCAGGTGATAGGGACGAGAAGGGCTTATTGAATAAAACAAAGACGATTTCTTTGAAAGCTTTCTGATCAGCTATGCCTTATCAGTTACTTTCACGCGATAAGACCTCAAATCAAAGGGATTAATTGATAACTGGAGGGGATTTGCTGATAATTGGACGGCAGCAGTGATTTTCAATTTCAAATAGTTTCATCAGCGTAGATTTCCTGATTTCTGCAGGTTCCGTTCTCAATAGAAACTGTTGCGGTCCACGTTGTGATAACGAAACACTGTGTAGAAGATAACAATTAGTAGACGGGGAGGATGCGTCTATCCCTGCTCTCTCTTCTTTTCCCTGTGATTGCAGGTGGTCTTTTTCAGAGAAATCCACAACTTTATTCCTTTAGCAGCCTCTTTTCACTATGAAATCCACGGCCATTTGAGTTCAATCAAAGCTAAAGATGTTGCCAATCCGAGCTCTTTTCCAAATCTCGGTATCAACGTCGAAAAAGAGCTCCGAAGTCTAATCAATGAAAAATTTAGTGCCTTTACTTTAGAGAAATTTGCGTAAGTTTCCCTTGAAAGAAATAGATCCTCGAAATAGCATTCACGGAGAAGATATTGAGTTGCCAACGGCCATATTCTATGGTTATTTATCGACGAATCAGAAAGTAGCCCTAGCTGAGATGCAATCCTCCCAAAATCTTGAAGTATTTTACTTTGGAGAACGAGGTTGGTCACTTATCAAAGAATTTTTGACGCAAGGCTACTGGGCGTTGTCGCCTGATAAACTTCCTAGAAAAAATGAGCATTTAGAAAATGTTCCGGAATTGGTTGTCACTGATGAGGATGCAACTTCAATGTGTTTGAATGGAGGCTTCGCTCTTCCAAATAATACTTGTGCTTGTCCTACATTCTACACCGGCACCAAATGCCAATACCAAATGTCTGAGATCCAAAAAGATTTTATTCTCCTTCAGATGTATGAATCGGGGAATCGTTGATAATAATCGCTGTGCCTGTCCTCCTGGCCATTATGCGGTCAACTGCGAGCCGAGTAAGAGACTAAATGAGTTGAATGAATTGCAGTCTTTTAGGAGGATGCCTTCCTCCAATTCAAGACAAATTCGACACTTCCAAGCAGACTTTTATTCTCATTTTGAATCAAAAGTCCTCTATGGCTTATGTCTTGAATGCGATTATCACTGGAGTTGCCACCACTTTAGCCAATATTGCTAACAAAAACTACAATCTAATCGATAATTATATCATAGTCAATTATGTCTACTCGACCAGTTTGTTTTCCTTTTGTAGTTTGAACGACCTCCAGAAACTGCCTACTATTTGAACCAAAAGAATTTCAAGTCTCAATCAGACTTTTTGAACTATCTCTATGGAATAGCCGCTGTGGACGGAACTCCGCTACAGTACACCAATAGAGCCATTTATTCCGCCCAGAATTTGTAATTTGGCAGTTTTATATTCAAAGAAGTTTCCAGCGATCCCTTTATGCATGGATTCTCCAACGTTTTTGTCTTCACTGATTCGCTCGATGCTACATCAGCTGGTCCAACTTTCAGAGTGACTTCAAGCTCGGATGAACTGAATGCTATTGCCCAATCCATTGCCTGGAGAAACAGAGTAAGTCAAGCAGAATGGCTGAGTGAAGTCTCAGGTTGTCTATCTGATTTCTCAAATGAAAGGACAGTCTATCGACAACAGTGGAGACAGCTTTGATACGTTCCGTAGAGTAGCTGCTGCTTCCTTGGGAGATATCATCTCCTTCGATATGTTGGAAATCTCAAATGTTCTCAACAATCTGCTACCTGGTTATCTTCAAAATGAGATCATCGCTGTCACTTACGGAACAATGGCTGCTACAATGACAATTCCTCAAAGCGACGCTGGAACAATCACTATTTTGGTGACTGTAGAACCCAACGGAACACGTAGACTGTGTTTACTTCTCAAAAATCGTTCACATTTCAGTCCCAACAGTTGGAGTAAATGCTGCATTACAGACCAATATCACAGGAGCTCGTTTCTTGGTAAGGATTTTGCAATTTCTTCCCAACAAAAGACTTTAGCTCCTAAGTGGATCAGCGACTGTTGGAAGTGTCTCTTTAACAGCCACAACTTCATATTCTCTGAGAGCTTGGGTGAATTCTGGAAAGACAGCCCTATTGGCTTATTCGAATGATCAATACATCGACATTGGCTCTGCTTACATCCCAGCTGGTAGACTTTTCCTTCTTCTCGAAAAAAGAGTTCAGATCTTGCACCTTTTGTGTCGGCAAATGTCATTGGCTTCACTGATCCAGCCGTATATTCTTTCATCGATAATAGTGGAGTTGTTTCTGTACCGATGAAGAACAATACTGGCTATTCTCGCAGTGCCATTGGAGAATGTTCCTTGCCAATCACCTTTGGATCCTTGACAAATATGTTGACTGCTGGAAACCGATGGTAGTTTCCTTCCTCTATTAACACCTTTTTAGGGTACAATTAACGTTCAATACTGCTGTCAGAATAGTGCCAGGATTCACTGGAATGCTAGGTACTTTCGGTTTGTTTCGAGTCAAATAGGTTCACAGATTACCACACAAGCATTCCTTTTATGTGCTTCAATGGGGGAACTCTAAATGGCCCACAAAGCTGTAAATGCACTGCAGATTTTAATGGGGCCAATTGTGCCATCCCAACTTGTTATTACGGTGGCAAAGTGAATCCATTCCCTGGAAATGGAAACCCAATGTGTCTTTGCCCGACCGGATACTCGGGCGACCATTGCAATATCTGTAGGCATCTTCAACAAGCCTCACATCAATATTTCCAGTACAATGTCCAATTGTTCCTATTCCTCTATTTGGATCTGCCAGGACTCTTTCTGTCGTTTTGCAAACATCTATGTCTCAAGCTGGAGTAGTCTTTTTTATTCTTTCCAAGAAAACATTTAGATCAACACCAATATCTACCAAGGATTCACTAATTTGATCGCAAGCATCAAAGGAACCAACGCTTTCAGCGAATATCTGCAAACTTCCTTCAACAACATCATTCGAAATGGCTAGTTCTCATCTTTCGTTTATTCTGTTTTAGGCACAAATTACACCCAGATTTTGACAAAGAGTTATGATAGTCCTGATGATTTCTTGTACGGCTTGGAAAGTGACAATGTCCAATATTTGTAAGTAGCGAGTACCTAACGAACTAAGAAGACTTAGGGCTTCTCCCGCAACAAATCAGGATTCTTTCCAAGCTCTTATGGATGCGATCACCTATCTCGACAACGAAAAATCCTCAATCTTTTTGTTCGTCGACTCTCCTCCTCTAAATCCTCAAATCAACGAATATGATATCATGTAGGCTTCTCCTCAATATTCTGCAAAAACGATTCAGTGATGCTGCGGTGACTCGTCAACTTGAGATCAATATTGTGATAACTCCTCCGTTTGGAATGAAAGATCTCTGTATGAACACAGGAGATTCTTCACTTTTCAAGGCGATTACCCAACAAACGGGGGGAATCATCTTGAATCTTTGCAACACTTATGGAACTTATGCTAATGATCCGATTATTCAAGTGACTTTTTTCAACTTTCATTTGTAATTTGTTTAGTTCCTTACAAGTTATGGAGCCAGTCATCATCACACAGAGAATCTCAATGAAGCTCTTACTCCAAGTGGTGGAGTCTCAATAGATTTCTTTGTTGACAATTATAACGACGAGGTCTATGGATTTATCAATTGCGGTTAGACTTTTTAGAGAAAATGACGACTTCGTTTAGACAGCGAAACTTTCTCGGCTACGTTGATCAACAAGGATACTAATGATGCCGTTACTTTGCCATCGATGGCCTTCATGCCTTTTGTTGGAGTCTATCGAATCACTCCCACATTCAACAACATCGCTGGGTTGGTCTATCTTTTTTAAAATATTTGTTCAGTTATACCTTCACTGCCACTACACTTAGTGGCTCTTGTTCTATTAGAGTCTCCGAGCGGACTCTCAACGCTCTTTATGTTGGATTCTCTTCCAACCCTTCCATTGATAGACAATCCACAACTCTTCTTTATGGTAACATTCAAAATAACAATAGACATTTGCCAGGAATTCCCACTTCCCCAGTCGCTCATCCTTATGCTGGAAGTTATCTCATCAACGCCACTTCTGTTGCCATTCGAGTAGCGACTGATGACGGATCTATTCTATACAAGTTTGTTTTGATCATTCAATTGCATGTGTCTAGTGCCACTGGAGTACAACGCGTTGGCTGCAACATGGACTGGTATTTTGTTACTCCATTCGTTTGTCAGCGGAAGTATTTAACCTTCGTGATTACAGTAAGGAATAGGATTAAGCCAAAACTCTTCAGAGTACAACCTACACCTATTCTGGGACATACGAAAGGACCCAACGAGGATATTGTTACATTCAGCAAAAGATTTGTCTAAACGGTGGAACCTATGGTAATTGAATTGGTAGTTGTCAAGATAAAGTTTCCAGACGCTTCAAATTATCAATGTGTCTGCACAGGAGACTATACGGGAGACTCTTGTGAGACACCTGTGTGTCAGAATGGAGGAACAGTTCAAAACTTTGCTTGTAATTGTGCCGCTGGATTCACCGGCCAATTCTGCCAATATGGCTCCTGTGATAATTGGAACTTCTTGGAGACTAATGATGTCCGTCAGACCGACTTTAAGCAGGTTTTATATTAGGAATTGTTTTATTCTTCCAGCTTACTTTCGTCCTCAACCGGAATAGTCAACAGCTTCTTGTAAACATTTATCTCGATCAGATACTCCAATCGATTGTCCAAAGCACAGAGTCTCCAATCACTCCGACTCAATACACTTTAATTCAATTCGATGAAAATGGTAAGAGATGCTGAGAGAACCACACAAGTATTTCCAGGATATTACAACATCATCAGTACATCTCATCAACAAAAATTCCTGGATGCATTCCACAATTCGATCAACAGTGTAACTCGAACTACTCCTGACAAAACGAATTCTATGGATGCCATCTATGAAGCCATTAAGCTGAGTATCCAACCTCCAAATACGATTTATGTGTTCACTGGAACCAATGCCAATCTTCCTCCAACCAATTTCAGGGCTGTTCTCAGACAACAAGTCAACACTCAGGTAGCTTTCTCTCCTCGTTTAATGTCTTTTCAGGTCAATCTCTTCTACACTCCACAGTCTGTCAATTACCCTAGCCAGCCGACCTCTAACTTAGCCTATGTGTCCATAATCTCTCGTCAATCTGGAGGACGAGTTCTTCCTTTGACGCCCAACAGTATTTCGACTGTCAGTTTACTCGGAACCATAAAAAGCTTTTAGATCGGACCAGTTCTTATTTCAACTGTAACTGAAGATGCCTTTATTGCTGATGACGGAGCAAGAGACTGTAGCAACGGAGCTCAATTCAACTTCTTTGTTGAAAGCACATTCAGTCGAGTTGTCATAGAAATCACCGGAGCAGCTGTATCCGAAAATGGAAGGATTTCTCTGACTGATGGAGCTGGTTCTCCCATTTCTTATGCCGTTCTATTTAAAGATAATGCTGCGTTCATCCTAAGCATCAGTTTGTTTTGACTTGGACAGTAATAATCAGTCCGTTCAGACTCGACCATCGTTAAAACGACTGGTGGAAGATGGAGTGCCAATGTGACTACCGCTAGTGGAAGCTGCTTCATCCAGGCTTGTTTTTCAACTAAAGACGAATGAATGGCTTACAGGTCAGATCTCAGTCGGCGATTCGAGTAATCCCGGGATTTACCTCTTCTGCCACTTCAGACTTCGTAAAAGCCGCTCCATTCACTACCTTTGGTAAAAGTCTAGCGAAAGGAAACTAATTTTTTTAGGAACAAATCCCGCGACTTGGATGACATTCCGAGTGATCGACACATCGGATAATGTTGATTTGAACACAACTTTGACAACTCTTTCCGTTTTCCACACGCAATATTATCAATCTTGGTCTGCATCTGACACGGCGTTGGTAGCTAATGTTCCGATTACCAGACGCGATCCAACAAACTGCGCCAGTCAGTATATAGCCACATGGACTGTAAGGATACAATGAGAAATAAGTGCCTCTTTAGGATGACAAATTTGCCTATCAAAAATTCGTGGTGACTGGAACGGACGTAAATCATGTCCAATTCCAAAGGACTTTCTATTTCTCAATGCCAGATACGAATAGTAGTGAGTAGTTGAGTCTATGGATCAGCATTTTAGATTCTCAATATTGTGTCCAAGGCACTAGGAATACCTTTGGTGAATGTCAGTGTAAAGCGACCTACCAAGGGAACTACTGTGATCAGAGGATATGCCAGAATGGAGGCTCCTCTTCTTATGGAATCTGTGCTTGTGTCAATGGATATTTCGGTGATTTCTGTGAAGGATGTAAATCCAGCGATTATGCATTGTTTTATCAACGATTTCAGATATCATTCTTCCTGCAAATACAACCCAGCCGCCGATATTTTAATAAAAATTACTTTCTCACGCGCTATGATCTCAATTTTAGCTGATTCACTTCCTAGATTCGTACTAGATTCTTCGAATTGTACCGCCCTTTTCTCACGAACCATGTGTTGTCTGACAGACAAATTTGAACAATAACTCCGAGTTGATTTATGGACCAAAACACAAATTTTCCACTTGAATTAAACTAATGAGTTTGCCAACTGGAACAGCCTCATTAACTATGTCTCTCATCTGCGTTGTATTTTCTCAGTTGGCTGATTCGCTCGCGCTATTTGCTCGGATCATGACCAAATTTTCCCCCAAAAAAGTTATGACTTTTAGATGTGAAAAAAAAGCTATGCTCAAAGCATCGCATTCACACATGTGGTCGTTAGCGAGCCACAAAATTACAGGACGTAATCGATTAATCGTTTGTATTACTTATCATCTATAACATCCATGTATACTTCTTCAGCCATTCTGTCATATTCTTTCCATAATCGCCTTTGCTAAAAAGGCGTCAATTGTAAAACATCGCTAACAAACTTATATTATGCCTTCATAACCATTCGGACCAGCTTTTAAGCTTGGGTACAACCTATGAATTATATCGGTGAATAAATTTTGACTTACTTTAACTCTTTTTGTATCAATTTCAGTATCACACCAGGATATAATATCTCCAGACTTTTTGTAATTACCACAATTGAAAGAAATCTAAAAAAAATCAAATCAATGAGAGCACAAGAAAATACTTGAGTTTTTTCTGGTCTAAAATGTAAACCGTATGCACTATTTGGTTGCTGCATCTTGTCGAGTATTTCTATGGCCGTCTCCTTTTTGTCCACAATTATTAAATAATCATCCGCATAGCGAAATATTAGGTTGGCAACTTTGAAACGGGACACTTTAGTTTTATCCTTCTAATTTTTTTGCGGCTTTGTCAAATCCCGCGATAATTTGTAAACTTATAAGCCTATTAATAATATATTACTACCAATAATTACACGCCCTGATGGTTGATCAAGCTGAAGCTACGCCTATTTCTTCGGAAGCACTCCACATCGTCATTTTGCATGAGTACCACCAGGAGACGTCTGCGAGAGCTACAGTCGAGAAAATCTGTGAGTCGTTTGGTCCTGGAACAGTGTCTAAATCTACGATGGAAAGATGGTTCCAAAGTTTTGTGGAAGGACGAAGGGACTTCAAGAAGCTGACTCATGCAAACCACCCATCTGCCATCGATGTCGACGCTCTCCAAGCAGCAGTTGAAGAAGATCCCCGGCAAACGTCAAGGTGTCTAGCAGAGCAGTTCCATATCTCTCATACCACCATCGAAAATCATCTTCATGAGGTTGGATTTAAGTGAAGATACGCAGTTTGAATCCTGCACCAGTTGGCTCCAATTCACCTCAAACTGAGATCAGATGCCTGTCTCTTTCTGCTCACTTTCAAAAGGAATATGTCATGGCTGTCGAATCTAGTTACTGGTGATGAGAAGTGGGTTCTGTACCCCAACTTTTCAAGGAAAGTCCAATGACTGAAGCCCAATGAGAGCGGCATACCGACACAGCGCCCCGATTTGCATCCGAAGAAGATTTTACTGTGTTGCTGGTGGAATATGAGAGGGATTGTCCACTGGGAATTACTGCTAAAGGGTCAAACAGTGACTGCCGAGGTATATTCCAGCCAATTGGATCGACTTGCAGAAAAGCTGAAGAAACAACAGGACAAAGTGTACCTGCAACACGATAACGCAAGACCTCATATTGCTAAGACCACTCAACAGAAGATAAAGGAATTGGGTTGGACTCTCCTTCCACATCCTCCGTACAGTCCAGACCTTGCTCCTTCGGATTACCACCTCTTTCGATCTTTGGAGCATCATTTGGAAGGACAGCACTTCGTTAATGAAGCTCACCTCGCAAGCGAACTTCAATCTTTTTTCGACAGCAAGACCCCGGATTTTTATCGAAGTGGAATCGATCAGCTGTCCACCCGTTGAGAAAAAGTAGTAGATTCTAACGGAGCATATTTGACCGATTAGCTTAGCTTAATAAAAAAAATTATGATAAATTTTCGAAAACTGTTAAGTGTCCCGTTTCAAAGTTGCCAACCTAATATCTTTGAAGTTGAAGTTAAAAGTGGCTGCAGAACTGTTCTGTCATAATCATTTAAGTAAATCTAAAACATATCTAAATGAAATTTTTTTTTAAAGTCTAAAGTGTGCTAGTTGGGAAGAAAGAACACAGCCCTGCGGAACACCTTTTCCCACTTTGTAAAGATATCCTCTGTTTCCATGTAGTTTAAACTGTAAACATGAATTTGGAATGGAATAGTATTACCCTTAATTGACTAACTGAATTCATAATATCATCTACGATTGGGGGAAAGAACATCCTAATCTTCGCAGCACCCTTAGATTCTTTATACGGTTTACTTTTTATTCGTCTCTTTAAATCTTCTTGCACTGCAACACTTCTCTGAATGCATCTATTGTAACGGAATCTATAAAACTTCTAGGTTTGACTATATATATATATATCCCTTTATCTAATATAATTATTCTAGTGCGCCCCACTGTGCCTTCAGAGCTAGTCGCGCTGCCTTCCGGCACAAAAATAGCCGACGATACTCTGATTAGCTACTACGCAGGCCACGAGAAAGAGGTAGAGCAGTTTGAGTTTGAGCTACTGAGCAAGGTTAGTTTCATTAGTTTAAATTAATTTTAAAAATTCAGGAACTCAGCTTTCCAGCCTCGTTCTACTTCTACGGGCTGATCGACCTGCGAGAAATTCAAGATTACTCCGGGCCGTAGAGTTTCTCCCACTACAAATATTTCTTCTACATTGGATTGGGAGAAGAGGTATGGATATTTATTGAGAATTATGGTATTGTTTAGAATCGGCACAGAGAACACGCAGTTGAAGCTCGGCACTCAAGCATAAACCTTGCTAAAGTGACCAGAATCAACGAGATCTGGAACAACGGCTGCGCCTACATGAGTGTGAAGATCGGCCCAGTCTCGCAGAACTACGTTGCAGCAATGGAGCGAGCTCTGATCAATCTACTAGGATGTCAGTTGACAAATTCAAAGCATACAAAAGCAGATTTGCCTGAAGGATGGACAGACGAAGATGTGATGAAATTTGGAATAATCGGCCTGAAGAAGATTTTGTCCAAAGTCGGAGATGAAGAGACGTCTCACATTTTCAAGAAGAAATAATATTTTTGTTAATTTTTTATAACCCCCAGATAAAACCATGTCCACCGCGAAATGCTTGCGCTGGATCAAACTATCTCTTGGGTGATACGCTTGCCTCGGATTCAACTGTCCTCCGCGATAGCTTCGCGCTGGATCAAACTGTCTCTCGGGCGATATGCTTACTCGGGATAACCAACAACCTGTCCGTGGCTATATACCTCGGATTGTCCTCATTATTTTGTTTTGTTTTTTGAATAAATTCCATATCAAATAAAACATTTTGTTCCCTGTATTCTCGTATGTGTTCGTTTCGCTTAAATACCTGATAGTAATTTAATTTGTGGTATTATTTATATACATATATTTATTCGCGGCTTTTTGAGTCTATCCCAATGATTGAAACTTCGAAGAGCAGAATGGTGCAGGTAGAGGCGATTCGCCCTGGGATGGCGCAGTCAGCAATACCTCACTTCCCAGTCCAGTTTTGAGAATTTTACCGCGACCGTTTTTTTTTCATCCATCTGGTTTGGAAATATAGCAATTACTCACGGATTATACTCGTGAGAACAACTTTGCTCTTTTCTTGCTGTAGAGAAAGAGAAGGGGGTGATCTCTAATCAATTCTTCCGATGAAAAAAAAAACGATCTAACAGTGACAGAACAGCAGGAGAAGCAACCGCTCACCAAGGCTCACCGGATTAAGAATTTGTGGCATTTCACCAAATCCCTGTGAAAGTTGAAGCCAGTCACTCCAAGTTCCGGGAAAGCTCTCAAGGTCTGGGAAGTGGAGGTGTGAACTTTCAATTTCAACAAATGAACCCTCAGAGTTGGTCGGAGAACAGGTTTTAGTCTTTTTCAAAAAATAATATCGTTTGAAGATACTTTTGCGGCATTGTGATTCTTATTTTTTCCCTGATTGCTCTGCTGGCCAACATCGGAATCCTCCTCTATCACCGTCTACCCAACAGTGCTCCGATCTTTTCCCTGGCTATTTCCTCCATCATCTATCAACTGACCAATCTTATCGTCTATATTCCTTGTTCTTTTACTGGGTGTGGCTCTTACAATCTTCTTCTGATCGAGATTTTATCCTTCCCAAATACAATTTGTTATAATGTTTGCCATCTCTGCTTCACTCATCTTTCCATCGAACGAATGCTTGTCTTCTATTCTGATTCTCTCCATCGAAAGTTTCAGAAAATCTCGGTTTGTTTATCTCCTTCTTCGTGTAAACTTTCATCAGACAGTAATGGCCTTTCTGATTTGGATCTACGTAGTACTTTTGGCCTCTGTTGGGAGTATTCTTGGCTGTAGGAAGAATTTCGACGTTCTCGGTCTTCGCTTCTACTACGACTTTACCGCTGGAGCTCCATATTATGGCAACATCTACCTGGCACATTGTAAGAACTTGTAGAAACTTATATCTGAGCATTCCAGCCATTTCGTTTACCGTAATCATGGTGACTTGTTATGTTTTGATTTTTGTGAAAATACGAATAATGATCAACCGAATTGGACAAAAACAAAGGGAAATAAAATTGGTATTTTCTTATTTATTTTCGAACGAATTTTCCCAGGTTCTGCAATACTTTTTCATCAGTGCTTTCGCCTGGTTCTCAATCTTATTTTTCTTCTTTATTCCAAACATCAAATCGTGGTTGGTTTTCTCTGCCCGACTAAAGACTTTCCAGGTTAAACGCCAATCTGACGTTGTTTCCGTCGTTAGTCAGCACGATTTCTGCTTCTTCTCACTGCTATGTCTTTTTTATTTTCAACAAAAGAGTTTGTTTTTGCCAAAACTCAAAATATTTTCAGCTACGACGATCCGTTTCCAATATGTTCCAGGTCAAACAGACAACTACTTTGGCCACAAGTTCGAGTAGTCGATAGATACTTTTGTTTGAATAAAAATATCTTGTTTCTTTTTCCGTAGTGAACAGCTATAAGTCGTGGTCAATCTCTCTTATCGCGATGATCCGAAGAGCGCGAATTTCGTCTCTTCATCTCGTCCAGATCAATTGTTTATTCTTCCCAAAACTTACCAATCACTAAAAGAAGTCACTTTTTCTCAAATGATCTCCATTTGCTTCCGATCGTCCTTTGTTCTACTCGGAGTAATAACACTTGGAGTTTATTCTGTTGGCAATATTATTAATTGGAATTTTGACTCAAACAGTCGAGTTCGATCTCTTTCTAAAAACAACTTTAATAAGAATGTCTTAATTTATGCGGCTACAAAATTTTATGGAGATGATTTCACTAAAATGGGATTTCTTGACGGATGCGGAGATATCAAGGTATTTCGCTTCATTTCTTTTAAAATTCTCCAGACTTGGTGTCAAATAAGCTCAGATCCTCTAGATATAAAAATAGCGGATGCTGTCGTTTTTTACAATATTGATTTCAATCAATCTCTTTATCCAAAAGAAAGAAATCTCGCTCAGCCTTATATCATGTTTACCGGAGAATCACCTATTCATGAGGCAATGAGATGGGAACCCAGTTAGGACATTTTTCACAAAGCATAAACCTTTGCAGATCAAATAAACTGGACGATGAATTATCGCAATGATTCCGACATATATTATCCTTATTTTATTTTGAAAGAAGGAAAAGGTAAGACTACTTCTCGACATTTCAAGAATCTTCAGGATTACATCCTGATTATGAGGAAATCTGGAATATGAAAAATTCGAGTCTAACTTCCTCTTGGTTGGCCACGAATTGTGGCTCAGGGAATAGAAGACTCGAAGTTGTTCAAAGAGCAATAAAAGAAGGTCTTGCGGTAAGAGCCACAAATAAAATAGATTTGATTTTAGGTCGATATTTTTGGTTATTGTGGTCGTCCGTTAGAGAATTGTGGTCGAATGTCTAGCAATCGTAGTGAATGTGCGGCCTTTACTTTGAAGTAACCTTACTAAAAAATCTCCTACTAATTTTTGCAGACGTTACAAGTTCTATTTTGCCTTTGAGAATTCGAATTGTCCATGGTATATTACCGAGAAAATCTACAATGCAATGAAACTCTTTCATGCCATCCCGATTGTACTTCAAAGGAAAATCTATGAAGATCGCGGGGTAGAGAAACACTTTAAGAAAGTAAAAAATATAGATCCCATCTAGTGCTTTTATTGCTTTGGATGACTTTTCCTCAATCAAGGAGATGGTTGATTTTATAAATGTGCTTCAAAATGACAAGGAAAGATACTTACAGTATCATCGATGGAGAGAAACCTTCATGTTTGCCATTCTAGTTGGAACAAAGAAGACAATGTTTCAGATTAACCTGGTTTGACGAAAGTATAAAATTCTGTAGTCTCTGCAACAAGCTGAAGAGAGGAAACTTCGAGCTAAAAAGTTATGAAAACCTCCAGAAATGGTACTCCAAGGAAACTTGTAACAATGAGATTACCTATCGATATCTTCAATAAATTTTTTATCTAGAAAATTGACCAAAATATTGAGCATCTAAGAATGGCGTTAAAGGTTTTACCGAGATCGCTCCAAACAAGAGCAAACGAGTCCAAGTTGGAGAAGAAGGAGGTTCGGGAATGCCTGGACTCAAGAAGAACCAATGAAAGACATTAGGCTGAAGTGTATTGGACTAGAAGCATCCGTGAAAATTAGCCCGTTTTTGATGGTTAAAATAAGCCTATGAACAGGAGATTCTTGAAAACACGCATTGATCCAAACTGGCTCAATCCGATTGACTTTACGTAATTATGCCGCATTCTGTAATCTGATGGTCTTTACAGTCACAGGTATTCAGAGTTGAGAAACAAATATTTTCAGTTCTTTTAAACTGGCTGCCCTGTACAGAATTAAGCACAGGTGTTCAGTCGAGTAGAAATTCAATACTTTTGGTCTCTAATTTTGCTTGAAAACTAATCTTGATTATTTTGAAAAAGTAAGAGTTTGTCGAGTAATTGGAAAGACTTATTTTAGCTAGGAGTAGCTCACGATCTCTTCGCTTATACGTGATCTTTATGTCTTGAAGTACAGTTCTATCTAGTCTTTCCTCTCATCTAGCTGTTTTTCTCTTACTCCAATAAGCGAATATCTTTTCTTTTGACTTTAGGCAAGTCTTCCTGCCTTTGAGTGATAGATTTGTCAGGTTTTATTTCCTACTTCTATTATTCAATTAGTTCAAATGAAGAAGCTTTCAACAATATGTTCTGTAGAATCTGGCAAATTTTCATTGGTTCGATTGCCTTTGAAGTAGTGTCGAGGAAAAATATCTCTAATAAATTTGGTGATTTTACTCAGCCAATAGTGCTTCCAACGACAAAGTTGGCTTCATTCCTTCTGGTTTATTTTCTGCTTTTTCATGAACAAATCACACCTACTCCTGCCAGGTTGTTCTATCAACATCGCCAAATCTTACTATTCTTATAGAGTTTCTGTAATTATCTTCACAGCTTTAATACTTTATTGTGGAAGTGGAGATCGTTTTTTGGAGAATTTTTTGTTGATCTATTTTGGGGAGATATCGTATTCTTGGTATCTTCTGCATTGGCCCATGGTCGCCATTCAAAAGATCTACAAGCTAGAAAGTGGCACAGAAATTACTCTCGGCATATTGCTATCCTTCTTCCTGGCTGCATTGGTTCATAATTTCTTCGAAAAATACTATTTATCTTGGAGTAAGACCACAACAATCCTGACTGTTTTGTTCCTAATCATTGCGTCCATCATGTCACAAGAGAAGCTTACAAATCTGTCAAAATGTGGAAAAGTTTCTCAGATATTCAAGAAGTTTGAAAGAATGAGCAAAGGTCAAAATCTAAGAGTAATAGAATAAAAAGATTTTAGAAGAAGTAAAACAGTTCAACTTTGAACTCGAAGAATACGAATACGAGCAACTACGCAACGAAGGCTGTGTCTTCGATTCTCCTTCAACTAATTTTGTCGGTTTTTGTCCCTACACTCCTCGTGGAAACAGTGGCGAAAGTGCTCTTGTAATTGGCAATAGCTGGTCTGCGAATTCTATTCTAATAATAAGGAAGGAATGTTCAAAACAATTAAGTGTACTTTCTCGAGTATCCTATGTCGGCAAGTATAAAACTATTAATGCTAATAACTTCGAAAGGTTGTA
Organism: Oscheius sp. JU1382; assembly: GCA_932521405.1. Taxonomy (NCBI): domain Eukaryota; kingdom Metazoa; phylum Nematoda; class Chromadorea; order Rhabditida; family Rhabditidae; genus Oscheius; species Oscheius sp. JU1382. The sequence continues at coordinate 4,868,897 of OW051478.1, read as the reverse complement.
AAGTATTGTATGAGCATCCGACGGAGTATTGCATTGGAGCCAGAAAAGATTATATCGAAGCTGTGGAGAGACTGAAACCTGACTATTTATTCATTGTTAGCAAGTAAGATTGCCCTCATCTCTCTCAACAAAGCCAGATATACTTATTCGTGTAAAAAAAGAAACGAAGAGAAAATGAGATGAGTGATTGAGAAAGGAAAGAAAATTTTGACTCATCTATCGAGTCTAGTCAGGGAGAAACTTTTTGTTTTGAATACAGTGCCCCAAATGAATATTTCAGCTGATGCTTTGACTGAAGCTTTAGATACTAATTCGCTTCCCAAATGGGCAAGTTCAAAGCTATTTTAACAACAAAAAATCTAGGACTTTTTCAAGGAGGATAACGTGGATATGCCGGCAATGAGGAGAGCCGTGAAAAAGATCTTATCGGATTGCTCAAAATGTATTCCATTTGATTATGTTTCTTCGTTTACAATTGATGGAAGCTTCTATCCTTATGATCCGAAATCTCTCGTTAGCTTTTTCACCAAAGGAGTACATCTCACCCTGCCCGCTTTGGATAGAATTCGGCCAATTTATCGTGACATTTGTTCAAAACTATAAACAATTGCGTGAAGTCTGTAGCCATTCGATACAATTTCCTGAGTATTTTCCCCATCTCAGTGCTGAACATTTCGCAATCTCTTGTCCTCGTTGTGACCAGACATAAATCAAAACTCTCGCTCCGAGAAACTCGTAAACCCTTTTGACAACAACGTCATATATTTTCGAACCAACCTTCGTTCAAACTTTTGCAAATTCATTTGCCGTATGAGTAATTTGTTCCTTCTCCCAGAGCTCTGAATGTCCCTGTGAAAGTTGAAGCCAGCCAGTCCAAGTTCCGTCGGGAAAACTTCCTACATTATGGATTTCTCGGAGCCATTCTACGAAAACACGTATTTTCAATTGAAATCCTGAATAAAAACTTGTTTAGATATTTTTGTGGGACGATCATTACCCTGCTCTCTGTGTTCTTTAGCTCTACAAACGTCTTGATTAGTTGGTATTATTCTAGTCCATTTAACAAGCCAATTATTTCTCTCTGTCTGGCCTCCCAAGTTTATCTTTTGGCCAACATCATTGTCTACGCTCCTTGTGCTTTCATCGGCTGTCGTTTCTACAGCAATCTCACGCTGACAATCATCTCCGCTCCCAACACAATCGGATACACAGTCTATCAACTCGGCTTAGTCCATTTGTCTTTAGAAAGGCTCTTTGCCTTCTACTCGGAAGGAACTCATCGTATTTTCATACGACGAGCAGTGAGTTCTCGAGATTTCTGACTTCTCTTTAGTCTTATATTATTCTTATGATTTGGGCCTATGTGATCACACTCACTCTCGTCAGCTGCTACAATGGATGTACAAAAGTATTTAGCCTCACTTCGCTTCGGTTTATGTACGACGTAAGTAGTGGAGGAGAAATATTCGGAACAATTTTCTTCTATCATTGTGAGTCTTTTTTTATTTGATGACGTTATTCAGCTTTGACTTTGGCCATGCTTACTGTTGTTTTGTATATTTTAATTTTTGCAAAGCTTCGAAAAATTCTCAAAACATACGGCGATGTTTCGAAGAGCGAGATTTCCATTCTCTTTCAATATTTATTCACTTCTGTCTTCTCTTGGCTAGCAATGCTCTTCTTCTTTCTGCTTCCGAATATTCAATCAATGTAAGTTAGATAAAAAGATGACTTTCTTTTAGTCTCAACGCCAAGCTGACAATAGTTCCTTCGCTGTTCAGCACCTTAGCTGTTAGTTCTCATTGCATCATGTTTTTGGTGGCCAACGACAAGGTTTGTGCGGAGTTGCTGCCGCAAATGATTGATTTAGATTTTGATTAAGGTCAAGCGAGCGATCTCTGGGAGAAACAGTTTCCGAACATTCACAGCTCCCAATATTTCACAGAGCAATCCATCCAATGTGATTCAACCTCAATAAACTTTATTTCAACTCAGATTCGAATAAGAGACAAGCAGATAACAATAGTCACTGGCCAATAAACTTCTCCACTAAAAAGATGATTTAAATTTCTGAATTTTCAAACCTTTTTGGACTAGCACTAGGATAAGCTCTTGGTTCTCTAACTACTCCAAAACTAACTAAATTTTAACATTTTTAAAGTTGCTTTTGACCTACATCCACCATGGGCTGACCCATGGCCGACTCCACGTCCTTTGACAAAATCTAAGAGAGTTGTAAAAGGAAAAAAAGATTTTTACCTGAAAAGAGGAGAAGACTAATAAAAAGCCAAGAAATAGTTCGGAACATAAAAGACGAAAGACAGTCGTGTGTGTAATAGTTAAATACGTAGGAATTTCACGTTTAACAGGCCGATCACCTCAAGAACCAGTCGAAACTCTAAGATGAACATTGTGAAATATTTATCAAAGGTCATCCTCTATTTGCTGTAGTACATTTTTGATGAGAATGTACACGTGTTGACTTCATTTGAGCCACAATAATAGCGATGCATTCCTTTCAAATCACCTCAGCTCCTGTAATTTCCATGCTTACTGTAGATAGAAACCAAAGCCATTTAAAGTTCAAGAAGTCCACTGGATCTTGTACGCATCTACCACCAACAAAACAACCAAAAGAACAGAAAGAGAAAACGCGACGAGTCTTTTACTAACTCATGTAAGATGGCCTCTTCTCGTGGTTATAGTTAGCTCTTCCCCAAACAAATAGCCTCGTTGGACGAACTTAAACCGTCTAACTTGTTGATAGAACTCCAAAATATTTGTTAAACATTTATTAGCTTCGATCAAATAATCGCGTTTTATTATTTCCGCCACAGGCAGTTGTCTTATTTTCCATTGTACATTCCAGAGACCGTGCATGTATTGTACTGATAGTTGACTCCATAGGAGCCGCAATTGCAATAGTATCGTGCAATTCCATTCACATAGTCCACAAACTGTCCATCTAAAAGGAATTAGCAGCTGAATAGAGGCTTACAGCATTGCTGCTGCTCTCCATATCCATATGAACTTCCATAATTATATCCATAATAGTTGTTATTTCCATCGTTGTAGCCGGAATTTCCACCTGATTGTTTTCTTAAAAAGCTACTGTAAGTCCTACCAAATAATCCACCGAGTCCTAGCAATCCAAGAAGCCCGAGTCCATCTCCACCTCCTCCACTTGAACTGCTTCCACCGTATCCTCCACTATGGGAGAAAGAAAAACCTAAAATCACATATCAATCATATTAAGAAAAAAAAATCACTACGTCCTCCATAACCATAGCTTCTTCCTCCCCCACCTCCGCCTCGTCCACCTCCATAGCCACCTCCTCTTCCGCCGCCGCCTCCACCCCCTGGATTATTTTTTATAGAAAACATTATAAAATAAGTAGACCTCTACCGCCACCACCTCCTCCACCACCGCCTCCTCCTTTGGCTAGAACAGAATCTAAAAATTGAAATAAGGAGCGAAGTAGAAGAAGCAACAAACCACTTAAGAGAATAAGAAAAAGGACGAATGCAGCGAATTTTTGCATCAAGGAGCGAACGATCTGTCACAGACGACTCTCGTGGTATTTGTAGTCCGCTGCCGCCAGGCAATTTGACGAATTCAAACCATTTCAGCTAATAGCTCTCATTCCCGAAATGCCTTTTGACTTTTAATCTTTATTCGGTAAATTATTTTAAAAGATCGCACTATCCATAGCCAGCTCCTGCAATCGTGCACGAATTGTACTGATAGCTAATTCCATATGGTCCGCAATTACAATAATATCTAGGCATCCCACTCACATAATCCACAAATTGTCCAGCTAAAAAATTTTTTTGTCTAAAAAGAACTGACAACATTGTTGTTGATAATAGCCTCCGCTGTAATAAGGAGACCCTCTATAGCCACTGTAATCGTAATAATTCCCGTAGCCATTGCCATAATATCCATTATTATAGCCACCTTAGACAATTTAAAAAAGAAAAAAATGGCAACCTGCTAGACCAGCAAGTCCCATTAGTCCCAAAAGACCTATCCCACCACCTCCTCCGTAATATCTTCCACCTCTATAGCTAAATCAAAGATGAATGTGCTCTATTGCTCTACCCTCCATAGTGGCCATAGCGACTTCCACCCCATCCACCATGATGATGCCCCCAGCCTAGAACGACTTGCTTAGAAATGTATCAAAAGATCAAACCTCCGTGATGTCCTCCCCAGCCGCCGTGGTGTCCACCCGAATAGTGGTGACCTCCTCCCCCATGATGTCCGCCGTGATGACCGCCTGAACCGTTGATAAAATATTCAATTTCCAAAATCAAAACTGTCTTCTCAAAATTTGCCGGTCAGAAGAAATTAATGTTGTTTCGTCAAGGTCGCGTTTGCTTTTTGCCAAATGGGTTCAAACGAGATATTTTGGTCACAAGCGATCAGACAAAAAGTCAAAAATTCAATGGATTTTGCCGATACTGTATGATAAAAAAGACTAAAAACGCTTGAAGAAAATGGAAAAACCTCTTGACTGGACGAATCCTGAAAAGAGAAAATTATTTGTAAAACTACATTTTCAACCTATTAGAGAGACTAGCCAGAAAGCCAAAAAGAGTCTATTTGTTCTCATTGCAGACGTAGCGTTTGACCCTTTTTCGGCGGGTGTAATGGGGTCGTTCGGCCAACCGCTTTTCCAATTTTTTACTTTGCGAAAATGACCCTTAGGCGTTAGATTAACACGTTCGCGACAATGGCATTTTTAACCAAATTATCTGATGGGACAATAAATTTTTTGTCGAATTCTGTCAGGGGTCCACCGGTGGGCCCCATTGTCCCCATACATAATTATTTGCGGTTGACCTAGTTTTAGGTATTTTCGTTGTGTTTTTGTATTTATTTCAGTCCTTTTTATTAGAAAATGGACGCCGATGATTTTGAGAAGAAACTAGATGCATTATTGACTGATAGTGACTTAGATGAGGATTTATGTAATGAATCGGAAGAAGAAAGGAAAGTGGAAGAGGACAGTAGTTCAGACGAATCGACAGAAACTGAAGAAAGCCCTAAAGCAGAAGAATGGAGACAAGATATTAAAGATTTGAATGATTTTCCTTTTGCTGATTGTGATACCGGCTATAACGACATCATTGATACAATCAAAACTCCCTTGGACTATTACATGTTATTTGTGAAGAATATATTGGACATTTTGGCTATTGAAACAAATCGTTATGGAAAAACTGTTTGTCGATATTTCTGATCAAATGGCCAGCTACTCGCCGTTTGTTCGTCGCACGTACAAATGATACATTCGTATATTATTGCGCGTTGTGACATAAACGTGTCTGATTAACGCTTGGAGGATATATTATGATCGAGTTAAAGTTATGACTATAACCGATTTCAAAATTGAGATTTTCATGTCGTTATTGGACATATCATCCACAACAAATAGCCTACCTTCCCCTACTCATAGATCATTTCTGGAATCTTCGGGATTAGCTCGAAATACAAGGAGAAGATGCAAAGGCTGCTACTAGAAACACGCAAAAACGACTACTTCTTCTATTGCAAAAGACAAAACCCGAAAAGTCACAACCCGGTGCTCCAATTGTAAAGAGCATTATTGTCTGTCATGCTTCTCCCTCTTGCATAAGAAATGTAATTAATTGTATATTCTAATAAATGTATTCTAAAACCACATTTTCCTATAGCCTATTTGATTTTGTTTATCACAATATAGCTGAGCCCCGGCTTGCTTGCTTACAGCACAGATAGTGGATAGCAATAGCTGCCGTCTACGCAAAAATAAAATCCGAAAACCATTGTCTGTATCTAGTTACAAGGTCTTAATCAAAGGGGCCCACCGGTGGGCCCCATTGTCGCGAACGTGTTAATGTGAGGTTGCGTTGTTTAGCGAAGGCGTTTAACTCTGTCTGATTCGCTAAATTGATAGCAAAAAATCAGGTCAAGAATACAAAAGAAGAGTCTCTCGTTTGATCATGACATCATTTTCCCTGGAAGAATTTCAGGCAAAGCTTTCTTTGAATCGCTTGCTTATTCAGAAACAGCTGCTGTATGTTATGTACGAAATTCAACGCCTTCACCAATTCACCCCCAGACGTCCTCAAGTCCAATGGGTCTACTCGATAACCCATTGGTCTACTGGTATCTTATGACATTCGAAACGATCGCTCAATGTTCTGCTTTGTTCCTCTCTTATACCATATGGCGACATTCTCCCAATTCAATGAGGATGCTCCAACGAGAAATTCTTTTAGCTGCGGTATTTGACTTTCATCCTATTAGTTCTTTTAGATTTCTGACTTTTTGTTTTCTTTCACTTTGGCCTGGGTCTTTCAGCCCAATTTATTATTTCCGTTACCAGCTGCAAAAGCAGACGGATTTGCGAGGTACTTGGGCGCTCAGGGCGGCAAAATAGCAGTAAGTTGATTGGAGATCAAGCAACTTTCGAAGTATTGTCTTATCTTAACAGCAGGCAGTTTCACTCTCTTCACAATAAATAACTGTTGTATGGCGAGATGGCTCATTATCACTGGGAAAGATAATTGGTTCGAGTTCTTCTATAGAGGAATATCGTAAAGTTCTTCTAAAAATTGAACCTATCTTCTAGGAGTATTATTTACAAAATGTTGTGTGTTTTATCGATAGGAGGAATTGTTTCTGTTATGGTCTTTATCTACTGTAGTTCATATGCGGTAAGATTCCTCTGATTCTCTAATAAATGATTCAGGAAATTAAGCTTTTTGCCAAACGCCACGATATGGAAGAATATTTGGAAGATCTGAATGAACTAACTCCTCTTGTGGCGTGCGATACAGACAATCCGCTGCTGAAAGTGGCGTCAGTTCTCGTGACTTTATATTTTATTGGAATTGAAAGTTTAAATTTATCATTCTCCTGGGGTGTCCATCGAAAGATTGGAGAATCGCAAGCCTCTCTGTCCCGAGAGACGTTAAGACTTCAAAGGAGTTTGACCATAACTCTCATTCTCCAGGTTTGACGCTTCTTCAAAAAGAGAAATGTACAGGCGATAATTCCCATTGCTTCACTTTCCATTCCAATTTTAATTTTTGGATTGGCATTTGTTGCCGGATGGGCTGGGATTTTAAAATCACAAGCCGTTCTTACTGTAGTTCTTGTTTGTGTGACGGGATTTCCTTTCTTTAATACTCTCGCCTGCTTATATTTTATGAAGCCTTATTGGACATATACGGTCTCCGTTTTCCGAAAAATCTTCTTTTGCCTGCCGAAGACGGAGTTAGTTATTCTGGTTGGACAGTCTTCTACAAGTAACTATTCATAAATAAATTTTTATTCAAGATTCGTTGATACCAATAGGATAACTTCGCCATGTCCGCTATGTTTTTTACCTTGCTCGCTGACGACTGGAAAAGTTAGCGCTCCCCAGGGGAAGGGACGACGATCCCTACGAAAAAGGGACGAGCGGAAATGATTCGATAGAGTAAGCAGTGACGGAATAGACACCACTGGATCGTTGACCAGGAATCAGATGGATTGCGAAGCACAAGTGGAGCATGAGATAAGATCCGAGTGAACTCTTGGAGTCATAGGGACTTCTCTTTGATTCCGTAAATAATTGTAATTGTTGATACAGATATGAACTTTCGATTGTTTTCTAAGGTAGCCGCATTGACGCAGCTCATAATCCCGACGTATCGTAAATATTCTTCCCTCTAAATTTCCGAGTACAACTTTTGATCTGAGATTAAATACTCGAGCCCAGAAGCTTGTCAGAGCATCGTTTCAATCTCCAGAAATTTCTCCATTTTTATCTCAAGATGATGAGATTCCACCATGTCTTCTCTATAACCACCGACTCTATTGCTGTTGTACTGAACTGTATAATGATGTCCGTCATCATCCGCTACTCATCGGACAAAATTGGAAAATACAAATATTCTCTATTCTTTTACACACTAAACGCCTCGGCCTACTCCTTTCTTCAACTCTTCACATTGACTGTGAGCTTCTATCTGAGAAAGTTTCAATTGGTATAGAATTGGGTGCTTCCCGATGGAGGTTATATCTTCATGTCGACAATCTCAATTATTCCAAAGTGGACACAGACGTGTTGTATATTAGCCTGGGTTCTCTTCTTTTACTTCAATTTGTTCATTGTCTGTTGGAGTTTCTATTATAGACTCTCATGTGTAGCAGAGTCTGTAATTTAGGGTCAAAATAAAATAAGATTTAGGACAAATTATTTCAAAAATAAAAAGAAGATCGTAATCGTTCTTGTGCTGAATTTCCTTCTAGTGTGTGTTCTGATGATTACCGCAGTTATTCTCCAGCCGAACGAACGAACCGACCAATTCTTTCAAGAAATTGTAGAACGCTCAACAAATTATTCCATCGGCCAGTTGGGATATCTTGGTGGCCCCTTCTATGCAAGTTTTTCTCTAAAATATAAACTTTTTCAGTTTTCACCGGACGAATTCAACCGCGATTTGTGTGGAGCATTGCTCATCCATGGAATAGCCAACTGCTGCATAATCAGTTTCATTGTCTATTGCTGGCTCACTATTCGAAATAAAATCAACAGTATGCAGTCGATTTCTCAGAGAAAATTCCAATATCAAATCTATATTCTACTCACAATCCAGACGGTTCTCCCCATCATCTTCAACTCAACCCCCGTGATAATAGCCTTCACATTTTCCGCTCTTCATTGGGATATTGGAGATGGGATCCTGGGAGCTGGAATGGTCCTCAGTTGCGCCCAAATGATCGACCCAATATGTATTGCTCTAGCCATTTCCGACTACAAAAAGGCCATTTTTAAGGTATAAAATTCATTTGGAAATATCTCTAATTTTAGACATTGGGATGCAACGCTATTTACAACACCTCAAATAATTCAAAGACTGAAGTCGGTCCTGAAAAGATAATCCCAACTTCACGAGTTTCCGTGATATAGCGTTCGCTGATCTTTGAATTTGTCTGAACAACTCCAACAAAAAGATGTCGTTGATAAATATTTAATTAAACTATGACTTTCGAAGTCCATTATTCAGCCTGGTATTTGAGCAACAAAAAAAACTAAAAGAATCAAAGCTTATTCGATCTTTGTCTTGGATTTGGCAAAAAGTTTCCTGAATACCCATCGAAATGAGAAATATACAACCAGTAATAGTGAAATAACACTAGCTAGAGCAATAAGCAGAATATCTACTAGATAGTATTGCATCATTGAGAGATGACGACCAAATGGATCCAAATTCTTATTAGAACTGGATATTCCATGCTTGGCGGCGAACTCCGCATAACGGACTACCAATTCTCGAGGACTGATGGGAGGATCATTTAAAACCTTGGACAGAGCTTCAGCTGCTTTGGCATATCTGAAGGCATTTTTTGAGAGAAACCACGAACTGATCATTAGTGATGATTTCCAAGATGGCTTTGCGCATTACTTCAGGCCTTCCCAGATCCGTCTTTTCTAAAGCAATAGCTCCTCCATGGCGTTCGAGTGTCTTCGCATTTCGGGGTTGATCAGAAAATTGAGGAATCTAAATGATTGTCTAGCTTTGATAGAACTCTACCACAATACAAGGCTTCCCCATGAAGCCACTTTCGTACATGGACCCTGATCCGCCGTGGCTGACAAAGACAGAAAGACGTTTGTCAGCTAAAATATTCCTTTTTGAAACGATTTTCTCTTGCCCAATAAAGCTCTTTGAGGCAGCCATGGAGATAAATGTAAATTGAGTAGATGATCAGCCATTGTTGTTGGCTTTTCGTACTTCCAGATAAAAGTCACCTCAGGAAGAGACTCACACAATTGAAGAATCGCTTGTCTGAAAGGCCATTTCTCTAAAAAGCTTCCAGCCCTACTTCCATTCTTCTGGCATATATTCGGATCTAGCCAATGATCCAAACGATATGAAGACCGTATACTTTCGTTCGTTCAGAATGTCGTCCCATTTCTTGTCTAGAATTCCCGTCTTCTTGACGTCAATACTGACTCCACCGACTTCTATTGTCTTGTGGAGAAGGGGACGAGGATATGTCAGATACGGATTGGAGTTAATGAAAGCAAAAGACATTTTGGCTAGAAGTTCCTAGAGATTTGTCTATTTTTCGAAGACAGAACTAACTGAATATCCGGGATATTTTGAGCCCAATTTCTTGATGAGGAACTTCTCTTCCAGGAGATACGTCTTCTTGAACATATGCATTCCAATAACCATTTCAAAGGCATTCAAAGCACGCTGAACGATAGTCATTGAGTCGCCAAATCCTGAGTTCGTGGCTGGAACATAGCTTGGATTCAATGGCTCTCCGATATGCCAGGAGACGAGTTCCATTTGGATGAGGGAAACAGCTCCAATGCTGGCAGGAATTTCCAGATATTCGAACATCCCAAAGCCACAAATATGCAGTGGTTCAGCTATCCCAACGTCATATTTCCTCGATCTCAATTCTTCCAGCAGCTTGTCATTAGCCAACAAGCCTGGTTTCCCTTTATGAACAAGGAATGAACTTACTTTCACAAGTATGTTCGAACGCATAAGAGGTGTTTTGAACCAAATCCAATAGATCTGATACGGTAGTTCCCTTTCCCCAAAGCAATCGGAATCCAACATCATGAATATATTTAAGCAAAATGGCAGTCCTTGGCTCAGCTTCAATCGTTATAACATCTTTTGTAGATGAAACATACTGTCGATTGGCGAGATCAGTTCCCATAATTGGGACCAAAAAAGTCTGAAAATTAATTCTGGAAATACTTTGAGCCCCACCACTTCATGGCCGGCATCTGCTAGAGTATCAGCTATTTTAGCAAGATATGTCGAATGAGATTGACCAAATAACGGCGAATAAACAAGGAATTTATATGACGAGCATACTAAAAAGATAAGGCATCTTCGACTGCTTACTTTGTGATAAAAAAAGAAATAAAAACAATTTCATGATGGACAGATCATAGGCTGTTTTTCGGTCTTTCGAGCGTCTTTAAGTAGTTTCAACCTCGAACAAATTAAACTGATCTTTGAAGTTGTCTGGTTGTGCAATATTGCGAAGGCGCGTGTGGCTAAAAATAAAATAAAGATTCTTATCTTTCAAGCTTTCTGGTCGTATCTCTTTATTAGTCTTTCTTGACTTTTTGAGAACATAAACATCTAAAAATCTTTCGAATAGCCACATAGAGCAGGGCTAGAATAAGTGTAAAAGTCAAGAAAACAACAAATATCGCATCAATCAGATAATATTGGACAAACGAGAGATTCCTTCCATAGGGCTCCAAGTTCTTGAGACTTCCAAACTTTGCCACAAATTCTGAGTGTTTTATGACCAAATCTTTTGGAGAAATAGGCTGCTCTATCAGCAGTTTTGCCAGTTGTTTCGCAGAAGTATCATAACTGAATGGGAGTTTTTTCATTTTAATTTAAAACCTTTTGTTATTCAAAATTGTTTCAATTGCTTTTTTCACAACCTCCGGTTTTCCAACATCAAACTTCTCCAAAGCGATCGCACTTCCATGTCTGGCAAGCATTTTTCCATTCCTTGGCTGATCCGCGAAAAGTGGAATCTTAATTTATTCTTGCTGTATTAGACTTGAAATACTATGATTGCAGGCTTTCCAAGACTCGCAACCTCTTGAATTGATCCTAAGCCTCCGTGGGTGATAAAAATAGAGAGTCTCGGATCAGCAAGTAGAGCATTTTGGGGCAGCCAAGGTGAAAGATAAAGATTTGGCAGATGATCAGCCATATTGGTCTCTTCTTCGTATTTCCAAATGAAATTCACATCTGGAAGAGAGGCACAAAGTTGCAGAATTGAGTCTTTGTATTCTTGAGGCATGGCCTTGCTCTTCGCAACTGAACCAAACGAGATAAATACTGTATGCTTTCGTTCATTTAGAACATCGTCCCATTTTTTATCCAATTTCCCCGGGTTCTTGGCGTCAATTGTGATTCCTCCAACTTCAATTGTTCTATAACTTCAATTTGTTCAAAACGTTTTCGAAAACCTACTTGTGGATCAAAGGTCTGGGATAATTCAAATAAGGATTTGAATTCATAAAGACAAATGAGAATTGCGAGAGAAGAGCCTAAAAAGAAGCTATTTCCAAAGCGTCTTCTTTTTCTTACGGAATATCCCTCGTAGTCTTTTCCAAAGTGATTTGACAAAATCTCTTCTTCCAAATCGAAAGTATTGCTCATAATCTTAAATCCAACAATTGTTTCGAAAGCATTTCTGAGCCTTTGAAGGAACGTCATATTGGCTCCGTCGGCAACTGAACCTGTAGATGGAACATAGCTGAAGAAAATCTGTCTAAATCAATGACCAAACCTGATTGCAATTGGTTCCCCAATGTGATAGGAAAGAACCTCTAGCTGAACCGACGAAACAGCGCCAATGGTGGCAGGAATCCCTAGTTGTTTGAAAATTCCTGAAGAATGTCATATAAAAATCAATATTTACCCAGTCCACAGAGGTGAAACGGTTCAGCGATTCCAACATCGTAATGTCTTTGTTTCAACTCCTCCAGTAAAGCCTCTTGTTGGAGTAAATCTAAAATTTCGTCATCTCAAGATAGCAAACAAAAGACGAACGAACGTTTACAATTTTGCGCAAAACTGATTGACATATTCTTGGCCAAATCTAGCAGCCCAATCATGTCGACGCTTCTTTCCCACATCTGTTTGAACCCAAATTCTTGAGTGAGTTTGATCCTTTCTGCAACTTCTAAACTCGGCTCGACTGTGATAACATCCGTCGTCAGATGAAGACTTTTCTTTCCCAGTAAGCTCCTATCCATTATTGGAACAAAAAAGGTCTACTCTTTAATTTTCAAAGAATAAGATTGGATCTCACCACATTGTGTCCAGCCTCTGTGAGAGTATCGGCTATTTTACCCAAATAATTCGAGTGAGAATGGCCGAAAAGTGGAGAATAAATCAGGAATTTATAGGAAAGACATGCTAAAAATTTATCATTTTTGAACCTTAAAAGTCACAAAAAAACCTTGGAAAATGCAGAAAAGAAGAGGAACTCTCATGGCAGCTTGTGAAACTCGGCCGATAAAACCTTGTTCTTTGATCTATCAATGCCAACTGACGTGAGTACGTATTGCAACAAAAAAGCACACTAGACTCTTTTCAGAATCCTATTGGAAGAAGATGCTTTTGAAATTTTATGGTGAGATTATTCAGTTTTCACCTTCTTTTCTCTACAAAAAATCAATCTACAAGCGAATTTTCCTAGTTTAAAAACTACAAAAAGTATAAGCAGAAGAGCTAGAAGAACGACAGCAAACACATCGATTAAATAATATTGAATCATCGAAAGATGTCGGCCGTATGGATCCAGATTGGGCAACGAGCCAAACCTAAAAATATTAGAGGGAAGACAAAAGAAAAACGAACTTGGCAACAAAGACAGCATGTGTGAGGACGAGATCTTTGGCGGAAATGGGTTGTTCCTTCAACATTTGAGATAGTCTCTTGGCATTTTCAGCGTAATTTTGATTGTTCAGAATTTCCAATATTTTTTCTTTTAGCAATTCTGGACTTGCCAGATCTTCCTTTCGCATAACCAAAGCTCCGTTATGTCTAGCCAACATAGCAGAGTTCCTTGCTTGTTCTCCAAAAAGCGGAATCTAAAAATCTCTCTTGGGAATTCCAAAACTACCATAATCGCAGGTTTGCCGAAGTGAGCGAGTTCGGTTGTCGATCCTAAACCTCCGTGGCTAATGAACAAAGAAAGCCTTTTATCAGCTGAAAGCTCTTCTTTTTCTTATTAGAAATACCCAATAATGCATTTTGTGGCAACCATGGGGAAAGATACAGGTTGGAAGTATCGTCAGCCATTGAGCTTTCCTTTTCATATTTCCAAATGAACGACACGTTTGCGAGCGATTTGCAAACAGAAACAATTGATTTTCTAAAGAACGATAGAATATCAACGAGGATTCTTCAAACCTAAATTCTTCTGGCATATCGATGCTTTTGGCAACGGATCCAAACGAAATAAATACAGTATGCCTTCGTTCATTCAATACCGTGTCCCATTTCTGAGGAAAGTCAGTCAGAAATCTCTCTCCATACCTCGTCGAGTTTGCCTATCCGCGAGTGGTCTACAGAAATGCCTCCAATTTCTATTGTTTTATGGATAATCGGACGAGGAAAATTTAAATATGGATTTGAATTGACAAATAAAAACGAGTTTTTTGCCAGCAGCTCCTAAATTAGTTTCACAAGCTAAAACAAAGAAAACCTCTATTGAGTAGATATCTCCAAATTTTTTTTGGATCGCCTCGAACTCAAGCGAGTACATTTCATTCATGAATTTGTAGCCAAGACCAGTGTTAAAGACGTTGCCAAATCGCTGAAGAAGAGTCATTTTCTCCCCATTCGGAGACAAAAGAGTTGGAACATAGCTCGGAGCCAATGGCTCCCCCATGTGGTAGGAAACCATATCAGCTTGGGCCGTCGAAACAGCTCCAATTGAAGCAGGAATTTCGAGATAGTCAAATAGAGCTGAAACATTTTTGGCCAAAGAAGGGAATACCGAATCCACAAATATGAAGAGGTTCAGCTATGGCGACATCAAAGGAATAGGATCGAAGTTCTTCGAGCAGCTTCTCTTGCTTCAGAACATCTATTTGTACTAAGTGAAAAAGTGAAAGAACTCTAACTCTCGCATGTATGGCCAAAAACCAAAGACATATTCCTTGCCCACCGAAGGAATTCCAATGGGTTCGGAGACATTTCCCAAACTTCTGCGTAGGCAGCTTTGTGCATAAACTGGTAGAGCACTCTAACCCTCGGATCAACTTCCATTCTTATTACATTTTTAGTAATGGAATTATTCTTTTTGTCGAGCAGTGTTTCGTCCATAACTGGCGCGAAAACAGTCTGTTATTTCGTTGGATAAACTTCACGGAAAACCCACAACATTATGTCCAGCTGCTGTGAGAGTGTCAGCGATTTGATTAAGGAAAGTTGTATGAGAATGACCAAATACCGGGCTATAGACAAGAAATTTATATTGCGTCGAGACTAAGCAAATTAATAAATTTATATTGAAAATAGCTACCGACGAAGAGAGGAAATAAAATAAATATAGTTTTCATGGGCACGAAAATGGCAGGAAATGATAAGTGGCCGTCAAGAATCCGATAAGGAAAGAAATGTCAGCGGTCAAAATCTATTTCAAGGGCAAGCGATTGTGCGAGCTCATCCGTGGCTTCAAGTGCTTTTTTGCTAATACTTTTGCAATTTGTTTTTTAACGTCATGGTTGATATGATGGTGACTGGCTCGGATGTTATTTTGTTTGGATGGAGAAAAGGGAAAACTTTAAAGAAAAGACGACGAACAAATGCTCGATAGGGCTGGATTAAAAGGAAACAAGTGATGCAATTGATGAAGGGATAGCAGAAGAGAGAAGATGTGGCTAATATCTCAAGAAGAGCCGATTCCTGTAGATGTTTCCATTCCAAAGCAAAAACTATTATATATAAAATGGCTGGAAAACTGATTGAAATGAATGGGACTATTGCCTAAAATAGACTTTGATGAGAAGAGACAATTCCCACTTGAACCAGAAGGAATATTGTAAAATTTTTTTGAAGTTTGTAGGTCTTTTTTGACATTGACTTTTTGACCTTGTTCAGCTTCTTTTGAACTTTTGTTGATAAGGTGAGATTCAATCCTTGGATAAACAACAAAGCGCAGACAATAAATATAACTGGATGGTCATTTTTAGGGGCAAATAACCAAAATAAACCTGGAAATATAAGCAGCTTATTGTTGAGATCAAATGCCACAATGGCATCATCGCTGGAAATTCCAATCAAATATTTCTGCTTGTCATGTTCTTTAGCGTATTCATTTAATCTCTAGAAAAAAAAATAAGCGATCAAAAAAGAAATCTTACATTATAGTCGCAAGAGAAGTAAAGAACTATGAAAGTTATGACCGATAAAGAGAACCCATAGAGGCAAAAGAAAAAGAAAAGTCCACTAAAAGTGAATTTACAAAGCTTAGCTTATGAATTTACTGTAGACCAGCGAACATGTGAAGCATATCCTCATGGCCGAAAATGATCATATAACGAGAAATTGAGCAATCGTTGACTGAAATGAGAGTGCTTAGCCCAGTAATAATCGACAATATCAACTGAAATCTCTTTGTTTAAATTCAGAAGAAAAGGCTACAGCTATTTTAGCTCCGGCTGAACCAAAATATTTGAGGAGACCAAGGACTCGAGCAGTCGGGAGAGGAAAGAGAATATCGGGTAAGAAGAGCCAAGTGAGAGAAAAAGAAAAAATAAAGTCAGAAATCTAAAAGATTCTCCTCGTAAATATCAAACTTACAGCCATTTTCATCAGGAAATATTTGAATTTCGCCATTGATTGGGTCGATTGCTTCCAAATTGTATAAATCCAAAAACCATTGCTCGCTTCGATAATGAGCATGAATATTCGGAAAACAAAATATGCAGTTTCGTCTCTAAGAAAAGTCATTAGCTCTACAGAATCAGAAGAAGGTGGTTTTATAGGCCAGGTGGAGAGATTGATCATATGTCGGGTTTCTTGGGTTCAAGAAAATGAAAAAAATCAAATATACCTTTCATCGCTAATCTACATGTACAATTCTGATCAGTGTTCTCCATGAACAAAAAATTTGCAGGCCAGGCCTAGCCAAAAGTTCCGATCTTCCAGTACTGTAAAACGGAGCGATAAATCCAGGACGATATACTTCTCTGTGATTCCTGCTTTTGATATTTCTTCACTCCTTCATGAAAGCTCATAGCCATTTATCATAGTTTCTATCTTCGCTAATTTAAATAATAGTTGCTGCAGCAAGTTTGTAGTTTCCTTTTAGCTTTAGATCTAAATGAATAACCAATTGTTGAACACATAATAAATATTTATCAGATAATTGGATCTGAAACATTGCGAATGCAGCAAAAAAGGCATTATAAGCTGAAGGAAAAATGCTGATGGCCGAGTCGAGTAATCGGAGGTTTGAGTGAGGTAACATTGGTTCGGATGACTTTGGCTGGTAATGTAGAGCTATTCACTGCTTCTTTGGCTAATAAAAGACTTATGAAAATGAGTTTATTCTTTACTTTTGATCTTGTTTTATAATTGATCTCTGCATTTCTGTATTCAGCGAAATAAAGGTCACAGACTCTGAAACTGGCTTTGGCTTTTGGAGGCGAAATAGTCTGGAAAATAGTCGAATCACAAATAATTTGTAAGGTCGTATCAAAACAAAACAGAAAATGCAGTTGACGAGAGGATATCCTAGAATGAAAAACATCGCAATATACTCGGTGATTTGAGATTCGTAAACACTTCGAAGTTCAAAATAAAAGCAGCTTACGTAGAGGATGACAGGAAACGTTATCGAGACAAAAGGAGCAGTCGCCTGTCGCAAAGCTTTTGAAATCTGACTAATGTACCTGAACAATCAGGAAGATTGTGAAGCTTCCTTGTATTTTGTACGTTTCATTTGACATCGAAGATCGGGCTTTATTCACGTGAAAATGTACTGCCGATGACAGGGAAATATTCAATCCTTCGATAAATATCAATATGCACAGTACGAAACAAGCTAGAAAGGGCTTCCAAATTAAATCGAGTCAAACCTGGGGCGGTGATGTTTATCGTTTCCGGATCAAAGGCAATTATAGGCTGATCAGCGGATGTATTATCCAAAAATCTGACCATATTGTGACGAATTGCGTACTTTTGAAGTTGCTAAATTGTGATTTTCCTTTGAAGAGAAACCCACCTCATACGTACATGAATAGCTAAAAACAATATAGCTAACGATGGCTGTTGACAATCCATACAAAACGAAAAAGTATATCAGGCCTCTAATGAGTTTTATTTTGTAAGTTATTTCTAACCGAAAGCCAGTAAAATGTTTGAGTAAATTCTCCTGGCCAAACATGATCATACACCGAGATATACAGCAATCATTAACTGAGATCAAAGTGCTCAGCCCAGTCAAAACTACGATAACAAGCTGTAACAGCGATATTTCTCTCCTACTTGAACTTACACTGACACGTGGCGCTTCTGGGAGATATTTGAAAGGACCGAGGATACCCGCAGCAGGAAGTGGAAACATTAGATTTGGTTGAAATAACCACGAGATAGAAACGGAAAATATCAAGTCAGAAATCTAGAAAGAAGCTGAAAATTAAAGAAAAACTTACAGCCATTTTCAAAAGAAATAGCTTAAACTTGGCCATGGAGGCAGTCGAATGTTTCCAAATAGCATAAATCCAGAAGACATTACTGGCTTCGACTGTTGATCCTCCAATCTTTACAAACCAATAAACGAATGGCGAATCAAGAAATCCCATATAAGATTCAAGAAGATGTTGCGAAGTTGTTATTAGAGAGATTGTACATGAATTCAATGAGCAATTTCAGCGGAAGCAAAGGCCCGAATGATGTGCGTGGGGAGTCTCATCAACGGAAATTGAGAATATTTCCCTTGTTGTTTTCATTTTGATCTTCCTCTTTCTTTGATTCAAATATTTTCACCTGTCTCATTCTCTCCCCAGCTATGCGACTTCTTTTCGTGTTTCTTTTTCTTCTAGATAAATCCTTTTCTTTGGTGGAATACTGTAGGTTCTTTTTCAATATAGAGAGCAATTTAATCGCTAGCATGCCCGGTATTTTCGTTCATTGGAGTAAGAGAATTGGCTCGTTTGCCATCAAATTGTACAGAAATGGTGGGTCACGTGTATGTCCACAACAGCAATGTTTCTTACACTGAAATGCTGAGAGTTTTTTCTTCAGTCCGGTAGATTATTATTACTAAAGTTTGAAGTTTTTTCAGCACAATTCGTGGCTGTGTCTCAATTAGAAATACCAATTTTCCTGACTTATCGTTCTTTGAGAGCCTCGAGACAATCACCTGCACTCCGAATGAAAGTAGGCCATTTAGCAAAGAGAAGAGAGATCATTTCAGTCCAAGCCTACCCGATAAGCAACAGCTTTTCTATTGTGAATAACCAGCAATTAAAACAACTCAACCTCTTAAAACTTACAGCAATTTTTGGACCAGCCAACACAAGAAATCTTGTCAGAGAGAATCATCCAGAGCTTTGTTTAACCGAAAAAGAATACATTATCATCAATGACTCTGAAACACCCGTTCGACTTTGTAATGACGATCGTAAGTGACTTGTTCCTTTAAGTTATCTGTTTCAGCTGCCTGCTATTCTCAGCCAGGATTCGACAATGGCGAGCAAATTCCAATTGGATGTAAAGTAATCACGTGGAATATCATCCTGAATGAACCAATTAAACTGAAATATCTCAAAAGACTACAAACTTTACTAGTATCTTTCATTTTAAAGACAAGACTTTTTCATTTAGATTTTGAAAGGATATCTTTACATCCATTCAAATCAGACGATTGAAAGTCTAGACCTTTCTAATTTGATTCTCGTCTATAATCCACAACCAAGTGAGTACTCTACTGGAAATAAATGCCTTTTAGCTGAGAGTTTAAATTTCAATGTCACAGAAATTCTTGCTGTCAGGTTGAACGAGAAAATTCACTTTACATGGAATGACAATATCCATCCAGCACCGATTTGTATTGAGAATTATAATACTACCTTTAACATTCCCATTGAGATTCAATTAGAACCGAAATGTGTTTTAAAACTGGAAGATGGAAATAGTAGCCCAATTATCCCATTCACTCAGCCTCCGCTCAGCTGATATCATTTCTCTGCGAGTTAATTGTCTCAATAAAATCTGTCGATAAACGCAATTTGCCTTATTGCGAGAATGCTTTGGCTGCTCTGTTTTCTCCTTCAATTTCTTCTTATAAAAAGCCAAAATGACTATTGTAAGAGGATTTTATTTGTAAAAAAATAAAAGAACTATAGCCTGTCGGAGCTATGGATTCCTCGGACCGAGAGAGATCAAAAGAATGAATTCGAATTGTACGGAAATCCACGGCCATATCTATGTTTTGACGAACAAAACATCGTACAATGAAATGATGCGAGTTTTCTCCTCTGTCAAGTTTGACCTCTTGTTTTTCCAACTCTTTTTTCGATTCTTTAGAGTCATTTACGGCTGCGTCAATATCCGGAACACGACTTTCAAAGACCTTTATTTCTTCGAAAATCTCGAGCAAATTATCTGTACGCCAAATGAAAGTAGGATTTTCTCTTTTCTTATTCCCAGTTTCAGTCCAAGCCTGGCCAGTTTCCGATGCCTTTGCTCTTGTTAATAACCATAAATTGGAAGTACTCGGAATGAATAAATTGAAGTCGATTTCCGGACCATCGGGAGATACTCTATCTGCAACAATAGAGGGAACAAGCCCAAAGTTTTGCTTATCAGATGTGGAATATGACGCTTTATTTGAATCAAGCATCATTATAGGCCTGTGCTCTGGGAATCGTATGTCACTATTTATTGTCTAAAAGATCGGTTTAGCAAATTGTCTCTCAAAAAAACCTCCTTCTAACAAAGTGGACGGCTCTCAAATTCCAGAAAATTGCTCGTTGATCCTTTGGAATATTTTTCTTCGTGGCAACATCTCTGCGGAATATTTAGATAGACTCAAATCTGTCAGGGTTGTCCCTCTGGTTGCCATCATCTTTTTTTTAGAAAGTTTTGGGTATCATAAATGTGACAGAGACGAATATAGAAACTCTCAACATGCCGAAATTGAAACTTCTCATCAATCCTTACAACAATGGTATCCCCATTTCTTGGATTCACCTTTGTTTTTCAGAATATCCGGTGCGTTTCGATAAGAATTATCGTCTGACAAAGATCGTCTTTGATCCAGCCTTCAAAGCAATCAGTGCTTGCATCAAAATCTTTATAAGTTATGATTACCCACAAAATCAACCAATCAATATCAATTTTGATTCAAAAAGCAGTTTAGTTGATAACTGTGCTTATTGTGTATAGATATTCGGATTGTAAAATTTATGTTTACATAGTTCTTGCTCCAGAAATGAGTTTCACGAGGAGTTCGTCGAGTTGCCACAAGTCGAAAAATTGAATCTTCTGATGAGTCTCAAAGCATTCCATACCCAGACACTGAATTTCTTTAATCAAGAGACAAACACTGATGCTTACAAATATCGAAGAAATGAGAAGGACGATGTTGCCAGTCCGTTCGGCTATCTCATCATTCGATTTTCTTGATTCTTTATAATGAAAATGTAAGGCAGCAAAAAGCTCATTTACGTAGGACAGCATGATCTCTTTTATATGCATCGAGATGTCTGCCATACCTGGGATGTTGGTTGAATGAAAGGGACGAAGCACTTACTGCAACTTTTGTAGCAGACGATGGATTTGAGGAAAATGTATTCGATATGAGTCAGCTCAATTTCCATCATCGAATAAACGACATCATCCAGGACTTGGGAGAGCAAAGGTCGATATAAACTCTTCTTTAGAGAAGCTTTGATGACTCCCGGCTCGTCCTGCCATCCTTCCTCGGAATCTTCTGGAATCCCAGCGTACATTCCATTGGACAAAATATATTTGTCTGGGAGACCAAGTCGCAGAGTCAAATAGGCGCTGTCCAGGATTCCCTGATAGAGGACACATCGACGAAGAAGAGTTTTTCGATCGCGTGGATCCAATTGAGGGAAATAGGGCCAGGATCTCATCCATTCGTAGACACAAAGAATGGCTGGACGAACGTCTTTTTGAATTCCCGCGAAGGACAATTCTTTTAAATCTTTCGCTTCCAACGCCTAAAATTAAAACTCTACAATATCGAATGACTTACAATTCCATCAGAAGGATATGAAGACAAGATTTTGGAGACGGAACATTGACCATTAAGAAACCGCCTCCTCTCGTTTACCAACCCTTCTTCGCTGATTAATTGTTGTAGCAAAACTTCTTCAGGCAAACTTCTAAAGAATTCGTTTAAAAGAATAGAAATCTATTGTTCATGCTTTTCAGAAGGTGTTGCGGGAGGAAGAGAGAAGTCAATAAATGTAGAAGAAGAAACAATATCCTGCTGATCAAGCTCAAAATATTCCGTTTGAGTGCTCTGATTGAATCGTGGCAACGGAATTTGAAAAGTCGGAGTCAGCTGCGTTTGAGTCAGCTTCCTTCTCCCATAATTTGTCGGACGTCTTTGTTGAACAGCTGGAAAGAAGGAGTTACAAAACGTTTCTTTAGAAACCTTCTCGAACCATTCCCTTCTCCAAGCACTTGATGTATCTACACGATCGACAAATGATTCTCATGGCTAAAATTTCTTATAACCAACGCAGTGTTTTTACCATAATGGACCCGACAATTTCCCTGATTAGTACAACTAAAAGTCTTGCTTAGGGAGACAGTTCGACGGAAAAATCTACGAGATTGGAATTAGGCCATTAAGGAAAACTCAAACGCGGCACATGCAGAGCAGGATGCACAGTTGAAATGATAGCCACTGCACGGGACTTCACAGATTGAGCAGATATGAGCTGAAGCTGCACTTTCCTCCATAGTTGGTTTGTCTTAAAAAAGCAGATTTTTGCAAGAAATCGAATTCAGAGAACTACGAAATTGGCGGGGAAAAGAAAGAATTTCTTGATAAGGTGAACACGCTCCGGATTGATCTGCTCCTTATCTGAAAACAAAACAGTCGGAGTAGGAGAGGGAATCGATGGAATTTCATTCGCTATTGACATAGTCTTGATATGAGTGTCCGAATAAATAATCTTCGTACTGAAAACATCATGACTAACTTACTCCTTAAAACTATTTTAAACTTCTGTTGCAATTTGACTGAGTAGTCTAGCTGAAAGCTCGGAAAATGTCATCTCTTATCCATCACTGAAGGTCAATTTCGTGTGTCTAAATCGAAACATCCCCATTGCGCCCCGTCTTTAAAGATTGATACTGCGATTCTGATCACATTTAATGATCTTTTGCCATCTCTGACCGGTTTTTTTATACAACTTTTTATGCAGCTCGTATTTTTCCTGGGATTTTTTTTAGAAGAAACCTTTAATTTTACTGGTTTAGTATTCTTTGAATGTTTTGGATGTGAACTCTGAAATTGTAAGACGAACAAAGATGAGTAACTGTTTCGCCAAATTAGACCAAATACTTGCTAGAAATAAAGTTTTCGATCCGCGAAAGCACGTTTTTGGTTGGCAGTCCAGAATAGAACTGCGCAACCTTCAAAAAAGATAACGTTGCGCGCCAGACGAAGTCGGGGGTGATCATGCTAATCACGAGCTTTTTGGTTTGCCTCCTTTTTCAGAGAACATTCTCATCAGGTATTTCATTCCCAAGTGCATGATTAGCCCTTACAGATTCTTCTTTTGAAAGGCTCAAACAAATTGCTTGTGTTAGAAACTCAAATTTCTCATTTTGTAATGGCTCAATTACCAACAATAAAGGTGAGTACAATTTTGTCCAAAAAAGACATTCCAGTACAAGTCGGAAGCAAACCAGTAGATACGGTAAATCAGAAAAGAATGATCAGTTGGTCAGAATTTACGGTAGAGATATCATATGTTCTTTAAACGAATGTTTTAGGTTCCATGTAAGCCAGATTGTGATGAAGCTGAATTCGCTCATTGTACTACTCAATGCAAGTGTGAATATCTTCGTCCAATTGTCCAGAAATTTTGTAATCCTCCAGTTCCTTCCTTTCTTAAAATATGCAGGTTTTTCCCATGAGTTTATAGAAAAAGTTTTTAGGTTGTGGGCTAAAGGCTGTACTGTATCAAAAACTCAAACAAAAGACGATGAATTGACTTTGCCTCCAAGAGAAGTCGAACCCATTCTTTCCGACTCTAGCATCAACCATAAAAGACCCATAAAAGTAGCAAAATCGACTCCATCAGCCCGAGATCTAGCCAAAGGATTAAAGTATTTTCTTTTTGCTCTAAAAATCAAGTCGTTTAGACTTTTCTCAAAGTTTGTTAGCAGTCCGATAGAAGCTGCAAAAGATCTGATCAACCAGCAAAGAAATCCTCCAAGTTCAGAAAGACCGAAAGCTCAAGCGGCTTCATCCAGTTTCCCCGTCATCCCATCTGATGCCTCATACGGAGCTGGAGACGCTGATGCATTCAGGGTTCATTATTCACTTGAAAGAGCATCCAACATTTTAGAAATTCGATGGTTTGACCGACAGTCGAGGCATTGTACATCAGCCACGCAGCAGCTCTCCCTTCACAAAGCCAGGCATCTTTTTTTGAGATTCACCTAACTCGTTCAGGTCTTTGGTCTGCTAACCCAGACGATCCACATAACAGAGATCACGCGAATAAGTATTATTACCGTCCGAGTTCTGTTGGAGTTGATTGGCTCAACGGACAGGCTTGTGTCTTTCTTTTGTTGAATAATAAGATCAATTGCAGGTCACTTGGGGAGCCCATTGGGCAGTTCCGGCAGCATTAGTGAGTTCCTTATTTTGAATAAAAATCAAAATAAAATCAGGTTGGCGGAACTGATGGCTTTAGCGCCTTGCACTTCCCTACGATTGGAAACTTTCTCAACATTCCTGATGATTATGACTAATTATATTTTTCTTCGACCCTTTGTTTGGCCAAATAAATGTCATGTGCTGTTTAATGTCCGTTAGAAATATTCATCGCAACAGCTGTATTTAGTCTGCGGTTTGTATCATGGACGACTACTGCAAAGCAGGGATGATTTTTTGTATGAGACTCCACCTAACTTATTTGCTTCAACTTCCAGGTTTCAATTTTGGGAATCTCGGCTAATTCTCTTTCAATTTTTGCTTTAAGTCGTCATCGACATTTTAAAAATCCATTTGAAATGCAGATGATAGCCATGAGTTGTGGCAATCTGGCTTGCAATATCATTTTGCTACTTACATTACTCATGGAATCATCAAGTTGATTTTTGTCTCTTTTAGATTCATCCAGGTCTAGAGAAATTTCCGTTTCCCAATATCGGATAAACGAAACAATTAGAATTCTCCTTCTGCTGGCAACTATGTTCGTCTATTGTCTGACTCTAACAATTTTTTTTAGCTGGTAGCTTTTCATTTGAAGTTCAGCAAATTTTTAGACTACTTGCCATCACAAAGCCATTTTTATTTCGGAGAATGTGGGCAACCAAAATGACTTTTACAACTATCATTATCTCCTTTGCTTTTAGTTGTTTTTATTGTTGGTTTTATCTATTAGGTTGATTGACCAATCGGCCAACAAACACCTCTTTAGGAGGATGTTCATATTACTTCGTTCATTCGCTAGCCATGTATTCCCACGGAGAAAACTCTTGTGCCGATTTCATGACGGCATGTGACGTTTATTATAGCCTAGTATTTACCGGATTCAGTGCTTTTTTGATATTTTATTAACATTTCAACAACACAATCCTATAACGTTTTAACAGATTCTTTCTCCTCGATTGGAGACATTTCCCAAACGTCTGGACCTTTTATGCACAATTGAGTATTGTGATAACGTAGTAGAGTCGCTCGATGTCCCACAGAAATATAGCTGATTTGATTCTAGACTTCTTATTTATTTTGACAAAGAAGACTCAAACCTTCTTCAGGAGATCGTAGACAGTTTCTTCCATATCTTCACTCAATCCACTTGTAGACTCATCCAAGACGACGACTTTCGGTTTTCTCAGAAGAACTCGGGCAATCGAAAGACGCTGTTGTTCGCCGGGCGAAAGAACTTCATTCCATTCGAAGTCTACTTCATCCTTTAGATTTCCACAGAGAACAAGGAGGCGAGAAAGGCAAAGAGACTCAAGCACATTGATAATCCTATTTTCATCTGAAAACTCTGTTTCTAGTTGAGGATGAAACCAGACCAATATCTTCCGTATTTGGGAAGAGTAATTGCTTTTCGAGAGACAGCCTTCCAGCTGGAAGATAGCTGTTTTGAGGGAGGAAAACGACGTTATCATAAGAGACGAATCTGTCCAATGTTCCTATAATTCTAAATGGGTATTTCCGCCGTTAATTACCACTGTATGGAGACCAGAGTTGTCGAAGAAGTCTCAATAAAGAAGTTTTTCCCACTCCACTGACTCCAGTGATTAGTGTTGGTTTGGATAGCAGAAGGTCGAAGTTGATTCCGTTGAGAATGCATCTTTTGTTGTCGTTGGGTGGATAGCAAACCACATTTTGAGCAGCAAAAACTTTATCTTCATCTTGACTGCTGGACAAAATGGAAGTTTCTTTTCTTGATGCTCCTTCTTGATCAGCACAGTCGATGAGAGCAGTAATTCTGGAGGATTTTGTAAGTAACGCACAATGAGAACCTTTGAGTATAACCAGCCATTTCGCCAATATTCATTGCCAGGTCAGTGAGTCGAGTGAAACTGTTGATAAGGTAGATGAAGAAGAAGGCATTCTGTTCTCAAATTCTCCCATCGATTCAATCAACTTACATTACTTATTTGCTCTGAAAGGGTGCTAGAGTCATCTCCCTTGTATGAATTCAGTACAAAAATGGGAATAGCTTGGATGGCATAAGACAAAACTGCTCCATAATAGTCGAAGAACAATTGGAAATCTGATCATTTTTCGTTAAATAAAGGAGCTACATTGAGGAGGAAATTTCCAAAGAGCCAGTCGTAATTGATTTTTCAATAGAATAAACAGAAATCGGTTGGACTCGTCTTTCTCGAATTCATGAGCTCCGTAAAAGGCAGATTCTTCCGCATTGTCTCGAATATTGACATGCTTGTATCTGTAATCAAAAACTTCTGTCATCTTTCCTGCTGAAACCTAAAGTCTCCTTCCGAATTTTCGACTCTTGCAGACCACTTTGTGATAGGAGAGACAATGATTCGGTTGACGATTGTTCCGATCAAAAAATAGAGGTAAATGCAGCCAACACCAGCAGCTCCAGCCCTTAATCCAGGTTGTAAATTGATTAGATAGGGATCCCCAAAAATTCACGAAAACACTCACTGACTCCACGTCTTATAGGTATAATAGGCAATAACTCCTGGGGAGATTAACAAATACGGTAGGATATTTTTAGCCAAAAGGCTCGTCAACTTCTCAGCGTCTTGCGTAATTCTCTGATCACTAAAAAGTGTCAATTACTTCGAAATACGACTCACGGATTATCAATCCCATCATCATTGACGCAGTTGATATTGTAATACGCATTTTTATTGAAGTAGATGTTGTGAAGAGAAGTTACGAGATTCTTCCTCATCGACAAAGCCAAGATCCAGGAAACCAGACTGATGATGGCGATTAGCTGAAGAGACTATTCTATTTGGAAACAAATATACCAAAGTCTGGCCGACATAAATTAAAGAAGCTTTCCAGAAGACATTCCAGAACATGTGCTCGTCGTGAGCGATGAAAGCATTGTAGAATTTACCCACGATGGTTCCACTGTGATATGTGACATATTCATCTAATTTTTGTTGTTTGTCTAATTTGAACTTACTTGATCCCGCCACAACAACCAACAGAGCTGTCAAAAATGCGCACCATTCAATTGAGGGATACAATAGGGGGACTATCTTGAATAAACTCTTTAGGAAACGAAATCCAAGGTAATAATCTGGATTTCCTTTTGATCCCATGTTGTAAAAACGATTTAGACTGGGGTAGATTGAATTGGTAGCACCCGATATATAGGGGAAGATAAGACTGTTCGTTCTTTGGGGGATTCACTGTCTCAGGTGACTAGAACTATTTGTGAATCTTTTGTATAGGTTGACAAGGAGAGATTAGATTCATTAACAGAAAATGATTAAGAACAGATCTCATTCAATACTTGGATATTATATAGAGCGCATACGTGATTCCCGGGACGTAGAAGAGAAGAGTCAGACAGATACTGATCGCCAGATATTTGCTACACCCTTTCTCCATGAACACTCCCAACGGCTAAACAATAAACGTCTGCTTTGGGATAGCCTAGTAACCCACTGGTAGAAGGATTGAGCAGAAAAGTTTTGACATGTCTTTACAAGTAAGAGGCATAGCAGTGAGAAAGCCTTGCGATCCGATCTATTTACTAGCGAATTCATCTATTCACATTTGCCATGAATGTAGTGAAAGAACTCGATTGGATCGTATAAAAATATCCAAATTTAGTCTTTTGATAAGAGTAATCCAAGATAAAAATGACTGTGTTATTTGAGAAATGCAGAGCTATGTTTGTCCTTTATTGTCTCTTATCGCGAAGATTCACACCTTTCATCGTCAAAAAACTTGTAATCCAGGGCGTGAGCCATGACCAAGCCATCAAATATTTGCACCGGCTGCCATTCCGTTACGTATCGGACAGTGTTATCAGTTGTGCGCTTCAACCGCCCTCTTCTCCTCTTCATCGATTCTAATGGTATGTTATTTTGAGTCAATTATGAGTTTTTAGAGGAGACAAGACGCCTTTGGAATTGAGAGGCCGGCGAGTGCTGAGAGGATAACGCCCCAGTAAGAAAATAATCCTTCCTTTTGATAACCAAAATGTACAGCATCACTCCTCCAGAAGGTGGCGATCTTTACAAGCCGATTCGTCTTCCTCGGCCATATGTGGGAAAAACTGTCATTTATGACATTCAAGATAGAACTGGTAAGTCTTTTTTCCCAATCGTTTTAGTTTAAATTTCAGTGAGCTATAGTGGCGAGGAGATAGGAAGGCCCGTACCGAGACCGTTGGGCTCAAGACGATTCTCCTCCACCAATTTTACTGATCTGACTCCTCCAAGGTAGAAATCATTTCAATAAGAAAAAGGTAAAAATCTTCAGCCAAATCCCGACAAATGCATTCAATCGTCTGGAATCAGTTCCGCCTCCGCGTACAAATCGAATAACGACCCAGCCACTTCAAACGGCTGGAGAAAGAACGACTCCTCCAACTATTCCCAGAGCTGCATTGAGATCTACCGTCGTTCACCCACCTCAAGAGGCTCATCATTCTGCTGAACCGTAAAGATAAATCAAAAGAAAATAATATCTTTAGACCTCTTCGTAACACTGCTCCTGTACAACTTACGAGGCCTACAGTTTTTACAACAAATGACGACGTAATCCTTGCTCAGGCTGAAACAGAGTCATTCGAATCGGTTACTGAGTAAGACTTGATATAGATCTAGAGCTTATTGAATATTTTGTAGAAGTATTAGGGCTATTCATAAGCGAGCTCTTTATCGAAATGCTTGTCTGATGTATCAGCGATTTGCCTTCTCCCTGACACGTTTTCCAGCCTTAGTTTTGGTCCTTATGGCACTTTGGACGAACTGGGGACGAGGAGAAGGGCTCAACTCCAGCCATCCAACATATAATATCACAAAAGTGACAAATGAACGGGTATTTCAGCTCATTTTGTCTGACTTTTTACTAGAATTCTGATATTTCTGCTCTATGCACTGGAGGATTTATTCTGGTCTGTCAGGTTCTTTTGCTCCATCAGCATTACAATCACTATAACAAAGCAAAAGCTATGAGTTATCTCTATCACATCGTAATGCTTTTGGCCTTTTGTGGAGCAGCTGTCGCACTTGTTTTTGCCTCGATTTCTTTCGGAAAAATGAAAAATAAGACCGAAAAAGACCAAAAGTAAGATTTTTTTTCTTTATTTTAACCAACCGTTCAGTGGTACTATTATATTGGCTGGTAAAATGGATTGTACCATCGCTCATGCTGCACCGGGTGGGGCATTTCATCCCGAATTGTGTCTGACTTGGAATCAAAGAATCGATTATTTGGGAGTAATAGTTGGAGCGAGTTCTGCCGTGATTATTCTGGCCACTTTCACAATGGTAACTGGAGCTATTGGTGAGTCAAACTTGGTGACTCAGTCTCGTTTCAGGCCAAGCCCTGATGAAGAAAAAACTCTCTGAAGAATATCAACGACTGTCTGTTGCTAAAGACTACACTAACGCAGCGATGCAATATTGACATTTTAATAATAAATTATGCGACTTGAGATCAGAATTTTTGATTTGAAAGAGCTATTGTGACGACTCCTGCGACTCCGATTGAAATTGAAATCATTAAAATGATAATATTTCGTTTTCCCTGGAAATATTTGTCCTAAATTGACTATACCTACCACAATATTTTTGAAGATAATCACCTCCAATATGGCGCTGATAATGGCTGGCAACTGAAGTGAAAATCATTCAAAAAAAGACGAAAACATACGCGAGTTGTAACAGGATAGGCGATAACCTGGGAGAGTTTGTCGCCAGATAAGAACCAAAGAGTCATTCCTGTGGTCCATAAGACGCCGTAAATAATCGAAGGAATAACTAGTTCCCGTTCGATATAGGCTTTCTTCCTCATCACAATGCAGTAAGCAAAGAAGTAAGCCGTTGAGAACACGAAGACCGTAGAATAGAACGACCAACAATAGTCGAATACTGCAAATGGTATTTTTGGAGGAATGGTGATCACCTCTATATTTATCGGTTGAAGGATGCTTTTGCTTCATTATATCAATTGGCGTCATCATCAGACCGTGTAAAACTGCGAGAATCATCGCCATGATTATAAATCTAAAAGAAGAAATCAAAAGGAAAATATCCTACGGTACTTTGCGGATGAGCTCTTTAACAACGCCATTCGTCTTCAGCTTCGATTCTTCCTCTACTTTTACAGGACTAACTTCGTTTTCCTCGTCTGCCCAGCTCTTTTCAGTTATTTCGGAATTCTCGTCTTTTTCTCCCGATTTTGGCTTGACGAAAACAAACAAAATCCCACTGAATTCAATAGAAAATTTTTTTGAAAGAGTCTTGCCTGAAGACAGTAAGGGCCAGACCAATATAATTCAGCCATTGATAAGCTACCTCTGTTGGTGCTAGCCAACCAAAAAGGCCGAAACGAGCAACCGACCATCCCACGAGAATCTTAAGTCTTAAGCCTCTTTTATTAATCATGAGTACCTGCATTGTACCCCATATCAGGAGACCGAGCCCCATGCCTAATCCACCTACAATCGGTACAGAGAAGACATTTCCTGAATGAAATTGCAATAAGAATTCAATCAAACCAGTGGCATAGAGGGCTCCTCCGATGGCGACAACCCATTCAAAGTCAGGGAATCCACGAATACAGTTGATCACAAATCCCGTAATAAATACAACTCCACATTCCACCCATTGGACAAAGAAGCCTGAAAGAATCCCTTTCTCGTCTTGTTTTGGTCAACAAACCGTCTCTACAATCTACATTTTTCAATGGGATAAACATCGTTCCGAAGCCAATACAGGAAACAACCATGGCGACATATCCAATTATCAGATCGGTGGTGGTTGTTTCGGGAGAATTAGGAATTGGGAGGATGGTTGTCGTGTTCATCCTATAGGAAGACTGAAAGAGGAAGAGGCAAAAGGAAAAGGTGCTAACTGCTGTGATAAGATAGGTGTTCCTATCAAAGCTCACGTTTTTTTTTTCTGAGAAACTAAAAAATAAAAACTGTGTAGTCCAGTCCGAGGGCGGGAACACAAAATGCTGAGTCACTTGGCCTGACGCTGGCCAGGAAGAAAGGATTCAATTAGTAAATAGCTGTGGGAAGCACAGATTAATTGTCGAGCAGCTGCCAAATGAGATTTTCTCATTTTGGCAAAACAAAAATCGAGCGTCAAGGGAAGCTTCCAACGGAAGGTCTCAATGTCGCAAAACTTGTTTATGACACGATCCATCAATATTTCTCGCAATGTTTATGGATCCCAAAAAAGATAATGCGTAGTTTCAAGGAGAAGGCGTGTGTTCCGCTGTTTGCAAAGCCCTTTCTAATCCCGATCAACCGTTCTCGATCTCTTGGAGTAAACACTCTTTCCATATGACCTCTGCCTTTTTTTCTTGAAAAAAGTTAATGTGACTGTTTTGGTTGAACCCATCCTCTTGGAACAGTGATCTTCCCGACGGGAAAACTGGTATCGAGAAAGTTCCCTATTGCAGAATGATGAATTACTGCTCTCTCACCAGCAACCGATGCAAGATTAACTCCTTCAAAGAGAGATTGATATTTTGTAGTGTTTTTATCGGAATTATTCAAGCAGAAATCATCCGAAAGAACTGTTGTCGGTCACTTCTTTCAGTCTTTCTTCTCACAATTAACTTCCAAGTTTATTGTTACGCGCGATTGTTACACCGACCCCAATAAGTTAAGCACTCTTGAAATTTCTTTTCACAAAATACCAAGTGAATCGGCGTTGGCGCAATAGAAAAAGCCGAAGAAACCATTGACGAAGGGCGAAACCGGCAGAGGAAAAATGCTGCTTTTAAGGGCGAAACAGCGGTAACAACAGTCAGTTCGCCATGGAGGACATCCAGCGTCTCAAGGTGCGTTAGCCCCCGTCTATTCATTTTTGTGTTCAAGTATTTTCAATTCGAACACTTTAACATTTTGCAATAATCCATGCGTGGATCTGGCCTTTTCCTAGAAATCGAAGACCATTTATGACGAAGAAATTTCAGGCGTATCGGTTCGTTGCTTATTCGGCAGTTACTTTCTCGGTTGTCTCGGTCATTTCGGTATGCATAACTCTGCCGATGGTCTACAGCTATGTCCACGGAATCAAGAGACAAATGAGCCATGAGGTCAATTACTGCAAGGGATCGGCCCAATCGATTTGGGAGGAAGTCAACTACATCAAGACTGTTCCTGCTCATAACAGAACTGCTCGTCAAGCTGGATATGACACTGGACCGGCAGAGGAGGTTAGTGGAGGCAGCTCTTACGGAGGTGGAAGCTGTTCCGGCTGTTGTCTTCCTGGAGCAGCTGGATCTGCTGGTACTCCTGGAAAACCGGGAAGACCCGGAAAGCCTGGAGCCCCTGGGCATCCTGGCAATCCTGGCCGTCCTCCACAGGCTCCTTGTGAACCTCTGACTCCTCCTCCATGCAAGCCTTGTCCTGCTGGACCTCCTGGACCTCCTGGACCCCCTGGACCTGCCGGAAATGCTGGACAGCCTGGCCAGCCTGGTTATGGCGGAGGAGCTGGAACTCCCGGACCTGCTGGACCCAAAGGACCCGCTGGACGCCCTGGAAATGCTGGAAGACCTGGAGCCCCTGGACAGCCCGGACAGCCTGGAGCTTCGGAATATGGATCTGGAGGATCCCCTGGACCAGCTGGACGCCCTGGACCTCCTGGACCTCCAGGACCCAATGGACAACCTGGGCAGGGTGGACAACCCGGTAAGTCGAATAGCTTGCGATTGTAATCAAATAATTCTAGGACCTGCTGGACCCAAGGGACCTCGTGGACCTGATGGAGAGCCAGGAGCTGATGGAAACCCTGGAAATCCTGGTCAAGCTGGAGAATCTGGTGGATCTGGAGAGAAGGGAATCTGTCCCAAATATTGTGCCATCGACGGAGGAGTTTTCTTCGAAGACGGAACTCGTCGTTGATTCGAAAGAAATAAAACATTCATTAGATCCAACAAAATATTCAATAGGCTGACGGATCATCTTCCTTCTCATCTTGGAACAATTTGCCAGCATACACCACTTGCATTTGGCAGCGAGAATAGGCTAGATTCATAATCGAAGTGACATAACTGTTCAAAAATTGCAGTGTCTCCAAAAAGTATGTTTTCTCTGTCTCGTCGGCGAATTTCAACTTTTTAGTTTCAGTCTCCAAGTTCAATTGCCATAAATCCAAAAAGTGCGGTTTGAGACCATACTGGGCATAACGATAATGGATCACTCCGAGGGCATAAACAGCCTCCGAAGTCGCGTAAGTATCCAACTTATGGACGTTAATTAGTCGATCATAGAAGTTCAACTGGGCTTGGCTGAAATGAAATTCATCAGAAGAAGTTTCCCTCCCTACCAAAGATGATTTAATTTCGGCCATTTCGTCAAATCTCTATAGCAATACATTTGACAGGCGATGATTTCGTTCAGCTTTGGACTCGACTGCATACACATCAGCATGGTTTTATGGAAAATATCCGGCTTTTGCTCCAGCATTGTCGCTCTATAATGCTTCTGAAAGCTTGATTTTGTTCTTTATTTGATATCACTTACAATAAGTATTTCTTTCTGTTCGTAGGTCATATTTAAAAGAGGATAGTCCGTTGTTTTTTCGGGTTTCATAACCGGTTCAAATCGATGAGGAAGAGCAAAAACTATACTGTTCGGATATTCGAATCTACAGGGATTGTTATTGAAAACTCCTGAAGAACTCACCCTATTTTAGAGCATTTCTTCGTCTGGTAAGGACAAGAGGAGTTGCAACCCATTCTGAAGAAAAAAAATGTGAAACAAAATATTGTTAAGATGCCAGGAAAATCAGTGAAGCAGGTGAATCCCTTACAATAAAGCGTACGATTTTGAGAAATTGATATTTCCTTCTTGTTGTCAAAACAAGAAGGCGAATGAAGGCCAAATAATTTCGGAAACACTTTCACGAGAGGAATTGCATTATATGAGAAAAATTATGGAAATTGTTTGTCGAAGTAGAGGAGAGAATAGTTCAGAAATCAGCTTGTGTGTTTTGGAATGAAAGGAAGTGAAATCTCATAATTGGCGCATCTTTTTCGTACTCCTTTGGCAATGAAGCGGAGGATAATTACTGCAATCAGAGACACATCTTAGACTGCGAAATCTCGAATATGCCAACGACGTCGTCATTGACAATTGCTTGGTCTATGTGATGAATTAAACATTAGAGAGGATACAGTTCTAGGAGTGCACTGTCTTCAGACGCCAAAATATTTTGGCTAGAAGGATCACGGTAGAGGGTAACCTTCGTCTCTCAAAAAGAGCTCCAGAAATACTTCAAAACACGTCATTTGCTATAGAAAGCTCGTGCACATGGCAATAATAATGCGTTCAAAAGCTAATAGGCAAATACACTATAACTCTCATTACTGGCTAACTCGACGAAAAACAAGTAGGCGACAATTCAGACTGATTCGACCCAGTTTAATACTATTGCATACTAATCCGTCATTATCAGAGAACAAAAGAGCTACGTTATTACGTAAAAACCAAAGCTTCATTTCGTGGGCAATGATCGCAATAATGAGCAAGTTTTATGATTAAGGCAATCATGGAAAGGCTACGATTGCTTCTAGTCTGCTTGGGAGATAATTCATTCGCGCAATCATTTTCGACTCGTGGCTACTATTGAAGCGTGAAGAAATCATAGCTCGATAATGTCTTCTATTGTTCGAAATAATTTATCAAATGAAAAAGTACAATTGCCTAATGTAGGACATTGAGGGAAAGATCTTGGCTAGAGACAAGAGATTTCTGCTATACAAGTTAATTAAACCAGCGTATGAGCCTCAAACTCCAAATGTCCCTGCAAAAATGAGAAAAGATAAAATTTGAGGAAGATCATTGAATTTTTTGATTGAATCCAATTCGAATGACACTTGGCGCTTCAAAGTCCTTTTGTGCTAAGAGGAAGAGCATCGGACTTAACAGCGAGATTTGAAGAACATGGTTGTGCAGAGATGATTGGACTCGAATTGGACTTCTCTCTAGCTGTTTGTTCGGCCTTAAGATTCCGCTGTGCATAGCGATATGCCTTGTTGATGACCTAAAAGATTCAGTCAATACGAGTTGAGCTTAAAATTAACATGGAGAATGTAATTGTTCATCTTCTTGAGACTTGTCAAAAATTGGTCTTTATCGTCTTCATCTTCGAACAGAGCTTCTTTGGCATTCTATAGCGTTTTTGTTTATTCCTATTCATTTTACCTCGTGAAATATTCGCATCCAGAGATCAATAAAATGTGGATTGAAACTCTTCACAGAAAAGTGGAAACTCTGCATTCCGAAGGTATAAACAGTGTTTGCGACGGCTACTTTATCCAGATGTTGAATGTGAAGTATCTTATCATAGAATGCTCGCTGTGTATCGCTAAATTATTAATTTCAGCAATCAGAAATAGACAGAAATACCTGATCGTAGCGATAGCCTTCCAGTGATAGATATTTTGTCCCACGCATTGATAGTTTTCCATGATAACTCTTCTCAACGAGGTGCTGCTTTGAATAGCTTGGATTAATGTCATTTCAAAAATATCCGGAATAGTTTCGAGCAGAGTTGGGTGGTAATGCATCTAAAAGCCTCGAATTTTTCAAAGATTTTAATGGATTCCCAATATACAGAATCTAGATAAAATTATTCAATTATTTTTTGAAACAATTTTTGAAGTTTTGGAGAAAAGACTCAAACAAACCTTCAAAATTTCTCTATCTGATTTGTTGAGCGAATGCTTAGGAATATCGTCGGCTTGAAGAAAACCTTTTGGCTCAGAACCAGAACGTTTACTTTTTAAGGCTTCCACGGCTATCACAGTTGCTGTCAATTTGACTTTGAGTTTTCCAGGGCCGTTGATGGATGGCGAGCTGCCCATTCCTTAAAGAAATGAGATTAATTGGAAACGAACGTTCCGATAAAAAGAACTCTTTGAATTCTCATGTCCGTTTAAGGAACGGAGGCCAATTTACTAATCTAATTAAGATAGCCAAAAAACAAAAAGATTAAACCATTCCGTGAACAATTTGAGAGTCTAGGGATTGACTCAGTAACGAACAAAGAAAGTGTGGTTTCAAGAAGGTTATCATCTTTCGATTGTCATCATCTAAAAGTGTTACGGTGGGCGGAGGAACAAGGAATCAAATTTTCTTTCATACAACTAGGATATGTATGACAGGATATTGACTAGTTTCCGAAATGATGCAAGTAGTTGTTTGTCAGGAAGACTTTCATTGCAAAAATCCTCACAAAATATTCGCCAACTCATTAACGGCAGACTAGATAGATAATAATTGAGACCACACTTTCATAAGTACAAGATGGCTAGACGTTCCCAGCATTCATCAGTTCAATGAGCACTTTTAAAGGAAGCAAAGTGATCATTAATTCGCTACAATCACCCCTATAAATTGGCAAGGAAACCGGGAGGGTTGAACCAAGCTCGGACTCCGCCTCTTTTACAGGAGAGCCGGAAGGATGAAATACTCACAAACGTTCCTTCCGAGTTGACTCCACTGAACTTCTTTGTAAGAAGCTCTGTTGAAAATGTCCTTGACTCAGCAGGAAGTACAAGGATACAGAGCTGACAAAAAATTAGAGAAAAACTCGGAAGAACTCCTTTTTCTGTACAAAATAGTGAAAAAGAGTTTGAAGATTTTTCAAATGGCGAAAAACAAAGTATCTGGTATAAACAGCCATTCAAAATATTCCTCTCTTTTCCACTCAAATAAGCAATTTCAAGAGAAAGAAATCTATACGACTTGCAGCAGAAAATGCTGCAGACGAGTAGGAGTTGAATTGCTGTTTGATTTGTCACGTGAAACATTCCTCATTACTTTGATTGCGATTCATCGAGTCGAAAAAGACTACTGTAGGATCTCCTGGGGAATTTTCTGGATAACAAAACAACGAAAAATCTAATGCTAATCGCATTAAATAATCTCAGCTCTTTGAGTGACTTTTTCATAATAAATTTTTATTTTTAAAGCATCTCATCCGGCATCATTGATCCTTTTCTTGAAAACGAGCGAAGAGAACTTGTATCAAAAGAATGACTGACACTGAGGTAGGCACGCGAAGCTCTGAAAAGCAATCATTTTCTCCTCGCTGTTGAGTCACCTTGGTCTAGACTGTCTTCGAAGCAAATGCTCATTTGGAGCTTCAGTTTCGGACAAGGAGTTCCTCGAATCTCCCACGTCCTCATCATCATCCTGAAATCTCAAAATATATGGGCATACGGTAACTGAATTATCCGTTCTATTCAAATCTAATGTCTATCCGATTAGAAAGTCTAGATTTAGAATAAAACCTGGTACGAATTAGGAAAATTTTGCCCAGGCGTTCGCACGTTTGAACAGATGAACTTACCTTTACTATTACATAATAGGCAGTGAGAAGAGCAGCACAATTGGCGGCAATTGTAACCACAGAAAGCATCGGTTGAAGATGGCCAGAAATTAAGGCGAGCACCATCACTAAAGAAGTTTGAAAGGAGAGGGAGGAAACTCACAAGCCCTATTATTTTGAAAGTGATTAATTGTTAAACTTAAAGTAGTGATAAACGCAGTAGGCACTTGAACTATAAGAAAACTGATTGTCACCGTAGTGATGAGAATTCGAGTTTGATCACGAGGAGTTCGTCCAAAGCGATTGCTGAAAAGTCGCTGGTTATTTTATTGCTTTGAGCCGAAAGGTAAAACAACGGGGAGACATCATTCAGGTTCATAACAAGGATTCACTTGGAAAACCTTCTCTAAACTTACTCTCCGAAGATATTTATTCTGGGCACCATCAATCTAGATTCTTTTTTTAGATTTTTATTTCTCAATTGGAACAGCTGGAACTGAGACTCACTGTCTTGTGGCGAGAGCTCCCATGTCGATCTCCGGTTCTCTTATGAAGCCGACGTGGAGAAGACATAAAAGAAATCCGGGAATCAAAAATTGAACAACAAAATCAGCCAGAGGCAAAAAGACCTAAGCTTCTTATATTCCCAAAAAAAGCCTTTCTACCTTCCAAAAAGAGCGATTCACTATATTCATCAGAGCTCCATCTTTGACCATACATCGACTAGCCCAACGTGGAGCCGGCTCTGTGTCCATACAAAATTGATAAGTCGTCGCGTCTTGTTCGAAAAACCGAAGAATCCCCAGAGCACAACAGACAAAGATAATCGCCCAAATGGCACGAGAAAATCTCTCCACTGTTCGCAATTTCAGCGTATTTCGATGATACTGAGTCAAAAATCTGGAAAAATTTCTACTTTTTACGGATCTAACCGAGCAGCTGCTAGAAGCACACTGAAAAGAGTCATCATTGTGTCCATCGTATGCGGAACCGCCTCCATTGTAGTTCGAAATAGATGACACATCACGACGGATTGGTTGAGAGATCTGAATTTCTTAAAATTATTTTAAAAATAAAAAAAACCTGGTTCCATCTCCAATAATGTAGTACCAGACGGTAAAGGGCATTGGAGCTAGGACACTAATCCATCCACAAAACGCAAGAAGCCATATCATTTGGTAAAGTGGATTTGGCTAAAAAAGGAAATCCTTTGATTGGTTGTGATTGCTTTTTGGTCGAAAAGAAGAGACAACTCACATAACGACGATCTCCTTCTCGTTTTTCTCGTTTTCCCATTCCCAAAACGACAGCACATAAGGGGGCAATTAGAGTGAGCAGGAGCATTGGATAAGCAAACCCGTAGACAACCTGAAAGAGTCAAAAAGAACTCTTTCTCTCTCACTCACCATATGGGTCCAGCCATTGTTGAGCCGGCCAAACATAAAGCCGACATTTAGAGATACCTCGCATTTCTTTCTCGGAAAGTCAAAGAAGAACCCGTCTCCACAGCAACATTTCGCGGCCTAAAAGGAGAATTCTCCTTGTCGAATCAGCAACAAACCCTTTGATCCTCGGTGGCACATTGATCTGATGGCAAGATGGAAATGTTATGGATGCGCAAATCGTCATCTCCATCAATCGAGGTCAGGTACATTAATCATATATGCTGATGAAGAGAAGAGGTTACTGCAAACAAGGAAACTGATTAAGGAAGAGGCGTGCCAATAGACAAGAGACTCTTGGAGTCATTGAATTAGAAGGGGCCAAGGACCCCGTAAGAACAAGTGCTTCCGACAAAAGAACTCCGCTAATAATCACAGTTTTTGGAATCAGATTTTGGGAAAACAATCAACTCTATTTTAGCGCAATGAGCCTCATTTCCTGGCCATTGAGAGCAGAGCGAAAGATAA
Organism: Oscheius sp. JU1382; assembly: GCA_932521405.1. Taxonomy (NCBI): domain Eukaryota; kingdom Metazoa; phylum Nematoda; class Chromadorea; order Rhabditida; family Rhabditidae; genus Oscheius; species Oscheius sp. JU1382. The sequence goes on along the minus strand of OW051478.1, from coordinate 4,829,229 downwards.
ACTTTTAGACTCTTTTGGAGGAATAAGAGGCCTAATTAGGGTAGGAGTTTTTACTATGAAAAACGCGTTGACGATATAAGGGCTTTGTTAATTATTTATGGGGAATGATCAAAATGACGCAGAAATTTTAGGAAAAAAATATGATTTCGAATGGTAAGAGATCAATAACGAGGCTTATGCATGAGTGCTAATCTGTTGCAAATCCGATGGATTCTCTCGTCGTCCTCCTCCGGCAATTAGCATCGTTTTTCATGTCTCTTTTACACGGGTGGCAGAATCTGACAGATTCATCGAAGGGTTTTTATGCGCAAAAGGAGATTGGGCCGTCTATGAACTTTTATTGGCCGTTGAATGGGGTTGGGGGAGGTAGTTGGTCCAAAGATTTCAATTCTTGTTTTCAGCAGACAGGCTCTCTAGAGAGATTTAACCTCCTGCAGCTTGAGAGGGAATTGCCTGGATTAGAGTAGTGTCGTCAATTAAACTGAATGTCTTTGACCATCTTTGATCTTTCCCAAAAGAGAAATTTATTTGGCCGAAGAATTCTATTTTCAAAAGAGAGAGATAGAGAAAAAAAACACCTGTCAAAACTGAAAGCAAATCACAGTCTCATTAGCGTATTACTTTCCGGAACAGATATTTTTTCACTGACGGTGTCAGCTAAAGATACGTGAGAGAATATATATGCAAGTTTAATTTGAGGCTCATCATGGATGATGAATAGCAAGAGGACATATAGTGATGTGCGTATTCTTCGCTTGAGTAGAGAGTTGCTTTTTGACGAAGAAAATTGGGGGCAGTTCACAAAACGGAGAGAGAGCGGGGGAGGCCAATCCAAACTCGAATCCAATAAAAATCTGATAGTTGAACTTGTGGGACGAAAGATATATGAGCACTTGAAATCTGCTACTTTTCTCGTGTCAAAACAAGGATCAGCATTTCCGGAAGCTATAGACAAAACAAAGACGCGAATAGTCAAGATGTTTTGGGCCATTTTTTCTTAGAAAGTTCCTTCATGTGGGTTGTGAATGGGTTAATGAAGAGGAAAGTCTTTTCATCCGATTGCTCTATTCGACGATGAGGAGATCAGTGTGAACCCTCAAATGAGCACATTTCTAAAAGAGAAAAAAAAGAACAACGGACGGAAGAGAACGAATCGAATTTCCCGATGGTTAAAAGCTCTGTTGCTCTGTAGAATTGCCTCGAAGGGGTCAGTCGGGGGGACATCCGAATGGCTCGTTAGTAGAGAAAGAGTCTGCTTATGAGAAATCGCGAGGCGCAGACATCGGAATCCTCTATCAATTTCGTTGTATTCACACTTGGCCTCTAGCGGATTCAGAAGAACTCAATTGAACATTTAGTACTAACGCCATTAGCAAAACATTCCACCTTTTGCCTGGTTTATGGACGTTAGTTTGTTTTGGTCGACGTAATATTTTATCAATTTCTCGCCCTCAAAAAACATTGGTTGATAAAAACAAAGATGGACACTTTTCGAACTTTTTATTTCTTTTTCTTTTGTCTTCTAGGTGGAAGATCTTTTCGTATTTATGAGATCTCATTGCCTATAGGTTAGTCGGTAAAGTCAAAGCCTTATTCTTTTAGATTCGAACAAATTTATTGAAGAAATGAGTAAAATTAAAGATGGAATCGAATCCGAATTCCTAGGTGCGATAATTTTTTCAAAATCTACTATAGTACTTCAGAGATTCCAAACACAAGAGAGGGTGTTTATTATCGGCTGAATTTTACTCTGTATACCCACTCGAATCTCCAAACAAAACTGAATAAAATCGTGACTGGATTTGCTAATGCAATAACAAGATTTGATCTTACAGCTGCAATGGAATTTGCAAAAATGGCCGCGGAGCTTTCAAAGGCAACTTCAATCTGCTTTTAGAACTCATTCAGGTCGAAATGAAGCTGTTAGGACAAGCAGAGAGCTCTTTTATGGAGGTTGGAATGGCCGCGGTCTTCGGCGCCCCTTCGACAACTCCTCAACTTTGTCAGATAGTCAATTCAGTCTCTGAAGTAATTCGATTATTCTTTCTAAACCGTTTAGGCCCAAAGACAAATATTGGCATTGTGTCGTCAGACTTCAGAAGTAAATTCAAAACTATCCGCCATAATAGGGGTAGATCTAATGAGCAACATTATATCAGACATCGGACTAGCCGCGGATTATTCAGTTTCATCTGGATTTAGCTTTGGCGCAATAGAAATTGTTCGTGAATGTCAATTATAAGGTTTATTCAATAAATTAGAGACATTGTCGATTTCTACACTGACTATTATAGCAGGGATCCACACCTAGAAATTAGTTTTTATTCTAAAGAAGATTCAAGTTACCGTAATAAGTGTAGCAGGGAGATTGTGGTCGAAGGCGGGCGATACAGTAGCCAGTCATTAAATTACACCAAAGATATCTGCCAAAGATTGAATTAGAATAAAGAATGTCTACTTGGAAGCACAAGGAGTCGTCCGAGTACAAGTGGGTCGAGGCTGGAAACTATACAAATTATCCGTGTAGGAGTTGCTCATCCCATCGAGATTTGTCTTTGGTCTGTAAATTCAATCCATCTATTTTCTGCTATCCAAACCCGAAGGGAATCATGACGGCATCGACCCTATGTGCTGGTGAATAACAGTCCGGTGAACCTGTGTTCCAAGCTGTTTCTCTTTGGGCTCGAGTCTGAACGAATTCCAGGGAATCAAAATTCCAAACCAATGTGTTTTGTCTCCAATTTTCAAATACAAAATCGATGAAATTGTGGTGAAGGAAGAAAATCGGGTCGTTGCTTGACGTTGAAATATCCTCCATATCACCTCCCAGCCAAACATGAACATCTCCGTGAAGCAACTCAATATTGTCGAGAGAAACCGCAGGACATTGCTACAAAAATTAGCTTATTAATATCCAATGAGTACTGAATCTCCTGCTGTGGCACCCAAGACATCATTAACACCCGCTCGTTGCATAATCGCATTCATGTCGCTACGTCGAAAGAGATAAAGGATTCCAGGCCAGCGATCCAGATCTCGTTTTGTTGGGCCCTATATTCAAATAGAAGGGATTTTCAAAGGAAATATTACAAAAGTTCCAGCGAAGTTGGCAAAAAGACCATCGAGAAGAGTTCCATTTCGCTGAGTTCCCAACATTTCCTCACAAAACATAACTGAAAAGAATTCGATCATTTCAAAAGAGCAAGAACTTGAATTGACAGGAGAGATCTGAAATAATTCGTAGATGTCGTCGTCTATGGAAGAGTCCCAGTAAGGAAGAGAAACAGACACGTAAGGATATTTCCCATTGACTTGTTTTGTCCTCATTCCAATTTCCAGTCTATTTTCGAGTAAAGCCCATATAATTATTGAAACCTTTTCAGCATTTCTCTGTGCCAAGGACAGAAATTTGGACCAGAATGCGCTCCGAGGGAAGTTGTGGTATTCGCATGGATATTAGATAGCATATTGTAGACATCTGGCCGGATTGACCAAAAGGCTTGAGTATATCTGGAGGACTTTTTTACTTGGGAGGATATTCACAAACAGAGCTCTCTCATTGTCGCTTAGCATCCGAAATTCTTTTCTGAGAGACTTCGAATAAACACCTCCGTCTGGCATTTTGCAGACTCCATTTGTGAAGGAGCCACCTGCAAAATATCTTCTTTTTTCACCTCCAGCCTTTAGACCTGGAATAAACCCGCAGATGCAGCCTATATCTTGACAGTCGAAGACGCTGTTTGGAGGGGCTGTGGGAAGACCTCGAGTTCTCAGAAATACTTGAGGAATTCTTCTTTGAACTGGGATTTGCTGAATGAGAATATGGAGATCCTACTTTGAAATGAATTACCCGGGAAATATTATCGCATTTCAATAATTGATCGCAGAATTTCTTTCGGGGAAACGAGAGATTGCTCTGTCTACAGGGATTTCCAAAGACTAGAGAAAACAGTAAGAAGAAGTAGAGAACCATCTCGAGGAATTTCAGCTAGAAAAAGAGACTTCCTCATTTCAGACACAACATGTTTTGAGTTAAAAACCATCAAAACACGGCGACTTTTTGCCTCTGTCTTTACTCCGATAGGCTACTGTCTGGCAAGAAAAACACAAGAATTAATGTAGAGGTCTTATTGAAAGACTTTGTACATGAGATATGGCAAATTAATATCCAGGAGCGGTACGAGGAGGAGGACAGTGGTCGCAGGCTCCCTTGTCTCCTTGAGCTCCATCCTCTCCAGGCTGTCCGGGAGCTCCGGCGGCTCCAGGCTGTCCATCGGCTCCAGCGTCTCCGGGAGGTCCCTGAGGTCCGGGGTTGGCTCCTTGTCCGGGAGCTCCAGGCTGTCCAGCGGGTCCGGGGGGTCCAGCAGGTCCGGGAGGTCCGGCGGGTCCAGCGGGGCCAGGGGTCTCGATGACTTGTCCAGCGGGTCCGGGCTGTCCAGCCTGTCCGGGCTGTCCGTCTTGTCCAGGAGGTCCAGCGGGTCCGGGAGGTCCAGCGGGTCCAGGTTGAGCGGCTCCTCCGGGGGCTCCAGGAGCTCCAGGGTTTCCATTGGGTCCCTTAGGTCCGGCGTTTCCAGCAGGTCCGGGAGGTCCAGCAGGGCAGTCGAAGCAGAAGTCATCGGCAGATGGCTGAGCATCAGGAGCGGCATCTTGTCCGGGAGCTCCGTCATTTCCGGCCTGTCCGTCGTTTCCAGGGGCTCCGTCTTGTCCGGGAGCTCCGGGAGGTCCAGCAGCTCCAGATCCGCAAGAGCAGCAAGATCCTCCAGCAGAGGCTTGAGTGTTCTCAACGGGAGCGTCGTATCCGCCTCCGTAGGCTCCACGAGCAGCAACACGCTTGCGTCCGGTGGAGTGAGCGCTGCGGCGGTGAAGGTGAGCCTCACGCTTGATGCGTCCGAAGACACCATGGGCAGATTCGTACTGGAAAAGATTCGTTTAGAAAGCCCCAGAAAGCAAAACTAACTCTCTTGTACTCATCCCAGAGTCCGTCGGTTCTGTGTTGGCAGAAGTCGACTTCGGCTTGGAGAGAGGACTGCACGTGCTGCATGTAGTTGTACAACATGGGCACAGCGACGATAGCAGTCAAAGTGGCTACGGTGGAGATGGCGATTCCGAAGAATGCCAACTTCCTAAGGCTCTCAGCCTCGCGGTGCTCAGTCTTAGGATCGGACATCTGAAAAATGAAAAATGTGTTATCTCCAATGAATAATATTAGTGAGATTAGAGAAAGTGTTTACCTTTCCCGAGGAGGACAGTGCGATGTCCAAACCGTTCGCCGTTCGGCCTTTATAGAGTTTGCCGTAACATCGTGGCACTGCGCGACGTGAAAAAAAGAGAAGCTAACCGGTACGGAGCTGTCATTTACACACCGTTTGTAAAGCAGCTGCTTGGTCTCTTGGCGAGAGCATGCGATTCGATCATTTCCGATTTTGTCACTTTCGCCGATACTTGGGAGTAAGCAGCGAAAGGGAAACGATATTGAGAGAGAAACGACTGCTATTAACGGAAAAGGTTTACGACGCAGAAGGGGGAAGTAGTTGCAAATAAAGAGAAACTAATGGATTTACGACCTAACGTACCTGATCATTGCGTTTCGCGAATTGTGAGGAAGTCACGCGTTTTTATCAAGTTCTACCGATTTCGCGACTACTCGGTTGATATTGTCACAAAGGCTGATTGTAAATTGGCTTTGGGAACAAAGGAAATTACTCTGATTGAGAAAATTAAATAAACTATTTCGCTTTTTGAATTCCAAAAGATCACCTTCAAAGACTTCTAATCTTCAGATCATAAAAACATGATCCCAGGTTACAAAAAGGAGTTTTCTCGCCGTTTTTTGTAATACGATGATTCATTTTCATCGTTGGACTCTTGGGACAATTTGGTAAATCCATCCTTTAATCCAAATAAGACGACGGTTAGAGTATTTTTGGATGATGTACATCATTTTATCAAAACTTTCCATAGATTGACATTATCCTTATATATCAAAAGCTTTGTATTCCAATAGACCATTCTGATTCTATAATGATGTCCTCTCACTGTAGCTACAGTAAGACAAAGAAAGGAGAATTATGAGGGGTTGACGCCTTTCTGCAACATTTGTTCAATACGATATTATCTTTTTATGACTGAAGAACGTCTTGACCCCTGCAGTTCACGACCTTACGGCGACTCTCTGTCTTGAATCTCCTCACAAAACAAACCCGTTAAAGCGTCAAGAACAATGAGGTTTCCTTTTTCAGCAGAAGAAGGAGAAGCCGAGTTTCACTTCTTTTTACACTATTACGACGTCAAGTGCGCACTATAAAGCTGGTCGCTGTCAATGCGCAACATCACATCTGCCATCTCCCACGGCAAAGGTAAGCAGTTTGCCTTTTGCGCGCCGCAGTTCACAGTCTTTATCGCAAACCAGCTTTTTCTCGAGACAAAAACAGCGCCATTTTTCAGATGTCCGATCCTAAGACTGAGCACCGCGAGGCTGAGAGCCTTAGGAAGTTGGCATTCTTCGGAATCGCCATCTCCACCGTAGCCACTTTGACTGCTATCGTCGCTGTGCCCATGTTGTACAACTACATGCAGCACGTGCAGTCCTCTCTCCAAGCCGAAGTCGACTTCTGCCAACACAGAACCGACGGACTCTGGGATGAGTACAAGAGAGTTAGTTTTGCTTTCTGGGGCTTTCTAAACGAATCTTTTCCAGTACGAATCTGCCCATGGTGTCTTCGGACGCATCAAGCGTGAGGCTCACCTTCACCGCCGCAGCGCTCACTCCACCGGACGCAAGCGTGTTGCTGCTCGTGGAGCCTACGGAGGCGGATACGACGCTCCCGTTGAGAACACTCAAGCCTCTGCTGGAGGATCTTGCTGCTCTTGCGGATCTGGAGCTGCTGGACCTCCCGGAGCTCCCGGACAAGACGGAGCCCCTGGAAACGACGGACAGGCCGGAAATGACGGAGCTCCCGGACAAGATGCCGCTCCTGATGCTCAGCCATCTGCCGATGACTTCTGCTTCGACTGCCCTGCTGGACCTCCCGGACCTGCTGGAAACGCCGGACCTAAGGGACCCAATGGAAACCCTGGAGCTCCTGGAGCCCCCGGAGGAGCCGCTCAACCTGGACCCGCTGGACCTCCCGGACCCGCTGGACCTCCTGGACAAGACGGACAGCCCGGACAGGCTGGACAGCCCGGACCCGCTGGACAAGTCATCGAGACCCCTGGCCCCGCTGGACCCGCCGGACCTCCCGGACCTGCTGGACCCCCCGGACCCGCTGGACAGCCTGGAGCTCCCGGACAAGGAGCCAACCCCGGACCTCAGGGACCTCCCGGAGACGCTGGAGCCGATGGACAGCCTGGAGCCGCCGGAGCTCCCGGACAGCCTGGAGAGGATGGAGCTCAAGGAGACAAGGGAGCCTGCGACCACTGTCCTCCTCCTCGTACCGCTCCTGGATATTAAACTGGAGTATCTCCTTCACTCTCTATGGTATACATATCGGTCTCAGAACCTCAAATAAAATCGCTAGCCTTCTCCTAATTTGTTCATTGAACAGTTATGTGTTTCGGACATCACAATGCTGTTCCAAACCAGCTTTTTCATTGAGACTCGGGTGACTTCTTCTCGGCAACAAAAAATAGCAAAGGGAACATCATTGATTCGAGCCACAACAGATTTCTGGAGATCTTTATGGCTATAAAGAGGAGCTGGGTGATCTTTAGTTCGTAAGAAAGGACTACTTGACCGTTGTCCTTATCTCTCGTTCTTCAAGCCACGAAGTCGGTGTGGTTCGGATGGCAAAGCTAGGATTCCTCAATGGAAAGCGGTAAATTTATATTCACGCATCTCCACTAGATTTTCGAGGTCTAGACATCTCTTTATTTTTTATGGAATAGTTAGTCTCAAGTAGAACGAATATGTTTACACCTTCTTGCATTGTATAATTTATTTAAACATCTTTTTCTCATTCATAGTGGCAGATCATTTTTTTCGATGTTATAAGCCAAGATTATGGAGCTGCTTATTGAGATAACAAACGATATCTCTGCTCCCTTACTTTTTAAAATTGTAGTTCAATTCGCCTCAACCGGTGTGATTGGATTCTGACAATAATCGCAACATTTTCTATAATAGTCGGAGTAGTCACGTGGATCGTTTTCCCGATTATCTACAAGAAAGTCGTTGAATCGGTGAGTAAGTCGTAAAAATTATCTCTTGCCAGAAGTAGTGGCACAAAGTAACAAGATATCTTTTAGACTCTCCAATTCAAACAACGAAGCGATCAGTCTCTCTCGACTTCAGCATGGCTTTGGTCTCATCCTCCTCTCAACAATATCATGAGTTTCTATTTATTCAACGTGACAAATCCAGACGAAGTGATGTACTACGGGGCGAAACCGGCCGTAGTCCTTGTAAATGTTTTCATATCTCATAAACTTTGGGAAATATCAGACTGGTCCTTGGCCTTACCAAGAAACTGAACAGAAAAAGTATATGAAATGGACAGCCGATGGAGATGAGGCCTTCTATGAAAACTATAAAACTTTCTACGAGAGGCAGGATCTTTGTACTGGATGCACATTCAAAGACCTGGTGACTATTCCAAATGCCCCAGCCCAGGTAAGTCAATCCTTCTCGTTGCTGACTGCTACAGGGAGTAGCGGCTGATCTCTATGATCCTCAATATCATGTGACAGAAATCGCCAGGATTATCATCGCCTCTGGGATGCTCCTTTTAGGAGAATACCCTTTTGTGTAGGTTTTCCATCCACTACAATAAGTACCTCCAGAACTCAACCAGTTGGGGAGGTCCTTTTCACGGGATACTATGATCCTCTACTTGCTATTGGAAATAGTCAGGTAGATTATTTGAATTTGTCGAAAAATTGTTCAGTTTCTTACCATGTTGGATATTATCTTCAATAATGGAAACAGTATCGTCCCGATTCCTATCCCTCCGATGCCCAAAATGGCCTTTTTTGAAGAGGTATTTTCACTTTTATAAAAAGACAAAACAACTACAGTATAATAATACAAAAGACGAATGGTATTGGATCAAAACGGGCAAAAGTGACATAAATAAGCTAGGAGAGATTGTATCGTGGGCTAACTTGACCAGTCTTCCGGCCACTTGGTGGACGACCGATTATGCCAGAAGCATCCGTGGATCGGGTATACTTTTCCTTCTATTTGATATTCAATTGGCAGATACTGGATCGTTTGCGAAGATGAATCTACAGAAATCGGATATTCTTCCAATGTTTCAGTCGTATTATTGTCGATCGTTTGATGCGGTCTATTTGAATGAAAGTACCCTCCACAGTATCCCATCCTACACGTTTGTTTTACTCTTTTTAGAATTTTATTGTCTTTTTGCAGCTATTCAGTTGCACCCGATGAATGGGACACAACAGCTGATAAAAATATTGGCTTTCGTTATCGCAATGCAGAAAAACTGAACTACTATCCAGGTATTTCTTTTTACTTCTGGAAAAAGCTCAATTCTAGCCTGGCCCAGCTGTCCAAATCGAGATCCAACTGCTTGTATCAATTCCTCGATCGTCAATTGTACTTTACAAGAGAATCTTTGTGACAATTGCTGCAATAGGTCATACGTCGGAGGCACTTATTTACTCCCACCTGGGATGTATCCTATGCCCTGCTTCCCAGGTAAACCGTATCTTTCCATCTTGCAACTAATCATTTCAGGAAGAGTAGAACAGCCACCATTCACTTTATTCCTCAGCCCACCTCATTTTGCCTTTTCTCCAAGAGAAGTCATCGATTCTATCTATGGTTTAAGTCCTGAATTGAATCAAGATAGACCATTGATTTACTCAAGAGAGCCTGTAAAACTCTAATATTTCACAAAAAATGTTTTCAGTATTCTGGGTCGATTGTCGAAGCAAAGGTACAAGTCCAAGTCAGTCAGCCAGTTATGCCAAATAGGATCTTCTGGTTCGTACAGGCCGACTCCAATAAAAATCACTTGCAGGCCATTCATGAACATGCCAGCTTCAATAATTCCGGTGTTCATTGAGTCAGCGAACGCCCAACTGTCAGATAATGCCTACAATCTCCTCTGGTTGGGATTCGTCTTTGCTCCCCGTTTTGTGGATGTTTTCCAGTATTGCTGTATTGGTGGAGGACTCCTTCTGTTGACTTTGGTCGCCTTCCGAGTCCTAAGACGATCATAATTTTGATAACTTTATCGCTCTTCTTACGGGTAAATAAATCTATTGTTTTCTTCAATTAGTCTCTCAAACTGAATATGGCGCCATCTATTGCTATCGGAAGCATAGTTAGAAGCCCCGATAGCATATCTCCCGTTATTGACCACCCTAGTCAGCACTTTTCTGAAAGCTATGCGTCTGAACAAATGTGATTGGATCCTTTTGATTTTCTCTGCTATTTTTATTGTCTTCGGTGTTGTGACTTGGATAACTTTTCCTATCATTTTCAAAAGTGAAGTTCAATCAGTAAGTCCGACTCATCTTCTTCTTCCATTCTAACCAGAGTCTCCAATTCAAACAACATGAAGACAAAACTTTGTCGAAATCAGCATGGCAGTGGTCACATCCTCCAATGATAAACATAATGAGTTTTTACTTTTTCAATGTCACAAATCCTGATGAAACCCTCTACGAAGGGGCTAAACCAGCCATAATTGAGGTAGAATTATATTTCTAGAGACTACTTCATCCTAAAATAGACTGGTCCTTGGACTTTCCAAGAGAAGGAAGAGAAGAAATATATGAAATGGACCGAGAACCAGACGGAAGTCTTTTACGAAAACTATAAATCCTATTACGCTCGGCCCGATCTCTGCAATAGTTGCGACTTCAACGCAAAAGTTACAATCCCAAATCCAGTTGCTCTTGTAGGCTTCTTCAAGATTCTAAATTTTTAAAAAACCAGGGAGCGGCAGCTGATATTTTCGATCCTCAATACAATGTGTCGGATTCTAGCAGACAGATAATCGCCTATGGAATCTTGTTGATGGGAGAATTTCCATTTATGTAAGTTTTAGATAAAAAGAGGATTCTTTTTAGAACTCAATCAGTCAACGATATTTTGTTCAATGGATATACTGATCCTCTCTTATCGATAGCGCATAGCGAGTTTCTAGCTATGATTCAGCAAATTTTTAATAACGGGAATAGCATAATTCCAATCCCTATCCCCGACATGCCGAGGATGGCCTTTTTTGAAGGAGTTAATTTTCTATTCTTCTGATATACTTATATATTTTTAGTACAATAATACTCAAGATGCATGGTATTGGGTTAAAACGGGGAAGGGAGATATCAATAATCTGGGAGAAGTAGTCACTTGGGGTGATCAGACTCTTTTGCCTGATACTTGGTGGACGGATAATTTTGCTAGAAGTATTCGTGGAACAGGTTTGCTGGAAGTTTGGTGAAAGAAAAAATATTCAGACTCTGGAAGTTTTTCAAAGATGGATCTCCAAAAAGACGACGTTATCCCCATGTTTCAGTCATTCTTCTGTCGTTCGTTTGATGCCGTTTATCTCAATCAAAGCTCTTTCCACGAAATTCCCTCCTACACGTAAGGTCTTTGATTTAAAAAAAAAAGTCCGAAGATTTCAGATTTTCTGTTGAATACGATCAATGGGACACAACGGCGGATGTCAACATAGGATTCCGATACCGAAATGCAGAACAAATCAATTATTATCCTTCTTGGCCAAGTTGTCCCAAAAGACTTCTATGTCAAGGAGAAACAGTCAACTGCGCTCTCCAAGAAAATCTATGTCATAATTGTTGTCAAGGTTCTTTTGTCAATGGCACTTTCCTACTTCCTCCAGGGATGTATCCCCTTGTCTGCTATCCAGGTAGCTTTTCCTTTTTTGCACTCAAGGGAATATAGGAAAATTGGAACAATCTCCGTTTTCTGTGATGTTCAGTCCACCACATTTCGCCTTTTCTCCAAAAGAAGTCACAGAATCGATTTATGGAATAAATCCAAATTTGGAACAACATCGACCCTTGGTTTATTCAAGAGAGCCAGTTTGTTTCTCTTTTTCAAATTAAGATATTTCCAGTATTCTGGAACTGTGACCAATGTTGTAGTCCAGGTCCAGGTCAGTATCCCAGTCTTTCCAAACAAAGCTGTCTAGTCAGTTTCTGAGCCATAGATTCAAATGTCCCATTTTAGCCAATTTATGGACATGCCGTCGACAATAATTCCAGTGTTCTGGCAATCAGCAAGAGCTGTGCTAACCGACAATACTTATCATCTAATCTGGTTTGGATTCGTCTTTGTTCCTAAATTTATAGATATTTTGAAATTTTGTTCAATAGGTTTTGGTTTTTTGCTAATTTTAATAGTCGCCTTCCGAGTATTAAGAAGACAAAAACAACCGTTAAAAGAGATTTATTAATGCGGGTCAAATAAAAGCTTCTATTTCACTTTTTCCGAGTTAAAATACTTCGATTCTCGTGGACTATTTAGTCGATACAATAGAATATCGATGATTCTAATTTCAGCTGGAGTCTGATGATGGATTGATATCATTTCAGGGGCAAACGCCTCAAATCTCTGAGTTTGCTGTAGCAAGGGAATCAAGAGACAAACCCTCTTCTCCGGCCACATCGTATAGACAGGATCGTCTTCAGTTGTCTCGAAAATCCTCTTGAAAGAGTACGGGAAGAACCGATGTTGATCATTCATGTTTCGGGTATCGGCTGCAAAAACATTCACATTAGCCAGACACCTGAATTGATTTATTTTCTTGGTCCAAGGCTAAACACATACCTTCCAAGGCCGAGATCTTCCGATGGATCATAGGGACAGAGACTTTTGTTCTGGTAGAGTTTCTCAACGAAGAGTTTTACTGCGCCCCTGGATAAGAGATACGCAGCGCCTCCGGAATTGTATCCAGTTTTCTGAACTCTATTTCGATTGACTTCTACACTAACAAGAAAAGGCTTAAACCGGTGGCCGAGATAGTAGGGCTCAGAAGCATTGAATTGGTTCAGATACTCTTTCAGATGCTCGATAATCACGTAAGAGTCGTCATCGGCCTGCAAACGCGTTCCAAGCGCGGATCGAATCTCACTTTCATGTACCAATCGAACTCGTTTGAGACGTTAACATAGGCATAATAAAAGCCTTTCATTGTCTTATAGAAGAGCTGTTCGTAGGAGTCATCAAGGCCAGAGAATACTGTGCTAAACGGGATCGTTTCGTCCTCGATTGGTAGAGTTGTAAAGAACTGGCCGTGATCACATCTCTTCAGCCATGTTTCATTCACAGCAGGCACCTGAAAAATTACAATGGCACAGCATCAGAAACCAATTGGAGACGTTTGAACCGGGGAATTTTCACAAAACCAACTCGAGTGTTAAAATATTTCGGCGAGGTTAGGATCCAGCAAAACACAGATCCATTCTTTGGAAGAGCTTCCACTGCCTTCGATCTCACAATATTTGTAATTTCAGCAAAATTTTCACTATTTCTATAGACCCAGCTCTTCTTCGTTTCTGAGCTGAATTTTGTGTTTGAGACCTTTTGAAGCTTCCTTACTTGGGCGGTTTAGTTATCTTTTGAGTTGAATCATTTGGATTAAGCAGAGTAAAAATAAAAATAAATAATATTAAAAGACTAGATAGAATAAAACATATTTTGGCTATTGGCAAAGGAAGACCCTAAAGATGGCGATCACAAGAGTCAACAACGACTCACCGTTTTGGCTTCAAAGTAGAAAATTGAACCGGAATAACAGTTTTTTTTCATTTCATGGAAAGGCAAACTATAAAGCTAAAATTCAGTCAGACGTGGAATAGGGTCGAGATATCCAGCATTAGATCGTATCTTTGAAGATGAAAATCAAAGAAGGTGAAAAGAGACAGTACATCCGAAATTGGAACTTTCGCTCTTTGTTGTCTCTCTTTTTTGCTTAAACTCTAACCATCAATTTCCCCATCTCTCTTACTGGATAACCGAATCTTTTGTCGTCGTCTAGAGTGAAAATTCGAATGTGTTTTATGGGTCGATCTGCATTGATCTCTGAAGAAAAAGATGGCTTCTTAGATAATAAAATCTTTATTTTTAACTGACTTAACATATAAAGCATAAACATGTCATATTTTTGGAGCAATTAGTTAAGTGACAGACCCGCTGGAATGGAGTTCAGGCTAAGGATGACCTGGCGATCACATTGAAATTGAGCCGGGAGAAGCTAGAAGCAAAAACAAACTAAAGGGACAAGGTGAGCAAAATAATGAAGAGAGTTGAAGGCACTTTAGATTCGCGTATACTCGTCCGGATTCATCCGAGAGATTCGTTTGTTTTGGGCGTTGAAGGTTTGTAAAAGGACGGCAGCCTCCTTTCGGATAGCTTCATTCGTATCTCGAGCAGCTACACATTCGAGTTGTTTGATTATTCGATTATTCTATAAGCCAATAAATAATTCTGATAAGAACTCACATTAATAAAGGCCAGAGCTCTGATGGCTCCCAAACGAGCTTCTTCTTCTTCGGCCTCTAGAAGACACAAATAAGACGACAGCAGGTCCGACTGTAAATGTCCTCGAGCTTGGCTCAAATATCTCTCTGAAGTCTCTCTTTAGTGGAAGACTCCTTCACTTACCAATAGTTTTTCTATTCATCTGCTCATCGTGAACAAGAAGCATTCCGATGTGTTTGAGAGTTTCTAGTGGAGGAACAATCGGCACATTTGCTAAACGTTCAACCACTTGAAGGACTTTCGATGGCTGACGGCTATCCAGCTGGGTGATCATGTAAGCTAAAATTTTTCCTGTTTTTCTTTCAAAAGAACTCATACCATCATGGCCCATGTTCTCAATGTATGAGGGAAAATGTCTACTTCTGAACACCCCGACGAAATGGAAAACAGTCACAATGGCCAAGTCTTCTTGAACCGGATCAGCCAACAATTGCAACACTGCATCAGCCACTGAAACCGAGGATAATATTGTTAGGAAAAGTACCTTTGTTAACGAGATAAGGATAGTTGACCTCCACAATGTGGGCAATATTCCTTCTGATTTGAGAGCGAAGTTCATTTCTCGGAACTACAAGCATACATTCTAGAGGATAGCAAGTTGAGAGCCAGATTTCTTGCAACTCGGAATCTGCTCCAATATCAGTCAAAACATTAGAAATATTTGGAATGTTGGGAGAACAGCGGGAAAGACGGAGAAGATCATCGAGAGTAACTGTCTCAATTTCGATTCTCTTCAACATCTCCGTTGATTTGTAAACCAGTGGACTGTTGGGACCGACATCGTCCAAAACCTATAGGAATTTGATTCAAAATTATAAATCTTCAGACCTTGATACAATTGGAAATTCTGGCCAAATGATAACGAAGACAGGCATCTATTTCTGAATTTCCAGTGGCCGTTCCCTTTGAATCGTAAATCGGCTCCCAGAATTTATCGGATTCCAGGCAAATTTGTTCGATTTCAGCTGAATCCATAATTGCTCCGAGTGATTTGCGGCGATCTTTCAACTGGAACAAAGAGATTAAAAAAAGAACAAACAAACCTGTTTGAATCGTCTTCCCTCTCGATGGCCGTTGCTCTCGCCGTATTTATTCCTCAGTCCTTCATTCATATAAGGCGAATAATTCTGACGAAGAGAGTCAATTCCACTATCATTTTCCGAACTAAAACTTTTTTTTTCAAAAACAAAATCTCTTACTGTAGGTCTCCAGACATTAAAACATTATCATCCAACTCGTCGCTAGCTGTACTGGGAGTCAGATACGCAGAACCACGATAATTTGATGGAGACGACTGTGATCGAGGTCGCCTCTTTAACAAAAAGTTAAAATAATTCCTTTGGACTCACCCGCAGAATTCCTTGCCATTGCTTGAGATAATCGATTAAAGCTTGAAGTTCAGGATAAGATTCTGAGGAGATGCGATCAGCTCGAGGCAAAATGTCATCAATCATTTCAATGAGTTCAGTAACAGCTACAGATCGATCACTGCTGGTCTCGGATGGAGGACCACTGCTTCCAAATCTGGGAAAAATAAACAGAAAAAAAAACAAAACCTTTTGTTGAATGCTCGAATGGACTCTGGACTCTCGTTTGGAGGGCAATTCAACTGGTGGAGACTGACAGTTCGACGAGCTAACGCTTTCGGCGACTGGGAGACATTGCGATTCTTTCGAAGATCCAATGTTGACATCTAAAATGGGCCATAGGGAGCGTCTAATAACCATCTACCGCTTCAACGGTCGGAATTGTTTTGTGTACGTCTTGGTAAATATCATCCAAGAGATTTGTCGACGAACGCCACTGTTCTTTCATAGCAACACGAGCAGCTGATCCCCGTTTTTTCTCACGAAGAACAACACGCGGCTTCCTTTCAATGGTATCGACTGAAGGGGCTGCGATCACTGGCTTTGAAGAGGTTTTCGAGGCGAGAAGTGGCCTGAAAGCATTCTTTCTTGATCGTATCTCCGTACATTGTTGGAACCAATGAGACAAAACTTACACCCAAGTGACAACCATCTGTAGTTTTATCGTGCCCAGACTGTTCAGATTCATTGTGACTAGTTGTGGCTGGGAAGAGAAAAGCTCACAAGGGTCAAAAGCTCTTTCACTCAACGTTTTAGTCTTGAAAAATGTCACTTCAGAGACCTAGAAATCATTCGGTTGAAAAGTCAAAGAAAAAAAAGGAAACCTTGACGTCGATCGAGGAATCAGGTTGGCAGGAAAGAACAGCTTGATTCTTTTCCCAACGCTGAGTGCGGTCTGCTTGAGTCTTTCCTCTTCAAAAAAAAAGTTTAAAAAGAAAGAAGATTATCCTACTTTGTTTTCCACTTCATTCCAGCATGCCTGATTTGAACCTCAAACACATCTCCGGGCGACATGCGAGCATAACCAACAATAGCTGAAGGTTACTGTATCGAAATAATTAGATTGGTTCACCTTTGACTTCGATTAGCATTCTTCCCATCATATTTTGAAGTTCCATCTCCACAGCAACCATTCCTTTATCAGTGGGATTCTTTCCTCCGAGAGCTGCGCGAAGATCAGAAATGGAGGAGGAGCGGGCTGAAATTGAGTTCGAGAAGGCGCTCTTTTGGAAGAAAATTGGCTGCCGCGTGAAGGGAAGGTCGGCGTCGTGATCCGGATTGAAACATCAAAATTAACGGAGGATAATTGAGGGAGAGCGGCTGTGGAGACAAAAATGAGACCGAGGAGGAAGGCCGAAAGTAGCGTCATTGACTGAGGTTGTGAGAGAGGCAAAAGCTTGTTTTCAATTAGAGGACGAGAAAGATTTTTGCAGTCGAATGAAAAGGACTCCGAACGGAAACAATAGCCCAGACAATTGGAAGGTAAACAAAACAAATAGACTCAAGAGATCGCCGAGTGAAATACACCGGTTCGACTCACTCACCTTTCAAAGTGTTATAAGCTCCTGACTTGTACTTTTCGTATAATTTGGTGAGACGTTGGTTGTGCGATTCGTAAAGCATTAGATTTTCTTCTGCCAGCACCAATTCATCGCCTATTTCCTTCAATCTAGCCTCATCAGCTGTGTCTTGTTCCTGTCTCAATCGACGTAGTTCCGCCGAATAATGAATGATAAAAGATCTAGAAGGAAAATTGACTTAAATGAAAAAAAAAACCCACTTGAATCCTTTAGCCAAGGCGTCGAAAACGGCATCTATCCGTTTTGATTGATGGCCACCCGTAGGTGCCATCGCGACTGTCGCGGCCAAACTCTGGAAGAAAAAGAAATTAGACATTCATAGATCATTTGCGAAGCCTTGAGATTTATGCCTCATTATCCCGCTGTTGAACAATCTGACCCTGACCGTAAAATGCAACTGGCCATCAAATGCGGGGCGCAATAGGTGGGAGCCAATTGAGCAAAACGAACTGTAGAGAAGGGGAGAAGCCCCGCAGCGCCTGCTTGCAAATTGCGTGAATGAATGAGAAAGGTGTAGTTAAACCCGGAAATGTGTGGTCCAAAAAGAAGTGGCCAAGCTGGAAAACGCTACGAAGTGCAAATAGACAGTCCAGACAATTGTTCTCCAACGGATTACACACAGACAAGCCGCCTAGAGGAACACAAAAACAACAGCCTATCCTCTCAAAAAAGAACGCTACTCATTCTTTCCGGGAAAAATCAGCCGTAATGAGCCATCGCACTTTAGCCAGAGAAATACTGGAGGAAAGTAAAAGTGTAAAGAATAGCAGACAGATTTTTTTCGACTAATTGGATTATGGCGAAAAAAGATGAACTAGTCAGGAAAACGGGATCTATTGCCACACCTAGTGCGCAGTTATGAGCGTGTTATGAGACCCTGGGAGGAAATGACAACCAGTTGGACATGGCTGGGGCTGACTAACTCGGGAGGAAGTAATTGAGGTCAATTCTCAAATCAATCCATTAGAAAGGTTCCAAACCGGGAAAGAGGATGATGTTTTCCGGGGAGAGCGCGGGGAGTCTAACCGATCCGGTTTCCGGTGTGTCGAAAAGGACGGTCGAAAAGCCAAAGAAAGAAAGGAGAAAGATGTCCTTCTCGGTATCCGGGGCAAGCGGTGAATATAAATGAACGAGAGACGAGCATATTCAGACCGTTCTGACTCACAATCGTCCGCTATGGGAAAGGGCATTCCGTAGGCGACAATAGTAGCAGCTTTTAGTCAATTCACACCCAGAGGACCGTAAGGAGACTGCCAATCGTCGACTAAGCGCGGATAAGCTGAAACCCCTGACGATAACCTGTCGCGAATCGGCCAAGCGTAGAAAATGAAGAGGGCCAAGCCATAAAATGCCAAGCAATAATCGAGGATTTTAGTAGGAATAGCGGAGGAAACTAAACGTGTTTTGGCCATGAAAAGGATGGATTAGCAATACATTGACTTTGTTTGCCAAATAACATGAAAGTGAATGTGTCTCAAGGACGAAATTTGTTTATAGAAGGTCAAAGGAATTTTCGAGGTAGGAGGTGAGGAAGAAAAGTGGCGAAGAAGAGTTCGTAAGAGGAGAAATTCGAGCTTTAAGGACCATAAACGACTGGCGCAAACGCATCGGTCACGCTTTTTGTGGACGACACCTGTTAGAAGAGGCTACCAGAACACGCAGAGGAAGAATAACATGCACTTGAACAAGAGGCAAAACTGGTAGGAATTCCGAACGAACGAGTTGGGAAAAAGTTGATTGGCAAAACAGAGGATGTTCCGCACTCATGAGGTCAATGATGCACTTGCGGTCGATCGATATTCATCAAAGTAAACAGCCCTAAAAGGAGGCAGACAATAAGGACGCGTAGGAGGAGGCCCAGGTAATTAGCATCAAGGCTGCTCTCACCTGCCATCTGTCTCATTCGAAAAAGAGCCAAGGACACTCTCTGGGAAAATTCAAAAAGGGACGAACAGAAGTGGACTCTATGAAACGTTTCTATTGTCAAACAAAACGCGGCGTCTATCTCTCTTTCATATTTGCTCTAAATGACCGGAAAAAAGTTCCAAAATTTTAGCTATTACATACAGAAAAGAGTGTTTTCTCTTCTCCTGAGAATTTCCTATTTATCTTCCGTGAATCATGTGTGGGAAGGAGATCTACACAACAGCGATTAAGACCGCTTATGCTGAAGGAATGCCATAAAAAATCTACCTATATTCCCTGTAACTTCAATGCTAATAAAATCTCTAAAAAGTTTATAGTAAGTGAAAATTTTAGGTTAAATTTGTGGTCAAAATAGGACGAAAACTGAAGGTAAAAAGAGAAAAGAGCTCAAAAAGTTAAAAGACTTCTATAAATGTATAAGCATTTGTGCCGTCGAAGAACACTAGCGAAATCTTGAGAGCAGTGCGCATAATTCATATGACGGAGGTAAACATGAAAGACACCCTCAGGCTTGACTGTTTGCGCAACTGGCCTTCCAAGCCAACAGCGAAAACGCTACTATCACGCGCGCGACAGTCCTGAAGCTGGTCACTCCCCACCTGGGAACGTTGTCTTGTGCTCATCAGAGTCCCATAGTCGCCATAGTCGGATTCCACAAAAAAGCCGCTGTTCCTTCGAAATTCTCGAGCCTGTCGCGGTTCCATCGTGGCGAAACGTCTGAAATTAGGAGGGGATGACAGGAAGTGAATCACATGCCACATTCCATTATGAGAAAAAGAAAGAGACCTTTCAGGATTGGAAGCAGAGGTAAGAGTGGCGTATCCCGACTGGCCATAAGCGTTCCACGACGAGGGTGAGGCATAAGTCGCTCCGAAGTTTTTTGGCAATGTGTAATCCGCTCTATATCGCTGTGAGGAGATCATTGTGACAGTTGAATCACTGTCTGATTGCTTGCTCTAAAATTCTGTTTGAATTTCGACAAAAAGGCACCAACCTGGATCGAAGACGAGGTCTCAGAGGTTGGGAGGCCTTCAACGTCGTACGGCTGTAGCTAAAGAAATCGATTTGATAGGACTCTCACGCCCCGAATAGACAATAAGCAAAATGGAATGTAACGCGGGCTCCACTGATGACTAATACCACCCGGGTCTCTTTTATCGATGGGAGCACCTTTCCACTACGATAACGTACTGATAGTAGCCGTCACAATAACAACCTTCAGAATCTCACGGCAGTTTTTATGTCTTTTCAATTATTATTCCGCGTAAAATTTCAAACTATTCAACCAATAAAAACAAGTCATTTTCTTAAAAGAGTGGACGAAAGAAGAAGAAAGGGAAAAAAAAGTCCGACTTACTTTACGAATTTTTTCATCGTAAGCCCGGATGATATCGTCGAAATTGAACGAGCGCATCCGTCGCATTGTCTAACGAAAAGACGGCGTGGGAACGGCGTTGCGAATGAATCAACGCGTAATAAAATCAGAAGACGATTCCCTTTTATGTGACTGATAAAAACGCGCGAGGGAAGAACATAAACATGAGGAGTTGGCGCCTCCCGTTCCTTACCCAGGCTACTCGACAAAGACGCTCCTGGAGTGGACGATAGGCTACTGGCGCTACGGGTTGCTGGGCAATCCGTTTCTGGCGGACACGATGAGCCTGGCAAAATGTTTTTGCAGAGGAGAGCCAAACCTTATGGCGTAAATCTTCTCTTTTCCTGGGCAAAGTGACCACTCCTTCCAGCTGATAATTTGAATTTTTATTCCAATTGATCGAATCTGAAAATTCTTTGGATGGATATCTGCTCTAAAAACACTCAAGGACCCAACAATATCTGCTAGTTCAATCAGCAGAGCGACTGGAAAACTGAAAGTCGATTGGTTTAGAATCCACGCCGAAACAATCGGCAACCACCTTGTATCAAGAAAAGCGAAAATGCGGGAGAGAAATGAGGCTAAGACAAGAATTAGACGGAAGAGAAAACACGTGAAACTGGTCGAAACCATTGAAGCCCAACTGATGAGTCTCACCTCCACTGAGGTTCCTGTCACGGAACGTTTTGGCGTCGACGAATGGAAGTCCTGACGGGTTGTGACTGACGCCGGTTGGAAGACGTTCCACACTGCAATTTGGTTGGTTCCAATCGAAGATTATTCAAATAGGGAGGACTTACTTTCGGAAAAGGCCAGGCAACATGGTATCGGAACTGACTAGCGGATAGCCAGCTCTCTGTAATTATCGAGCGCGATGCGGATAATTTTCGGCTCACAATGATGTGAGAGAGGTCATCACCATCACAACTGTGTGAAAACGCTACTACTATTTGGGGACAGGGAGCGACTCGATTCGGACTAAACCGGGAATCATTTGCATTGGTGTGATATTTAGTACAAAACAAGTTGGGAGCCCGGGGTTGGATAGGTGAAGGTCGGAGGATCGAAAGAGGTTATATGGCAGATAAGAGGCGAAGAAGAAAGGACGACCATCGGACACGACTCATAAAGCATATGATTGCAGGTCAGCCGCCGTCACAAACATAACTGGTAGTAAGAACTAATGAGGCTAATGTCTACAACATTTGGTTGGATCTCTTTAAGAAACTCTACGGTAAAAAGGGAGGAAAAACAAGCCTCAGGTGCTGTCTGCCAGCGGGAAATCGTCGAGAGCGAGCGTCGGATTATTGCGCGAGTAGAGAGTAAAAGAGTCTGCCGATAAAGATCGGAACGACCCATTACCAAACTGTTTGTATTCGCTCTTGGAGGCCACTCTAAAGGACGTCAAAAGTTTATCCTCAACACGTGGCAGAAAATACTTCTAGTTGGGTAAAGAACAGAGAAATGAAGAGAGAGAGAGAGAGAATGACCTTCAAGACCTGACACCTTTTGATAGGGAGATTTTCACCTTTGTGTGCGACGGGTTCTTTTTAGTATTTTTCGGAGACTAATTTAGCCGTTGGAATGTAGGTTTTTGGGACTCACCTTCGACATCTCCGTTTTTGCGTAGTCCTTATCATCTCGCCTGGGAGTCTGAAAAATTTGGATGAAAAAAATCAAGTAGATGTGACAAAAATGACTAGAGGATCAGCCTCACCCAGGTGCGCGGCTAGCTCGAAGCGATTTTGCGCAATTCAAACAAAGCGCGGCGATCTCGAAATACTGAAAAACAGTGCCACCACACAAATAAAGCCATCGTTATATCGTCCCTCCTCGAAATAGAAACACTCATTTTCATTGCTATAATTATTTATATTATTCGCTTGATTCGTTCGATTTTGGGTCTAAAACTTTTGAATCTCTAGTCTTTACTCATCAAAGATTAGGAACCTTAATCTAATAGAACAAATCAAAAGAAGAAAAGAGATACTTTTTATTGCTGACTTTTCGGCTCGCCAATTGCCCAGATTGCCCTCGGTGATTTTTGTTTGTTCGCGAAATAAAGCCAGTCAAGAGATATTCCACTCGACGGACTATCCAGCTGAACCCAATTGAGTATCAAAATGATCTGGACAGCTCTCGAGGGAGAGAGATGAAATGCCAAGACTTACTTTGCGGTAGTAAGAAGAAGTGGACCATCCTGAGTGTTGAACAAATAGATGGGCTTCCAAGGCATTGTGGTCCTTGATTAGTTAGGGATTTGGAGTACGTTATCGCAATATCTTGTGAGGAGGAACGCCAAGCGAACAAATATGGCAAGTGACAGATGGCAAACAGTTGGTCTGGGAACAGCTTGACTTTTAGAGGAAATCGCTCCAAAGTATACGAATTCGTCAGCTATTTTTGGTCAGAATCTATATTTTCCAAGTCCTTTCAGCAAATATTCTTATATGTGGCGATGAAATAGATGACGATAACGAAATGAGTAGTGATAAACAAGGAAGATACTACCATGGCCAGCAGGCTAATGAAACCTTGATACAGCTATTACAATCACAAATGAACAAGTGGGGGCAGTTTTCTTTGAGAGGACAAGAAATGGTGTGATTAATTTCAATAACAAATTACTGAAATTTCGGAAAAGAAGGGAAAAGTGGAACTGTGGCCGAGTCCTCATTCTTTCCGGGTAGCCTTCTTTCCTTCTTCACAGTTCCCGTCACCTTCTCGTACATTTTGTTCGGGTAAAATGGCTTTCCGGTAAAAGTGTCTGGGAGCATCTAGACGACAATCTGAGAATGGAAAGCTGTCATTGACTGGAAGTTTTTATTTTTGTGTAGTTATCTACATTGGGAGTCTATTATGTTAAAGGAGAAGCTACCATTGACACCATGAGTTTGGTTTAAGAAGCAAGAAAAGAAGCAGCTTCTGTTGTCATTGATTAGTAAGTTGAACCGATAAAAAAAGCTTCTCTCTGTATCAATTGGTAGTAACTTTGTTATTTGGCCTTTTGTCGGCTGCTGTCTACAGTTTCTTTTATTTCTACTTTTTTGTCACTTTTCGAAGTGTGACGACGGTATGGCGTACGTTACACTGTATTCTTCTAGGGGGGATGCGTCATTCGGAAGGAAGTTTGGCTAATTATAAGATGGGAGTGATAAAAGGCGAAACACCTTCTTGGCCGTTCATATCGGATATTGATGATTGGCCAACATTTCCTTTCGGTCGAAAACCTTTAAATTCTCGCTTCAGCGTTTTTGAAATGCATCATTGATTGATTAAGAGAGTACCATTTTATCCTCGTCCCATTTTTATTTTGTTCATTGGCCAGGAAAAGAACTGTTGGAATCTGATCAATTCAACGGCTATCAGCCCACGCTTCTCCACTTGATAGATTGTCAGACTAACTTGACGTGGTTCATTCTTTTTATTCTTACGACGATGGCAATAAATTTCCTTTGAGTGGACACAATAAGGCGCCCGCATAAAGTCCGACAGTCCGACTGCCCACTCCAGTCCGTCTCTCTCTCTCTTACTTTTCTCTTAAATTACCGTTCTCGATTTTACAGAGAGAAAGATGCAAATAACTCCTCGTCGCCACGAGCTTATTTCTTGTCTTCTCTTGGGTATTGGGACCTTGTTTATGTACGGAGGATATCATACCCAAGCCTTCATTTCGGAGACAATCATCCGCTCTGTCCACGAGAAACATCCCGAAAGGATCTCAGCGTTTGCTGGTTATTATGGGTAAATTCTTTCCCTTTCTCATTACAGTATTCTTTCAGACAAGCCATCCATTACACGGCATTTGCCGTTTCAACTCTTTTTACTTCTTCTCTTCTTCATTATGTCTCATCCAAATGGATTCTCGTCTTGGCTACAATCCTCTTCTCCATTTATCATCTTGGCTTCTTTTACATTAACAGTTATTTCTTCTATACCACCCAGATCCTAATGGGACTGGCTTATTCACGTAAGTTCTCAAAAGAAGCCATCCTAATGTTCTTTTTTCAGTTTACAACAACGGAGAAGGTTCGCATTTTCTCTAATTCTGGTTTGAAGCTCTCATAGATCTCAATAGCTAATTTTTAAAAACAAAACGAATAAGGTTCTAAATATAATTTATAGGAGCATATCTGGCGGAACATTCGTCAAGAAGAACAGCCGAATCAAATGCCGGAATTGAAACTGCTGTCGGCCATACGAGGTATAGGAATGAGCATAAAAACAAAGAAATAAATTTCAGTATGTTCGGAGGAGGTCTTTGCCTCATTGCCATCTTCTACTTCCTTCCTACCGCTAGTGAGAGCGCTTCCTTCCGTTCTTTTTCCGAACTCCACATTCAGGTAACTTTGATTCCATTAGATTTGTAAAAGAGCCAAAATTAGGTGATCTACGGTACTTTCTTTTCATTGAGCATGGTCGGAGTTGTCATCTTTGCCCTTCTGCCAAAAAAACAACAAGTTGACAGTATTGCAAACAATTCTCCCCGCGTTCTTCCTGGAGTCAAAGAACAATTTAGTGAGTACTGTAGAGAGAACGAAAGTAATTTCTAATTTTAGAGAGTTTGTATCGTACTGTAGCCCATCCGAATATGATTCTCCTGGGGATCACGTTCTTCTATATGGGTCTTTTGGTCTCCTTCATGCTGGGCATTTATCCGACAGCACTCTCCTTCACTTCCTCTCTTAAAAATGACATCTACATTGTAGCTCTTTACGCTGTGTTCGTCGGGCTTGCTGAGATGTCCGGTTCGTTCCCACATGATCAGTTGATTGATGGAGTGATTCAGGCGGTCTCTTCGTTCGACCTGCGATCAAACGTTGTGGGAACTACAAGCTAATTGTGACAATGTTGATCCACGTGGTAGTAGTCATCCTCTGCTTGATTCCAGTCGGCCTGTCAACCCCAGATAGAGCAACAATTGAGCCAACTGCTGATGGAAGTCTCATCTTGAAGCCAAGGTAAGTCTTGGTCTTTGATGGAACATAGAGTTCCAGTCGACTCATTGCTTGTGCTGTGGGATATCTGATTGGATTGGCTGACTTCACAATCACCATGGCTCGAGCTGTTATTTGCCAATACGCCGTTCCAGAATCTCGAGGAGAAGTCTTCTCCCTCACTCGACTCTATCAGGTATTTTCTTCTTTCTTCAAATCCATTTTTCAGTGCATTTCATCCTGTATTGTACTGTTCCTTTCTCCTTATTTGACAATCACCTATTGGCTGATCATCCTTCTAATTGGACTTATCGCGGGCACTTCAGCTTTCATTGTAGTTGTCCGACGAGCCAACGACGTCTCAAAACAGACACAAAAAACCGACGAATCTCCTATCGAAGAAAATGAATCTAGTGTTGTATAGAACTGTAGATAGTTTTGACTGAATCTTTGATTCATAGCTGCATTCGGGTATCTCACAATTTAACCTCTATATCAATAAATGTGCAATACTTTATTCTTTTTACTTTCAATCGATCTGTCAATGAGACTTGAGGTTGTTATTTTTCACAGAGGATTGTTCTTCTATTTTGTCGAATTGTGGTCTTCGCTTACACCTGCGGAAACAAAAGAAAATAAAATGACCGAATTGCCTTTGTTACCTTACGTGGGCTGAGTGTACGTGCACTCGGTGCATTTGATCCGATCTGTCTGAGACACTATGCTAATGGCCCTTTGATCTTGAGTCACAAGGTCTGGACCATTTGCGTATGCGCAAGTGTGGCCCACTTAGATATGACCGTCGACCTGGCAGTACATTGTTTCTGAACTAATTGCTCTTCTCCTCTTTCTACAGTAATTGCTCGGTCAGATGCCTCTTTACAAGCAGAAGGCCTTCGCTAATGTTTGGGCGCTTCAAATCGCAAGCATATTTTTAATTTGCTTGTAAATAAAAGCCTATTTCACTACCTCAATTCACCTCAAACTCACTCAATTTCATTTTTTGCCTTTGTGTTATTTATTTCGTTTGGCTGTTCTATTAATTTTTAACAATTTTCAGCTGGATCAACGGGAGGATCCTAATCAAATGGAGGAAATCAAAACCGTCGTTGAAAATGTAGCCCCAATTGTCGAGGAGTCAAAGATAGAGGAAGCTCCGTCTTCAGCGAAACGGTCAGTTTACTTTTGAAATTTCTTTTCGGCGAAACAAACGGAACTGTGCGCATTAGTTGACAAAACACGTGGGAGATTGGTGGATTCGACCAGTGAACACGCAGGACGACGACAGGGAAACCACTGTAATGATCGGGGCACATATAAAAGGACCATGTTCAATCTGATGAAACCTCACTACTGTCTGTTCAGATCTCAAGAAATTTCTTTTCTCTGGGTCCTTCCTTGCCTCGAAAACCCTGTCGTTGACCATCCAATTTCTCTAGAATTCCGGCTAGTCGAAGTCGATCTTCAAAAGATCAAGTTCTCAAGTTGTCCCAGAAAACAAGCTCACTTCCTAAATAGGAAACTGTAGTACTATGTATTCATCTTCTGGCGTCACCTTCTTGGGCTAATACCGGGATGACGCGTGAATTCCCGTTTCCATTACAAAAGCTTCGTCTGTTCGTCTGCCTCGTTGTGTATAAAAGCTAGTCTTCGTGGTAGAGTTCGTACCTCTATCTCTCTCTCAACCTCGATTCTCTTTAAAATTTCTATTTTCAGAATGCAATTAACTCCTCGACGACACGAGCTGCTCTCCTGCTACCTTCTCGGAGCTGGCACTCTCTTCATGTATTTAGGTATCTTGGGATGCTTTGTAGAAAAAACAATGAAATTTTCAGGATATGTTACCCAAGCTTTCATCTCAGAATCAGTAATTCATACGATCAGTGATCGTGAAAGTGATCGAATCTCAAAGTTCGCTGGATATTATGGACAAGCCTTCCATTATTCGGCCTTTGCCGTTTCCTCTCTTGTAACCCCAACTCTTCAATCCTACATTGGCTCAAAATGGATTCTCACCTCTGCCAGTGCTCTCTTCGCAGTCTATTATCTCGGATTCTTCCACATTACCAACTTTTACTTCTATTTCTCCCAAATTCTCATGGGAATCGGCTACTCTCTTGTAGGTTTTCTTCATATTCCTGGTGACAAAAGTTGATTTCAGTACAATGTTGGAGAAGGACAATATCTCTCGGAGCACTCTTCTCGCAGAACTATTGAGTCAAATACTGGAATTGAGACAGCTGTTGGTCACAGCAGCATGTTCATTGGAGGCTTGGCTCTCATGATCATCTTCCATGTTACCGCTGCTCCAGTTTCTTCCCTGTCGACTGCTCCCAACGCTACCATGGCTCCAGTCATTTCCAAGTCTTTTACTGATCAGCAGATCCATGTCATCTATGGAACAATGTTCGCTTTGAATGTCATCTCAGTGGTCATCTTCGCCCTCCTTCCAACAAAACAATATGACAGTATTGCTTCCAAAGCCTCAAATGTTACTGTCAGCTTCAAGACTCAACTCAGTAAGTCATCTCCCTCTCTTGACAGAACAAATCTTTTTAGAACAATTGGCAAAGACTGTTTATGCTCCAAACATGTTGATTCTGGCTCCATTCTTCCTCTATATGGGCATCATTGTCTCCTTCCTTATGGCCATTTTCCCTACAACTTTGGCTTTTACAAATGTCTTCGCCACCGACATTTACATCGTGGCCATTTACAGCATTGGAATGGGAATCTCAGAAATCATTGGTAAGTCGTCTGGCGATATAAAAAGTTGACCGGGTTAATTGCACAAAAGACTAAAGCTGTCACTTCTGATTAATTCGTCGTCTTTTTTCATGGTTTCCCCCGACCTGCGAGGCAAAAATTTCACGTGAAAAATAGAAGAATGACCCTGACCGGGGGACGCGAAACCATTAACTCTTAAGACTCGTGACACTGGGGACAGAGTTCATTTGTCCTACAAACAACATTATTTTAGGAGGCGTTTTTGTACGTCCTCTGATCAAACGACTTGCCAAATGGGGACTTGTCTTTTCGATGGTTCTGCACTTCATCTGTATCTCTGGAGCCATTGCAGTCTGCGCAATGACTGTCCCAATCCAATCGACAATCGAGCCAACAACGCAAGCTCCTCTCCTCTTCACTCCAAGGTAATTCCTTCTGGTTTCAAATTAAAACAGAATATTTTAGCCGCGTTACCGTAATGATAATCTCTCTTCTTATTGGAATGGGAGATTTCTCCATCACAATGGCTCGAGCTGTGATTTGTCAAGTAGCTGTGCCCGAGTCTCGAATGGAGGTCTTCTCCCTCAGTCGTCTCTGGCAATGCGTCAGTTCGTGCATCATTTTGGTGCTCTCTCCTTCGATGAACCTCATCCATTGGTTGCTCATCCTTTCAATCTCCCTCGTCATTGGAACGGTCTGCTACATCTTTGTTGTGATCCGAACTAATAAGGCGCAATCTGTTGGCCCGACGGACAAACAGGCCGAAGAAATCGTCGAATCAGTCTAAAAGACTAGAAACCAACTTTACTTTTTGATCTCTCACTTTCAACGAAGCTCTTTCTGCCGACATCAATCGAATTTCATATTTACCCACTTTCTAATAATTGTACAATCTCCACGGGTCGATTAATAAACCATTTCAATTTGTAGGCCTTTATTCCGGAATAAAATATCTACATAGCATTGACCATATCGTAATAGACCCCTCTTCTTTCCATTAAAAACTGGTGATTCCCTTCCTCACAAACTTTTCCATCAACAACCACATAAATCCGATTCATGTTTTTGATCGACGATAGCCGATGAGCAACTGAATTGAATGTTTTTTACTCAAACAAATTCAAACTTTTTATGAGAGTGCTTTTGGATTTTTGAGCCAAATAAGCCTCTCTCAAAGCTCTCTCCGTAAATGAATCTAAAGCAGCCGTTGCTTCATCACATAGAAGCACAGCTGGCTTCCTAACCAGTGCTCGAGCTATGGCAATTCGTTGTCTCTGTCCCCCTGAGAGTTGAGCACCAAATTCACCAACTTCTGTCTCATAGCCCTAGCGAAATAGTTACAATTCTTAGACTGAAACTTGCATGAGGGAGAGAAACAATAAAATCATGAATTTTAGCCGTTTTGGCGGCGTTATATACATCCTCCATGGTGTATTCGTGATCCACCATACCGTATGTTATATTTTCCTGGAAGCTACGCTGTCTTTTATTCGTTCTTACTCTAATTGTAAAGGAGAAGAGTGTAGGTTCTTGTCCGACAGCCACGATGTTTCTTCTCAAATAAGTCGGATTTATTTGTTGAACTGGACACTCATCAACTACCTAGGCTTTGATATTTCTCCATCTATCATTCTCAACATACAACATCTCCATCACATGGGGTATAAAGACGTTGTAGAATATGGAAGAGCGTGCTCTTTCCAGAGCCGGAAGATCCAACTATTCCGATCATTTCACCGGCTCGAATTTGCAAGTTAATTCCCTTCAAAATTGGAATTTCTGGTCTAGATGGATACGATATGTGGACATCCGAAATTTCAATTTTGCCTTCGATTTTCTAAATTTTTTGTATTAAGAAGTTTTACAAGACTTACAGGTCTCAATCCCTCTTCCGACAAATTATCCACGGTAGGTTGTTCTTTCAAGACACGAAGGATCGATTCGGCTGAAGCTCGAGCTCGAGAGAAATCTGTGACAGAGGCGATGAGCTGAGAGAAGAAATTGGCGCCAAAGGTTGTGAGCAGAACGACTCTAAAGGCAGAAGTTTGACAAATGAAAGAGAAAGACCTCATATAATCAAAAATGGAAACTTCGTTGGCCATCATCATTAGTTTTCCGAAGTGAAGAGTAATGGCAATGAGAATATAAGTGAAGGAGTATTGACAAGCAAAGGCAAAGGCAGAAATAACTGATTGACGTTTCATCGCTCTTAATTAGCTGTGAGTAGCTTTAAAGTGTGGCTTTTACTTGGCTAATGGCTCGATTTGACTCTCGAAGACGGAGTAAAAATGCTCTTGTAAGTTGTAGGCTTTGATCGTCGTCATATTGCTCAAGACGTCAGCAACTAATGAGGCGGCTTTGGTTTCTTCTTCTTCCATTTTTTTTCTTCTTTTAGCTCCTTCTTTGAGCTAAAAGGCGAGTTTAAGACTTAAAAGCTCATACCTGTAGAATTTGAATTATGAAATAGACTGGGAATTGGAAGGAACAAAGCAGCGCCATTTTCCAGTTGATAACAAGGGAGACGATTATAGAAAAGACTAACGTATTTTGAAGTCAAATCGATTGAACTTACCTGAGCAGACCACAGCTGGAATGAGCATATCCAACTTTTGTTCGAGTACCTTATTCAAAGTGGAAGAGTCATTGATTATTTTGTAGACCAATTTACCCGGAGTATTTCTTTCCTCGTCTAAAATCATTATTATCATCTACAGCCATTTCAAACCAAAATAAGCACATCCATGTCTTAGAACTTGGCGAAACATTTCTCCCCTCATATTGCAAGCAAATCCATGACCATAAAGAGCGATGAAAAGTCTCTAAAAGCTCAAGACTTGGAAGGATCAGACTAAGCCTACACCAAGAGCTTCAAAAATTGTTTTTACGATGATGAGAGCTGTGAAAATCGCGCCGACTAAAAGAATTTGTTGAGGTCGATCGTGTTCTGGAACGACAGAGAGCTGGAATATTTTCTTCTTCTTTAATGGAAAAATAATTAACCTCAAGAATGGAAGAGACTTCGAAACAAATCAAAAGATAGAAAATTGCTCGAACGATTGTCGTTGGAATGGCTCCGGCAAGAAGAGTGTATCCGCTTCTGTAGCTTCTAATTAATTCTTTTATAGCGCTCCAATTGGATTGACATTCTTCATGCTTCGACTGAAATCTGAGAGTCCGCTAGAGAAGCACTTACATGTTTATCTTCTTCTTCAGTTTCATTGACACTTCCCAGATGGTGGAAAGTTCTGTTTCCTGGACGATGGCTTTTCACTTTTCTGCATACAGCCTTTGTCAGTTGATCCTTGTGGCCACTCAACGAACAAGTATAACTTTGACCTCGATGAAGAGTTGGTCGTAGGAGTTGGGCATTTTGAGCTTCATTTTCCTCAGAATTCTGGAAAACTCATTGATCTTTGATTAAAGCTTACAGAGCTCGCTTCTAGATTTTCAAAATTTGGTTCAGAAACCGTATTCCGTGGCAGAATTGGTTGAGAATGTCTGTCGAGTCCTTGATCAACCCACATCTTCTTGAATCGACTATTCTCATCAGCCAACAAGTCCTCGGGTGCTCCTTGTTCCACAATTTGTCCTTGGTCCAAAACGATGATTCGATCAGCATTTCGTACTGTAGTCAGTCTATGTGCAATCGAGATTGTAGTCAATCCCTCTGAGGCTAAGTCAATAGCCTGTGTGACTTCTTCTTCGTGAATATTGTCCAATGCCGACGTGGCCTCATCAAAAATCATAATTGTAGGTCTACGCAAAACAGCTCTGGCAATGGCTACTCTTTGCTTCTGCCCTCCAGATAGTTGGAGTCCTCGATCTCCGACTCGAGTCTGCATTCCTTCTGGCAACTTCGAGATGAAATCCCACGCTCCAACTTTCTTTGCAGCTGCAATAATCTCATGCTAAATTCGATTGTAGCCTTTTTTCTAAACAAACTTGTGTTGCATCAAGTCTACCGTATCTGATGTTCTCAGAGATTGTTCCATCAAAGAGTACCGGCTCTTGACTCACCAGAGCCATCTGAGCTCGTAACTCATCTGGACACATATTTTTCAAATTGTCTCCATCAATTGAGATCTGAGTCTGTATTTATTTTGGAGAACGACTTACAGAACCACTCGAAGGATCATAAAAGCGGAGTAAAAGAGCAGTCAAAGTTGATTTTCCGGACCCACTTCGACCACAAATAGCAATCTTTTCTCCAGCCTCAATGGTTAAACTTATGCCTTTTAAAATCTAAATTCTGGGTTCTACGTGTATTTTCTTCGAAAAACCTCAGCATCCGGCCTGCTTGGATAAGTAAAGTTAACTTTTATCAGTTCGATAGCTCCCTTTCCCATAAATTTCATACTCATCCTTCGATGTTTTGAGGCTGCCTCTGGAATTATTGGAGCCAAAAAATAACAACGGTCTTTTTCTATTTGTGGAGATTCTCCTGAAAATGTATTAGGGTTTTAGGCGAATAAAAATACTGAAAATTTCGGCCATTTGTGAGGCATTGCTTTTGGCTGTACTCGCTCCGTTGAGATGGAATCCAATTGAAATAGATGTCACACACATGTAGAGCATATTGATTGCCAGCTGGAAAGAGATTACAGTAATCAGAAGGATATTACAGCACAAAGAGTGCCAGGATTGGTATCTCCAACTCTCCAGATTCCATAGCAAAGAGCAACGGTAAAGACCATTTCCGTTAGGAGAATTTGAGTCAAACTGTCATAGACTGTGGATGAGCGTAGACGAGCTTCGGTTAGTCGATTACTCGCTTGGGATATTTTCTCGAATCTATCAAAAGACCAGTCACCACTTTATGATCGCTCTTACTGGTTGATTGTGTGTTTTTGCGCGGCGAAACTAATGACTGTCCTTATCGAGGAAAATGTCTCATTGACCAAATTGGTAATCTTTGATTGGAGCTTGTTTTCCTCGTTCAGAGTACGCGAGAACCACTGAAAGTCGGATGTGATGAAAGCTATTTTGAGAACGAAGAACAACCGGTCGAGTGTTTTTACCTTGGAGAACAGGATTCGACTCAATATGAGGAGAGGAATTATGGTACACATCAGGAGAGTTACGTCCCATTGCGTGTAGGCACAGAGGCCAATGTTGACCAGAAGATATGTCAGAATGAAGAAGACCATCGGCAGATGATCGGCTATCGCGTCATAAATCGAATCAGTATTTCTAAAAAAAACTAATTTTTCTGTCCCTTTTCGGACTACTCGTGTAGCATGGCAGCAACTTGTCCAGATTGCTTCGATTCTAACCATGAAATATCCATGTGAAGTAGTTTTCTAATGTAGGACGTTTTAATTCTAAAAGTCTGTCGGATCCCCGAAACTTCCCATGATAATCTCTATAATTTTCTTTGTTTTTGACAGAAAAAATAGACCTGAAAAAATGCGGCAAAGAACATGCTCAAACTCAAGCCAATCATGGCTATAAAGGCAGGGGTAGCGGCATTTTCAAAGCTCTGATCATCAATTCCAACGTGACTACTGTTAGGCGTTTGGAATTCCTCTCTATTGATCGAAAGAGTGATGAAATTTCCCATGATTAACCTGAATGTGATTGACCTTTTCTCAATCACAGTCCTACCAGACAAATGGAGGAATTGTTGCTTGGAGAAGGGCACAAAAGAATCCGAAGCCCATCAGCTGAATATTTTAAAAGTCTATCTGGAAACCCCGCTCACTTTATAATCAAATTTATCCGCAAAAGAATAGAGACAAGCATAGGAGGCAAAGAAGCCTTTTTCTTCACATGGCTGCTGCCATTTATGCATCCATTGGCTTTCACTCCATTTCGAGTCGGAGATTGTCACCGACTCAATCGAGTCGATTGTATCGATGCCTAAATCTAATTTTTGATTCAATTAAAATCTTACTATTCTTTTTGCCGGTATCGGCTAGAATGTGGGACGGATCAAGCGGTACTATCCGGTTTCCTTTCCCTTCGGGCTTTGAGACCTCAGTTTCTGGCATGACGACGAGAAAGGAATGCGAAGAAAGATGACAAAGGCAATTGCAGTACTTTGGTCAATTTCTACAAAAAAAGAGGCAGTTTTGAAATGGGAGAGAAGTCAGCCGAAAAACTAAAAATTGCGTCTCAATTTAAAGAAAAGAATAGGATTACGAGATGTTACGCCAGGGAAAACGAGTTGAACTGCCTCGGCGCAACGATAAATTGATACGGTTAACGGTTCAATGCTCAAATAGTTCCTCTGAATGGAATAATGCGGAGCTGGCGATGGTTAGGATAAAATGATGACTAGAGAACCGGCAATTTGTTTTCTTCCTCGCGATGCGTAAATCGCGTTAACAATTGTTCTTGTTTGGCGGCTCTCTTGAACTTGGATTGAACTTGGAATACAAAATATTATCAAAATGAAAACTCTTCAACAAGATTTTAAGTCAAATTTTCCGGGTTCTCCACTTTTCTACGGTTTACTTACAGCTTTTATCTACGAAAAACCGGTAATAAAGTTCAACGTATAATTATTAGATTTATTCGGCGTCCATATAACAATATTTCGCCATTTCGTCTAGATAGGCTAATATGGCCTTTTGTGTTACGGTTTTTTTATTTCGCAGCTTCTGCAGCTCATTAAATTGAGCCGGCTTTTTGGCTTCATCTTTAGCTTCACTTGCCGGTGCATAGGCCGAGTTCTTAACTTATAATGATGAAAGGAATTCAGCAAATATTACCTGGAGCCAAAGTTGAAGGTCCAAGAAGCTTGTTGGATCATGTCGAGACATGTCCACCGGACGTGTGACCTAATCCCCATTGGAATTAGACAGTTAATTGTGATATAGAGATAGAATAAAGTGATAGCTTTTCTCTCTCTCTCTCTCTACTCTAATACACAATAAAGCTGCTTCTGTGATTTGAGTTCAATCAATGAGATTGCTCGTTGATTGTAGTCTTAGCCGCTTTAAATGCCTTTTGTATGGATGAATGGAAGGCGTCGACTCTATTGATCGTGTGATGGTCGAGTGTGCCTAAATTTAAGAGAGTGCTCGGATGCTACAGCCAGTCTCATACCAAACTTGTTCCAAAGTCTAGACTTTTTCATCCATGTGTTTTTGTAGTAAGTCAAGAAGTTTTCACAGACTTTATATCGGCTTATTGACTGCTCCGTTTTCTTGATCGGAATGCTGAGCAAATTGCTTTTTCACGTTGTACAGATCTCTCAGTCGTCCAACAACAATACTATTTGAACGGTCGATTTCTTTAGCAAGAATGGGATAGAATACTCTTTGAGTTGGTTGACTAGCTTCATTAAGAATCGTATCTATCTTGCTTGGAAGTCATTTTGGAAACGGATCTTTTACTTCCGAGTCCAATAAAGCCCTAACTTTGTTGCTTTATTACTTCCCTTTTTTCTTCACGTAATCTTCTATCATTTATTCTTTTTTTCAGCTTTCTCCTTTCCTGCCGACTGACTTCTATTTCTGCATTTAATTCACTCAATTAAGGGAGTTCATCGGCATTTTTAACAATCCAAGTGTTTCGTGCGATTTTAACTGAAAATAAGATAAATTTAAAATATAGATACAAAACTGAACCTTGATTAGTGTTCACATTTGTGAAATGTTTCACGGCACCTTTTAGAATCTGAAAATATGGGTATTAAAAAAAATTCGGAACGAGTAAACCTTTGGGGCCCCAGTAGCCATGATTCAATTTTTGTGTTGTCAGGAGGGTCGCTGGTTCAATCCCCCTTCCTGACTTACATTTTTGCTTTATTAATTCAAATCTTTTTTTTTCACATTTTTTGACGTTTTGACTCAATTTAGCCGCACAAAGTACACTGAATTGGCCTTTTACTGTTCCAGCTGCTCTGTAGCATTGGAATTCTCTGGCTTATCGAGCTGATCTGAGTCGAGAAATTGAATTTTTATTTAAAGAGAATCAACTTTTCAACAGATAAGCATCTTTTATCAATAGGATTGCTCAAAAAATGAGTTTGCCGTTGGATAATGAGGAGATGCCAATGCGTATGTGCTTATAATGCAATAACATTGAGTCAAAACGTCAAAAAATTTACAAAAGACTTGAATTAATAAAGCAAAAAGGTAAGTCAGAGAGGGGGATTGAACCCGCGATCCTCCTGACAACACAAAAATTTAATTACGGCTACTGGGGCCCTAAAGGTTTACTAGTTCCAAAAATTCAACGTACATAACAGTCAACTCTTCAACGTTAAGCAAGAGGGTTGGAAGAAAGTCGACGTTTCCAGTCAGCTATTTCAAAATCAGCAATGAATCTTTCCAGTGTATTCCTATTGAATTGTTTGAAAGAGAATCGACTCACCACTGGGAAGTGATCCAAAAAGGAAATCCCAAGGGGCTGATGTTGAAGATGAAATTCTTCACCAAAATTACAAATAGTAGAATATGAATAAGGGAGTAATTAAGACTCTAAAGATTCGTTGATCTTTCAAAAGAATTAAACTGACCCATAAATATTTGACTCCAATCAGAGTAGGTTCGCCCCATTAAGAATAGACCAAGAAGAGCATCCTGGTTTCTGTAAGAGCAATTAAAATACAATGGGGAAAGATGTATGAGACAGGCTTAGAGCATTCAAGGCTCGAGGGAAATTCAAATCTTTGTCAAAGAAAGGGCACTGACAAAAAGGACCAACCCTTTGTGTCGACTAGTAGACGGGGCCAGACAGACTCCGGGTTCTCTTTCTCTTTTTGAACATCCGACAGCTGGGTCAGACTGCACAAAGGAACTACAAAGAGCGCCCGGCCATCTATCTCAACCAGATGTGAAATGAGTTGTCTGGTCTCTTTTTTACAACCATGCATCTGGTTGCGCAAGAGGGGAAAAGAGAAGAGGGGCTAATGGAAAGAATAGATTAGTTAGAATTGAAGGTGATTTTTCAACAGTGCAACTTTTCAAAAGGTAATCTTTATTCATCGTCATGTACAGTATCCACCTAAAGAGGTGCGTCAGATCTTTCTTTTTCCAAGAAGTTCGTCGTAGTAAATTCGTCCATTCGAGACGCCGTCCATCTAAAAGTTGTTGAGTAAATACTCAGGATGTTTTATACCGTTTTCAATAAATCGTAAATCGTTGAATCAGACACTTTGCTATCCTTCTTGTAATCAGGATGTTTGTCTACAAAACCTCGAATCCATTTGGCAACAGTCATGATTTCTCCAGTCGCTCGTTGCTAAAATAAAGCGATTCTGCTTGTTTGATTTTGATACCGAAATGAAGTTCAAATATTCTTCGATCTTGTATCTCGTGTCGAATTTGACTTTGTTTTCATCCAAAAATCGTCGAAGCAAACCAATGAGGCCAACAAAGCTTTCTCCTCCTAAAATTAATTTTTATAGGAAAAAGTACAAATTTACCATTAATGATTTCATTAATGCTCATCTCCTTCATCTCAGCCTGTTTCTGTCCATCATTAATGAACAGATCAGTTCTATAATTTAAGAGTTAGAGTTGCTTCACTGTGATACCTGAAGTAGAACTTTTGGTTCAAGATAGCATCTCGTTTATAGGCTCGGATCATATTTTCCATTACAGCAGAAGCTGGAAGCAGGGTGCCCAATCTCCAGCTGGTAATCATTCTAAAAGTTTCTTCAAATGAAAGATATTAAGAACCTTGTGAGTAGAATGGAGAAGCAGCAAAAGGCGGCATTTTGGAAGTCGGTGAGTTGGAGATCCATCGGCCGTATTTCTACTCGCCATCCTGCCTCGATGTCGCCAAGAGCTGGTGGCTTTATCTTCACGTCGTTCAAGACGGAATGCATCATAGCTTGGCAATGCTCTGAGGTCTTTTCATCATCAACTCCATCGACTCGAATCGCATGCCATGGATTTCGTACGAATAGATTGGCCACATGTTTAGCCAAAGCCTCGTTGACTCCGCCAGCAACGAGTTCCCTAGAAGTCGTTGATTTGAAGAAGTGAGACCTACTGAACATGGTCTTCTCGGTATTGGAAAGGAACGTCATTGTATGCGGTAGAGGTGGGCGAGCTGTAATGATCTAAAGTTCCATAGCGGGTTGATGTGATAACGGGTTTTGATTTGTCTTTTGAAATCAAGCCACGCTCTTCCTTTGACCGATCGTCAAGCGACTAAAACAAGAACAATTATTCACACTTCGGTGAGTGAGTACCTGGGTAATCACATTCCAACGAGCATCATTATCCGACAAACTCGACTTGAAAATAGGAGTTGAGGCGGTCAGAGCCAAGAGGATGGGATTCAGAGGATGCACTTGGTCATAAATCCACAACGCCTCATCCATCGAAGCTGCTTGGAAGGTTACTTGGAGGCAGCAATTCGACAATCCAAACGCAGTATGATCCATGAAGATGTGATCCAGTTTGGCTGCGGCAACTTCCTCCGGGCAGTAGGCAGAAAGATTCTCCTGAATTAATTTTCCTTCATGTTTTTTTCTTGAATTCAAACCGTATAAGGCGAAGGAGTGTTGACATCTTTATAGACAGGAACATTGATGCAAATTTTTTCACCTCTTCTAGCTCGAATATAGCTAACCAAACTCCATCTTAGAGAGCTAAAAATACTTTTGTTTTGATGTTTTCGGTCAAAACCTACTCGGGCAAAACTACTGGTTCTGGAACAAAAATACTTTGTCCAGGACCTTCGATATCGGGCGTTGGAATCATTTTTGGATAAGTAAAGTCGATTACTCCCACAGAGGGAAAAGATGTCGTCAAGAGACGTTCGTCGGGTGAGAGATATTTCTCAACTTGTTTACGGCGAGCTGCCATACTGTCTTCGACTTGTTTGAAACATTCCAAAAAGTCTAAACTTTGCCTTTTTTAACACAAAGATTCTCCACGCACCTTCCCAAGGCTCTCTAGGAGAGCTTTCGATCATATAGACGGCGTATTCGTCACTCCAGATGCCAGGTCCTTTCTCTTTTTTCAAAATCGACAACAATTCTGGACTGCGACATGAAGCACGGACCTAAGGAGATAAAAGTAAAAAAAATTAAAGGACAATACCTTTTTGTTAATATCGTCAAATTTGACAATGGTATATTCAGTCTCATCTCCCCATTTGAAAGGAAGATTTGGTTGATTTTTGGAGGCTTTGACTACGTTAATAAATTGGTTGACAGCATGTGTCTGCAAACAGTCTGGTTATGGTCTCGTCGCTTCCTACCTTCATAGACTCTTCGATTTTCTCGAGTCTTCTCACAGTTGGGTATTCTTCAGGAGCGACTCCGAAAACCATTCGCCGGCTGTCCACCCACCGAAGTGATTGGAGACTGTAACCTGAAGAGACTGATATAGAGACGGCACGCCTCCAGTTTGGCTTATTATGTCTATTACACAACAGCGATCAGACCAAACTGCGAAAATTTTGAGCCTTTTTGTTCCCGGGAAAGTTCAATGACTCGGTGCGACCGTTTTTGAAAATTCCTTGAAAGCAAACAGACAATTGGCCCAAGTATTACGTCTCAGTGTCAACTTCCTTGCGCTTGACAAGGACATCTGTTGAAACGAGAAGTTTCTGGTCGTTCAATAGGACCAATCTTTCTACTTTACGCAGAAACAAAAAACGAAGACCATCAAAAAGAAATATTTATTGGCGAAGAACAGAAATTCCGTGTCAGTAAAGAGAATTTCGTCAGAAACGAGTCTCCATTAGATCCAAACTCTTTTGTGATTTGGTGTCAGGTTCTTCCATCCTAAAACTAATTATTTCCACTCAAAGAGATCAGACCGCTTGTAACTGATGCTCCCGTCCTTTGATTTCTTGCTAATCCGTGAAGATCGAGACGATCTGGATAGACGATGAGCTATCGTTTGCACTATTTCTGCCTTGGCCTCGGGTTCGGGTTCTTTGGCCCAATCCTGAACTTCCCCTTTGGCGAAGACAAGGAAAAAGACGACCGTGAAAAAGTCAATACACATAGCGATAAGAAAACAGTAGCGCCAGTTGGAAGGAT
The DNA here is from genome assembly GCA_932521405.1 of Oscheius sp. JU1382. Lineage (NCBI taxonomy): Eukaryota > Metazoa > Nematoda > Chromadorea > Rhabditida > Rhabditidae > Oscheius > Oscheius sp. JU1382. The sequence continues at coordinate 4,788,882 of OW051478.1, read as the reverse complement.
TCTAAAATAGAAGAATCAAACCACCGAACTTTCATACACCAAGTGTCAAATTTTGTGTGATGTAGCTGGAGAGACCAGCGAGCGAGCCAAAGCCGTTGCTTAGCCCAACCACCAAGGAGGAATATCGAGGTGCAATATCAAAATGATTTACGTTGAATCCTATAGTGATGTTCTTCTTTTTCATGGAAATCCAAACCTGGGATACAGGACGAGGAACCAGCTGAAGAGAGCATTAGGAACATGATTGCAATCCAAGGAGTACTAGTAAAGGACAATAAACACAAGAAGAAGGCTTCCCAGGCGAATCCTAAAAAGAAATTTTCTCCATTTTCCTTTTTTCTAACCGAAAGTGTTACACAGTTTTCTGACTGTTTCAGTAGAAAGTCGTCCCGTAGATCTGAGATAGTCAGCCAAGTGGCCAAAAGAGATCATCGTTATCGCTGAGAGGATCTGCGGCAGCGTTGCATACAATCCTGACTGAAATATGGCTTTCCAAGGCGAACTATGGTCACAAAATACCGCTCGAATGTCAATCTGAAGGAAGTTATTCATGTATTGGATTTGGTTTCCTAAAAGAAGAAAGAAGGTCCATGCACGACTGAAGTTGGCAAAAGAGATTGCCCAAACAGGAAGAGAGCAGAATATGGACTTCCATGGCAGCTCGGAAAACTGAAAAAAACTAGACGAATGAATGAGACATACACTCATATTAGTGGTATCAATCTTGCCGACAGTGAGATTGATGTAATCCAGCTCTTCCTCGGAGACATAGCCGTGCGTTTCGGGGCTCCTTGATGCCACGAAATTCCAACAAATGGACCAAATGATCCCGAGGACGCCTAGAGGGTTTTGATTTTTTGTAGACCCGACTCACCAAAGACGAAAAAAGGAGCTGACCAATGAACGTAGCTTATCAATGCAGCCGTCGTCGGAATTCCCATAACAATTCCCATCGCACCCCCGGTATAAGTCGTAGTAGCCAGTTTAGATCTTTCCATCGGAGGTGCCCATCGACTGAGGACAGCTCCAACTGCTGGATACATAAAACCCTGATGCCCATTGTTGAGAAGAAACGGAACAAACCAAAGACATCCCTTGAATGACTTGGAGACACATAATTCCAATGTCAGAATAAGGATGAAAATGGAATCCAATCCCGATGATAATATTGGCCAGACCCGCAATAAAAACGCCCATTCCGAATAATCTTCAAAAAAAAAAAGTTAGAAAAAAGATGAACCCTACTTATCAGCTGAATATTTAACACAAAGAAAACCAGCAGGAACTTGAGAGGCAGCATAGCCGTAGAAGAAGGAGCTTTCGAGCCAACCTACTTGGGTTGGAGTCCAAAAAAATTCTTGAGGCTGAAGAAAATTCTTCGACAAAAATCCCAAAAAACCTCACATGTGTGATCCCGTAGGCATCCGTGAAATTGTTTATCATTCTCGATTTAGCAACACCAAAATTGGCGCGAATTCCCATTGAAATAACAATCCCAAAATGGGCCATAATAGCGATCTGCCAGCGAACTTTTGTAATAAAACATCCCTAAAATTCGCCTAATCCATGAAAATAGGAGACTAACTTCAAAGAAAGAGAAGAAACTCATAAACCTAATTTGGCACTTAGAAACGGCAAACGACGACCAGTTCTGTTGGGCTGACTGTGGTCAGTCGATAGTTGTCGTACAAAGAAGAAATCAGACATCACTTTTTATCCAAATTTTACTACATTTTGCATTCTTTAGTTTGGATTTCCTTGATTGTTCTCTTAGCCTTTTTTCCGGTTCAAAGTGCCCAACGAACCAAAGAGCAGAACACGTGCAGTGCAGAGTACAGTAAGCTCCAGTTATTTTTGAAAGAGTTTCTCGCTTCCTGGCGTATCATCTATTCGGCGAATTGGACCCGTTTTTCCATGTTTTCTTAATTGTTTCCATTGAAGTGATAAATGACTTTTGTAAAGAAAACCAAAGCAGTACAACAAAGATTACACTGAAACCACCATTTTTACCATCGTTCTCATTTTAAACTTTCAAAAAATATTATCATAAAAGATTGGAACAACCTTGACTAACAATTGAAGACAACAAGGAACAACTGGCTGCAGATTTTACAGAGAATCGTCTACGCTTTTCTTTGAAAAGTGCATGCGAACGCGATCTTCTTCTGATCGTAAACCATCAAACATAACATGACGAAGATTTCTCGTCACAGAAGGAAAAAAGCATATAAGAGCGGAGTTGGCGAACACAGCGATCACTTAACTTTTCCAACAAAACATCGTTGTTCCTCTTTAGATTGCAAGATGAGAGATAAGGTCGGCTCCATTTTGACTGCAGAAGAACAAATCTTGGACGGATTCATCCCTGAAACTGTACTTATCATTAGCGCCGGGTGTATAACATTTTTTAGCCATTAAAGGAGTTGAGTCTTAACGTAGATTTGAAGAGAAAACCTCAAATGAAGTTAAAGACTGAAATCGGATCCTTATCTAATAGAGGAATGAAGATTCTGAAGCGAGAAGATCCAGCCAACGAGCATATGTTCCGTATGCTAACTAATCGCTATTCTCCCCAGAACACTACGGTAAGATTGAACTAGAATCTGAGAGTTTGGTCATCAGGGAAACATCAATTTCTGTGTATCGGAGAACAATATTTGCATCCCGATGGCCGAGAAGAGATTCCGTGAAGATCCTCAAGTCTTTATTCCAAACTATTCTCATATTGGCCATTATGGACCGGCTGGAGGCTATCCCGAGTAAGATCCTTTCTTTTAATTGCCAATATTTTCAGAATCAAAAAACGTCTCTGTGAATATTTGAAAAAAGAGCACTCGGTGGATGTCGATCCAAAAGGAATAGTGCTTCTTTCTTCTGGAAATTCAGCTTACGATCTCCTCTCTCATTGTATTTTTGACGCTGGTGATATAATTCTCACCAATACTCCTAGTTATAATCGGACATTCGTTACCGTAATGGAACGAGCAAAATGCCAAATTGGACCTGTAAATGTAGGTCATTTTAAGCAACTCTTAAACGTTTCAGTTTGATATGACGAATCCACGAATCAATGTGGAAGATTTTAATAGAGTTTATGAGGAAAGAAAACAAAAGGGGGAAAATGTAAAAGGAATCTTTGTGATTAACCCTCATAATCCTCTCGGAATTGTTTTCCCAGCAGAAGATCTTCGAGATCTTTCTACTTGGGCAGTACAGTAAGAGCCATTGTACACAGCAACGCTGGTTTCAGACGAGATCTTTGGCTGGTAGTCGACGAGTTCTTCAGTCAATGTGTTTATGATTCGACGATCCCTTACACACCATTCATCAAAATCCAAGGATCTCTTGCAGCCAAAAGTGCTTGTTTTTGGAGTTTAAGCAAGGATTTTGGTCTGCCTGGGGTCAAACTCGCCGTTCTTCACACAAATGACCAGCAACTGCATTCTGCTTTGAGCCAGTTGGAGCTCATGGAACCTGTCTCTTGTCTGGCACAAAACTTCGCTGCAAACTTTCTTTCAGATCGAGGTACTAAAGGAAGGGACAAAACTTATTAGGATTTCCAGTTTGGCTAGGAACTTTCAAGCAAGAGAAGTTGGCTAAGCTGCGATCCCATAGACGATTTGTGGCTGACAATCTAACCTATCTTGGAATTCCTTTTGTCCCAGCAACATCTGGCATTTTCCTCTACGTCGATTTCAGCCAGAAGCTTTCTTCGCAAACAGTTGACGCTGAAATTGAACTTTTTGAAGCTTTAGCAGACAAGGGCGTCTTTTTAACACCAGGAAGGTACGGTAGTCTATTTCTTTCATTTGTTTGTGTTCCAGTCATCACCTCTGCCCAGTTCCGGGTTTTTTCCGCCTTGTCTTCGCATGTGATAAACCTGAACTTGAAGAAGGTAGAATTGGACAAACCCAGTTTGATATTCGTTTAGGAATTCGGCGTTTACACGAATTTTTGACCGGACAAGCCAACATTGTTGGCGACATCACCTACTGACCATTTGTCTTTGACAAGAAGAGACTTTTCTCTTCTGAGTGAAACCGTTTCGGAGTAAATAATTGTTTTTATTATCGCTTTGGCACAATTGGAAGGGGATAATTGAAGACAATATAATCATAATAATATATTTTGATAAGAAGATTGATGAGCACCGGATTCGAATAGATTTCTTCTTCCAAACTTGTTCTTACTAAAGATCCACGAGTCGTATGAAATGTTTCTCCTTCTGCAAGGTCTTTGTCTTCCTAAAAAAGACAAGGATACCCATTAGCTGTTTCTCTATGAGTTTGAGAAGATTTTCTTCTACACAACTTCTTCTCAAAACATCTAGAATCTCATCGACCATTTGTTTTGTGTCCTCTCCCGATTCATATTTGATCATTCTGTAGTCATAGAAAGTGTCATTAAATCGACAAAACCTGGAACGTCGTTGGTTAAACAAAATGAGTACGTTTACCATGTCTGTGGATTGAAATGAAAATCCTCCATTCCATAGTCCATATCCAGTTGGAATCCATTCCCAAAAAGCATCAGTCTTCTGTAGAGTTCCTCGGCAAAACAAGTCACATTCTTTTTGCAATGATAGCAAGAGTTATTACTATTTTTAAGATAAAATCATTCATAGAGATGAGCCTACTTGATACACTTATCTACGTAGCCACTAATGAATCTAGTCGTTGGTTCTCTATGAACGGTGAAAATTAAATAGCCAGGCTGAAGTTCTTTCCTCAGATCCTGTAATTGGTACCTGGCGCTGTCTAAATGCTTAAATCTAAAATATTTAGATGAATCTATGAAAGAAGCCCACAAAGTATCCCAATCAACTGTATTGAGGCTGTAATTCCCTTGGAAATAACTATTCGTATCATATAAGAGCCAGAAAAGAGCATTCTTTATAGTAGCCAATATCTTAGGGATATTACACGTCGCCAAATTGTATTTAGGTGCGATCTGAAAGTTGAAATATTTCCCCAAAAAAGACGACAATAAACGTTATAATTCTCTTGGTAATATTGGAAGGCTGGGACTATTTGTTCCTTCGGAAAAGGAGTATTCTCCAAGTGGTGACTTGCCATCAGATAGTCCATTTTAGCGTTGCGATTATCTAGAGACTCTTTTTGAAACTGAAATCCTCCCTACACGAAAATGTGTTATTCCTTATGCACTGTGGCTGGACTTTTATCGGCCTACTAGTTGTGATTGGAAGTGGAGTTGTTGTTTGTGGAGGAACTGATTCAAAAAATATTAGACGATAAGATGAGGATACAATCACAAGAAACTGAAAGAAGACATTTGAAGAAGGCGGGTGCGAGCTTACGAATAGAAGGAGGACTACTGCTTTAAAAGGAAAAAAACTCTGGTGTGCTTTTATAAGTGGAGAATAGTCGTTTCGGTCGATCATGATCTCAATAGGCAAAGATGAAGAAGGGCGGCTAGTTAAAGATGGCGAGGTAGATTGGGTATTTTAATGTCAGCTTCATACGGATCTTTCATCTGGACAGAGATGTTTGCTCTTAAAAACCATTTGACTTATAATATATAATAAATATTTATTTTGTTCTTTTTTCTTCAAGGCAAGCATAGAACTCCGGCATTTTGAAGCAACAGGGCGTGTAAGTGAAATAACGATCCTCAAAAGGCAAAAAATATAAAATCTCTAATAACCGGGAAATCTCAACGCCAAAAAGCGTAATCTCGAGCTAGAAAGACAAAACACAAAGGCCAAGGCAATGTCACAATTGTTCAATCAGATAGGGAGGTTACTTAAAAAAAGAAAAAACTTTGGACCCGGCACCTTCAACCAGAGACGAGACATTAGAAACAGCCGCCGTAGCGTTACCCAGGGAAGTTGGAAAAGACGAGCCAGTAGCTGAGCCATTACCTGCAAAGTTCAAACATCAAACTACCGAAAGACAGACAGACCGTGGTCGTGTAGAGCTACATTAGTCTCTTCCAATTGCATCCGTTTTGTGATGGACTGATAGATTCTTCCATTCAACTTGTCGTCATCAATTCCATGCAGTTCGAAATCAGAATGGACTTTCTGAAATTTGACTTGAGAGATACGGGACTAGCTACGGGGAGAACAAAGGGAGTGTGGTGTGGGAAATCTTTTATTAAAAAACGAGAACAGAACGACAAAAAAGACACACGGGGTTTATCACAAGAATTTTCACTCCTTTTTGGCTATCACAAAAAATTATTTAAAAAGTGAGTTTTGAGTCTGAGCAAAAGGCTAGAAGGCACGCATTGAAATGCACGGTAAAATCCTGCTGATTTAGCCTAGAAATCTACCCGCCCGCAGGTAAATTTCCCTAAAACATCGCTATTTGATCTAGAGATATATCCGAGATCTTCGAGAGCATCGAAAATAGAGAGAGAGAGAGTCGGCGAATCAGAAAAAAGTAGAAAATCGAAAAATGTAGATAGAAGAGTTATTCATCAATATCAGGCCATTCTGACTCTGATATCGGATTATTTTTATGGTTTTTAGTTAACAGGATCATATTCTGCAATGCACACGGCGTTTTTCGACACTGAATCTACACACACGACGAGGAAATCAAACGATTTACCTTGACGATGAAGCTGAGACTTTGAAATTGATAGAGACTCAAAGATTGCTGTAATCTCTCCGTTAACCACTCGTTGATCATTTTCATTTGAACCTCATACCATTTCTAAAGATTTCTCTTTTTCTAGAAGAAGCAAAACCTCAAAAAGATTGTTAACCCAGATCTCATCGACAACAATTTGTCGCAACTGCTCAGTACAGCCTCGCATAAAAGTCACATACTGATTGCCAATATGACCAGTCGATTGTTGCTGTGAAACTGGTTGTTTCTGAATCTCGTCGTGGTTGTTTCTTTCGACTCAAACTTACAGCATTTTGAGCAGCTTGTGGCGATCCACCAGGAATGTTAATTCCTTGTTCTCCCACCATAGTCTTAACCTTATTAAAAAGAGACGTCGTTTTTGGCTGAAAGTAATTATCCTTCAAAACAAAATAGATTCACCGCCATGGAAAGGATGGTTCCCAGTGGATTTCCTTCATCGTATCGAGCTAATTTGGCGAGAACTCCTTCCAAAACTCCAACTAGTTTATCCTGGATACACGTCTCCATATCTTTGAGCATAAGATCAAGCGTCTCGTCGAGTTTATTTTGATATTTATACTGGAAAGATAAATCCTCCTCTGTAGAATATATATAAACTACATCTGTAGCGTCGGCGGCTAGTCGTGCAGCTCTAGTTTTGCTGCTAAATAGCACATTGATCATAACACAAATCTCAGATGGAAGAATATAGTCAGTTGACTTTCTGGCTTTTTGCATCCAGATGTCAAATTGTTGATAAGTGCTGAACTTTTTCGATTAGAAAACTAAAGTTAAAAGAAGAGAAGCTAGAATAGGAAAGAGTCCTTTTTGGCGGCACTTTTACCTGTTGGCTACTTTTGAGATCATCTCAGACGTCAAACTTCTCATCCTCAAATGGAGATATTTTCGGAATTCCTCTTCTGGCCAATTGAGATCCATCACAAACTCATGAAGCGCATCCAGCTTCCAGAAAATATCCTCAGATGTCGGACATCCATCCCTTGAAGGTAGAAGAGTTCTCGAATTAAAGATAAACGGCTTACTTCCGTTGTTCCCATTTCTCCTTGGTGAATCCCTTATCAATAGCTTGAGCCACGGCATGCTCCATCAGATCCGAATATCGGACGACCATTGGTTGGAACTGTTGAGTCAGTTTGTTGTGGAAGATTCCATGTTTTAAATGAACTGAAAGAGTCCGTCTTCTTGATTGAAAAAGAAACAAACGTTCAGACATGAGGAAGTCGTTGAGCATGGTGAAGAGCTGAAAAGCATCCCAACTGTCGTGTGGTTGGACTTCTAAAGCGGCATCCAAATCAACGGAATATAGCGACCAAAAGATCTCGGAATGATCAACGAGGAGGTCCGAAAACCAAGCAAACGCCTAAAATTGTTATCAAAAAGACTATAAAAAGACACGGAAACCATCAAAAACACTCTAATGTTAGGACTGGGTGCACCCAAAAAAACTAAGGAGAAAAAAGAAAAGAGGCGATAATCTTTTGGATTTTAGTCTTTTGATTTGGTGAGCTCTACACACAGACGGACATTCTAATGGACAGAGTGAGACGAGTACAAGAAAAAGACCCAAAAGATTATCTGAAAAGCAGAATTAGTTACAGTATGCACGTGACATGTTGGAATTAGTTTTGTTTGGAAAAAAGGAGTCACAGGCAAACTGTGTTGGAAAGCACACGAAGCGGTAGGCGAGGTGTCAAGGGAGACACCTCTTTACCTATATAGGAAAGATAGACAGATGCACATACCGATCGGAGCTGCTAAAGTATTCGTTTACGAGGAAAAATAAACAAAAACAAAAACTATACCTCTCCGTGATGTTCTTCGTTCTCCTTCAGAAGGTCTATACAAAGCTCTGAAACGCGTACCATATCTTCGATCCGTTGTGAAGCCGAGATATCTTGCCCCATTCGTTCTGGATCTGCTTCATTTTACAGCTAGCTTCAAAACAATACATACGTTCTATTTTGGCTTCATTGCAAATCCTCGTATAATTGACGAGAGCTGCGTCTTCGAGACATTTCCTAATTACTGCTCGTACTTCTTCCGGCGGAACAGGCGACACAACATCTTTCATCAGGACTCGCTCGAGCAGAGATAATGTCCCTTTTAACGCTCCCTCCGGTCGGCCGAAAGGAAAACAAAATCTGAGAATCTTTCTATTTTCATTTTTTGTTTAAACCGACCGAAAATTTGTGATTTGTTTTTCTAACAAAACTCGAAGACGATCCTTGATCTCTTGAAATTTCTCCTTTTCTTCTTGCGTCACAGTCCCCACACCTTCTGGCTTATAGGAGGATTCATTTCCAGCGATTGCAGGGCTTAATTGCACGCCTTTTATTTATCCAAGGGGCAAAAAGAACCAAATGGCAAAGACTCACTGTGGCTCAGAAGCTGACCGATTTCCATGGACGTGGCTGGCACAAAAGGCAAACGAATAGTGCATCAGAGTTGGATCTATCAGATGACCCTCGTCAGCTTTTTCTAATAGAGCTCTTAGAAGAGAGATGTGGCGATAACATCCTCGGACCATATATCTGGCACAATATTCGTCCAAAATGAAGACTTGAGAAGGAGAGAACCAGCCCAACGAGCAGACATTCTCTTCCATTCGAAAATTCAATACAGAATTCTGAATATCTTCGAAGGAATGTTGATGGTCGTTCATGATTGGATCGGATTGGATGATCTCCTCCAGGCCATACTTCGATGCTTTGTCTTGGAAGCCCTGAGTTTTTGAAGCGACTGCCGAATGTTTCGGTGGCACCGGCTTATAGGACTGGCCGGTGGCACGACAAAGCGCCTAGAAATCTTTCTAAAAACGAAAAAAAAAATTAAATCACCTGGACCCAGAGATGTCTTTCATTCTCATCGTCCGTAGCAAAAACTAACTCGTCGCCTTCTTTGATCCCACTGAAGAAATGTTTTCCTCCCTGGGAAGCAAGTTCTTGGACGGTCGGTTTATAATCAATTGTTAATCCATCCAATTGCTGGAATTCCGTTGGCTCAGCTTTCTTTTCTCGATAACTGCATACAGCAAAAGTATATTGCGAAACCTGAAGTTTTTATTGAAAAAAGGAGAAATATAAGAGCAGACCTGGACTAAAACTAGAAACCGTCTTTTCCACTTCTTCCACACCGATTTACCCATACAAAAACAATATCCACAATATTTTAAATTGAGCGGCTTTTCTACCCTATAAAAACAAGGTGTAAAGGAGGTAAATAGTCGCTACCGTATCGCTATTCTAATTTTTAAATTTTGATCTTGGCTATTTTTAGGCACTGTCATTGTGTACCACTCGGGATTTCGAGAGCAGTTTGGTGTGGGTTGGATAACAACCTGAAGGGAGATTTCTGGAGGATCTGGGAGACTCACTTTTCCTAATTCCTTGTCCTCAAACGCTACAATACTTTTGACTTCCGAAAACAATTTAACTTTAACAACTGGAAGAACATTTTTAGTTGTGAATTCGGCCAAGGTATCCCATCTAGATGAAAGATTAGAGGAGAAGAAAGAAGGGCACCTGGGTTTGGAAGCTTCAGCATGATCGGTTTGCAGTTTGTGGCCGTCAACCTCCATGGTGCAATAAACTATCCGATTGGGTGGAAGAGACTTGAGTCCCTGAACTTCCATAACAACGACCTAAATTCGAAAGGATTTAGACGAGTTAAAAACCAAAAATACATCCATATTGAGTGTAAGAATCACATCACTTTTGCTCAAAATAATGTCCTGATCTTCACTCTCAGCTTTGGCCAAACTGCCCGAACTTGATCTCCTCTTCAAGCTGAAAGTGCTCTCTATTTTTGTGCCAGACGTAGCGAGTGCAAGATCTGCGTTCCCGTGTCAAACACACCGTCTCGCGGGGACATTCTCCATAAGCGAGTATATTAATCGGCCATGCTTTCCCAAGACAAGACCCCACAAACCACGACTGACAATCATCTTTTGTTAGTTCTTGTTCTCGGCCCAAGCAGCAAGACTCAAAATTAAGGAAGAAAAAAATCATGCGAATAGGAGAGAAAATATTGTTAGAAAAATGGAAGCCTTAGTAATATATAAATCGCGTAGCAAAAAGACCCCCACTACACCCGAGGACGAGGATAGAGACACGATTAGAAAGAGTGAGCATTTCTCCGAGTGCAGTGGAAGTAAAACTTAAGTCGAAGACAAATTTTTAGCAAACCTGTTAAAGAGGGACAGATCCTCAATGCTTCTGGATCTAAAAGTGTAACGTTCTCTAAATTAAGGAAGGGTTTGGTCTCTTTGTTTTTTTTTTTTATTTTAAAGAAAGATTTATCTAAAAAGTGGAGAGCATTCCGGAAATGGGAAGAGATAGGGAAGAAGTTGGATAGGGTTAGTGGAATATATCGGATGTGGGTGCGAAACCTACCGCTTTGTTTTAGTCTTTGGCGGATTACTGAAAACAAAACAGGGTTGAACAAAACTTATTGATAGTGAGTAAAAAAGTGAAATTCTCTTTTGACAGTCTCTTTTTAATTTCTTGGCTTTTAGGAGGCAAAGACTCACCGACTCTTCTCTTTCCTTTTTCCAGGACCCTGTGATCCTGCTTTCACGACTGGCACCGACTCCAAATTTGCTATCAACATACTCGTCGCCTGTCGATACTCGTCCACAAACAACGTCTCCATGTCTTTCACCACAAATTTTGGCATTAATTTTCGCAACTAAAAATCTTCTTCTATTTCCCTTGTGAGATTTACCTTAGCATGCTCCTTTATCAGCTCTTCCCTCATACTAACTTCTCTTCGAATCGATGCGGTCTGCTCATCCGGATTTTCCAGCTGAAAACACGTGTCAAAAGTATCTCTAATCGCCTCGTACTTGTAATGCGTTGTAAATAATCTGATGTTCGAATTTCTTGACTCCCAAGACCTGTTGAAACATATCATACATTTGTTCTTTGGTCATGACCCCATCATTTCCCGTTGGATCTTTATTTTGCTGACTTCTTCTTGTTCTGAATCAATCCACAATAAAAATAAACAAATAGGAATTCACCTGCTTTTGGAAGTTTCCTCTTCGGTTTTGGTGATCGCGTCATATTTGGCCATCCAGGAATTCAATACAGTATCCTTGGAAAGACCTTCAATCTCCGGTAGTGATCGTATCCTTTTTTCAACATTTAACCGAAAAACTTCTCGAAAGTCGTGCATAGAGAATCCACCAGCATTTACAACTTTTGAAACCCGTTCTGATTTGAGAAAGACCTCGAGGTAGCTTTGCATGGCTTTATTCAACGCTTCATCAGCAGGTATCCCCGTTTCTCCGCGGAGAAATGCTTGAAACCTTAAAATTGAGACAAAAAGCTAATTGGAAATAAAAAAATCACCTGTCTCTTAAGCGATTGAGCTCCTGCTTGGTGACTTTCAGCTGTCTTCTGGCCATATCCGAGGGCAATTTCGCATTGAAATGATAAGCTATACATCTAGATAGAAAAACATAATGTTGAAGGTTCTTCTTGTGATCTTCCTCCTCCTTCTCGGCTCTAAAAATCCAATCAAAAAGGAAAAAAAGAAGCTACCGTATCCTCTCCTGTTCTTCCTTGCTGATATGAGCCTGTTGGTTTTCACCCCCACCACTGGCATGAGCAGTGGAAGCTCCATCATCCTCCTCCTGGTCAGAGATGTCTTGTGAAGATTGAACAACCGGCCGCGATGTAGCATTTCTACTCTGAAATTTACCATTCCACCATCATCAAAGCTCAACAACAAACATTTCTAACTGGCGTGTGAGCTTGGACTGAATCTTTTCTACCATAAGTACTCGTGCTGTTGTTCCTTTTCAAAGAATTCGTCTGACTGACAGAATCTGATGGAGCTGGTGAGTTGGATCTTGGAGAGTAGGTGCCTCCCAAAAGTGACTTCTTCTTCCCAGGAAGAGGTATTTGAACCTGGAAATTCTCTCTTTGGGCCCAGTGTTAACAAGATCCCAGGCAAATAGGGAGTAACCCGATACATTGCCAGTGCATTGGCCCTCACTAACTCAATAATTTAATCGACTGCTAATACTATTTTACGCTGGTGTGTGTAAATTAACGCTCCCATTTTGAGAGGAAGAGACTAATAGAGCCAGTGGGAATTTGTGCTTTGACCGAGCTTGGGTCATTTGAGGTCAATGCAACAATTTCAGACGGGCTCAAGTGTCAATAATGGTCCCGTTGGGAGACACGAAATGAAAGGAAAAAAAAGTGTTGTTGACTGACCTCTTCCTCATTTACAAAGTCATCGTCGTCATCCTCACTGCTACTGGCACCTAACATCTGAAAGAAGGAGTTGTTTTCTAAGGGAATTGTTGACTCGGAAAAGGGGAAATGAATTGAAAGCAAGGGGGGAAATGAGTCGAATTTTTCAGAGAGTTCTCCCTTTCCGTAATGGCTCACCCCCATGCACATAGCCAATTGCTCATAAATAATAAAACGTAGCTCTTTTGTCTCGTTACGACGAGCAATCATAAGGTGTTGTGACAAAAGTCTCCTTTGATCTCAAAAACGGAGGGAGGGAGAGCTGACATTGAGAGACGCTATTATGCAAGGGGGCAGGTGAGAATGAAAACAGACGAATGATTTTTTCTCTCTCGAAATGGGAATCTGATCTCCAGTGGGAATGGATCTCGTCATATCGATATGGGAAAGGATTTCTTTCGATTTGCTTCCGCAGATCCCAAGACAGCTGATTTTTCCCACTGTTGATCGTGGGTGGTAGATCGGCCACGAATATCAATGAATATACATGAGCCCACGTGGAATATAAAAATATAGAAATGGGAGAAGACGGAACTAATGGACCAAAATATTCCACCAACTCGACCTTACTCCTGAATGCCATACAAATTAGATTTGATGCGCAGAGGAACAGGGAAAACACGTGGGTGCTGCTATTGGGTTGGGAGAGAGAGAGAGAGGGAAAGAAAAGAGAGATGTGTATATTTGGTGCTTGTCGACGGACGAATCCGCGGCAGTGAAAGAAGATTTATGACAAGTCAAAAGCTCATGGACATGAGCGTTTTGGGAAAGATAAAAACTCTTGGATCCTTGAAACTTTAGCGGGAGAAACGTCATCGGATTATCTGAGATTCTTTTGAGTTTTCCCTCCAAAGAGCATCTGTAGTGAACAGTTGAAGGAACACCCGAGAAGAAGAGCCGTTCAGAGCTAAAAGAATAGGATGGTCTTCAAAGAGTTTCTGAAGAAAAGAGTTTGTTTGTCTTCCTCTCTTTCGAATAAACATTGAAATGCCGTCTTTAGTCCTTTGATTGCGACTCAAAAAAGCCCATGTCCAATGGTTTTAATAAATAAAAAAAACGTTTCAGCATCATTTCCGCTAATTACCACCTCTGGTCTAAAAGTATGCTGATAATCTCTGAAATAGCTCCTCCCAAAGGAAGCAATTATTTTTAATCGCGGCAAAGAAGCGAGCTGAATAATATTCCGAGGAGGAAAAGTCCAACTCTTTTGAAAGAGTAATTTCTGAGACTTCCCAAGGAGCTCTATAATTTTTCACGGAAGCATCGTTGCGAAAAGGGCAATTAGGAGACAATTACAGAATCGAATAGAAGCGGGAAGGGATCAATATTTAACAATAAGCGTGGGGATGTCGGCGCCCCAAGGATGGCTTGAAACGACTGGAAGTCGTGTAAATACAGGAAATGGACCAGGAAGCAGTTGAAACCATATCTCCAGGATTGGAAGAGGGGCAAGCGCGGTTGCGCCGCGGCTTTTTATTGGCAACTGGCCAAGAATCAATAAGCACTAGCAGCAAGAGAAGGCCCTTTTCTAAGCTCCTTGCAAATTTGCATAATGGAAGAAGTCTAGATGACTGGCTACTTCTTTTGGAAGCTGATTTAGCCGGCGGGCGGTCCCACTAGGTCAATTAGTGCGCCCCAAGGGGAGCAAGCATATAATTGACTTGGCGTGATTGCAGCTTTGACGCATTTTTTGAACAAATCTAATTCACTCTTTTAGCCAAAAAACTTCTAGGTCATCATTATCCCAAACAAAGGCACTTTCCAACCTGGCAATCATCTATTTTCTCTCTGATTCGAACTTAATTGAGTCAGACTCAAACTTTTCTCCTTTTCTTCTTTCCCTCTCTGTTAATTGTTAGATCTTCTTTCGACAGAAGAAATGCGCTTTGATTAGCTTAATTAGCAGACTTTTCTCTCTTTCTTTTAAGGTTTTTGGCTCAAAAGAGCAGTAAACAATTAGAAAAACACTTTTCTCAATGAACCTATTTTTATGTTTTGACAGGGAGAATGTTTGAGAAACATAAAAAGACGATGAGGTTCCTCATTTATGGGCTATTTACCATATTTGACTCACGCTCTCAGCGTTATTAAACCAGTTATGACGCAATAACAACCCCATTCAAAAGGGGATAACAGAATTCCAAATAAATCAACATTTTCGGGGCTGACACTTTTCACAAGAAGCCGAGAAAACATCATTAGAGAAGAATTGATGCCAGATATCTAAACAATTTTATTCAATAGGAGAGAGAAAAGCGGAGGAGAAACTTTTCATCTCAAAAAGGACTTTGGAGGCGAAAGACTATGAGGAACTTTAGGAAGGGCAATTGAGGGGATAAGGAGAGGAGGGAGTGGGCTCGTTCACACATTGTTTGAGGAGAGAGATCTCTAGAAAAATATTTTTATCAAAAAGACAAAAAGAACCATCAATAGCGCTTAAAAAGGCGCTGTCAACCCGCTGAAAACGTGTGAAATTTGACCGAACGACAAACTAATTATTCGAAGAGAGGCTCTTTCAAAAAAGGAGAGGGCAAGAGGGATCAACTCTGACAAATGAAGGGGTAATGCTTGCGACTGGCAGCGACTAATTTGCCTTATGTCTCGAGGGAGAGGTTTCGAACCGACGGAAGGCTGTTTTAAAAATTGACGGCGCTGCGTAGGGCAGCGTATTTCAGCCACGTTGGCCATGAATTTCCAAGTAGATTCGAGATTTCGAGGTGAACGCGAACAGACCTTTTAGACTCTTTCCAGACTCCTGTAGGAGAAATGCATCTTTTCTCTTTCTATCCGGAGAACTTAAGAAATCTTCTTTTCAGATTTCAAGGAGAGCATCTCTTCAATGAGATTAAAATAATATGTTATTCTAATCTTACGATGCCTCTAAAGTTGCTAACAAACTGCATAAGAGACCGCGGGGAATACTCCTCGTACTTCTTTAAAGATTCTCTCTAACCTGACTTTGTTCGTTCCCGGAGGACTTATTCGTAGACAGATGGAGAGGTAGAGGAGAAACAACTGAATCATAAAAATTAAGGAGGACTAACTTTGCTTGAAGAATTCTGTCTACAGTAAATACTGCAAAAAATCTGAGCTTTTAGACCCAAATCTACTGCTAGTTTATGCCTACCTGAAGATCTCTAGCTGCCCCAAACTGTCTTTCAGAACCAGACAAAGGATCCAATCTTCAAGTGCCTGTACTTTCTGTACTAACTACTGTACTTTCTAATTGCTTGGTTTTACTTGTGTCTCTTGAGATCTTAACCGTCTGTTCACGATGAATTGTAGGTTGTGTAAAGGAGAAAACAAATAATGTTCTTTGTAAAAAGAGCGGAAGAAGATGTCCTTGTCTTTCAGCTGACAAGTAGAGAACACGCTTTACCTCACGAGTATCCTGAAAACATCCCTCAATATCGTTCTTTTTGAGTAAGAATATGACTTCTCATTGATCAAAGACGTCTAATTGACCACATTTCATCCACAGGTCTTCCTTCTTCGTTCTAATTTGAGGATGCTCCTCGTACTCGACGTTGTATTAATTCTCCAGATAGTCTGTACCACTCTGGCTGTCATATTGAATGCCTTTCTTATTTTTATAATTGTCTGGTACAGTAAGCAAGACTTTGGATTCTACCGATATCTTATGATCACAAATGCCGTTTTTGAGGCTTGTTATGCAATCGCCGTCTTTCTAGGTTTACCCGTAGGCCATTTTAGTCTTTTTTTACAATCAAATCTCAGCTATATTTGATAACGGACCATGCTTGGATGGCTTTTACCAAGCATGGAGTTTTCGCATCTCTTGGGCTTCCGACAGTCGGCACTGTTTTATATTGTTTTTGCTATCAAGTATGGATTTACTCGGTCATCTTTCATTTTATTTATCGGTAATTAATACCAAAAAAATCTTAATTATTTTAACTTTAGATATATCGTCGTCTGCCAGTAAGTTTTTCTTTGAATCATTAACATCATACAGTTCGACGCTTTCTTCTCGAATAAAATACAGTAGAAAGATACAATGTTGTCTCTCTTTCTTGGTCTTCCTGGTCGTCTGTAATTGCGCCCTTTGTGCGGGCTATATGTGCACGAGGATGAAAATCACCCCTAATCAACACAAACATTTACTGGCCGAATTTAACATAACTGATGTTGATAATCTCGGCGAAATGGGACTCCGGTTTACTGTAGGTTATTTCGAAATCTCTGAACGAGCCAGAACCCTGATGGATCGCCCTATCCGGCTGGCATTTATGCAGCCACCAACCATTATTTTTTGATAGCGATAGCTCCAACTACAATAGGCTTCTGCAGTTATAAGATTTGGTCTACAATTAAGCAATGGCAGCAGGAGATCGCAATGAACGCTCATGCTGGACTTCAACGACAAATTTTTCTAAGTCTGGCAGTACAGGTTTGAATATAAATTGATATAAAAATAGATGAGTTTAAGACCATTGTTCCGGTTCTCTTCGTTCACATTCCGAGTATGCTTGGCTTGACTTTTCCCTTCTTTGAAAACTTTTCTTACGGCACCTTTGCTCCTATTCTCCCTTGGGCAACTACATTCAACAAAATCCTCGATCCTCTTATTCTCATCTATTTTATTTTAGATTTTCGTAAAGGAGCTAAGGAAATTATCTTTAGTGAGTCTCAAAGGAATGGAACTCAACTCTTTTCTAGAGTTCGTTTGCTACCATCCACCAGAAGTACCGAATCCAAGCTCCATGACGGCTACTTCGCTGAACACAACAAAATACAAAACTTCAATTGGAAATGAAGACTGATTTATTAGATATTAGCGTTATAAATAGAAATAGTATCGCAGATCGTTTAACGGCCCCACATTCCTGAAAGAATTGATTGATTTATTTTTATCGTACAACTTACCCATCATCGGCCAACCCATGCCCCAGCCCATTCCGCCCATTCCCCAGGGGCCCATTCCCCAAGGTCTCATTCCCCAAGGCCTCATTCCCCACATTCCCCATCGTTTATCACGAGGATGAAGGGAATCATGGCTTTCGGGGGTTTCAATTGGATGTTGAATTTGTTCATGTTGACTGAAATAAATGTTTTGAGAAGGGAAGAAGGAAGAGACTCACATTTTGGTAGATTCTTTTGTTTCAAAAGCAAGGACACAAGCCAAGAGAGCGGCAAAAAGGAAAAGAAGCGAACGGGACATTTTGATTTGGAGACAACTGGTGAGTTGGCCTTTTATACTTATTATTTCTCTAAAAATCAACATAAACAAATTTGCCGAAAGATGATATCATTAGTCATTCGAAAACAATCGTCACAAGTCGTAGATGACCTTGAATCGACAGAGTCAGAAGAACTTGTTCAAATTGAACAAATAGGTTTATTGAATCGTTAAAAATAGTCATTTGGTTTAGGGATCTTATGTCTCCGACATGGCTCCTGATCCATTGATTCCTGATGTTCCAATTGTCCTCCCACTCGGGTTATGGATTGTTGAAATGGTCTCTTGGGCTGGAGATTGAACTAAATATTTTGGAATTAATCTGCTGAGGTTTGATCTCTTACAGCCGAGCCAACGGAGAGCAGCTCGACGATATTCTGGGACGAGAGTCATCACGATCAAAGGATCAATGAATTTCACAGCCGTCGTAGTCCAAGTGAAAATTAGAGAAAATTCTCCAAATGAAAAATCCGATTGAAGAAAAGGGAAAGAGAGAAAAACTATGGACGGAATGTGACAGAAGAGAAAAGGAATCGCCGTCTAAAACCAATCTCTTCTCTAAAGAACACAACAATAACCTGAATTATGAGAGAAAAGATAATTTGGTTCTGAGTGATAGCTTCTTTTTTGCGCCGAGCTGATCCAAATTTCTTCAATTTCCGAACCTCTCGAAGAACACAAAAAGTGCAAACTGAAATGAGCACAAGCGACGAGCTGACAAGCATATAATGATTGAGAATAGTCGTTAGCCCAATTAGAGAAATCGTCCCATCGAGCTTCTTAATTGTTTTATTCACATTTTCGATTTAAAATACCTTTGGTCGTAAAAGAATATACCCAAATGATTCCATATTACGTGGCAGTTCATAATCATGAACAACCGAGTTGAACTCATTCTAAAAGTATTTCTTTTATGATTTCTTCTCTGGACATACGGTAGAAATAGCCAGACGAGTACAGAAGAACATCCCACAAGTAAACGAGAAGCATGTCATGACGAAATAAAGTCCAAGGATCAAGTACTTCAGTCGATCGCTGTTTTTGATCCTCATAGCCAAGTTAGGCCTTTATTTGAGTTCAGTGTCATTCAACGTCAGTCTTACTTACCGAACGACGCATATGTAACGGCATACAAAATGGCTGACCAGAAGCAGAATCCAAAATTGATAGCAGATGCAAAATAGTGCAGGACCTGAATAAAGATGAGATGAGAAAAGGACGATGACTGACCAATGAAGGAGAATTTTGTGTCAGCTAGGAGCCCAATGCTATTGAAAACGAGCCACGTTCCATTTGAAACGAAATGCACCTACTGCTTTTTGTAGATAGAATCTTTATACTTACAGGCATTCCAACGAAAGTAACGATTGCGTAGAAGGCTTCGAAGATGGCATAGACAATGACGATCAATTGGTAGGAGCCCGTTCGATTTTTATTTTTAAAAAGAGCCAAATAGGCTAGGAAGGAGTTGAATACAATCGCAAAAAAAGTATTGATTCCTTGGATAAGATAGAAGAGACCCAACGCGATAGACATCTTCAAATGGATTTAGAGTATTCTCCAGAACAAAGCAAGAAGAACGAGATTACGGTAATCCTTTTAGAAGACCTGCTGGTTTTATGGGGCCTTTTTTAATCTACTTACATTATATCAGACGTACAAGTTAACCTTTATTCTAATACGTTTTCATTTCCTGAGTAAACACCGAATAAAGTACGATGTACGACTTTGTTTGTTTGTTGGAAAAACTAGAGATCTGAGATGAGGAGTGAAGCGGGCGGCACACGTAATTTCACCTAATCCTCATTATTGAGCTAAACATCACGGATGAGAAACTGTACCAGACAAATTTAAATTATATCAGGTTTTTCTACAGAAGATTAGTGTTCACTTTTCACTATTTGATTTCGATCGCTTTTGGCACTCATCGTGCGATCAGCTGGCGCCAAAAGTTTTGAAAATCACGTTTGCGGCACATGTTTTCCCATTGTTTGCTCTCTGCGTGCCTGTCAACAAGCCATTGAATCCTTCCATTTTTTGAAACTATGAAGCTGCTTTCCTTACGGCTTTCCGCAAAATTTCTGGGAGAATCTATTCGATCCAGAAGCGTGAGTTGATTTCAAATTGAAAATACGCATTTTATTGCCAGCTTCACGTGCCAGCTGTTGTCGAATGCGATTGGGTCCACAAACATGAGGTTTTTTTGTTGTTGTTTTCGGAGGAAAATGAAATGTTTAGAAAGATGTGAAATTCTTGGATGCGGCTTTCGCCATGAGGCCAAAACAAAATCATGCTCTCTTTCTGCGTTCGAATTACGGACAGTTCGAGAAATTGGCTAAAGAAAAGGTCAGACTTCTTTTGTTCGGATCAGATGCTTTTTGTTCTGTTAAATGCTAGTAAAAATTCTGTTTTCCCGTAAAACAGCCAATTAATTCTAGGTAAACAAAGAATACGTGGGATCTCACATTCCAGGAGCTGTTCACTTTAATTTGGATGTAGCCAATTATCCGGGAAAGTACGTAGAAAATATCTTCTAAGAAAATGACATCACAGATATGCTCGATTTGGTCTATATCCTCCGAAAATCTTCGAGAAATACATGCAACTTTTGGGTCTCCACAACAGCGATACTCTGGTTGTTTACGGGAGAGGGCCTGCAGCAGGGATGCTTTTCGCTGCTAGAGTTTGGTGGACTCTCAAGGTAAGCAGTAAAATAGCTGTACATTCTGAAACGCGTACATCGAAAAGAATTCCAGACTTATGGCCATCAAAAAGTGAGCGTCTTCAACGGAGGATTCGATGCTTGGCTAAAAGCTGGAGGAAAACCTTCCTCTGTTGACGTTACTCCTCCTGTAACCTTCAATTAGACCGAGAGAATTCATTTCTAGAAAGGCACTTGGATGGCAGCGCAGACCCTTGATGAAAGTCGGATGGTGAGCTTCGATGAGTTAGTCTCGCAAGAAAATGGAACTCCTCTCTTAGATAGACTTGAATCTGTGAGTCAACGGGAGCAATTAAAACAAAACAAATAGGTGAACTTTTTGGACACCCGAGTGGCGGATCAGTTTAATGGAAAAACTCCTTTGGAATACCCTGCAAAACGTAAATTGGTTCTTTGCAATGCTAATCCCATCTCTCAGACGCAACTGGCTCGCATATCAAAGGATCGAAAAACGTTCCCGTTTCTGCTGTAATCGACTCTAACGGAATCAAGTCCAAAAATGAGATCCTTCAAGGTATCCGCTCTTCTTTTTTCGCTTTCAAATTAAAAGTCTTACGCTCTGCTGGTTACGATCCCACAAGGCCCAGTTATCTTATATGTAACCGCGCGATTCAAGCATCCTTGGTTAGTCTAGCCCTTGAAAAGGCTGATCTTGATGGCAAAGTTTACAACGTAAGTCATCGTTTTTTATCTAATTGGATTCGACTTTTAGGGAAGCTACGAAGAACTTTCTCAACGCGCCTCTCGATATATCAATTCAAAATAAAATGATTCCTGAGATATTTATTTTGATATGTGCACACAGGTTTATTGGACCTTGACACGCCGGATGCGCTTGACAACACGACGATATCCTCCAGTTTGAGGAGCAGATTCGACGGGAACTGCAACTTGGCGAGGTGGGCATGGGCAATAAGCGGCATCTGGTCCAGGGCTGAAAATTCTCTGATGAACCAACAGAAAGTACTTACGCTCCAGGTCCTCCAGGGCCTCCAGGCTGTCCGTCAGATCCAACTTGTCCAGGGTTTCCAGCAGGTCCTTGAGGTCCTTGTGGTCCAGGTTGTCCATTGGCTCCAGGTCCTCCGGGCTGTCCATTTTGTCCAGCAGGTCCAGCGGGTCCAGCAGGTCCGGCAGGTCCAGGGGCTCCCTTTCCTCTCTTTCCATCGGCTCCCTTCTGTCCAGGTCCTCCAGGGGCTCCGGATTGTCCAGGGGCTCCGGCATCTCCAGCTGGTCCAGGTCCTCCAGCTTGTCCAGGGTTACCAGCAGATCCAGCCTGTCCTGGCTGTCCATCGGGTCCGGCTGGTCCAGCAGGTCCGTCAGATCCAGGAGGTCCGGGAGGTCCAGCTGGGCACTTGATGCAATCCTTCTGTTCGTAAGGGTTGATGGCACTTGGAGTTCCATCTTCTCCAGCGTTTCCAGGCTGTCCAGGAGCTCCATCATCTCCCTTATCTCCAGGAGCTCCAGGAGGTCCAGGTGGGCCAGCTGGACAGTTGCTTGGCTGAGGTCCGCAGTTGCAAGCTCCACCAGATCTCTTGTTTCTTCCGATGATTTGATCGAAGGAGCTCTGACGGTTAAGATTCTTGGTCACCATAACGGACCAGGCATCATCAGCATGGCTTCTGAATTGCTGGAGCTCTTCAAGAGCATCATCATAGAAATTGTTGATCTCGTTGAAGACATAGAGTCCGCCGAAAAGAATAGGCAAAAGAGCCAAACCGCTGAGGGAGACCGCGATAGTCGCAATAGTACTCGGCATCTAAAAATAAGAGTCTAAAAGAAGGTGCGAATAAGATCACACCTTGCTGAATGAACAGACGAAGTAGCCGTGTTGCCAAATGTTTGGTCAGACAGCCTTTATAGGAGTCAATGTTACAAACATCGAGCCAAAAACTGACGAGGTACAGGTTCTGTTGCCATCAGACTTCACAGCTCCTATCCGGTTCAGTTAGCTTTACGTCCTCCCTTACACAAATGATCGGTAGAAAAGATAGTTGACATGCGAGACAGAAGACAAAAACTCGTCGACCCCCAGGTGACAAAACGCCTTTTTCCGGTGATCAAAGATTCAATATTTATTATCTCAAAGGAGATATGCAAGTACTTCAGATTTTTTTCTCTTCTCGTTATATATCTCGAATGCAATGCCAGTCGGCGCTATCGAACTGTCACTTTCAGCGAAGATTTTTCGGAGATACCTTTTGTGACGACATTTCACCCAGTTTTTGGCCGTTTAAAATAATTTATTTGATATGGACTGACCAAAAGATTAAAGCTTGTCTTTAGTAGCCGGGACCAGCTGGACCTGATGGTTTTTCATCGTTTAAATAACTTGAGGTACGAGCCGGGCATGGACAGTATGCAGCATCAGCTCCAGGACTATAAACCGTGCAAATATAAAAAAGGATAACTACCTTCCGGATTCTCCAGTTGTTCCTGGGTTTCCTTGAGGTCCAAGAGGTCCGGGATTCCCGGCAGGTCCATCAGGTCCCGGGGTTCCAGGCTGTCCGGGAGCTCCATCAGAACCAGGAGGTCCAGAGACTCCAGGAGGTCCAGCGGGTCCAGGTCCTCCAGCTGGTCCTGGGGCACTCTTAGCCTTCTTTCCATCTGCTCCCTTCTTTCCATCTTCTCCAGGAACTCCAGGTCCTCCCGGAGATCCAGCATCTCCAGCTGGCCCAGGTCCTCCAGCTTGTCCATTTTGTCCTGGAGCTCCAACACCTCCAGGTTGTCCATCGGATCCCGGTCCTCCAGCAGGTCCATCAGGTCCAGGAGGTCCGGGTGGTCCGGGGGGACAAGTGATGCACTTCTGTGAGTCGGTAGGAGCTGTCATCTGGCTCATTCCCTTATCTCCAGCTTTTCCAACATCTCCTGGCTTTCCATCTTCTCCCGGATTTCCTGGAGCTCCAGGTGGTCCTGCCGGTCCTGCCGGACAATCATTCGGCTGGGGGCCGCAGTTACAGTTTCCATCAGCTCCATCTCCATATCCTCCTCTCTTGTTTCTTCCAACCAACTGGCTGAAAGTGGCGGGACTTTCGATGACCGTCGGGAGCATTCCATTCCACGCCTCGTTGGCGAATCCCTAGAAGAATTTCAAGCCGACAAGAGGAGTTCTAACTTTGAACTCCGAGAGATTATCCAATGACTCCTCGTAGAATGAGGTAATATCGTTGTAGAGATAAACTCCCGCGAAGAGAACTGGCAAAAGGGCAGCTGCACTAAGACAGATCGCCACACCGGCCACGCTACTCGTAGATAGCTGAATTTTCGAGGAAAATGAGAAAAGATGCCGAACAAACCATTTTGGAAGGAAATGTCCGATGGCCATAATTGGAAAATGACCATCTTTTATAGTGTCATGCGTTGCATTCAATTTCCTCTAAAAAGATGCCTTGCGGGTTTAACAGCGGGTTCCTGCTGTTACTTTTTTCGCCGCCAAATAACATCCGGTCTTCCAGCATTCGAATGGCAATTAGCGTCTATATTGTCCTTCGGCATTTGAGACTGATAACAGAAATCGGAACTATTGAGCTTTAGGGGCCCCACTAGCCATTAACTCAAAGTTAGCGTATAAAATGCTATGCGGAGGGCGTAGGTTCGACTCCCCTCCCGGGTCATTTTTTTTTCTTTTTTTATTTTTCACTCCTCAGTAGTCGTACACCTCTTATAACCCTTTTTTTTCACTTTTTGCTAGTATAGTAAAGAGGCTCTGGTCACTGTTTTTTGAAAATGGTTAAACGTAGAGACGTCCCAACTCTTCTTGCTTTAGTAGCTAAACACATTCGCCCCGGGCCTACAGTTATCAGTGATTGCTGGAGGTCTTATAATTCCCTAGCCCTTCTTCCACAGGCTTACAGACATTTAACAGTTAACCATAAGTTGCATTTTGTAAATCCGCAAACTGGAGCCCACACTTAAAACATTGAGTCGTTGTCGCAAAAGTTAAAATTTCAAGCTAAGAAACGCTACGGAATTAATAGTTCGCAGTACAGCGATTACCTGATGGAATTTATGTGGCGAAGGGAATTCGGTTCGCCTGATACGATCCTCTACAATCTGTGGGAACGTATAGCCCTCCTTTACCCGGTTAAATAGTGTCTACATTTGTTTTCATTTCTGTTATAATTCAATAAAGTATTAAGAAAAAGTGAAAAAAAAGGGTTATAAGAGGTGTACGACTACTGAGGAGTGAAAAATAAAAAAAGAAAAAAAATGACCCGGGAGGGGAGTCGAACCTACGCCCTCCGCATAGCATTTTGTACGCTAACTTTGAGTTAATGGCTAGTGGGGCCCCTAAAGCTCAATAGTTCCCAGAAATCTTTTTATATCGCATTCTTCTGGTCTTTGACTTTCGGGCTTTTAATAACATCTGAGTAAATGCACAATTACACGGGTAATGTGAAGTGAAGGAAAATAATTCAGTCTACGAACATAATGTTCTTCTTCGCTAAATATTCACGCGATTAGTTGATTCACTTTTCATTCATATCTAATTGTTCCGCTTTATCGCCAGAAATCACTAATGTACTAAAATTGTGCGATGTACCTCAAGCGAAATATTCCGAGAATTTGTTTTTACTTTTGAGCTCGTTATTATCCGATTTTTGATTTCTCAGTGTCCCTCTTCCCTTTTACAAATGTACTACATGTAAAAAATAATTCATTTTATAATTAGTTATTTGTTGAGACAATCGGTCGTTTGTCCAGAAAATGTTCCTGAGAGTTCGATGTTTCCAACGTTGTAAGTTTTCTGAGGACTGGACCCATCGGTCACATAGGAGGAAGGAATCAGAATTGAAACCTTCTGATCGCATAGCTGAAACTTTCTTGATTCTTGGAATAATGAGAAATGAGCTCAGAAAGTAGAGACCACCTCGTTCAAACTCTCATAATAAAGAATCAGACACAACTTGGCCTACAAGAGTCAACTCACGAGTCTACTGTAGCTAACTCACCCCATTGTAGTTGCCTGGAATTTCAGATATTTGTTTTGCAGCATATGGAAACTAACATTTATGGTAAATATTGAATTTTGGATCCATTGTCGTGATATCAGTTTCGTGGCCTTGCAGGTAGAAGTTGCCATTGCCATCTGTATTCTCTTGGTCCAAGAAATTATCCAAAGAGAAAGTATTCTGATCGTAAAGCTGTACGTTTTAGTTTATTGAGCAAAGAAATGGGAATCAACCTTGACTTTGACTGAGCTGGCTGGCATTCCGTTACACAGAAGTTGGCCAGTTACAGCCACTGATTGCGTTGTTCCGATGAATCCAAGAAGGCCATGGGCTAAGATTGGAAGAGAGCACAAAAGTAGAAATTTCATCTCTAAATTTTTCATCCTTGCTGATCAAATAATCACAGCTGAAAGCGTAGAATTAAAATACCAACGTAGCTAAAAAGGTCTCGAAGTGATCAGACAGACTTGGAGAAAACTGTTCAAGAAAAAGTAGGAGAAATGAGTAACTGGGTACACCTCAAAGTCTCTTATTTATACCAAGTGAGAAGTACCGGCTCCTGTGTCCTCACAATGCGCAGAGTCATTCAGTAAGCTGATGTTTGTCGCCAGTTCACAATGGCACCTCGACCTTGTCGTGAGAGTTCAATATCGTCACTGTGGAGTCAACAAATCACATCATATTGCTGCCGAATTCGGGAGGCGGATCAAAACTGAATCCAATCAGGTTGACCAGCTAAAAAGCAAATATTTGATGGATCGCCACCTGGTCAAAGAACGGTCTGACCGAGATTGGTCTCACTATTTGCCCTAGATATCGACGACTATTTCCCGCAACCATGTTTCGATCCAGCATGACTCACATTACAGTAGGATAAATGGAAGCCCCGTTCTTCATTAGCCTAGAATTTGCAGGAGATCAAACAATCTTTGGTCATCTAGTTGTGCACGAGAGAGGGAGCTCTTGTTCTATTATTACCCTCTGGAAATGGTTCTGGGAAGATTGGCTGATCTTATATTCTGTCTCCTGCAAAGTTCTTCTAATCAATCAAAATCAGCCAGTGACCTATCTTCGCAACAAAGCTAAAGCTCCGTTTTAACAGCCAAAACACATTTTTTTCTATGCCAGTTGGGAGGAGCCATGGAGAATTCGTCCGCTTCGACCAGATCTTTTAAAGATTCCATCCTTCACGACTCACTCTTTGACCTAAATCGAGTTGACCCGTCTCTCTCTCTCTCTCAACCTTCTTAATTGTTCTCATTAATCTTCTCTGGGTATACGGGTAATCTGTTTTCTCTCAGCTGTTTTGATTCTGCGTATTTTGATAAAGTAGAATACAAGCTTCTTGGAAAGCCAGCTGATTTCTGATATTAATGAATGTACACTGAGTTAGACTCGGCAATCTCAATCATCAAAAAGTACTTCATTTTCTTTCCTTTTCCCAGCATTAGTGGAATATTTGGAGAGTTGGAGGAGCTTTGTTTTGGCCAAATAACCACGGGGAGAGAGAGAGACCAAAAAACAACAACGAAAGGCTCTCTCTCGCAGTTGATACGCCGGGGCCCATCAACGGTCTAAGAAAAACTATTGATAGATAGATCTTGGGAGAACCGGAGCCAACTGATGTTGATCTTTTTGGCTTGGGAACTTCTTTCTCTTCCCTTCGTGACTAAGGCATATGGAGCAGCTGTCTTTTCCTTTGGCCACATGACGTGCTCTTATTTCAAAGATCGCCTAACCCTATTTGGGGTTTTATTTACGACTTCGCTCTATTTCCCTTTTCCGTCCTTCTGAGAGAACTTTCACTTTTGGACGAAATTAATGAGATTTCCCGGTGATCAACTCGAACGATCACTGGATTCTGATCTCTCTCGACGACCTCTCCATCTGCACTTATTACTTTTTGCGACAAAGGCCCAATTTAGGCGGAGTCATTCCGAATCTGGGATAAATGTTTTGAGGACTTACGCTACGCTATGTGTCTCTTTGTCACAGAGATCAGGTCTTGTTGTCGCCGCCGATCAATTCTGCGACGCAAAGATCGCAGCAGCCTCTCCCAACGACTGCGATTATCCTGGAAGAGTACACATTTCTAAAAAGAAAGAGTCAGTTTCCCGCGAAAATTATTCTCACTTGATCTCTTATTTCTAAGCATGCGCTGACTTTTGGTCGCAATTTACACATCGCCAAAAGATCATTTTCCAAGGAAATCAACTCTCTGCGCTCACAAATTCAGTTAGAATTCGACCAACAAAAGCCCTATTTTTCCTGCAAATGGTCTTCATTGAAGCACATAATTAAACCAATTCGTTCGCGTTATCAATCCTTTTAGTGTCTGTTTTATTGGTCTGAGAAATATAGACCACAATGTAATTATGAGCGACTGTGCGAGCCACCTGTCCACTTCTTCCATCCCCCAATACAAGTACATTTGCTGAAAGACAGAGAGAGAGTGAGTCGTACCCGACGACCCCGGTAACCGGTTCCCTGTTCCATTGCTCCTATTTACCAGCAGACCCACTTTATCTGGGACCCTTCTTATCGGACTGTTCTCTGGATCAGATGAGCGTCTGTGCAGTTTTGCAAATTCATCTTTGCTTCCTTATTTTATGCTTTATCAGAATGTTCTTTCGTCATGTTTGATGGCTTTCTTCCTTTTGGTAAGATTGACTCGTCCAATTCTACTAATGGATCAAGAAACGGCCGAAATGGCTGTTGGTGTCGCAACCTGTGATGACCTCCATCGGCCTGGGGTTCTCCTTTCCCACCAGCCATATTACATTCGATGTTATTTCCAAATCTTTTCTCTCTTTTTGACAAAGATCACTGTTCGAATCTTGTTCTAAAATGTAATCATGCTTTTTTTCTGCTAATAGATCCAAGAGAAAAACTACATTTTCTCACAATTAGCGTTCAAGAACCAGCCTGGATTCGGTTCTTTGTCGTGAAAGGTAATTCGTCGTCGATGTCGACAAGATGTCAATCCTTTGTGCGAAGGTGACGACGATCTTTGTGCGTTGTACTCCCCATCTGGCGCTTTAAAATCAGAGCGAGTAGGTGTACAATTGAAATTTTGTCAAATGTGAGCCAGGAAATGCGATGAAATACCCACGCAAATAGATATTTAAAGGCTTTGAGGATTTGCCCCCGAACCGTTCTCTGTCCAGTTCAAAATTCCTGTTTTAACTGATAAGATTTCTAGCCCTTTTTATCCTTTGCGTCTGGACTCCCTCTCGCTTTCACGCATAACTTGGTCTCTTAGAAAGGGCTCAAATGGCCCAAGAAAAACAACCTCAAAAAGTGGACTCAAATTGAACTCCAAAAGGAAATCTTTGCATTTTTATGTCTTTGGAACTTCAAGTCCATCACATCGATCATAATTCCTGCTTGGGAAGCTGGTTGGTTCAAGGTGAATAGTCAAAAAGCGATGTCTTTTGTTCTCAAAAATTCTTTGTTCTCTTGTTAATTTTTAACATTTTTTTTGATTTTTGGAAGGGGGAAGTGGCGTAAAAGACCTCTGACCACACCCGAAGAATCTAGAAAAACACGGCTGTCTACACGTGCTTTTTCCCCTCCACCCCCTCCACCCCCTTCTCTTTCTCAGCATCGGTACTCTTTTTTCCTACCAGATCAATCTCTTATCAGAGCAAACTTTCCCTTCCTCGATATGTCGTTGATTCTTAATGATCAATGTTTAAAGGAAATCCACTTAGAAGCTACAGAAGAGGGAGAGTAAGCCTGATCGGCTCAATGGCCCCTCCCCCCAATTAAATAGAAGGCTACTGTCTGTTTTCTTCTCTTCTTTCTAGCATTTTCCACTGGAATCTCTTTCGTGTTTCCAAAAAAGTGATCAGTCACAACTCGTGATAGAGATCGTTTTTTTAAAGAGGTGTCATATTGGGTGACTGAAACACTCAAAAACAAACTGTTTATTTCCTGCTGTTTACCTCTCATCTGTCGAGTATTCTTATCGGCATTTTCTTTACTCTCAGCTTGAAATTCTCCTTCTTGCAAAATATCATCTTTGAAAGTCAGCACTTCCAAGACTAGTTCAGACCCGGTCCCTTTCGTAAACATATTTGTGATCAATGTTAGTTGGTTACTGTGTTTGTGAGATCTCTGTCATTACACTTTCTGTCAACCGATTAGGTTGTCTAGTGCTCTTTGATCTTTTCCATTGTAGGGATTCCTCCCTCTTCTGTCTCCCCGAAACTACTTTTTCAAATCGTAAATGATCAATGATTAATTTTAGAAGCAATGGAATATCCCGCCGCTCTCCAATCCAGCTGGTCTTGTTCACCTCACAATCAGATCCAGGTGCGGAGTGAAGATCAACTTGCCAAGCTCTTGCAACCACCCAAACCGCCTGTTCAAACTCTTCCAACCAATGAAGTCGACAAAGTCAAACTCCTTTCTCATATTATTTTAAGGTGGATACTGTGATTCTATTGAAAAGGGCTAGTTTTAGAGAATCTCCTATACAACATGATCTCCCTTTATTGCCACAATTAATCGATCGACAAAGACTCCTCCGTAGTTTGATTTCCGGACCAAGCACTTCGAATACAAGTTCTTCGCCACTCGGAATATCTCTGAATCAACAGCGTATCAAGCTGGTCTCTAAATTTTAAAACCCGATTCAGTGCCACTCATTCCTCCGCAAGAAGCACTGATCAGCCTGCCTACTTCTACTTCAGCTGAGTTTGTTGTAATTCCATCCACATCAGCTCAAGGTGATTGGTCTACAGATTTCTAATCAATGATATACAGATACTTTCTCGATTTCACAAGATCATCTACGACTCGCTCATCAGTCTACTTCTCAAGCTCCGGTATTCATCTTCCAGCCACATCTGACCTCGAATGTGCCAGCTTTTCCAGTTTCGAAGAATACAAGATCGGACTCTCCGATTGATGTGGAGGAGTTGGAAGAAGGCAAAAAGTCCAACGCAGAACAGCTCGATCCAACAAGCAGCCGGTCCTCTCCAGCGGATATTATGCCATCCAGAAAAAGGAAGTTATCATCGGAAACGACCTCGGTTTGTGATGATCTTTGTCTCAAAATATTTTTTCTAGACATGCTCAGCCACTGAAATCTGCACAAGCCCTCATCTATTCGAGGTTTCTCTCAGCCCCTATAATCCACAAACCAAAAAGTTTTAGATTTCTGAGAAGAATTTTACGGAAGTATTCACAAAACAAGCAGGCAATCTCTCAACCAAACAGCAGATTTCTGACGATGTAAGAGATGTTTCGATCCCCAGTGATCTTTTCAGAGACCCAATGCCCAGCTGATTTCAATCCTCAACCGATGTGTCTCCAATATGAGAAATCTTTTAAACCAACACGGCATGGGTGTCAGCGTTGATGACAATGGAATGCCGGTTAGATTTCCAGCAAGATTTATTTCTATCTTTTAGGTGGACTATTCGAGTCGACCAATCGATGAGATTTTCAAAAAATCTCGTAAACAATTGGAGATGAGTAGAGCATTCCAGAATAGTAAAGAAAAGGGTAACACGTGATGCCTTCCATTTCATTCCATGCTCAACATTGTTTGTATATTGTGATCCCAGAGATGTTCCTATAAATTCGTCGGTTTCTCTTTATTTTTGGTAGTTAGGCTAGATTTTGAGGAGCTATGGTTACTCTTTTTATCGAAGTCGGGTAACCCGGGGAGATTCTTTTCATTCTGCTTTGAAACGCTCAAACATGTCGGCTCTTTTCTTTATTTCTCTAGGTTTTATTTCTATTTTTTAAGTTAATTTAAAAAGTTCTGCTGATTGTTCCAATCGTCCCATCGATGGATAATGTGACGACGATGGACGATATCCTTTCCGTTTTCAAAAAAGTCAATTCGGATCTCTTCGAAGATACGTCGAGTAATGAAACCGATGGAACCAACAGCACCGCCGTTCTCTACAAATCCTACACGGGCCATCAGCGTCTTCTATTCCAAGCCTGCGCAGGTTGGACTCGTAATTCAGTTTCTAGCAATTTGTTCCTTTTAGGCGGTGCTTTCCTCGGTTCTCTTATTCTCGTTTTGGGCGGACATATGATCGACAAGCATCGAGTCAACAAGCATGGAATTAGAAAGACTCATCTTTAACTCCTTCCTCTAAAAATAAAGAGTACATTTGTCTTTAGACTACACCTCTTTTGGTTGATGTACAGATTGTACATTAGAGATAAAGAAAAGCAGCTGAATAAAATTTTTTTAAAAAAAGACCACATGAATGGTCAACGAGAAGTGATTATCTAAATGATCATCAAGCATCATCATGATCATCCAAGCGTTTCTCTTACATTTTGCATACTAGCTTTTTGTTTTTCTCAGCTTCTTAATTTCTCTCTCAAGTTCAATTTCTTCTCGAGTTTCATGGTGAAGTTCAGCTTGATTTCTTCCAAGAAATCTCCTTTTTATTGATATTTGGTGAGCGAAGGTTCTCGAACATTAATTATGATTTTTGAAGATGAATAAATAACTTAGTCAATCAGTCTTTTTTCTTTAAATTATGGAGTGATCTTTGTAATCTCTACAGTCCAAAAAATTAGTATTTGTTGCACCCGAATGAATGTTTTTCATTCAAACCTCGCGTGTGAGCACTTGAATGTTTTCCTAACAATTTGAACAAAGGACTTCAGTGAAGAAATGAAGAGGAGAAATTATCTCTTTTCAATCTTCCTTCCTAATTAAAAGTCCAAATTGTTGACACAGGGCTCGCTCAAGGCACATTTTTTATTCTTCTGTCAGTCTTTTTCGCTCTTTCCATTCTGCATAAGAAAGTGCTGCGTTTACGAGTTCCGTCTTTCGTCTGCCGTAGTCTTCAAGATTAATTTTTATAATTTTCGAGGGGTTTTTCTTCGAAACCCAATCCGCCTTCAAATCACTAAGAGCCAGTGGGTGGATGTTCAATTTCTCAAGCTTATCCTATTACCTGAACGGCGTTTCAAATTTTCAAATTATTCCGGCTGTACTTAGTATTTTGCTATCAAACTTGCCTATTCAAAAAATAGCAGAGGGACTTTTATTTTCGCCGTCTTCCTTTTGTACAGCCGTCTTTTCAGATGCAATACATCAGTTTTATAAATATTTCCTCGGCCTCAGAGAACGGGATCAAACCCTTGGCTACAACATTAATGAAGATCGAACTATTATTAATTGTTCTCAGGTGGGAAAAAGTCAACTTAAAAAAGCTGTTTTTAGTTTTCTCGGAATGATTTTCGCAATTTATATTTTGTTTGCAACCACGCAATATCATAAGAATTTATCCTGGATTTTTGCTAATTTCTCCGCCCAATATGCCGTTTCTCTATTAGTCAATACATATTTGAAAACTTCCCAATTAATCTACGGAGGAGGTGAGACACACAGCTTTTTCAATGAGAAACGTTTAGAGAATCTAATTGGTTCGACACTCTTCGAATTTGCCATCTTTGTAAGGATTTTATGTACTCTGACCTGCTTATTCGTCTATACTGGAGTCATATTTGAGAGGTTTTGCCAGTTTTTGGGGTAAAAAATATATTTTTAGAGTCCTAGCAATGATTTTTGTCAAAGACTATGAAACAAAAAGTAGGAAATGGATCCCAATTACAGTAATCTTCCTCACTTATGTAGGGAGTGGCTCATGTATTTCCCTAATATACAAAGGTTGCTATTCTCTGCCAATCTATTGCTCTTTTTAGATTTGGTGAAACTTCCAATTCTAGCCATTGTCTTGAACCTTATTAATATCATCGATTTTCTGGTAGGATTCAGTTTGAAAAAGAAAGACTCCTTCAGATAACATTGATTGCATATAAGTGTTCTGAAAAGAGGATTTATGATAATTCAGTGGTATTGGAAGGCGTTTTGAGCTGGCGATATCAACAAGAAGAGAATTTTCGAAGTTGGAAAGTAAGTTATTCCACAGATCAATGGATATTTTCAGCTGCTGCGAGTACTCCTCTCAGTCATTATTTTCTTTAATATTGCGATGGGATGCTGTCTTATGATTCCTGTTTATTTCGGAGATGATCCACACATCGAAAATATAGCCTCGCTGTCGTTGGATGCCGTTATCATACTGTTAGTTCAAGGATCACTTCATTTCATAACATTATAGATATGGGCTGGTTGCCCCAATGGTTGCTTTGTATTTCAACAAATTGTGGCAAAAAGAGCTTTTTCGACTTATGACTTTAGTATGTTTTAGTCTTTCTCTTAGAGATGTTTATAGGCTGGAATGGGAGGATTTGCCAAGTGGATCAACTCGAAAAGCATCTCTCCACTGGCGCGATCAATCAGCTTCAATGTAAACTTATTCTTTTTCACGAGAGATCTATTGTAGGGACAGGCCCGACAACAAGACACCCACTTCAATCAA
Source organism: Oscheius sp. JU1382 (assembly GCA_932521405.1). Taxonomy (NCBI): domain Eukaryota; kingdom Metazoa; phylum Nematoda; class Chromadorea; order Rhabditida; family Rhabditidae; genus Oscheius; species Oscheius sp. JU1382. The sequence goes on along the minus strand of OW051478.1, from coordinate 4,754,762 downwards.
CTTTCTAACGACTGGAACAATGCACATATCAAGAAATCTAGCTCTAGATAAAACTTTATTTTTAATTGTTACATCCCTGATCTCCATAAGTGAGGAAATTTCGCTCAAAGTAGCTGAAAAGTTGAGGTTTACATTGAGAAATCCGTACATGATGTGGTCCGTGAAAGAAGGATTAGCAGGGTTTGGATTGCACTCAGTAGAACATACAGTATACGGGGAAGAGATGGTCATATTCCCTGGATACCAGACCTAACGAGCATTTGTTTGATTTTTTTTTTGACGTGCCTCAGTCTTGTGATGACAGAATGTGGTGGAGCTACTGACATCCACCGCAAATTTATCATCAGCATGGACGACACGGTAAGAGTACTTCAGCTACAAGGAAGTTCAATATTAGAGAACAAGAGTCACCTCACTATTGACACTGGCGGCAAAATTACAATCTCCGGTTTGCGGCTCTCCAAATGTTGTCAGAAGAGTCTAAAAATGAACTGTGCTTCCAGCTGCTGAGTTTTGACCTTATCATTAGGAAAGAGTTTGTTGTGGACGATAAAAGAAGCTCCCAAAGCTGCCATCGAACCTCCCAATGAGTGTCCAGTCACCCATAGTTGATTCAGAGGATACTTTTTGGCGACCGCCTTGAAATCCTTCATCATCCCACCATTCCAAAGCGACATAAACGCCTCGTAGAAGTATTTTGAGACCTTCCCTCCTGGACCCCAAGCATTCTAAATGCCTCTTTCCCCTGTAGATTTGTATTTTACCATGAGGCCTTTCGGAATTTCAGTCACTTCATATTGAAGCTGTCGATCGCTGTAGGTCCCCCGAAAGACTACAATGATGGCTTGATCGTTTGGAGAAACGGCAATATAACTGCTGCAATTATTGCCCTGAGCATCACATGGTACCTCGTATCTTCGAATTAACTGGAGCAAGTTTATATCAAAAGATAAAAGACCTGAGAATTGGGAGAAACATTACTCAAACAAGTGCTTGGATTGGCTGAGTAAGCTGCCGCTGCCAATGGGAAAAACTTGTATCTCGTCAGGCGTTCCTATATTTTGTTGGAAAGGATCGACAAGAAATACCTGATATTCATCAGCTGCCAAAGTAAAGACTTGTAAGAAAGATAGAAGAATCAGTAGCCGGAACATTGCTGGTGAGAAGTGTCTGACTGAGAGTAAATACTGCCAACAGACCGACCGGTTGGGACTTTTGATCATTGAAATATTATGCAATAGCTACAGTAATTGTCTGTCTGGCCGAAAACTGTCTTTTGATTTCTCGAATTTCTTCGGGAAAAATAAAGCCGTCGAGTTATCGGAAAAGGGCGTCATAATGATAATTTGACCACCCGAAGGGGCAATTTTCCCCGCATTTTCAAACGCTGTATTTTTTGGATCTTTGAATCTCGTGATCCCGCTCACAGATGGCTTCTCTTTTCCACTGGTCGAATGATGTCACTAGATGGACTCACTATATTGTAGAGTCAATCAGCATCATTAGTTATTTATATTTGATTTTTATTGCGGTCAAGCATACACCACATGTCATGATGGTATTCTTTTTCTGATTTTTTTCTGCATTTCTCTGGCTCCCATCTCTCTTCCAATATGCGGGAATTTAATTCATTTTTAGTCCATATTCTTTCCTAGATAACCTTTTTTATGGCTCAGAATTCAAATGCGATTATTATGAATATTGCGAGGAATTTTACCCCCACGACGAATATTTGAACATGGTTGTAGTTGCCGGCAATGCGGTTTGTCCTTTTAGCTTCTACAGAAGGATCTCAGGACTATTTGAAATGGAAAACGGCCTTCAGAAATGTGTATTTGGGAATTGGAGCTGGCTTGATTTTTCCCATTACTTTTACTATGCGATATTTGGTCATCAAGCATCTTGATGAATAATCGATCATGAGTGATCGAACAAAACAAATCCACAGGAATCTTCTTCGCGTAAAAAGGACACTCTTTTTCGCAAAAATTATTTCAGGCTCTATCCATCCAATCTATCTCACCGACAATTTTCACTTTGGACTTTGCTTCGTTCAGCATAATGACCCTGGGCTATTATAAACATTCCATCTTGGAAAATCTAATCTTTGGCTGCACATAAGTACAAACAGACACCGTTTGAGTAAGAACTATTACACGCGTATTTACTGTCCGCGCGTGCTAGAAGATGACAAAAACTTAGAGGAGGATATGTCAGATGCGTTCGAGAAGAAAAGATAAGAGGATTACCGTAACGATGCGCCTTAGAGATCAGCTTCAATGACCTCAGAGAGCTAATTCGAGATAAGATACACTGCTTTTTGCGAAATCGAAGTGACAACTATTTGGTCTTGATGCGCCACGGCTCCTATTGGCAGAATAAATAGATATGATTTGGCTACAAAAACTTCACGGAAGGAGGAAAACATTTGACGAACTTTGCTGCACAGATCACGTATAAAAGATCTCCCCATCAGAAGCTCCTTCTCTTATTCTATCAGCTATGCGTAGTGTGCGAATTTGACCGGAGATCGAGTCAACACCCGCCCAAAAGTCGGAGGTTACATAAGCACACGTTGTTCTAGAACTTCTCTCCCACGTTTTCTGTAAATACCACTCTCGCCTGAAGCTGTGGTGTCTGGTGTCATTGTTGAGAAGCTACATAATCTCGAGCCGCACCCATCAATCGTGTAAACAGATCTCATTATTTCCTCTCTCCTGACTGTGTACTGTAGCTTCTTTTAGATCTCTTTAAACAATAGCTACAGTATTTTTGTAATATTAATCCATTGGCAAAACAGTCTCTCTCAAAATGTTTTAATTCCTCATTGAATTCTTTCACCAGCCTAGTCAAGCAAGTTCTTATCTTCATGTGTTCTAAATGATTCTCGATAGTCTTCTCTCTGAGGATTATCTCTTGGGGTAAATTTTAGAAATTTGCGAAAAAAGAGCCTAGAAGAGATGCAAAACATGAAGAATTGTACTTGAAAGAAAGGCGCCGTTACTTTCTGATTTATGTTATGTGATGTCAATCTCTTGTGAGCGTTACAGTACCCTTGTAAGAGCAAATAATGAAGAACTCCTTGGTCGAGGTTAAAAGCCTTGAACATGGCACAATCTACAGTTTCTCTCTTACTCTCCTTTTCTATTTGTTCATTTACAGAAATATCTACAGCGTCAGAGCACGAGAGTATTGTTTCTCCGAGCAAATAGATGGAAAGAAATTGAACCATGAGCCGGCAAATGAGCCACACGTGAACTGTCAGTTAGTCCACGTGTGGATATTTGCAGATCTTTTGATTTGAAAGCTCCTCTAGCCATTCAAATTCAAAGTTTGAATGTTCTTTTTGTGTTCGGACTAAAGGTTTCCGCTGAATAACTACAGTAACTTCTGAAGTCCTTGAAATTTCTCCTTTGAAAGCCTTTTAGAAGATTGCTGTTTACAGATCAAATTTGCCATTCTCACACAAAGTTTGGTCCGTCTTTTGAAAATTTTGACCGGTGATTTTTAACTTTCTGAACGCGCAAATTTTCGTCAAACAGCCTTTTTGTGTCTTGCAGGCTGACCCACGTTGAAAAAAACTCCAGCCATGTTGACTTACAGTATAGAGCTGAAAAACTGTTTAACAAGCGATAAGTTTGCTCTTAGTGCGCTTTTTTGCTCTCTGTCAACTTTGAAAAGATCGGCTGATTTTTAGTAACCGAAGATGAGTGAGAATGGCGATGGCTCGGCTCTCGTTCAAAACATCCACATCAACAAAGCCGAGAAAGCTTCAGTGACTTCTAATTATGAACCCGAGAAGAAACAAGTTCCGATGAGTAAAGGACTCGCTCTTTGGTATGAGCATCAGTTCACCCTCCTCATCACAGCTCTTCAGGTTCTTTTTTAGATTCATAAAATTTCTAATGTTTTTAGATTTTATTCATGGTTCTGATGGGTATTTGGGGTCGTTATGAATACGACGAGCTTCCTGGAGGAGCTGAAGACTTCAAAAAAGTTAACGCCCAATATCCAAGTAGGCCATTGAGAATGGAAGAAATATTGAAGATTTGCAGTGTTCCAAGACATCCACGTTATGATCTTTGCTGGCTTCGGATTCTTGATGACATTCCTTAAAGTGAGTGCATCTATTTGTTAGAGACAGATGTCACGAGATCAGAAAGAATATCAAGCGGGTGATCGTTGTGGCCAAACATTTCGTGCCACTTGCACTGTTCCTTTGCACGAAAGATAATAACAAATAGTAGACTGATGAGTTCAAAAGAACGAGCTCAGAAAACAAAGAAATTTTTGCAGAGGTATGGCTACTCAGCTGTGGCAATTAACTTCCTTTTGGCTGCTTTTACCATTGAATGGGCTATAGTCATCCGGGGATTTATTTTTCAACTTCCTGAAAACAAAAGGTTCCATGTCGGACTCGAAATGTAGCTTTGTTTTTCTTCTATTTTCAATGTATTCTCCAGGTTGATTGGGTCAGATTTCATTGCTGCAACTATCCTCATTTCCATGGGAGCTATGCTCGGAAAACTCTCACCAATCCAGTATCTTTTGATGGCTCTAATCGAGGTTCCAGTCGCTATTGGAATCGAGCACGTCGTCATCGAAACCCTTGGAGTGAGTACTTGGAGTCTTTTCCAAGTTATAGAATTCTGGAAAAATGGACTTTTTCAGGTAAACGATGTTGGAGGATCTCTGACTATCCATTGCTTCGGGGCTTATTTCGGAATGGCCTGCACTTCCATGTTCTCGAAGAAACCTCAAAGAGGACATGAAAACGAGGGCTCGATCTACCACTCGGACATTTTCTCAATGATCGGTATGTTCGAACGAGTCCAATCTTTCGTCGAGACGCAAACAACACAATGTCGACAAGGCGAACGCGTTGGCAACCACTGAACTTTTGTACATTCTAGGTACAATCTTCCTCTGGTGTTTCTGGCCTTCCTTCAATGCAGCTGATGCTGAGCCTGAGGATGCTAGGCAAAGAGCCGTCGCCAATACGTATCTCTCTCTCATCGCCTGTACAGTAACCACGTTTATTGTCACTCAATTGACCCATGAGCATGTAAGAAGGAGGAAAAGCCGAAACAAAATATTTAGAAGAAATTTGACATGATGCATATCGCGAATGCCACTTTGGCTGGAGGAGTTGGAGTTGGAACTGCCGCTAATGTGATTCTATTCCCCGTTGACGCCATGATTGTGGGAGTTACTGTGGGAATTATCTCCACTTTTGGTTTCAAATATCTTACTGTAGGAGGAAGATACGAGAAAGAATTATTTGGAGTTTTAGCCTCTTTTGGTCAAAATCGGAATCCACGACACTTGTGGAGTTCACAATCTGCACGGAATGCCATCGGTTGTAGCCGGCATTAGTGCCACAATTTTCGCTGTAGCCTATGATGCCTCTGACTACGGACCGGGGTGAGCAAACACTACAAAAAAGTTGAACAGCTATTTCCAGGCTCACTCAAGTTTATCCTAATATCTCTCGCCATTCCAACGGGGAGTGGAATCTTCAAAAACAAGCGGTCCATCAATTTGTCGGTCTTCTCATCGTTTGGGGAGCTGGTCTCGCTGCTGGAGCAATCACAGGTAGAATAGTTCTCGAATTCTATCAATCTTTCAGGGCTTTTCTTGAGATTGCCGATCTGGCGACAAGTCTCTGACGAGGAGAACTTTGCTGACGGAGAGTTCTTTGAAACTCCGACTGATTACGAGTTCACTTCTAAATATTCCGGGAAATTAACAGATTTGGAAACTTTGAGACGAAGAATCTCAGTTGCCAGCTCTGAAATCAATAGAATTCCTTATTAATTACCCCTAGTACGTGTATTTTTCGAATGACATTACCAATAAAGGTCTCAATCATAGCTCACTTGCATTTTTATTCCATCATCTCTTCATATATATTAGGTTGGCGAATAATTTCTGGGACACTTTGGAGATAGAGCTCTAAGAATTTATTTAGTTGACCTGTTAGCCCAATATTATAGATTATTAATCTATGCCAAGTACTTTATATTCTACCACTGTCGTCCCTCCAGGATGGCTGCTGTTGGCCGTGTTCTACCTCTATCTCGTGAAGGCCTGAGATCAATCATTCTTTACGAGTTTCGTCTTGGCTCATCATCTGGAAGGACGCCACTTCCTTGATGAAGGTGACCTCAAAATGGACCTTCAGTCGTTCTTTGATCGCAAGTCCCCAGGCTTCTACAGAGAGGGAATCTACAAATTGCCTGAACGTTGGCAACATGTCGTGGATACCGACGGAGGGTACGTCAGTTATTGAAAACTAAACACAAGAGAATAAACAATTTGGAAATAAAATATTAAAAAGTGTCCCAGAAATTATTTGCCAACCTAATATACGCAAGCAACTTGTGTGACTGTTCGCATCACTCCAGCTCGTATCCGTGTCCAGACGCCGTTATTCGCACAAGTTATTATTAAAGTTGGCGGCGTTAAATCATTACTCCAATCGTCAGGCACAGACTCATAATAGGTTGGATTCGATTGAGCATTCAATCCCATCGGTCCTGGACAAATCACCGAAAATCTAAAGACGGAAATCGCTAGGAAAAAAGAGAAACTACGTGCATGTTCCCATAGCATTAGGTGTGACAGTCTTCGTGGGATTTCCAGTTACCATGGCCAAATTATAACAGCCAGTAGAATAACCAGGAAAAGGATTCGGAGTCGTACAACTGTAGATCAAAGGACAAGCTGAGCAGTCGGTAGTCGTCGTGGTTGTCATCACCGTTGTTGTTGTTGTTACAGTCGTCCCAACTGTCGTCGACAACACCGTAGTAGTGATCTCTAAATGGCGATTACTTTTGTAACAATTTTCCACTACCTTCCATATCATCTGCTGAAAATAAAAAAGTTTAAAGGTTGAAGATTTCCTTACGTGTGGTGGTCGGCAGACATCCCAAAACAAAGCTGGGAAAGAAAAGAAAAAAGTTCAGCATTTGGAATGGAGAAAAGAAGTTCATGCAGCCGATAGGGCGTGGACTATATTCTTTCTTCCGAGACAAAGAATAATCGCTCGACCAGATCTAGTGAAAGGTCAATTATTGACAGCAACACTGATTCCCGACCTATACCCTTCTCTGACTTTTAACTTTTTTCACTGATTTTACTCGGCGTTTCAGTGGTCAGACCTATGTAAGATGAAAAAAATATGGACAGAGATCACTGATTACTCTGATCAATTTGTTTTTGATTGTTTTAGCCGATTGGGCAAAGTACAGACGCCGCATAAACGGGGGCAATGACCCTAATAATGGACTTCGGGATGACGTCGTAAAGAATTCGCTAAAATTTTCTAGTTTCCTTTTGAACAGATTTCTTTATCAGAAGCCAAAAAGCCAATGTTCAGAATATAAAATATCATTTCAATATCAGGATCTATTTGCTTTCGTCAGGACATTTCCACGAGGAAGCACAGTTCTTGGGCAAAGATTGACGACAAGAGGTTAACGTTGGACAGCAAAGACTTGGCAACAATCTTAATTAAAGGACTATTAAGGCTTTACTCATCAATCCTATAGTCATAATCCTGTAGTCAGCAGAATTTCGATTTTCAATGAATCAGCAGATTTTTGAGAGAAAAAAAGTGTGTGGGTTAGTCGTTCACTCATTGTTCATTTGAACTTGCTAGACGAGACTTTGTAAAGATGTGAACGCTGTTTGGTGTCTTTTCAACAGACGAGAAGTCCAGCTAGAAACCACAAAAAGTTGAGGAGGAGAGCGATCTTGCGATACCTTCAATCAACAATAAAAAAGTTGTTCGGGTCTATTAGTTCCCGGAGCAACTTTCCAGTCTCATTTTATAAGTTTCTTTTCATAGAATTGAACCATATCACATCAGTTCAAACTCGTCTTTGATATCTCACGTCACCCGTATTTGCTTCTCGTTAAATTTTACTAGGATTGAAGCCTATATGAGGAGTTCAGGCCTAGTTATGGATCCTCAGGAGGAAAAGAAAGACTTCGGAATGAGTGAAAATAATTATCCTGCTACTCTTCTTCAAACCAATTTTGTTGTTTCACCAGCTAGAGCTTATTTAGGTTTGTATTTCTTTTTTTCCCTTCTTTATTCTTCCAGACGAATCAGCCAATGAATCTCGAAAAAATAATCACATTTTGGTAGAAGAACACAACTCTCACTCGAGGAATCCATGGTATAAATATCAATTTACTATTTTGGTTATTTTAATGCAGGTAAAATAGATTGAATATAGACCGAAATCTTTAGGCACTTTTTATGGTTTTAATGGGAATTTTTGGGGAATATCAAGGCACAACAAAACCCGGAGGGAATGTCGATATGGATGAGGCTAATTCTATGTATCCCAGTGAGTCTCTTTCTTTCTTTCAAGATGTCCCTTTCAGTGTTCCAAGATGTTCATGTTATGATTTTTGCTGGCTTTGGATTTCTAATGACCTTCCTCAAGGTTTCTCCTCTCTTTCCAATTTAGAAACTTTTCTAGAGATATGGCTACAGCGCGGTATCAATAAATCTTCTCCTTGCCAGTATAACTATCGAATGGGGAATTGTGGTACGTGGCTTGATCAACGAGGGTCGTCTTGATAAAGGAATGTTCACTGTGAATCTCGAATCGTAACTTTTTTTTCAAATTTCTCCAAATCGAATTGAATAGACTACTGGATGGAGACTTCTGTGCGGCGACTATTTTGATCACAATGGGAGCGATGCTGGGAAAACTCTCTCCAACTCAATACCTGATTATGGCTTTCCTCGAAGTTCCTGCAGCCATGGGAATCGGCTATATTGTCACGGGGATATTAAAGGTATCGTTTGGATTTTCTCTAAAGAGAGTCTAGGTGAATGATGTTGGCGACTCACTGACTATCCATTGTTTCGGAGCTTATTTCGGAATGGCCTGTAGTGCGTTCTTCCAAAAGAAAACACAACGAGAACATCCCCATGAGGGTTCCAGCTATAATTCAGACATTTTCTCAATGATTGGAACTATCTTCTTGTGGTGCTTCTGGCCCTCGTTCAATGCAGCCACCGCCAGTCCAGCAGATGCCAAGCTTCGAGCTGTTGCCAATACTTACCTTTCTCTTGTGGCTTCAACCGTTGCTACCTTTGTAATCTCACAGGTCACTGACAAACATGTGAGACTCTTAATCTTCTGGTAAAGACAAACATTTCAGAGGAAATTCGACATGATGCACATTGCAAATGCGACATTGGCGGGAGGAGTAGCTATTGGAACAAACGCAAACTCTGTCCTCAACCCTGTCGACGCAATGATCATTGGAGTGGTCTCGGGAACGGTATCCACTCTCGGATTCCGATATCTTACAGTAATCCCCTCCAAAGAACCAAACAGAGATCAATTCAGCCTTTGCTCTCTCATCTCGGCATTCATGATACTTGCGGGGTTAACAATTTACACGGAATGCCGTCCATTATCTCAGGTCTCAGTGCCAGTGTTTTTGCCGTTAGATATAATATTTTGGATTATGGTGCGAGGTGTTTGATGGAAATTCTTTTGCAATCTCTTTTTAGTGTGGCAGAAATCTACCCAGCCATAAGGAAGAAGGCAAATGGAGAATGGGACGCCTCTCATGTGGCTTTGTACCAATTCTATGGTCTGTTAATTGTGTTCGGAGCTGGATTGGCAGCTGGAGCAATCACAGGACTCGTTCTTCGACTTCCTATTTGGGAACAAGTTGATGACGAGAACAATTTCTCAGATGATCAATATTTTGAAACGCCGAGGGATTTTAAAGAAGCCAACTCTGCCGATCTTTTGGTTTAAATAAATATTTTAAAATTTCAATTAATAAAAGAGAGAAGTCTAGTCTACCCAGGCTGTGATAACAACCGCGTGTACAAGGAACGCTCGACCTTTACAATCAATCGACCGCCTTGTTTATTCCGCTATCGTCTCAAATTATGCCAACCTTAAAAAGCAAAACTCTGCTCTACAGACAATTTGGAAATCCTACTGAGGTATTTGTCCAGATTTCTAATATTTTTTCAAATCAGAAATTGGAAATAGATTCGATTGATGTGTCGACTGAGCCTGAGAAAGGAGAGGTGTTGGTCCAATGGGTCGCATCACCCGTCAATCCACTAGACATCAATCGAGTCCAGGGAAATTATGCCATTAGAGAAGAGCTTCCGGCTATTGGAGGAAGCGAAGGAATCGGGAGAGTCGTCAAGGTTTTTATTTTAAAAGAAACAATAACAGCCTATATAGGCTGGAGCAGGCAGCAATCTTCACGAAGGAGATCTTGTCACTCTTGGTTTGACTTTTAAAACGCCTTTCTGGACTCAATACGGTATTTGCGATGAAGAAGACATCATCAAATTGGACAATCGAATTCCTCTGGTAGGCTTTTGCTTGGGCTTTTAACCAAGCGCCAGGACTTGGCAGCAACTTTTATGGTGAACCCTCCCACAGCGTGGGTCATGCTAAAACATTATGTTGATCTGAAAAAAGGCGAATATATCATCCAAAACTCGGCTAATTCGGGCGTTGGTCGTTCTGTTATCGAGCTTTGCAAAGGTAAGTTGATTCTATTAGTTCTTTGATTTTCAGCGTGGGGAATTAAAACTATTAATATCATAAGGGATCGTAAAGACATCGGTCTGCTGAAGACCGAACTCTGGAAGATCGGAGCTGATCATGTCTTCACCGAAGAGGAGTTCGATACTCTAGGAAAGAAGTTTGTTAAATCATTACGATCGCCAGTCAGATTGGCGTTGAATGGAGTTGGAGGCAAGAGTGTTTTAAGGATTTCTTCTGTTTTAGAAAGAGGAGGAACTTGTATCGTTTACGGTAAGACTCAATCTTGCATTTATCAATCAAACCCAGGCGGAATGTCCAAACAAGCCCATCAATTCTCTACTTCTGCCATAGTCTTCAACGATCTTCGAGTTCGAGGAGTAGCCATTGGTCTATGGCTCCGCGACCCAGATAACCATGGCAAATTCAAGGAGTGTTTGGATGATTTGCAGGTAAACTATCCTACTTTCTAAAAAAAGAAAGCGGGGCTCTGCTTGTACTCGTTTATTGTTTATTTTAGAAGTTGGCTGTGGCTGGAAAATTGACAGCAATTCCAATGGATCGAGTCAAAATGGATGATTTCAAGACGGCGATAAAACGAAGCATGGAAGGAGGCCATCCCAAACAACTCCTTCTTTTCCACGAAGGAGTCTCCAAACTGTAAAAATAAATCATTAGAAAAGTCTTCCTACCCATTCCAAAGCGTATTTACAAATATCTTCGAAGTTCGAGAGTGTAGACCCGTGACGACCTCGATACAATACCCGTAGAACTGGACTGAAATAACGAAGGTTGTGAAACTTTGAGAACCTCATCGTGCTGAAGGAGGTTGTGCAATTTGAGCTGAGCTCACCTGGGGGTTTCGAAGGAAACTGGCAGCTGGGGGGAGGAAAGCTGTATTCTTCTTGCAACCGAACATCTTCATAATGGCTCGTTGGATCTCTCGATGAGCCATTGCGAAAATAAATGCATGAGATAATCCCGATAAAGTGGCGCTAGTTCCGACAAAAAATGAAATTTCATCGATGATCTAATAATGATTTAATGTTCTAAAAAGGTTTACCGGAATGGTGACAAGTATACTGATGCCATTTAAACAACCCGGAACCACTCCAATCAGCGCCGAGACTAACAAAATATAAATGGCTACTCGATTGGCCTAATTTCTATTACAAGAGGATGAACCAAGAACTCACACTTCGGTCTATTTTGGCTCTATTTTGTTTTTCGACTTCTCGTAACTCTCCTGGCCTCTGATAAAGATGATAAATTATCAGAACAGTGAGGACGCAGGAGGCGAAGTTCATCAGCATATTTGACAATCCCCAATATGCTCGGAAGACCTGAAGTGATGTTCCACTGAGGGTTAACTTTCTACCGAATTGGTGAAACAACCGAAGGACGAACAGCCAGGGTTATAGTCTATTTCGACAATCAGTTGGAGTACAACCCAGTCGATGAAAGCCATTAGGATGGAAAAAACAAAAGCTCCAATACTCCACCTGGAACACATGTGACCCATTCATATTTGAAGAGAACTCACCGTCTTTTGGATAATTGATAGTAGCGAACTGGGAAATAAAAGGCCAAAATTCTATCCAAAGCGATGGCTGTCGTTACTGTGCATCCACTCTTCATTAGGGATGCTGATGGACCAACCAATGGTACAATAATGTGAGGGTTGTAATTGAATTTTTGCCCTGAACTTTCTCTCTCAGCTATGACTAATAAAATTCTTTAGTATGGTACGGCGATAATAAAATTACGTGGTGCGCCATTATGGCGGTGCAAGAATTATTTATGGCTTGTTCTATGAGCGAAATAAAAACTGAGTTTTCAGATGCAGAAAAAGGCTCAAAATAAAACTTTTTCTTGGAATTCTCGCCAGAAAAATCTAAGAATGAAAGAAGAAAAAAAAGTTCCCAAACACACCGTCAGGTTTCCATCCAATTATGAGGATGATCAAATAGGGAAATTGCAGAACGGCATAGACGAAATCTATGAAGGCAAGTGACACCAACAAGATTAGATTGTCGTTTGTTCTGCAAAGGAGACTTCGAACTTTAAAAAAAAACAAAACCTTAGCTTCCTGTTGATAAACCAGACGATTAGGACCAACAGATTGGCCAAAATCTGGAGGATGCAGACAACCAAAAGGAAATTATCGACTATAAGACATATTGTGTTGGTAATCATCGAATAAGAAAGTAGAATGAAGTTCCCGCAGGTGCTTAGACGGGAAAATGAAGGACGACGAACATTTCCATTTGGATATTACGCGGATATGAGATGATGATTGTGCTGAATTATACAAAATTGTTTGGAGAGAGATCGAGATTCAATTAGTTCAAGGGGAAATTTGAGCAGAGAATATGAACACTGATCTGGTGTGGCAGTACCTTCATAATGAAGGCCTATTGCTGGATGTTTATGATTTGCCAAATTACCCCTTTGCTCTCCACATGTCCATTAAGAGTCAGACTCTGTTGACTGGAGAATTCAAAAATCTCACAAGTTAAGTCTAACTATCATTCGCAAGAATTCATTTAGAGGTTCTATGTTTATTAGAATTGGACTCTCTCAAGTTAAGAAGTCGAAGTTCAAGTTTTGAAAATTCTCTCGTATAAACCCAATAATTTGCCAGACTTTGATATTAGAAAAAGCTGAAATTCAGACGCGCTGAAAGACCTTGAGAGTCTTTACTCCATCGAATTGATAAAGAATCGTGGTTGCAAGACGACACAGCTATCAGTTCCGAAAATATCGAAAGTTCTACTGTTCGCTTGCCGGGTTTAATTAATTGATTTGGTCAATCGCCGCATTGTCTACAGCACTTCACACTTCAGTCATGCCGTCAAAGGGTAAATACTTTCTTCAGAAATTCTTTTGCGAAGGTGACTTTTTCTGGTCAATTTTTTATTCTCTTTAGGCCAAGCGTTAGAAGAAGAGTTGGAGATCCAAGATCATGTTCAAGACTTCATCGACAGACATCGGAAGTATGTAGCTCTCTTGATTCCTTTCTGTGTAGTCCAAGTAGGAGCTTCTCTCTTTCGAATATATCCAAGCAGATTGTCTGGTGGCTGACAGCTATTCGATACAACTGGCTGGAGCTTTTCCCGGATAAATGGCCGATCTGTCTTATGATGGTATTTGGAGCTCTGGTGGGTGGGATGACTTGTACCGGTGGAGGCGCTGTCTCTTTTCCCGTGATGACTATCATCCTGAAAATACTTCCACATGTAGCCAGAGATTTCACTCTAATTATCCAATCAGTCGGTTTGTAGAGAAATAGAACGAAAACACTTTGAACAACAGGATTGACATGTGCTTCCTTTTCAATCACGTTTATGAACATTCAAATAGACAAATTTGGAGTCATTCTTGGTGCTCTTGGATGCATTCCGGGATTTATTCTAGGAGTCAACTTTGTATATTTTTTTTGCTTTTTTTCCAAAAGCATCTTTATGCAGATTGATCCAAATCTTAAAGATGGAGAGAAGAAGATGTTGTTTGTTTCAATTTGGAGTTCATTTGCCATTTCGCTCTACATCCTCAATCGAGCAGATTCGAAAAGAGTTCGACCTATCGCTGACTGGCAGGGCATTGGAACAATCGTTCTTTTTCTGTCGGGATTCGTTGGCGGTTGTTTTACCTCTTTCAGCGGTTCGGGCGTAGACATCGCTGTGTTTTCGATGCTTACGCTCTTCTTTCGAGTCAGTGAAAAAGTCGCTACACCTACTGCTGTCATTCTCATGGGTATTACAGTTTTCAAGAAAGAAACCAATCTCTAAGCAATCAACAGCTTGGTCGGGTTGTATTATCAAGCAGTTTGGGAGAAGAACATCGCCCCTGAGGCTTGGGATTGGATTAAAGTCAGTGTTCCAATTGTTGCTTTCTTCGCCCCACTGGGTAGTTTCCTGGGCTCTCATTTCCATCGAAAGGTTTCATTTTCTGAAAAAGAAGAGCATCTTATAGACTTTGGCTTGTACTGTCTATCTTATAATGACGATAGCCATAATCGGCTTCATTTTAGCTCAGCCTCCGATTCACTTATGTGGGTTAGATAGAGTAAATTAAAAAGAATTACAGTAATGATTGGATTGGGAATCATGATCTCATCGTTCTTTTTCTTTCATTCGGTGATGTATTTGGGCAAAAAAAGAATCATCCGGATTGTAAGTTGTTGATTTGCAATTCGAAAAAAGTCGCGTAAATTTGCAAACAGAGGCTGCAGGTGATCTGCAGCTGAAAGTTCCAAAGGCGAGAATAACAAAAACAAATTTTCAGGAAACAGAAGAACTGGCCCGTCCCGTTTAAACTATTTCAAAATGTGACGTGAACACTCTACCTGCCAACTTGTATACTGGTTGTTATTGCGCTCATAATCTGTCCGCTCCCGAAAGCCACGCAATAAATGTAAATCCCGCAAACTACCGCAACGAGTTCCCCTCTTCCCTCTCTCTTCTTCTGTTAGTAATTTCGAAGTCCAGAAGTTCGATATATTTGAGCTTGATGCATCGAACATGCGTCTGTGTGCTTTAGATGTTTGCTGAAGAAAAAACGTGGTAAAACGGGGGTCGCGGCAGTCGAGCGGGTTTCTCTTCTGGCGTGTTCGAGATCTTGATTGTCAGTTTATCTAATCGGAAGAGAGAGGGATCTCATAAGCCTACAAAACAACAAAATATTTTTTTTCTTCATTTTTGAGATCTTTAATTCAGCGAGAGCTCATTCCCATTCACATTAATAAGAATTGTAGAGTTTCGCACTATTTTTTGACAAAAGATGGAAGCGTCCTGTTCTCCCAAATAGATCTGGCGTAACTTTTTGACGTCTAATGGTCCCTTTATGCGACGAGTTCCCACGCCAGGGCACCTCAGAGAGAGGCCGTGACCCTGAACCAAGAATTGCCACTCTCTGTGCGGCAGAGGTTTTTCAGCGGGCGCAACCGACGGCAAACAACGCCGATTAACCCCAGGGTTACGTATTCCAGTCAAACAAGAAGACCGGAACGGCTCACAGCTTTGAGGCACCGACTCCACTCTTACTGCCACTTGTGCAAGTAAGAGACGAGTAACGCGAGATTCCAAGCCCTCGGGGTTCTCAAAGACCTATTTGCCCTTTCTCTGACGCCTTGAAACCGAAAACAAAAAGTCAACTACTGTATTTCCGACCATCTGGTTGTGAAATCAATTTTGACTCAAGGTTGAAGTGTGTAAGATCGGAGCGCCGTTGCTGGTCACTATTTTTCTTTTGTCTTCAAAAGTCCCCTGTATTTTCCTTTTTGGGTATTTTTTCTCGCCACAACAACAGTCAAAAGGAAGAAAGGCGATTTCCTACTGAATACTCTCGACATACATAGGCAAAACTCGTTTTCATGCGGCTAGCAAGGTCAAGCAATGCTGTGAAACCGAACGGCCTCTTTCGGTCACTTCAGCTCTTTTTCTAAGCTATTGTAATACTTCTGTGGGCTGCCCTTACTCATTCTTCAAGCGTCTCGCCTTCCCTTTTGGTCTGCTTTTTCCTTTTGATCTTACAAAGAGGAAAAGGAGGGAAGAACCTTCGGATCCGTAGATCTTATCGGGTTTATTTTGTCTCCAGTTACCATGAAACATGAGATCACAACTTCGCAGCTTATTTCCTACCATAACGAACGTTTTTAGAAGTTTCTTCATCTGTTTATGGGTCCAAAGGGAAAATATAATCAGGTTTTTTGTCAAAAGAATACTGTACTTTACCTATTTTGGTGATGATATTTGTCGACTGTGGGGCTGTCAGGTCGAATGAGTCATTTGAAGAATTCTAATCTTAGACTGGGTAGATCACAAAAGCCCTGCCATGGATTGTTCCTCTTTCTGTAAACTCACAGCCAGTATTTGCCAACTGCATAGGCTCTGCGACCTCTCCCCTTTTCATGTCCTGCCAGTCTCTCTCGTCATTTCCGCGCACTTCTCTCCACCAACCCCGTGCTGTCTCAAGGGAATGGGATGCCTAGTGCACTCCGATCTAAGACAGGCTGTATGGCCCTCTCTTCTTCCAGTACGTTTGAGTACTTGCCATGCCGACTCGTAAGCACTTTCCCGGACGCCTTGGTTCAAAGGTTGTCACTTTGCCTCATCGTCTCAACTCCCAAAATGTCTTCCTCCATCCCAAAGAGTCTCCGAGGACAATCCCTAAATCTTGAGGATTCTCTCCTTCCCTTCTAGACTCGAGGAAGTAGACAGAGAGGGAGCCTAGAGCCAATTAGAGATATAATTCATATCATGAATCAGAAGGTCCCAAATTGGCTTCTTCTTCTTCAACAACGACAGCGAATATTCAAAAACTCGTCTGGTAAACACCTCGAGTTTCCTTAATCTGTATCTTTTTTGTAGTCACTTGGAGAGAAGTTTGCTCCCTCCCTCTCTCTCTGCTTCCACTCCGATGGACAATAAATTGAAGGAAAAAGTCCACGGATTTCATATAATAGAGCCATTTTTCGGGTTTTCTACACTCTCGTTTCTGGACTATTTGAACAGACGTTTCGATCGGCAGACAAATGGAAACGCTTTGTGGCCGTTTTTGTCTTTGTCCATTGCCATGGAAAATGCGTCCTCCATAAAGGGTTCTCTCCTCGTTTCCGAGCAGCCTTCCTGACTAATGGTCCGTCTTATGCGCGAGACAGAAACTTCCTTCTCTGTCAAAATATTCTGATTTATTCACTGAGCAAACAGATGGACAAAAATTTTGACAAAATGAGCACAGATAACCCGGAAGAAGGAGTTTTTCAATTCGAGTGTAATAGGCGTCCTAGATCGCATTCCCGATCCTCCCCACGCAGAGTGAGAGTTCTTCTTCAATTCTGACCATCTTCTCCTCACACTCTCCTCTTTCAAATCAATTTTATTGCCAACAATTTTCCTGCGATTTATTTACTCAATTCTATCCACATCGAGGAATGATTTATGTCTCTCTCTAGTCCAGTCGGTTCCCCAATTATCCACAGGAGAGAGAGAGAAACCCTGGGAAAATGAACAAAAGCATTTACTTATTTTCGTTACACAGTTGTTACCGGAACGGGCCACTCTTCTCTTGAGAGTTCTTCTAGAGAGAAAGAAACAGACCAATCACCGAGTCTCAGATGAAAATGAGAGACAATTATAATTCCCAGAAAACGGCGATTGATGGGTTGAGTGTCTTTACCAGCTGTTACAAATCATTCGGACACGATAGAGGTGTTTGATGCAAAAAACATTTGTTGACTCGCAGCTGAAGGAAGAAACTGCCCCTCAGACCCCGAGGTCATTAGTTGGTTCCTCTGTTGCTAAAAGTGCGACTGGGCAGCGCTTTTTGGCGCCCTTTGTGCCGATGGGCGACACAACGGGTGCGCGAACACACGTGTACTGGTCCCTAAGAAAAGGCCTGCTGTAACAACTTTCCATTATACAAAGCGATTCGACAGTCCCGCGTCCTTCTTACAATCATTTTTACAAAAGTTCAAATCTATTGTCTTCTCCAAGCCATTTTGACCATTCTGAGGAGAAAACAAAACGCGTTGTTCCTGTTCCAAATTGACACATGTTACGCTCTTAATTCGTCGGGAGATTACCAGTTTGGTTGATTTCCTCTCTGGCGCTTTCAGAGATATATTCGATTGTTTTTCTTCTCACAGTCAATTCCGGAAGTAATAATACGCCTCTCTCTGATCCCATGAATAAGACTCTGGGGACGTGTTGTCCTCATCTAATCCAAACTGGAGAAAATTGCGAATGTCAGGCAAGTGTAGCGTACTTTCCTACGTCCGTTGTGGTGATATTTCCAACGGGGAAGGCTTTGTCATCTCCGGGTGGACAGCAGTTAGCCTCGTCTTTTGTTCTTATTATACGTTTCTGCAAAACGAACCTCCGCCGAATGGAGAATTTGCTGGGCATAAAAATGCGTCGCGCTATTCAGAGCTTTCAATTGCAAAGCGCAGCTCTGCTCCTCTCCCTTTTGAGGTTAAAGAACTTCGAAGGCTTGACAAAGTTTCGAAAGTCCTGCCCCTCCCTTATCGGCATAAGAAACTTTCTCCTTTCCTGATAACCCCGCCACATTTTTTCTGCCAACTTCACAGCTTTTTGTTTTCGAAAAGGGAAAACCTTAGCTGATCTATGGCTGGTCATATATTGAAGTTGGCGTGCGCATAGGAAACGAATTGTGTTCGAAAGAGTCGTCTAAGTCATGACGGAATAACTCATTTTCCTCTCTTTATCCGCTCAACTACCTCGTTTTTTCAGTGTCTGGGGCCAATTTGTTGCAATATGCCTCTGCAGCAGGCTGGGCCAATTGCCTCGGCCCCATGTTCCAAAAGTCCTTTTCCGATTATCAGTGTTCTGAAGACGGAAAGGTCTTTATGGCATCCCAGCTCCAAAGATAACAAAATTCTCTTTCATTTTTCCATTGTTCTCCTCTTTTATAAGATCTCCCATATCTCTAAAATTTCCCATTCTTTATTCTTCCTTTGTCTCGATTTTCGAGGGAAAGGAACGATTGTTCTCCAGACTGTCTTTATTCCCGTGCAAAACCGAAAGATAACATGTTTGCTACTTTGACGAGTTCATTGCCCTAGATAACTTCAGGCCTCTCTTAACACTCTTCTTCCCAGCATAAGTTGTTTTCTCTCACTCAATCCTCTCACATCCGCCATGTGATTTTTTTAAGCTCTGCCATTCCGTGTATTTTGGAATCATTCTTCGACTAAAAGGATATTGAGAGAAAGAGAGATTGATTCCGGATAAAATTCATGGGCCAACATCAGACGAGATGTTCATTCATAGTAAACATGACAGCTGTTTCCTCCTCCTCCATCAAGTACATTGACTTTAGGCGCGATGTCGTTCGTTTCTCCCATAGATTTTTGTCTTTCTTCTCTTCTCGGAGGCTTTCGCGGTTTATCCGAAACTTCCGGTGGCCTAAACAATGAGTCAGACAGATGGCGCCCACATCTTTGATTAGGCTCCTACTCCTGATGCAAATACAAACTCTTTTGAGGCGGGAAGCGCCACGGTTTACACTCGAGAACCTCTTTTGCAATGGAAACGCATCGCATTCCTCATGTTTCTAGGAGAAATGCACTACTCATGCATGCATAAAGTGCAAGAGAGCTATTGTTCTCAGAGGAGAGGTCCTTTTTATACTAAAAAGGTCAACTGCACAAGCAGTCAGTTGTGTGGTTGGCCTCTTATCAGGACTTTGCTTTGCTTTATAAAGTCATTTCTGGACCTCGTGATAACCACGTCTTCAACTTGATCCGTATAGTCCCCATAGCCGATTGATTTTCTGCCATTTTAATGGACCTTCTAGTGTTTATTTTTCTCTTTCTATTTTCGGTCGTCATGAGATTCTCCTTTATCAGATCGAAGAAACTTTTTTACTCTTTCATATCTCCGACGTTTTTCTAATGATCATTATTTCTCGAGTGATAAGTCTCTCCAACCAATGATCGCTGTAATGCAACTTGAGCTGATTCTCGCAACATTTTCCTCTCTCTCCATTGTACGCCTTTCTTTTCTTTAATAATCCACTTATTTCAGTGAATGTTCGAGTACGACCGTTTGGCTCTCGACATCGCTGCCGTGTCGCTCTCGCCGAAGAACGAGGTAAGATTCTGAACAATTCGAACCCAGATAGTCTGTCTCAAAAGATAAACATGTTTTGGTGCCATCAGGCGCCTGTCCTTTTGTATTTGCCACTGACCTCTCTCTTTTCAGTCCCAATGGATTCCTTCTTCTGCTGAGGCTATCCCATCCAGCAGCTCATCTTCGGGTTATGGATCCCCAGGGAGAACACCGCTTTCTAGTCCTGTCGGGGGAGATATTCTCAGTGGTCAGTCACTTTTTTCAACAAAGCAATCTTCCAGGACTGACACTTGATGTACATGTCCAAAAGGCTTTTACCGCCGATCAGGATGACCAATCGGCTGATCCCTACAAGCAAAAGTTGACAGTAAGTTGTGAGTTGTTCTTGGGAGGAAACATTTTCAGCCGAATGCAGCAGCTGCTCCAATGGCTATGGAAGATGGATTCAGCGTGGATGAAATAGCCCATTTTGAGGAGCTACTCTGCTCTCCAAAAAGAACACCTCCCACCAAATATCAGTGTCACATCTGCTATCGACCAGGACATTTTATCTCAGATTGCCCAATGGTTCGAAACATTTTTATAGCGGTGATATTTCCTTTCAGCGTTTCAATTCGCCCTACGATGAATTGACTCCGTATCAAGGCAGAAAAAAGTGCTACGGGGAATTCCAGTGTCAACAGTGCAAACGCAAATGGACCAGTCAGAACTCCGTCGCAAATGAGGCTCAAAGCTGTATAAAATGTCATATTCCTGTCTTCCCTCACAAGCAGGTAGAGAAATCCAGAGAGACTCAAACAAATTCCTTTTTCAGTTACCAGTTGAAAAGGCTGTGAATTTGGGACTAATTAAAGCCCAACACGCCGTTCCAACGAAGATAGCTCCAATCGGTCATGGACGTCCTCCTCATCGCAGCTAAGTCCTTCTGCTGAATGACTCCCCTCCAAAACTGCCGATTTCTCTGTATTTCTATCTGTATAAAGCCCCTGTTCCCAGATTCTCTCTATCTCTCTTTCTCTCTCGTCTATCCCTTAAAAAGAAGACTTTCTGTATGAAGACACTCCAGGTTTCTATACATATTGGTTCAATTTTTTTTGTATTTTTTTAGTTTTCCATTTTGCTGTACAGTTAGGCTAGCGTCATCCCCATCTTATCCCAATGACTTTCATTCTCCTGTTTATTTTTCCCGGTTATAAGCTTCTCCGAGAAATATGCGTGTGCTGTCTATAAATCTCCAAAGCTTCTAATAAAGAGTATAGGAATTTATTCATTTCCCACTCTAAAGCCAAATACAGTAAAACACTAGGAGAAAATATGATGGGAGAAGAATGATATTTCCTGGGGGGAAAAACGTCAATAAACAAATCCGTAGTCAATATACAAATAAAATGTAGAAACTCGTGTGAATTGCAGGACATGATAGGTCGAATTTGGGGAATGTAGAAGAGATCCAATAGCGTTCAGATCAAAGTTAAACTGGTCAGAGGACAGGCAGCCATTGCTCCGTGCTCAGTTCTCACAGTCACTTTCCCATCAACGAGAGTATCCTTCTGTGCAAAAACAATCTAGAATTTTTTGTGATTTCCTTCCAGCTGGATGATTACCTGATCGCGATACATTCGAAGTTTTCTGTCGGGGACGGCGACATTTTGCATAATTCTCATGGGCTGCTCTCCTGGAAGAAGCGGAGCCACACAAGTGGCCGGGAAGGAGAGAAGATGCTCGGCCCTTGAATTTATGAATTATTCCCAAAAAAGGGCGACTCTGCCAACCTGTCGTTTGACTTGAAGCCATGAAGCCAATCTGGATCGCCATTATCAACAACATGAATTCGATCCCCGAGATTCAAAACAAAGCCATTTCCAGGATTGTACTCGTGAATGACAATATGACCAGTGCGAACTTCTGAAAGCGATGATGTGGAATAGTTTCGAATAGAGATAATCTGCTGGGGGGCTGAGCACAAAATTCTCTTTCGTCTGTGACGGCAAAAACTTTCAAATTTGAACCATATTATTTGTCCAAATTGCTGAGAAGACCTTCCAAGCCACAATTACAGCTTTAGGGCTTCACAATCCACATCCACCCCCTACTAGAATGTACCTGTAGAAGAGGAGAAAGAAGTCGAGCCATTTGGGGCTGCACTCGTTCGCCGACTACTGGTAACACAAGGACTACAACTCCGATCCCAATCCGAGAGATCCGATTGACTGTTCTTTCCACTATTAGGTCGGCCCAAGTACTTGTGGCCTGAAATACGTTCATTTGCGTCAATGATTCGTTTAAAGGAATAACGGGAGATTAATCTTAAAAATTAGTTCTTTATTGATTTTGGCTGAGGAAGAAAAACTTACGAAGTGGACTGCGAGTTACACCGGAAGCTTGAATACGAGGAGGCATTTCTTGGCAATCCAACGAAAGAGATTTCATTTGAGTTGTCAGTTTTGGAGCACGACGGCGTCCAGTCGAACGGCCTGAAATATAGAACTGCATTAGAAGGGATTACGGTAGCCAAACGGGTACATTTCCTGAGGGGACTTCGACAGAGCCAGGACATGCAGCAGTTGATATGGCAATAGATTACTTTAGAGCGCCTCAAGAACCACGCCCGCGGATTAGCGGATTATGCAGAGCTACTCCTACAGGAGACTTAGGAGATAACACTTGGCTCAATTAATAAGCTATTCATGAGGAAAGCAAACTTTGTAGTTATGTTTTGATTGCGTAAGAGAGGGAGGGACTAGAACAGTACATAAACTTTCTTTTCCTTGTACTTCTAGGCGAATTTTCTACGTAGACAAGGAGAGATATTTTAGGACGAAATCCTTCTTTGAGCAAGGAAATACTAAGCGAGAGAGGTGTCGCTCTTGGCGATAATGGAGCTCAGTTGCGGAAATAATCTGTTGGTTGCGTAGGATGGTTGAATCTGAGCAGCCGATGTTGACAGAAAAACTATGAATCTCGGCTCAAATTGGCTGGAAAGGTCAGCGCCTTTCACCTGGCTTCTAAATTAACTTCTTCTTGTGAGTAATAGAAAGCAAATTGTTTTTCTAACCAGTTTTCTATCAAAAGTTTAGATGACTTTTGGGATTCAGTCTTGTCAGTCGATTTATTGGAGCCACCAACGATTTCCTGATTGAATTTGAACTTATTTCCAAAATATAAAGAGTCTAGACTGGCCGAACTTAGGCCAACAAAGTTTTTGGACTTTGTTGAGTGAAAGTGAACTTGTGTGGAGAGTGATTTCCAACGAAAAGGGCCAGGTGTGGCAGGTGCTTAAACTGATTGGATTTCCATGGCAGCAACAGCGTCTTATTCTTTTCCAAAGAACAAATAAATTCTGCTTTTCAGACTGATGAGTGACTGAGCGAATTGAACCTTTTAGAAATAATGGACAAACAGTCATTTGATCAAAAGTGAAAGAGAAATAATATTAGCAGCCACCCTCTCTGGTGGCGGAGGAGAGGAATGAGATGGTTCGCTATTTTGGTTTATCGTCATCTCATATCCACCTGCTTGTGATTAACAGCCAGTCAACAGAAGAGAGGCGAATGAGATATTGTGCGTGGGAATGGCTAAGAGAAAAATGATGTGATCTCATTTTTGTAGGAAATTGGACTGGAAATCATCTCTCTCTTCTCGGGATATTGGCCTGGCTTTGACTGATGAATTACTCGAACAAACCGAAGGGAGGCCTTCAACCGACACGAACATTGTCTCTACAAATGCTATTTATAATCATTTTGTAGGAGAAGAAAGAGACAGCGTTTTCAAACGAAGCATAATGAGGAGATATGATAAGCTTCTTTGAACACTCACCGGCATTCTCGAGATGCGGAGTCGATCCCAATAGAGGATTTGCTTGGGCACAACTCATCTCGACGTAACCAGAATCCTAAAAATGATTTTATTTTAGTAGGGCGAGTTGGCTACCTGAAGAGAGACTTGTGAAAGGTTCCTAGGACTGGGAGTGTTTGAGTCGTAAAGATGACTCGATGAGCCGCGACGTCCGTAACGTCCAGTAGCTTGCTTCAGAGCCAAATAAACGGGATCAGGGACTTCTGAAATGAGCGTGTTGAGGATGAATAGCCGGACCCATTTGAGGGGTTTCATTGGGAGGATAAGAGGGGGAGCCTCTCTCTCTCACAGGATTCTCTTATGGTTTTTGTGCTTTTCAGAAGTAATCTAACGGATTAGTTGTCTCCCACTTCTCCTTCTATCGTCAACAACTGCACATGGCGTTTTCCCCCCAGTTTTGAACTTTTCGATGCAGAGAAGTCGGATCTCGCCAGAATTAATTTCTGCAGAGATTTAATCGGAACCTAAAGAGGCTGAACGCGCCCTGATTGTCTGGCCGACTTTTGCAGGAAATCCTCTCCATGTTTGTCTTTAATTCGTGTCATGACACTTAGAGCTTAGTAGCAAAATACTAGGAGGCAATTAGAGCTTCAGTTACTCTTAAAGATCGCTTCCAGGAAAGACGCTGTCTATATAGGAGACAATTTAATTTGAATAATAAATTAAGCGACGAGAGGACAAAGTTTCTAGTTTGCAGACACCAGACAATTGGCCTTTTTTCTTCTCTCTTTCTTGGTATAAAATATTTGGGAAATTTTGGCCGCTATCTTTGCGCTACAACTGGTAATCCATCAACATGGAAGGACATTATTTTGGCAGTTGCAGGGACACGGAAGATTTTGTCTAGACGGAACTTTTAAAGTTGTCCTTTTTTGATCTCTTCTGCTGCAAAAGAGATCTCGCAGCGTTCCATTTGCGCGAACATCAGAGAGCTCTTTTAGCCGTAGGGCAAAGACGTGACACAGAGGCTCACCGAAAATATAGAGTAATTTCATATTTGTCTTGACGTGGTAATCCCCGACCTCGAAACAAATTGACACTTCGGTGTCATTATCCCTGAGAAGGGAAACTGAACATCTAGTGGTCTACTGATACGACTGTTTGTTTTTAATTTGGTTTTGGGTTTCCATAAAGGAGATTTCTTGGAGAAGCGTGAATCTCTAATGAGCAGAAGTAAACAAGAATTGTCTCAGAAAATGGTCACGCAAAAGAACTCTCAAAACAATCTAATTAATACATTTTGTGACTCACTCTCCTCAAAAGAATAACCAAAAAGTTGGCAGATCTCTCCCCTGAGCCTCATACCATAAATTTTCAAAAAGACTTCCCATTATTGTTATTCGCCGACTCTCCGACTTTCACACTGAAAAGAAAAACAATTCAGGTATACTGTACTCGAAAAACACTCTAGAAGTACAAAGAAATTTGATGTCTGGAGCCAAAAAAACTTTTGTATTTCGAAAGAACTCACCCATTTCGCGGCTTGGAGTGGACTCGTTGCTGAAGTTGTGCATCTCACGTTCTCTCTGTAAACGATAGCTGAGATCAGACTGATTGGCGCGTCGCAGGAATCGTTTTGGCAACTCTCCCGCACGGGGAAGAATCCTTCGAGTTGGAGTACATGTTCCAGGTGTGTTGTGAGGTGTCGCCATGATATTTCCGCGATAGGAATATAGATCAGGTTGGGAGAGGCGTGCATGCTGACTTCTAACTTGGCCTTGGATGGAGCCTCCAAAGGGTAGGACTCGACCCGTTCCCGCAGCCGCTGCCAGCTGAGTCGGAGCCATAATACTGGCGACCGATTGTCTCCGGATTCCCACGCTCACGGATGGAGACTGTGGAAGAGACATTCGGCGGTTGGCCATGGCTATGGGAATATTTAGAGAATGTTTCACGAGCTCGCCTATAGGGTAGAGGAGAGGGGCGGAGTCCAACTGATTAGCGCTCTCGCGAACAGCATACGCCTTTTCATTACTGAACCGGGTGGTTAAGGAGAAAAAGAAAAGCTCTCAACACAATGAGACTGAAGGAGGGAGAAAAAGTCACGGAAAAGCCATTGTTTTTTCTATCTTTGATCTCCTCTCCCCTTTGCAAAACTCTCGCTGTGAAAGATAGCGTTAATTGGATTCCCTTGTGATCTGCTATTGCTGGTCGCAATAACAGTAACAAACTCGTATTGGCAAAACATTCAGAGTCTGTCTGGGGTAATTTTAGATTCAAATATCTCACCTCTCGGCCATTTTTAGCCGTCGAAAGTCTATTTTTAAACGAGTGGAGGAGATGGGAGTAATTTTATCCTAAACTTTTGCGGTGGGCGGAGGAACTTTTGAATCGTCATGGGGTTTCAGTTTTTGGACAAATTGACTGCTGGAGTCAACTATACTTTCGTAGTCAAAAGAGAAAATGAAGAGGAGAGGACAGATGTGCCGTGTGCTCTTCTGGAAAACATAAAATTCAACTGGCTATCTCGTCGTTTTTGCTGGGTCTAGCTATCCGACAGCCATTTCCTTCCAAAATTATAGTATTTCCAGTCGTTTTTAAACGCGACGCCCGAAAGCCGAAATTACTCCTCCGAGAGTCAGATCGAGTGCATTTAGGCATTCTTTTTGCAGGCTGAAATCTTTGGCCCGAAATCGGATAGTCTGTGGGAAGGAAGTATATCCCTGGGATATCATGCCAAGAATGGGGGGTTTGAATAGCTAAAAAAGAGAACTTTAAAAAAAAATACTCGAAGCATTCTTCCACCTCTTGAGATCAAAAGTCTTGAACCATTTGGTGATTCTGTACTCGGAACCCAAAAAAGTCAAACAACTTTGATTTGCATGACCCTCGTCATGTTCGGTTATTTTTTCTCCAGCCTTACCACTCTTCGATGCAAAGGTAAACGAAAGCGATGAAGTCCTTGGACAACTCGTATAGCAGTGGACCATTTTCTTTTGGCATGACTTCGTTCCGGCAAATTGGCCGGTGTCGACTCTTTGGAGCTCATGGACTCCGAGGTCTCTGAAAATATGTTTCTCTTCATTTGTCCATTCAAAGCGAGCAATCAGTCACAGTGTCATGACTTGTTGACTCTTCCACTTGACCCCAAAGAGGAATTCATAAGCATTAGGGTGCGAACTTCCTTCACATGCGTGCTTTGAATAAGGAAGTCAACCTCAGGCGGTCTCTTGGGGTAAAGCGCAAAAGATGTCTAGGGAGGATGTCAATTAGGGTGGGTGGACTGACTGACATAATAAGGGGGGAAACCAGTGTTTTTGTTATTTTTTCGGTTTGTTTTTAATTTTTCAAGCTGTCTGGTTATTAGCCAAAAAACCTTTCGAGAATTTGAACCGCAGAGCTTGTGACCTGAACTCGGCGTGTAAACTGAGATGTTTTCTAGGAGAACTTTATGCTTCATAAAGGGGAGAGAATGAATTGGATGGGCCAGAAAGAGTCTAATTAGACTAAAGAATACGGGATTACCTTCTGGAACACTTCGGAGACACGACATGGCCGGCTTGTTAAGGACTATTGTGGGAATACGGCCTCTACCCTGATTCCGACACCTGATATCTTGGGACAAGGGCAGTCGTGCAAGGATTCTGAGGACAGGTTCATTTCTCAGGAAAAAGGAATAGCGAAATGACTTCCCGAAATGGAAGAGAGGAGGTTATCTATTCTGGCAGCCATATGAAAAATTAAGCCATGAATCAGAGACTCGACTAGAGATAGTTTTTTCTGTTTTATCGCGAGAAAGCGAGGGGTAGAGAGGACGAACGCGAGAAAGAGTTACAGCTCGTTGCGTGCTCTTCACTTCTTTTCTTTCGAGTAACTTAACCCCAAGAGAACACGACAAACTTCCGTAACCCTCGTGTTTATTTTCTCAAGTGCATCAAGAAAATGCCAACATGTGTTATTAAACCGCGAAGCTTGGAATCGGTTGTAAAATGCAGATTCGAAAAGCTATTCGAGGAGATTCACCATCTGGATCCAAGGAAGTTGCTTTGTTTTGAAAGGATGTTTTGAATTATGAGTTATGGGATTGGATTTCCAAATGAAGGAGATGTTAATGCGCTGACAGCCGACGACTGACTGTTTGCTCACGAAAAAGAGACGAAAACAAAAACTAATAGACTTCCAGTCCTTGAGCTATTTGTGACCTTCTCTCTTTACATTACAAAAAATTAGGAGAGTCCTCAGCAAACCAAACCAGAGAGGAAAAAGAGAGAGTGTAATATTATAAAGTAGAAGGAAGTTTTATGTGCAACAAAGCAGAAACCAATTCAGAGTAAGTGCTTTTTAGAAAAAAAAATCTACAAATGTGAGTGGGATAAGTAAGCCATTTAGACTTCTCGGTGCTTTGTGCTCACAGGAAAGTCGAGTTTCCTTGTGAGGAGGAGCTTCCTAAGTAGCTTCGTCTAAAGAAGGCGAATCAACCGATGGTCGAATTGGTAAGGTCACACGCTTGATGAATAAAGCAAAGAGCAAATGCGTTTTTTCCACCCTCAACAGGGCTTGATCGAACACGAGATGACGCACGGATTTTCAAAGAATTGAATGGCAATTATGGCAAGGGGGTTCTCTGTTGACAGAGAGCATCAGTTTTTAGGCCTAAGCACGTGTTTATTCTCGCTATTCTTAATGGGCAATACCCTCATTTGGAAAGATGTGGAGGGATGAGCGCGATCACAAACGAACCTCGAAGTAGCCGATGAATTTCTGAGAGGCTTCGGGTGCACTTTTCAAGAGCCATGGCATTATACACGAGCAGCAGGCGCAAGTGTGAAGTGAGGGTGGATGGGAACACTCGCCACAGGCGTCTCTTCCCTCTCACTTGAAGGGAAGAAAGAAAACAGCACTACTTACTAATTGCTCGTTATTTTTGATGGCAGCTGGTTGTAGCTTTTTGATGATGAGTAGTATAGCGAGTCTCACAAACACTTTTCTTTGGAGGGGATGTCCTGAGGAAAATTCACTGGGCTAAGACCTGGCTAATAACATAACTGGATGAGCTCTGATTTCTGACATTTGCATTCGCTTACGAGTTGTGATCATGATCCCTTCCCTCTAATCCTCAATCTCGTCTCTTTGTTGTCTAGAATTCGCAATAGATACCGGCTGAAGTGAGTCATAGAAGCCTTTTTTCTATATAATTCGTGACTATTCTTTGACCCAGAGCATTGCGTAACGACCCCCACCCTCACTTTACACAGTCGTAAAGTGGAAGCATCTCTTGCAGAATCAGCTGTCGGCAGTCATAACACAAGGCTCAACTCTTAGAATTTATGGACTTGTATCCTCCTTTTAATCTGAGTGGGAAGAAAAGGAAATAAGCAAAGATCGAATTAGGAAAAAGTGCGTTCAAAAATCGGCGAAAAAGATGTCATGAGAGAGGATCTCAGAGCTACAAAAAACAGAACTAACGCATTAATAAAATTCGGAGTTATGGCTACTTTAGTCAATCTGAAAATACTCGACGTCAAAACATCTAAATTGAAGGAAGAAAGAACCCGAGATGTTCTCTCATTAGCCGCTTGGACTTTCCGGCGATCAACAATCCTGCCAGCCTTAACAGATTTATGAGATCTGAGTGTCAAATTCCGCGTCATTACACAAAATCTCATCGAACGACCCTATCGAATTGCATAATGAGGGAGGAAGATTTACACTGTCGGGTCGAGAGCAATGAGATGATCAAATGAAAAATTTGTCTATTTTTCCTGGTGGGAGGATAGCGTGTCGGCCTCCAAATTCATCAAAAAATCAGTCTTACTTGGTCGAAGAGAATTTAACCATTTTGGAGGCAGAGGCATTGACTGTCATGGACTGAGAGGAATAATGCTGAAAGGCCATTTCGGCTGAACAAACGGCTCTCTCAAAATGTGGAAATCAGATGGTTTTAAAGTCAAAAATGTCGAAATTGGATGGCACGCCCTGGAAGCCAAAAGAAAATAATTGAGTTATAACTCGGCGACTGAGGGGGAGAGACTCGGAAAAGTACGAATCCCATGAGAAAGTTTTAGTAAAGTCCGACAGACGAAGGGTCACTCTCGACTGGTTGTAAAAGTCTCAAAGAGTTTGTTTTCCAGACGTCAACACACTCTCGTACACAATTAAAAGTTGCGATTGGAGGCCATTGTTTCTGACGAAAGTAATTATCCAGTCTCTCAGGTAACAATTAGTTTCTCGGAAATAACCTACCAAATAGAGACATTACTCGAGTTAGTCGGAAGCGTTTCATCGGAAGAATATATTTCGGGGACTTCTGCAGGGGCGAACAAGTAGGCGGTGAATCTCTACTTGATTGCTGTTCTCATAAAAATATATCAATCAGAACTCTTTTCACTTTTCTTCTTTGTCGAGATCTCGTCATAATCGTTCTATTTCTACTGAAGAAAGTCGGCTCTTTTCTCCCAAGTATATTCAGATCTTTATTGTCAAAGACGAGGAAATTCCATACAGCTAGGTGCCAATCATTTGACTCTTGAAATAGTGTAACAATCGTTGACCCTCTGGTGGAGTTTGTGATGGAAACGACTCATTATCCGGGACAAAATGGCTTTAGCTGACCAGCGATACTCCGGAACCAAGAGGATAATCACCACGGGGTCAATTAGCTGAGCCAGAGGCATGAGAATCGTATAAAATATCGATAAATCTGGGGCATGAACTCGGAAAAAGGCGATGATATAACTGCTAACAGCTGGAATATACACCAACACGAAGGGAACCAACGTCTGCAGGATGAATGAACTATTAAAAAATAAAGAAAACCTGGATGACAAGGAGGGCGAGTAGTTTCCGTTGAGTTTTACCGCTTTTTCGGTTCTCAGTCAATCCGTAATTCACATATCTCAAAGCCTGGATGATCCTTACAAAGCAGAGTAAAATAATCAAAAAAGAGCTTGTGAGAACGGTAACTCGAAACAGAAAAATCAAGAAGAATGAAATGACAAGTGAATCGTTCTTCTAAACATTTCTATTTGTCTAGAAGTTGAAAAAACTCACAAAAGCAACGCCAGCGATATAAGAAACATTGGAAATGTCCAGTTTGGTACTGTTGTAGATGCTTATAGCAAATATCTGATTCAACTCTTGAGAGGGCTGTAAGTAGACCACAGTCAGTCCGGTCCAAAGTAAAGCAACGACTATCGTAATGAAGCTGATTAGAGAAATCCTTTTCCATTCGTAAAACCAAATCAAACTTTCTCTTCTTCAAAAAGTGTTGATAGATTAAAAAAGGAGTCTCTACCTGCAGACACTCAGATATCGATAGAGAAAAGACAAAGTGATGGTGAGGAGTTCAGCGACATAACAAAAGCAGTAGAGAACAACAATCCACCAGCCAAATTGAGGCGGAATATTGACTGAGGACGCGTAAAGTATCCAGCCTATTTCACTCGGGCCAAAAACCTTTAATCTCTAAGTTTAAAAAAAAAAGACTCACTGGGATTCCAATAATCACAATAAGAGAAAATAAAAGGCCAATGAGAGTATAAGCGAGAAGAAGATATGAATAAGTTCCAAGTTCTTTACTTGATCTTTATTTTTTTATTTTTTAGCTAATAACTTGAGACTGACCGATACCAGATGAGAGGAAGCAGAAAAATATTGAAGACGATAGAGAAAAACGATAAAATTTTCGTGAGAGCCGAACAGACGTAGAAATACATGACGACTTTGTTGAGACTGAGTCGTGAAAGTGCGAGTCTGAGGTGAGAAAAAGATAACACGCGACTTTTCGAAAACCTAATTTGACTCAAAATGAGAGATCAGATGAGAAGTGAGTAGATGTCTGGAGAAAATTTTTCACGAACTCTCGATGACCTGTTCTCAAACATAACGTGTGAATTGTCTCTAATGAGGGATACTTGGAGAAGGGAACACTGCTTCTGAGCGACCAATCGCTTTGTCTCGGTTTGTTTTCAATAATACCAGAAATATTTATTTAAAAGCTTATTTCTTTCCAAGAAAGCCAAGAGTCGCACCAACCAAAGCTCCTCGAACAGCACTTCTCAATGGACTACAAAATCTCAATTATTTATTGGACTTACTTGTATCGATAGTACGGATATGCTGGATAGTAGCCAGGATAATAGGAAGGATAAGGGTAATATGCTGGATAAGAATAGGTCATAGGCATCATGGGAGGATAGCCATATCCTCCATACGGGTAGAAGAATTGTGCGTTGACAATAAAACAAAGGGCGAACAGAATCAGGACGGAACGATTCATCTTCTGGAGAAATGAGTCAGCTGATAGAAAACTTCAATTTTGTAGGTTGTGATGTTCAATGAGCCGGATGGTCAAATACAGATCAGCCGTCAACAAAGCTGTTCGCCGAGAAGGAGGCGAAACGACAAGGTCACCGAGCCTAATCCTTAAATTGAGATATGGCATTGTTTTTTTTCTTTCTCTGTAGACTTCAGCATGTCCTAAAGATGGAATTTGAGATAGAGGACTTGTTCTGGAGGCTCTCAACTGGTAGTTGAGCTTGAAACCCTTATCGAATCGCCATCTGGAATAATCCCATCTCTCCTATAAAACGGATCCGCATGTCTCATAGCCTCTAACTTCCTTTCTAATGGAGTTGGACAATAAGATCCTCGCCTATCGTTTTGTGGCGTATTCTGCCTTGGCCTTTTCTGCCGTCGCCGTCGTTTCCATCTGCATCACACTGCCGATGGTCCACAAATACGTCAGTTCAGCCAAGAGAGACATCAATTCCGAGGTCACACTCTGCAAAGTAAGGCTTTATTCCTCAAGTTCTAACTCAAAGTAGGATACAGCCAAAGAAATCTGGGATGGACTGCATAAAATCCACGTGAATCGCACAGCTCGTCAAGCCGGATATGCTGCTCCTCAATTCGCCAGTGCTGGAGGAAGTGGAGGATACAATGCGGGTGCCTCAGCTGGAGTTAGCAGTGCTGGTCCAGCCGGTGGACAAGGAGGTCAAGCATCTGCAGGCGGTGGCAGTTGTTCTGGCTGTTGTATGCCGGGACCTCCTGGACCCGCTGGAAACCCGGGAAAACATGGCAGACCTGGAAAACCAGGATCTCCCGGAATGGCTGGAAATCCCGGAAAAGCTCCACACGCTCCTTGTGAGCCAATGACTCCTCCACCCTGTAAACCTTGTCCTGAAGGACCTCCTGGCCCAGCTGGACCTCCTGGACCACCCGGACCAGCTGGAAACAACGGCAATCCTGGTATGTCATTTGTGCTAAAAGATAGAATAAAAGCATTAGGCACTCCTGCTGGACCTGGACCCCAAGGACCTCCCGGACCTCCTGGACCTGATGGCAACAAAGGAAATGATGGCCAGCCTGGACAACCTGGACCTCCTGGACCTGCTGCTCAAGGAGCCCCAGCCTCTCCTGGCGCACCTGGTGCTGCCGGACCTCCTGGACCTGCTGGTACTTTCTTACTTTTTTTTTTACTAATCACAAATAATTTAGGACCTCCTGGACCTGATGGACAGCCTGGACCTCAAATGGGTCCTGGACCAGCTGGAGGCGCTGGAAACGCCGGACCACCCGGCCCACCTGGGCCTCCTGGCAACCCTGGACCCCCTGGACAACCTGGAAAGGCTGGATCGACGGGAGAGAAGGGAATTTGTCCCAAATATTGTGCCCTCGATGGAGGAATTTTCTTCGAAGATGGTTCACGTAGATAATAAATTTTTATTAACAAGATCTTCCCCGTTCCATACGTCTTCGCTCTCTTCTTTCAGATCTTTCTTCTTTTCTATGAGCTCTTCGCTCAGCTCGCGATGGTCTTGGCTCATCAGAATGTTCATTGCTTCCCATTCGACTGATTATTCTCATTCCCATTCCAATTAAACCTGCCTGAATAATTCGATCGTACTAAAGCGAAGGAGACAACAACAAACATGAGGTACTCCAGCGGCATGTAGTCCCAGTGAGACTCCCATCATCCTTCTCCTTCTTTGTCTTTCTTCCTCATCATGATTCGTTTGTGGACAAACTTCTGCTGGGACCATTTGAACTGGTTGAGTTGGCATTGGAACTTGCTGAACTTGTGGATAGGGAGTATAGGGAGGAGGGGGCTCGTTTGGAACACCTGCTGGTGAATATTGTGGCGGCTGTTGAGTGTTCATTTCCCTTAAAAAAGAAATTTTGAGATCAAAAAGGCACGGAAAAAACTAGGAAGCGAGTGAATCATATGGAGCACGTCGATAAAATAGCGGCGAAAACGCGTTCCCCTTAGCAAACTGGCGTCATGAGCAAACAAACCCTACCACCGATTGGCTTCGATCTATGGCCAAATTTTAATCAGCAAACTAAACAGTTAGTTTCTTAGGTTAACAAAATTGCCAAGAGGGATGCCAGTAATTAATAGGTAATTGATTTTATTAAGAAATTTCATCAGAGAGAGATAGATCATCATCGAATTTGGAATTAGCATCTGTGGGGGAGAAGGAGACGTCTCTTTGAATTTCAAAGACTCCTGGGACAATTATTAGAACGAACACTGGCTTTCATTGTTCCCTGAATTATGCACAGTTATATTACCTTCCTCGTTGCGACCAATTAATTCTTTGTATTTTCATCTCATCATAGTCTGGGACTGAAACTGTTTTGAAAAGAAGGCGTACAACTGGAATTCATTAAATCTTTTTCTCTTATCCTGACAAGCTCAATTCACCATTTTTAATGGTCGCCATTTAGTACAAAGAGTCTCGTCTGACCGATCTCAATCATGGACTCGATTCTCCCATCAAATGCTTCAAATTCAACTCCGCCCTCCATAATTAAAGTACGTCAATTTTTGAATATCAAATCGACTTCTTCAGACCACGATGGATCTCGAGGTTCGCTTCCTTCTCTACACTATTTGTGGTTTTATTGTCCTTGTCAGCAGTGGAATAACAATTATAATTTTCACTTGTACCAAAGAGTTTCGCACAAAATACGCCATGTTTAATGGATTGGCAATTGCCGACTTTGTATGTTCTGACTGGATATTAAGAGCAATTCCTCAGATTAATGGACTTTCTTTTGTGACGGCTGGTATTTTCCGAAGTCGTTTCCTCCATCAAGGAGCCTATTTCATTCCAATCACCAATGGACAATGTATTTGGGAAACACCCTGGGCTCTTCTGATGATCATAGCCGGTAATGATTGCTTTTGTTTCATTTTGTTTTAGGGCAATTGCCAGCTCTATTAAATTTGTGTCTTTCGCTAGAAAGAGTTGTCGCCTTGGAGTGTGGCTCCTGGTATCGGAGAGTTTGGAAAGAATCTCACAAGCATTATCTTGTCTTCAGCTGCTTTTTCCTAGCTGGAGTAAATGCGAACAAAAAAAAACAAAATAGAAATTTAGGCCAACTTGGTTTTTGTCCTTCTATTGGATCAAATTTATACAGTAAGAAATCCGGATAGAATTTGCGCGGTTATGAATTCTACGGGTATAATCTACGGTTCCTCTCATTCTGAATTGTTGAAATTTTTTTTATTAAGGGACTATTCATTATAGTCTGTGTGCTTTGGTGTTTTTCGCATGCTTCATCATGCTGCTAATTATTTTTCGCAAGACTAATCGCAGAACGGTAAAAAGCTCCCACACAACATGACGCCGTTTTTTTTTTCAGAAACCCAGTGCAAACGAACGAAAGAGACAATTGTTGCTGCAGTGGATCACAGGCGTTTCAGTTTTTTTGGTCTCCATTCCAAATCTCGTTTTAATTCTCAACGAGTGGAAACTACCACAAATAAATGCGCTTGTAGTCGGTTAGTTGATCAGGAGTTCATCGACCATGGCGATCCTTTCCAGGAGCCGCCTACTGTCTCTACGCGTTGCATTCGTCACTCAGTCTTCCTATGTACCTCTACTTCCGAAAGGATTTCCGCAAAAGATTCCTTTGGCTGTTCTGTCGATATCACATGGATGGATTTGCCTCTTCAACTCCAATTCTTCCTTCGATCACATTTACCGGACCAAAAGGACAAACAATTCAAGTCAAAAGAGCTTTTGCTTCATCATAATAAACAAATTTCATAAGAAAATCGCTTCATTCTTTGAGCTTATCCAATAAGGCCGGACTTCAAGAAAGCGGCACAGGCGTAGTTTGTGATGTCCAACAAGGGCTTTACGTTAGTGATCAAGCACTTCATCTGTGGCTCTGTCATGTTCTAAAATTACTTTTTTTCAAACATTTCCTTCGAATAAACCTTCTTAATTTTGGCGCATAAATCTTGCATATGAGATAAAGTATACTTCTTGTTGAACATTGCAAATCCATCTGAAAAGGAGTAGATGTTTAAAAGAGTAAATTACTGTTGAGGACTGTATCATGAGCGTTGTTCTTTGTCTTCTTTTGAGCAGTGAAGTTGGTCATCAACTAAATGGAGATCTCAACAATAAAAAGAAGACGTACATTCTTGTAAAAAGACTTCCAGTCGGGGCTGAAAACACCGGAAATGATCTTTGAGGCAACACTGAAGTTTGACTTTTGTCCTTTCAAGCAATTGTCGCCTACAAGAAGATGAAAATCGGAATGAAAACAACGAACATGAAGTATAGATGGACGCCAATTGCAAGGCTTTTGATCCCAAAACTGTTGTGAGACACTTCTTCTCAAAATCTGAATTTTTGTCTTTCTTTGTAGGCAAAAGAGCCTACCACTAGCAGTTTGATTTTCAGGGACCTGATTGTAGAAGTCCTCTTGGATACAGACGGTTAGCTGGGACTTCTTTATAAACAAAGGAAAGAAAGTACCTGTCCAGCCTGACTCAGAGTGATCTGGAAACCAACATCGAGCGCTCTCTGGTTGGTTGTAGCTTGAGCAGGAATAGCCGCATTGCAGCCCGTCGTCAATAGAAAAACCCAGAAGAATTTCATACCTGAGAGATGGGTTGTTTGTTTGGAAAAATATAATAGAAACTCCAAACTCTTACAGTCTGACGTTCCTTTTAACCTCCGTTCTGCTGGATTATCCCTTATTGCGTGAGCGGGGAAGAGTTTCATACAATTACTGGTTTTATCCACGTACTTTAAAACATGGTCTATTTTTATTATTAATTACGTTTGACGTCGGTTACAACAGCTTGAGAGCGTTTCAATCCCTTCAACGGCAAATAGAAAGTTGGGTTCAAACCGATCAGAATGAGTCCCTTGATTCCCCCATAAGATCCCAAAATAATGTAGAAAAGTTCGTTTGCAGCTGAATTTGTTTGTTTCATTTCTTCAATCTTTCGACATACTGGAATAATTAAAATCTTCGTTCATTACAGCGATCCAGATGAATGTTCCAGGAATAGAAGACAATGCGAAAGGCAGAATGTTTTGAAATAGTAGTTGAAGGAGGAAACTCCTATGGATTTTCCTCAATCTTATCGACATCCTGGCTGTTGAGATGGCTTTGAAAGTAGCGAACATGAAAAATCCCTCTAGAGAAGCGTATAAGGCTATCAGAGAAAAGAATGGAATTATCCCAAATTTAAAGATGACTTCCTTCGAAGCCGCCCATAAGCCTGGTATTTCAATTATATCTTGAGTGATACATGAATAATTCTGTAAATAACTCTCTAAAAAAGGAAATGAATACTTCATGAAGTTCTCTAAGAACTGAATTAACATCTACGTTGACGACCAAAAGAGCAATTGGAGTTATTAAACATGCAGAATATCCTATCAGCATCAGACAAATCACATAATTTGGAAAAAGTTTTTTTGTTCCTCTGGCCGCCTCATAACGATATGCGAATAACTGAATCGAACTCGCATGCGAGATCAAATACCCATAGACTAGCACAGCCAAAATGTATTTTGAAGGCAGTCTATTCTGAACAAATCCACTTGGATATACTACTGATAATGGACAAAATGCCACTGGCCTTGTAACCATTCCAACCTAAATTCTTTCTGGAAAAGTCAAGAAAGAGATTACTATTATATCGGATAAGAAGGCCAGAATTTGATGATAGAAAAGAAACCATCTATATCGTTTCATATGAGGAGTTGAGCGATATAACATACAATAAATAACATAAGGGCTGATAATCGAGCTAATTACTTCTACAATAGTCAGCCCTATTTGATAAAATGATCCTCCAACGTGAAAGTCTGGACACACAATCATAAATGAAGGCTACAGCTGAAACTGCTTTGACGTAGATATCAGTTCTCATTTACAAGGGAAGACTTTTAGTTGGTCCAAGCGTTTCGCCAAATCTTTGGTATCATTCGATAGAGAATTAAATTCTAAGTTGTTTTTGACAAAATTAGCTGCTGAAAGACCAGCCTGGCCGAGTAGCAGCCCCCAAAGTCTGAAAATTTCTCGGTCTCCGGGGATAAAGTCGCGCTAGACTATTAGTGACAAGTAAAGTCCTGGTCTAGTGGTAAGTGTGACAGGCAATTGCTCTTTTGGTCCTAGGTTCTACCCCCGAGATTTTTTCCCTTTTATTTTTATTTTTTCCACTTTTTTGTGTATGCTAGACTTGTAAATATGTCAATATTGAAGAAAAGCAAATTTTCGCTTTCGTTTTCGTTTGTGTTTACTGAGACAAAATTTCCATTTCAACTGGCCATGTCTGCTTCCAAGATCGTCGTCTTCCTTGCCCAGAGCTTTGCTCTTCCTTCCCTTCCCGCCCTCACCCCACAAGAGAAGAAGCTTGCCCTGTCCATTTTTCAACCTCTCCAAGACTTTGACGACAAAGACCTTACCGTAGAAGAAGAGACAGAGCAGCATCTCGGCATCAATGAGTACAGTGTGGATGAGGAACTTGTCGATGCCATCTCAAGAGATTACAAAAGTGCTTCTGGAAAGCTTGTCAGGTTAGTCCTTAATCAAAAGAAATTTTTTTTAGATTCTCCACGATAATGACCTACAGGCCATGGCTCTCTCTATCAACCAACAAGAGCAACTAGTTCAGGGCTTCAAAGCTTCTCAGGGCTGGATCACAAAGTGGAAACGGGCCCATGCAATCAGCTCAAGAAGAATCATTAAGTTCGTTACCAAAACTGTGCTCCGGGACAAAGATGCTACTCTGGCTAAGGTAAAACAATTTGTCCAAGAGGTCAAGGATACTATCCTCACCAAGGCTATACCTCTTTCTGCTGTCTTCAACACGGATCAAAGCGGGTTCAGGAATGAAATGTACGGAGCTAGGAGTCTCGCAATCACTGGCTCAAAGACGGTAGAGAAAGTTGTTGGAAGTATTGATTCAACAACTCATTCTTACACTATAATGCCAGTTTTATTTGCTGATGGCCATCTTTACCCCAAGCTCTTTGTGATCCTTCAAGAGAAAAACGGTCAGTTGCCCCAGAAATACTACCGAGCAGACAGCCTCATAATCAAGGCCCACACAAGTCACATGATGACTAAACGTAAGTTAACCAAACAGTATTAAAGTTTTTTTAGAATTAATGAAAGAATAGGCTCAAGAAATCATTACACCAATGTCGCAGAGTCAAGTGCTAATGGTCTACGATTCGTGGAGTTCTTTCAAGGATCATGAGACGATCAAGGAAAATGTTCCAGTAAGTATGGATTTAACAGTAATGAACATTCCTGCAAAATCCACTGCTGACGTTCAGCCCCTCGACGTCTATTTCTTCCGCTTTATGAAAGGCTTTGTCAAGAAGATCACGGAGTACAGCCAGCTGCACAAAGAACATTTTTTGCCCCATAGGAGAAACAACATTCTAAAGGTAAGGATCTAATTTTATCTCTTTATTGTTTATAGATCTTTTCCGAAGTTTACTGGCAGTTCTGTAACAAGCAATTCAAGGATTTCCTCCGCCATGCATGGGTCAAATCTGGTTATCTAGCCCCTCTTCCTCCCGGTCCCCGTTTCCAAACCCCCCAAGAAATTTGTTTCCCTTCTATTAGTCCCCAACCCTGTTTCGAAAATGCCTGCACAAATTCCCATTTTCCATGTTGTTCCTATTGTAAAAATTATCTTTGTTTTTCGCACTTTATTGAAGAAGTGCATAGCACG
Organism: Oscheius sp. JU1382; assembly: GCA_932521405.1. Classification (NCBI taxonomy): domain Eukaryota; kingdom Metazoa; phylum Nematoda; class Chromadorea; order Rhabditida; family Rhabditidae; genus Oscheius; species Oscheius sp. JU1382. Next base: position 4,714,815 of record OW051478.1, on the reverse strand, counting down.
AAATGCCCCCAAAAATGATTATTGTTGTTACTGTTACGGTTGTCTTATTAGCTTTAATAAATAATGTACCTCTTTAACATACACAAAAAAATAAAAGGGAAAAAATCTCGGGGGTAGAACCTAGGACCAAAAGAGCAATTGCCTGGCACACTTATCACTAGACCAGGACTTTACTTGTCACTAATAGTCTAGCGCGACTTTATCCCCGGAAACCGAGAAATTTTCAGACTTTGGGGGCTGCTACTCGGCCAGGCTGGTCTTTCAGCAGCTAATTTTGTCAAAAACAACTTAGAATTTAATTCTCTATCGAATGATACCAAAGATTTGGCGAAACGCTTGGACCAACTAAAAGTCTTCCCTTGTTAGTCTGTACTCAGCAGGAAACAAAACAAGAAATTGGAATGTGTGGGAGATTATGTAAAGCGAGGGAAACTTTGCATTTGTTATCATAGTATGTCGCTCAAAACAGTTACGTGATCGTAGAGTCCTCTTTATTCCTTTTTATTACTCGACAGAATGGTCGGATCGACCCTACCCGTCGAATTGTCAATGAAAAACGAGTAAGTTTGATTCCGAAATCAGTCCAATTTTTGAAAAGAAGAAAAACACCATGGCTCTCGGTTTGGCTCTGCATTGTCCTCCAAGTTGTCCTTTCCACGATGCTCTCAATTTATTGGACATCAATGTGGCCGTATTTGAGTGGAGTCAGTTGAAAGAGAACAATTAGCCTAAAAATTCAGCTGGATCCGGAGGCTACCATCGATTTCATGGGATATATTGTCGCTGCGTGTTCTGTCGGTTGTACCCTCGCCAGTCCGTTCTTCGGCTGGTGGAATCAGAAAACAATGTCTGTGAGATTTCCAGTTTCTTTTGGCTTCCTTCTGATGGCTATAGGTTGAGCAGATTTTACCCGAAAGAATTCTCTTCAGGTCAGGCTATCTATGGACTTTTACCTCTTTTTGTTGTGTCTCAAAGGAAATGGTTGATGCTCTCTTCACGACTTTTGACTGGGCTAGGAATGGGTAACCGGTACTATCATTTGATTCGCTTTGCAGGCTCAATGTCTACCCTTCGCGCTTATGTTTCGACTGCTCCTCTACCTGAAGATCAGTTTAAAGCCATCTCTTATGGTTACGCGGGTTATACCATGGGCATTCTTGTCGGACCTTTCATCCAAGTAATTATTTTCTCATTTCTGGATTTTTTTCAGACAATTTTCACGCCAGTTCTTGAAGGTTTCAAGTTGGGTTCTCTAGTGTTCAACATGTACACGTTCCCTGCTTTCACAGCGATGATAATTCTTTTGGTTTCTATAGTTTGTGTTCATTTGTTTCTTCGGGAAGATTATGCTGGAATCTTGGAGTCAAAAGACGAAAAAGGTATTGGATTTTTGAACAAAAAATTCCGCTAACAGGTGAAGATACAATTCCGAATTTCGATCGAGGAGCTGCTCTTCTTTGTTGTTACTTTTGGGTTATTGAAAGCTTCTGTACGACCATCGATGAAGTGTATGAATTTTTGTATTCTTTCTCTATGAGTTCAGTGTGATAACTCCCTTGCTGATAGTTATCTATTCGTTTAACGACGCCGAAGCAGTCGCAGTAAGCGGAATTTTACTTGTTATTGCCAGTATTTTGGCGATCATCTGGGGCGGCGTAATTGGAAATACTCGAGTGGGCAATATGTGAGTTTTCGACTCTAAAAATATACATTCAATTTCCAGAGACAAAAGAAAACTTTTACTTTTCGGACTCTCTTTATTATGGGGTTATCACTTTGTCCAATATCCCTTCCCGTTCTATTCTGGACCTTTGAAATTCATCCCAGAAGGTTTCATCTTTCCTTTGGTTCAAATACAGAAATTAGGAAAGACATCTGCTGAAGTCGGAGGTTGTTTGAAAGAATACACGTGGTGCGAACACACTCCAACCATTCCCAAATGGCTATTTTATTTTGCTTTTATTATGACTTCTTTCGCTTATACCTTCACAGGAACTCCGAGTGCTGGTCTCTTTTCTGACGTTCTAGGACCTCGACCTCAAGTATTTTCGATTTTTAGACGAAACCTTTTTAGGGCTTTATGCAAGGCATTTATTCCTTCTCTGGCTCAGCATCTCAACTGATTGGATCAATTTTGGCAAGGTGAGACTCATCTCTTTTGATTCAAAGAGTTCAGTTATTTATTCTTTGTGAGTGGATACAAGTGGATTCGTTTTATCCAAGTGATAGTAATTGGATTGGGCATAGTGTTTACTGTAGTGTTTTACCGTCGATTAGTGCCTTGTGTTCCTTTAAAAAAAGAGGAAAAGGATAAAGATTTTATCTAGCGTATAGTTCTGGTTGACACGTTGTTGATATTGGATAGTTTTGGGCGAAATATAAGACGTGCTAGTGGATATCTATAGGGCGGGTTCATGACAATAAGAATCGTCCCTTCGATGAAGCCAAACGAGGCTAGCATTCCAATAAACACATCTCCTATGTCTAAATCAACTCTTATTACAATTTTCTGCCATTGTTACAGCCAACGCCGAAGACTTCTTGGAGGATTATATACCAAACTAGGGCTGTCGGAATAGCTAAAACAAGAAAAGGCAAAAAGTTTTGGAAGCATAATTGGATGAGAAGACGACGTTGTATTCGTTGCAGATTATTGGAGGATGTGGCCTTTGATATGGTTTCAAAGGTTTTGTAGAAAACCAAAGATTCCAAGACTACGAATAGAATAAACATTATGAAAATAGGAATTCCACCATAATATAGAGCCATCTGTCTGGAGCAACCAAAAACTCCAGGAAGTTTCATTAGATTCTCCGTCACACATGAATAATTCTTTTAAAAAGTGATCAATTGAATGAAATATTTTACCCGACTGGCTTCCAGCAGGAACTTTTGGTCATCCGTTTCGACAATTAAAATAGCGGCCGAGGGAAAACAAATCAGAGGATAGATAAAGATCATCCCGATCAGAACATAAAACGGAAAAATTTGTTCCATTCCTTTTGCAGTTTGATAGAGATAAATGAAGAGCTGCAAGACACTGCCTCGGCTGAATAAAGCACAGCCAAGTGCAATGGAGAGTTGAGTTCGAAAAGAGATGAAATAAGCCGAGGGACCAATAGAGTAACCTATTAATAAAGGAAAAAGAATAACTGGTTTTCCCAATAATCCAATCTGAATTCGTTTTTAAAGAATCTATCGCTTACAACAAAATCTGTGGCAAACGTAGTCAGCTGATGGTACAGTAAGAACCAACGATAGATCCTCATTTGGTGAGGAGATCTCCATATGATGCAATAGATCACATACGGATTGACAATGAGACTCAAAACTGAGAAAATATCAAGAAGGCTTTTCAGCAATGGTCTTTCCAGTTGAAAATTTGGACAGATGTACATAGCGGCTGGAAGAGAGAAAATAGTCAGTTTCTATCATTTGACGCATTTTGCATGAACTTTCTTCTAGTTCTCCCAACCGGAAATGCTATGAGAATTATGTTGAGCCATCTAACCGGATGATTTTGTCATTTCGAGGTCAAAGTCTACATTCGTACAAAAATATTTTTATTATTCAAAAAATGCACGGACAAGTACCCTTAAAGTTCGTTAAGGCTGAACAGAGACAAGTGAAATTGGAGCTCCCGTTTGGAGTGAGATTTCGTGAAGAAGACTAGGCAATGGCTAACTTTAGCTCTGGGACACTATTGGATCGACTTCTCATTTCAGAATGCACTTCGGATTGTTGAGAATCCTCGATGAAAGAATTGGAAAGACGTTTCTCAAGACGAGACCTGCAAATTGTAATATGTACCCAGAAGGAGGAGGAGACGTTTCGAAGACATTTCAGAGATCAAAAACTTACTCGCTATCCGGTTTTCGATAGAGAGAGGGAAGAGTAGAGCTGCTGTGAGTCGACGCGAAAGAAGGCTCGCCTAGAACAGGCGAGTTATTTTGTTCATTTCTCTGATTCATTGGCTCTTGAGAAGAGGTGATGAAAGACTCTCAACTATACCTTTTTCATAGTCATTTTGAGACATTCTCTTACTTCCAAAGAGACGTTGAATCGGCGAAGGATCTTGAGATTTTCGAGGAAAAATAATAAAGAGAGAAAGTTGAATAACAGCCAAAGCCATTCCGATCGCATTTGGAATCTAAAAAGTTCATTTATGGACTAGACAGCCTATTTTAGGATTTGTTTATGCTCTTTCTTTTGTCCTTCTGATCCCCTTTGTTGATACATACTCAAAAATCGCGCAAATATAAACATTTTTGCTCTTTCTTCACCTTTCTCCAAAAAACTTACAATAATATAACGATCGCGAATAAGCGTACCATACAGAAACCATTCTGAGGAGACCAAAAGATTACAACAACACATGGGAAGGGGCAAAGAATCTGTGCATTTCTTCTTCAAAACAACGCCCTGAAACAATCGAGATTCAGGAACTTCTCTCAACAAACCAATCCAGCTAACGGAGCTCCGAAGTTGATGATGTTGAAGGTCATACAAAGGAAGCCGAGGTAATCCACATTTGGGGAATATTGCATCCAGAAGATCATTCCAATCACCATGGTCAATACGGCGATGAATTTTACAGCGAAATTCTTCTTTGGCTCGGCATAGATCAGATAAAAGATACAATAACAGAAGAATAAGGACGAGGAGACCACATTGACTTGTATCATCGTGGCATCGCCTTTTAGGAACCCGTAGCGAAGCCAATAAGAACCTCTAAAAATGAATTGTTGAAGTAACGGGGAAGATCTCACCCTAAGAAACCCATGAGCAAGGGAACTCCACTGATGTCTCCCGTCGTTTTCATACGATAAATGTTCATACAAATCGGTCTAAAAGGGGAATAAGTAAGGGGAAAAGGAATTACATTCCGGTGAAGAAGAGACCAATTGTGGTGACTAAAGCACACCATGAGAGCCAATAGATGAAAACGTTGATATCCATTCTCTGAAAATGAAATAAAAAGACGAGTCAAGGAGATGACAGGAAGAGGAGACCAAGGTCGTGGATGGGTGCAGGAGTATTCGAAATTGTAAACTGTCAGGTGATATCAGGCATCCTAAGTGACAGGTTGATTTTTAAAAGAGAGCGATCGACATCGGAATTATACGGTCAGCTGAAGCGAAACTGATAGGACTGCACTTGGAGTGGCAGATAATTGTTTTACTGGTGACATCAAAAACATCGAACATTTTTGCTCTTATCTTTTAAATATTGAGAAGACAAAGAAAGGGCATCCAAATAGACTAATAAAAGATTCGAAAGGAGTCTAGAAGGAAATGCGGTGGTCTCCCATCTGTCAACTGGGTCGTCGGGGCTGATGTTGGGAGGGGGGTGTTCCCCATCACGTGAATCAAGGATTCCAACCGCATCTCTTTCGTTTGAAGAAGAATTTTTCAAGAGAAAAAAAAAGAAGTGTCGTGGAACGGCACGGAAATCTTTTAAAGACTGACGAAATTTTTACAATGGACCGAGTTTTGGTCTATTGTTGTGGAACATTATGTGTGAAGACACGGAAACGCTGCGCGCCACCCGGAGAAAATAAATCCGAAAGAGAGGCTGGTGGCGGGAGATCGACTAGGAGAGGGAAAAATAATATCCTCTCGGTCATGTGTTTGGACCCAAGTTTCATATTTCTAAAGCCAATTTCTCTGACAAACGTCTTTCCAAAATATTGGGAGAACGAGAGAACCTAATAGAGTTGGTGTTTGTCCAGGGCAACCAGCTGGTCGGAAGGTTCTCGACTCCGAGCGAGAGAGAGCTCATTTAATGGGAAGCCTGACAGCCTGTTTACCAGACGGCGAAATCATGTTGATCATATCCTATGACAGTAAACTATACTCGAAAAAAGCATGTGCTCAAATGAGCTCAGTTGGAAAGAAAATAAACACAAAACATGCTATGATGAATGAAATTTCTTTTGAGTCTAACTGATGCGGAATAGCTGGGAAGCTGGTCAATACGAGAGCGTAAACAGGGAAAGAGACAACAGCTGGCTCAAGGGAGGATAACGCTGATCTTTTGGTCTTAGGAGGGGGTTCCCCGACTCAATGAGCAACGACCGCCGTTTATGAAACAAATGACGATGGATTGGGAAAGAATCATCTAGAAGATCTCCGAGAAAATATTATTTAAAAACAAATAGGATGTGTATTTTTTAGAGACAGATATTGACGGAAAGTGCGTTGTCCTGACGAAAAGAACAGTCGGCTGGGTCTCAAGTGAAAAAAGAAAAGTAAACTTTGTAGCTTCAGTTCGGCAGGTACTCGACTTTCTATTAACACGTGAACAACCGGGAAAAACTTTATCACATTTATTGATCTAAAATTTAACGGAAGCTTTTAAGAGATTGATAAGAGAGCCAATGAGATTACCTGACTATCTACGACTAAACGAGTTGGGGAAGTGGAAAAGACAGAATTTGTCCTTCTTTGTGCAAAGAAATTTCTAAGAACTTGGCCACTCTCACATGACAATTTCGATTAATTTTTAATGTCCCCAACGAGTCTTTTCTTTCCTTTTTTGTCGACTAGACAACTTCCTTAAAAATATATTTACAAGGCGCCAGTAAATCTCCCAGATTTTCAGAAAACAATACCTTGTTTGGTTGAGAATTTATCCCCTAATCCCCTTCAGAACGGACGTACTCTTTTCTTTCCCTGAGAACGATTTGAGTACGTGTCATCATTTCGAAGCGGATGACCTGAACACTTTCTCCGGAAATTTGGTCTATCCGCCCCGCTGCTTCCTTAAATATACGCCAATCACGTTTAAGACCAAATAGTTCTTTGAAATTTGAGCCAATTCGTGTTTTTTTCTTTGACAACAAAATTCCACTTCGAAATCTCTAAAACCATCTGGTGAAATTTTTTTGTTTATGCGTTCGCACAAATGAATTGGAAATAGCAGATCTATAAAAACTCACAAGCAATGTGCCCCGTTCAAGCTGATCAAACATAATGGGATCTACCTCAAAGAATCTCATAAATTGTACAATTCTTCCTTTGATTTTTTGTGTGAAATCGACCCGATATCTTGTCCAAATCATTCTTTTGGGAAGGGAAAATCAGACAATCCACAAACTCCTTTTAGATTGTTTTTCGCTTTTTGTATTTACAACCTCAAAACTACCAAAAATTCATTGAAATTTGAAGCCTTGAGATAACTTTTGAAGGAAAAACGAGGAGGAAGTGAATGCAGCTATTGTCTATATTCGGTAATTTTGAATGAGCCTAAGAGGAAGAAAAATTAATTTCTCTCATTTAATAAATTGAGAACTTTGAAACCAAAGCCTGCTCAACTATAATCGATTTCAAAGAGAATTCTCTCGCCAGCCTTTGAGATCTTTGTCCAAAGATGGCATTTCAACCGAGTCCGAAGTATATTTCTCGGTCTATTTTCAGTGCGACCGCTTAGCCGAGGGAGTCAAACGGAATCGATGGTCAAAACCTCTCTAACTCTCATGTGATTATTCGATCGGCTTAGCGCAGTCAGTCTGCCTTTTTGCATGGTCTGTCTAAAGCATGCAGAATTACTTTTTATCAAGGAGCCGATAGCCAGGTCAGAGAGCGAGCCCAGTCAATTTCGAGATTTCAGATGGTTGTGGCAATATCTCTTCCCAGCTCAGTTCACCCTCGGAGTTCTGGGAAATTGTCTCAATCTCTGGGTTCTGGCCAGTGATGAAGTCTCCAATGTTGCTAGTGATTTGGTAATTTCTTTTTCTTCTTTTATTCTCGCTTCTTCAGTTAGCTGCTGTCTCATTTTGTGATCTTGCCTTCCTACTTGCCATGGTTCCTCACGCCCTTTCCTCCTTTGAATCTCTCGCTGTTAATTACACTTTTCGTAGTTACTACATCAAAACTAGACAACATATCGCCGCTGTGGCCAATTGGATGAGCGCTGCAGCTATTTGGTATCCTTCTTCTAATTTTTTGATACAAATTCCCAGGTTGATCTTGGCTGTTTCAATAGAACGATTTTTGATTATTCGCCAGCCGTTGAGATCCAAATTATATTGGCAACGAGGCAGGATGGTTCTTGTTCTGAGCTCTATATTCTTCGCCACAGGTTTCTCTCCTCTTTGAGATTTGCAATCGATATAGGAATATTAACGCTTTATCACCATTTTGAGTATGACTGTGATATTTCCTACTTCTGCAATGGCACTCAAATCTATGGCGATTGTTATTATGCCGGTGAGATCCATTGGAGAACTTATTTGAGAAAAGAACAGGTATGAAAATCTTTTTCATGAAAAATAGCATCAGATTCGACCAAGTGAAGGCAAAATGGCTTATCTGAAGGCTTCTACGATCTTCAATGTCTTCCTGGTTGTCTTCCTTCCAATCGTCGTTGTTATAATTTTGAACATCTTGATGATCAGAGAACTCCACAATTCAAACAAAGAACTCTTGGAAATGGATGCGGCCAGAGAATCTCTTGTTCGAAATCAACATGTGGGAGATTCGCCCTTCCGTTTAATTTACAAATTGCTCAGAAATCAAGACGAAGGGTCACTATAACCGTTATCGCGATTGGATTATGCTTCTCATTGACGCAAGGACCATCTTCCGTTATGGTGATTATGGAACAATTCAAATTTAGCTCACATTTCGGTGAAACGTTTTATAGCGTTTTTAGGTGAGTCTTATAGCCCGAAAGTAAGAGAGATTTCAGTATTACAAATAGTCTGGTAGTGACCGGGAAAACCATAAATTTTATCCTTTTCTGCCTTTCCTCGGAACATTTTCGTCGAAGATGTTTCGTGATCGTGTTGAGGAAATTCCCTCAAGTAAGTTCGTTTTCCATATCCATAAATATCAATATTTTCAGCTACAGGGAACGCGACTTTGTCAACGATTTGGCGTCACGGTTGACTACAATAGAACAACTTCTTTGGATCAACGGGGGTCTTCGTTGCGAACTTTGCGATCAAGAAGAGACAGTGCACAGCGGGACAGCACTCTCTTGACTGACGGACGTCGAGACAGGGAACGACTCAACTCTCAGCGAAGTTGTGAACTACAGGAATCTCTTAGTTAGGGGCAGGAAAAACACAAGACGGTCTTCTACTTCGGGTCAATGAATATTACATGTTTTGTTATTTATGTGAGATCACTGTACAGAGAAGGAGGAGGGGAGATCAACAGTCGACAGGCGCATTTTCAGGAGGTGTGAGAGATTTCAAGGCAATTGAGTCCGCATCAGAAATTCGTCGTGTATTTCGTGTTGAAGGCGAGTAGACGAGGGAAGTCTTTTGGGTCAAGAACGACTTTTCCCGGTTGATTCTAGAGCTAAACATCTACTCGCTTGTCTTTCTCGACTCAATCGACTACCTCTCCAGTTTTCCTCCGCAAAAAATCACGTAGATCCAGCTGTTGCAAGTGTGGAACATTTTCCTTCTAAAAGTCTGCGATGTCAAACAGAAGAGAACGACATTGAGCATTTTGCCAGTCAGAACCAGCTGATTGGCGATGACTGATGTCTCTCGAAGATACCTGAAAATGCTCTTTTTGCGCTATCCTCTTTCCCCCGAAATAGCGCCCTATTGACCCAGTGGCGGAAGTAATTTTGGGATATGAGACTCACGGCAGATTGGGCAAAATATGGAGAAGACAAAAAACGACAGCTGAAGGCCCTTGCGTCAAGGAGAAACAGCTGACAATGGCCAGGACGGTGTGTGTCATTTTTCTCTCTTGTTCTTGACGAGCACATCCTACAGTACTTGCCGAACGTTGAACCAACAAATCCTGGCTGTTTCTCTGCTTGACAAGACGAATGAGAGAGACATTCAGCAAGGCAACAGCGCAGATTGGGAAGAGAACTGCGAAGATAGCGTTCGAATAGACCGAGAGAGCTATCCATTTCTTTGTGAACGGGGAAGTTGGATTCGGCTTCTTCCCGAAGGAATCCATCATGTTTGAAAAGCAGAGTCCGATGAGTTGTTGCCCCGAGCAGACCAAATAGTTGAAGCAAGTGTGCGATACATGATGATAACTGAACATTTTCTCTCTGATAGTTAGAAAACTACCTGGTTAGAACACAAGTGCCGATGAATATTCCTCCAGCAATTAGAAGAATTTGTTTTATCTAAAAATCTTATATTAGCTGATTGAAGTGTTTACATTGTAGTCATCCAAGGAGCGAAAAGGATATTTGATGACAAGAAGACGTTCGAGAGAAATGGCCAGAACAAACCTAAAAGACTAATTGGATAGAGAAGAGGAATTACCAGATAGCTGCTGCTGAGAACCAGTTGGTAAAAGCAGCGAAATGAACCTTGGTGGTGAAAAGAAAATAGCGGAAAGAGACGTTTGAGGACAGCGTGTCGGTTGAGGACAAGTAGTGTGGAAGCATCATTATGAAGACCAAAATATCACAAAGAGCCAGGAAGGCTAGTAGATGATTGGCTCTGCAAGATGCTTTCTGATTTCTTGAAATTTCAATGCGAAATTGGTCTGTTTTTTGACTGAAATAAAAGCGAATCCTTTTCCGTTGATTAGTTCTAATCGCAACAAAACGACGTCGTTTTATCCCAAAATGTCTCCCTCAGGGTTTTTTCTTCTTCAAACTTACCGGTTTTTCATATGGCGACTGACTAATACGGACATCGTGAGAAGATTTCCAAAAACGGTGATGAAGAATTGAAATGGGAAAATGACCTAAGCGATTCTCACGGTCTATGAGCCACTCACTCTGTTGATATTTTTCTCAAGATCCGACATTAGCACCAGCTGATTCTCGGCGTAGCATTTCTCCGATAAAGAGATACTCGTGGCGTTGGCAGCCATTCTCTGCAATCATAATTTCTGAATAAGAAAAGAGAAAGAATAAGTGAGAGCTGGGGACAGCCCCAGTACATTACGAGGTAATCAAAGAACATGTGTAGTATCCGGAGAACAGGGTCAGACCAACTAGGGGCGGAGTACCCACTTAGAGAAGATGTTAATTTGATGTTTGACTATTATTAGTCTGATCACATGTACCTTTCAAAATTAGTCCCTTTTATTCAAAGTACTGTACTTTGAAAGTGCTTCGACCATTTAGGGGGAATCACAAAGGAACCACTTCATTAGAATGATCACTTAAGACCAAACATCTGGTGAAGCTGTCAACTTTTTGGGTTTCGGTTTCCTCTCAGGAATTGGGGAGAGAGAGGAGCCAAGATCAAAGACGATAATAGGAGAGCAGCACATGTGTTGCTTAAAGTTCTTTTTGGTCCAGATGAGAAGCCAGAAGGAGATATAATTGCTCTGGGCGTCATTATTTGAACCGTGGATTCTCATTCTTAGAAATTATGATGATCGCCAAAACAAAAAATCTCTCGGACCACCCCTAACTGTTTATGGAATAGTTATGACTTGAAATCTGAGCAGTCACGAGCTATGCGCGAGAGGGAGAGAGTGTTCGGATAATTGTGATCCCGGCCCGTGAGGTTAGAAAAACGACGCCCTTGTGAGAAACGACACCCTGGGGAGCTGGTTGTCTGAGTGAAAACTACCTCAATCTCTTTTACTTCTTTCTTCTCACGGCGCCTACGAAATTTTAAACTTTATGTACCTGGAACCGCGTGAAACTTCATGTGAAACAATCCTGACTTGGAACTCTTTCTAGCTTCCTCGAGCTTGCGAAGAATAAGAACTATTTGGTTTACAAATTCGACGAGAGCGCTTCAAAACGTCATTTTCTTTGGGCCAAAATGAATTGAGGTTGATTCGCACAAAAATCACGATAGCTTAGAGATTGCCAACTGCTGGTCGTTGCGTTGAAATTCATAGAAAATGTTTTATTCATTTAACTCTAGAGAATAATTAGAAGGGTATGATGGAACAAAACACAACCAACTTCGAACTGCAATCAGAATTTCCAGCTGCGCTTAAATGGATTCGCATCTCCTGGCGTCATTAGCCTCGGGTGCCACCTCCAACCAGGAACATCGAGGCATTTAATCCAAGGAAGCTCTCCCGAAAAAAAAGTTAACAGGGCAAAGTGAGGATGTTTGATCGAGCCGACCGCTGAAGGCGCAATAAAATCCTCGAAAAGTGACACATGTCCCAGGTTTAGGGGGTTCAGGGCAAATGCCGAAGAAAAAAGCGCCGGCCGATGAACTTGACAAAGAGTTTTGAGATTTTCAGGCTTCAGCGGCCTTTCTGGACTTTAAAACTTGGACTTTTGCCATTTTTTCTGCTTGAAGACCTTTCTCGAATCTCTTCAGGTTTGAATACAAAAAATGAGATAAGGAAATCCCACCAAAAATAGTATTCAGAAACAAAAATTCCTCTTCCGAAAGAAATTCCTCTTGAGAGGTCATGCTGGTTGACGAAATCTGATCAAAAAGTAGCTCTGGTACCACGGAAATTAAAGTGACCTTCGACTTCAAAATGAAGTTCCTCCCTTTTCTGGTTGAGGAACTTTTATCCGCCAATTCCACGAATAGAAATAGAAAAGAAGACTTTACTCGAGAGGACTCCAGGACCAGTATAGTAACCATCCAGAAGCCAAAACAGATGCTCCAAATAGGCAGAAGTAGGAAATTGTTTAGATTTCAACGGGCCAAACAGAATTGACAAAACAGGAGCTGTTTACCAATGCGAGTAATAGAGTTGAACTCTTTTGGACACCATTCTCTGACTTTCAAGAACATGGAGTCGAAAATGAACTGAAAAGGGGCGATATTTTTAGACCAAAAGACTCTTCCGGATCGCCAAGAATCGACGGCTCTTACTCGAAAGTAATTGAAGCTTGGTTGCCTGACATTGTCTGACAGCTCGAAATAGCCGTCGGATACATAGTTCTCTCTGAAAACACAGAAGGTTCAGACAGACCGGTAGAAGAAGGATAATTGCTCTCTAATTTCTATTTTCATCTTCAGATTTGAGGTCAGCCGACTCCCCCTCAATGGTACGATTGGTTGGTCCAGAACCAAATTTCGCGTGCAGAAGGATTCCCACAGGTTTATTTGAACAAAAGGAGGCAAACAAGAGGGAATGTTTTCGGAGATAAGCGCAACGATACTCATTGTCTTAGCGCCTTTTCGGCCACCTTTTCGTTCTCCTATTACTCAATAATTCCAGGGTGAAAATGCTTTTCAACTGGATAATTTTCCTCTTTCTCAGTCAGCCTATTTTGTCTGGAAAGGACTGCGGAATAACTGAGAAATGCTCTTCGCCATTCGAAAATCTTCGAGATTTGTTTATTTGTCGAGTTTCCAACGCGATGTCTCCCAAAAGCCTTGAAAAGGTCGGATTCTTTTGACAAAGGAATTCGCAAGCTGCTTTCAGGTATTCAAGACTCTCGTTACCCAATATTGTAACGGAAAATCTCTCGATCAAATCGGCTCAAGTTAGTTGCTGAGCTATATATCAAAAATAGAATTTAGGACTGGAAAATACTTTAATGGCCAGCGGCGATATTGGACTAGTAAGCAGAGGAATGGCTCTTTATGGTCCATTTGAGGAGTGTATTCGAAGCCACAATATGGCAGTTTCAACCGTTTTGAAAAAAACTGGAGAGGCTGTTAAAATAGCCTTTAAAGATATCTTTGATCAGGTATAATCGGAAATCTACTTAGCGAGGCCACAACAACTCTAAGCGAACTCTGCTACTTTGCTGCTCTCATGTCATTAAGTTGAATGTTTCAGACCATCCAAATATCGGCTCCTTATAAAGGAAGATGTAATGATCCCGAGCTTTTCACTGCCATTGGAAACTTTGCTTGTCCACTCCTAACTCATGAAATGATACAAAAAGTTGGCTCAAAGTTTTGATATTGAATATTCGAAAAATTCAGCTTTTCACGACAGTCAAGAGCCAAGTTGGACCGGCCTATGAATGCTTCAAGCCATTCGACAAAAAACTCCTTTTTCTCAGTACCTACGGCGTATGAAATGTTTGTACAAAATGAATCTTTGCTCTTTTTCTCCCGTGAAACTTGCGTAAGCCAAACATCAGACAACCGCTTTTTGCTCTCTACGGACAAGGGACTCTCTTTTTGCAATTCTATTTTAGAAAAACTGGACAGAAAGGGAAAAAAGGTGCAAATGGCAGAATCTTCCGGGGTTGGTGGGAGCAAAAACAAGGAAAACAAGAATGGAAGTTTTAGGTCTTCGTGCATGTCGAATGTGGGAAGACGAGTGGGTTGAAATTAGAAGAGATTAAAAACTTCTTGTTCTCTTGAGGTCCTTTTGATGTTCCGAGAGAGTCAGCGACATCAAAGTTTTTATGAGAAAATGAGTGGCATCGTCACACAAACTGACAACTGCCCTCTTTGAGCACAACAGAACAAAGTAAAGAAGAGATTGTACTAAATCCTAATAAGAGCCCCAGCGGAAAACAAGAAGGGAGAGAGAGGCCTTTCATTAACACAAGGGAAGTTTGGGCCATGTAGGTCTTCGTGAATTTTCCAGATGACTTGTCGTCTAATGGTCCAGTGCATTGGGCTAGAAGAGCCATTTCCGCCAATGAAAATGTTGTCGATTCTTGCGGCGTTTTGGTCGAAGAAGAGAAAAGCACGTGTAAAGAATGTTATGATGTGTTTTGTCGCCCCGAGAGTGAGGTCAGCTGTTCGTAGTTGAGCTTTGCGGTTTCTGAATCCGTCGAGGGGGAGAGAAATTACACTACTCACTCTCCCACTGGTCATCGTGAGAAGAATGTTTTGGAGGTTAGTCCGGCTGTCGCATTACAGCCAACCAGGGGTCACAGCAACATTTCCTGGATGAGCACCGCGACAGCTCCCGTTTATTCTGCGCGGGATATTATTGACAGGTTCTTTGTTTTTTCTACTTTTCTTACTTACAGATTAATCAGAGTTTTGTAGAGAAGTAATCTCCAAGCTTTTTATTCGTTTCCTTTCTTCCAAGGACACCCTAGAGTTTTCTAAGGACTTAGTTGTTTTTAACGGAAATTTTTAATTGTCTATGAGTATTTTGCAGTTCGCCATAACCATTCAAACATCAAACATTGTTTTTGTTCTTGGATTTGATTAGTCAGAGATGCCTGAAAGTTCAGATATGAGTCGGATGAAAATGATTTCGTCCGAGAATTGGAGGAAATGTCGCGAAATCTTCAGGGGAAGGAGGAGGAAATTCCCCAGGATCCAGCTCCTATTCTCAGTACGTTTTTATGATTCAAGTCGTAAAATGAAGAGGAACAGATGCATTTTCCCGTTTACAATTCCGTTTTGTTCCGTAGAATGACCGCGATTGTTTAGGCGTCCTCTGCAGTCTTGTTGACGAGATCGGGTCGCTTCGATCCGAAAACCGGCACCTAAAAACCCGACTGGCGCCGTCTCCAAGCAGGACAAAGGTTCGAATGACGAAAGCAAAAGAGATCTCCTTCAGAATATGGTACAGCGAATGTCGGCTATCTTCGACGGCAGAGGGTCAAGCATCATCCCGAAACTACGACGTCCAGCTCATGCGGAAATTAGAACTGGAGCTCGGGAGAGGCTATCAACACCGCCGAGAAAAGTATTTAGTCCAACTGAAACAGGACATTTGACAGGATTGCTTAACTGCTTCTTCTATTTCGACCGATTTTTCCGACACAAGAAATCGAGCGCCGCCTTTGGTTGAGCCCGAAGCGAGCGACAGCGATATCGACGAAAATATTTTTTCCGAGGTTTTAAAAATAGAAACTAATTTTGAAACTTTTTAGGATCAGCAGGATTATTCCCGCCGTTCCCGAAGGGGAGCGCCTCGACGATGCGAAATGTCCCTAAGCGAATGCACTTCCCCCTCATCTGCTTCCTCCAGAGAGCCAAGTGAAGCCATGAGTAAATCTTTTTTTCTGGTGGCGAACCACAAGTCAAATTCAGCTACAAGTCGTTCTTCCTTCTTCGAGGTATTTGGTTTTCGTCGAAGAAGAGGAGTTGAAGTAGCGACTTCTCCATTACCTCCAGCCAAGCCAATTCTCAAAAAGAAAAAGAGGAGAATGTCACAAGAAGAATCCACCCTTCACTATGCTTCCAGTGGTTTGACTGAAAACTTTAAAATATTATTTCAATCTAAGAAACTTTCCATCAGAATCGCCGTCCTCCATCGACAAAACCACCTCGTCCAGTGTCTTATTATCCACGAGAAGATAGTGAAGACTCGGATCACTTACGCACTCGAAAAGCTACTTCTTTTCTGGATGTTCATTCCAGAAATCAACGTTTTTTTTTTTGGATAAATCGAACTGAATTGACTTCAGATGGCCCTCCCAGAATCGATATGGAAACACGTCATCGTCACGAGAAAGAATCCTTAATGGCACAAATAGAGGAGATGAAGGTTAGACTACTTCCTAGTTATAAGTCGATTTAAGATGAGGAACCAGCGTCTTGTTGAACAATTGCGAGAGAAAAGCTCTCAGTTTAGTAAGCTACAAGTTCATACCAATCGAGTCGAAGGAGAGGTAGGTTCAACACATTTATTCAAAAGACTTTTAGTTGAATCATTTCCTTAAGCAACAATCTTTCATTAGTAAGGTGGATCAGATGATTCTCGACGAAAAAATTACAAAAGTTCCTGAGAATATTCTTGAGAAAGTTTGTCTTTCCATTAGAAGAAATAAAAAGTTAAGATCGATGATCAATTGAGAAGATTTGATTTGGTTCTTCGAAACTGTAGGAATGAGATAAACAACAATTGTCAAAAGGTAGTTTTTCCCTTTGATGTTCCGCCAACCAGCTACATTCTGTCACCACCATTGCCCTACGCAGTCAATCGGGCGATTCTGATAAGAAAACCATGCAGTGGTTCACGTAAAGTCCTTTTTCCCTGTCGGATGACGCAACTGCAGTTGAAAAGGCCATCGAATCGGGGCGTGTAGTCGAGCACAGCCTGGTAGACCATTGACGACCAGCTGGGCGCTATCTCATAATGTAAAAAATGGGGCTACACTACTCCAGCTCAAAGAATGCAGGGCAAAAAGACTTATCAGATGCTCGAGGAGTCTTTGAACGTTGCATGATCTTGCGGAGTTACAGGCTCTTAGCACAAATGCCCAGGAGAGAGTGGCTTATCAAGTATGTCTCGAGCAGTTGGACAGACTACAGAGGGAGAACTTCACCCTCATGAAAAGTCATTACCTTGGTAGGAAAAGAAAAACTTGTTGATGGTCGATTGCAGATGAAACTACACTTGAACCTACACTACGAAGGAAACTTGAACTTTTGCCATCGTATGAGTCTCTTTATTCACTCACTACCAGATCTGTCCAAAAGATTAGCGAATTAAGGTCGGACATTTGTATATTTTTTAACCGAATTCAGATGGGCGTTGATGGAAAAAACTGCTGAATTGGGAAAAGCTGAAATCTCTCTTGTACAAACTAAAGCGCATCAAATGATTTCTAATGCCCATATTGAGAAATTGAAGTTGAAAGTGAGGGAAGAGTGGAGAAAACCTCGAAGACCTTCTTCCTTCCATGGAGAACTTATCTCTTCTCGTCTGGTATTTGCTATTTTTGGACAAAATGTGTTGAAATTTAGAAAGGACCAGAGATAGCCAATCTCCATCTTTCACAATATCGAGTAAATTCTGTGGATAGAATGAGGAAATTGGCAAAAATGAAGTCGATTGAAAGCCAGGTTCAGGCTATAGAAAAAGAATTTTTAAATGCGATTGGCCAGCCAAAGGACGACCGAGGTAATTTTCCTCTTTTTCCTCTTCTAAGAAGCCAATAGAAACAGGTATCCCAAAAAGAGCCGAATCGTCCTATCGTCCTCCAGAATCTCGAATCGAATATATGATGCGAGAGATGGGAAGAAAGAAGCCATACTCCCCAGTACTAGAAAGAAAAGAATCGGACAAACGAAATCGGCCGATCAGCATGGCTGAGATTGAAGAAGAAATGAAGCAAAGAATATATGAAGATCGAATGAATAATAATCGCCAGAAGGAAGCCTGTGACTTGTAGGCTTGTTTTGGATTTTTACACAGAAAATCATAGATCACGCCGACCTAGCCTTCGAGCGATTGTCTCCTCTACCCAAGAGATCCATGAAATTCACAGTCTCTCAGCTACCCCAGTAATGGCCAGAAGGATTCTGGTCAATGAAAGAAAGGGCCTCCAAGGACCGAGGGGTAAGCCTCGTCCTTGTCTTCCAATTCCAATAGTAGGCGAAGGAATTCCCAGACCACGGAGGATCGAACGAGGCTTTAGCACTGACAGTGGACAGATCGAAGTGAATGTGGAAGAAGCAAGACAACGTCAAGAGTATCAACGAGTCAGTTTCTCTCAATTTCGAATGATTCGTTCAGAATTTGCATTCAGAAGAGAAAAGAAAAAGTGTCAGTTTGGCAGGATCGGGAAGGATTCAACGATCTATTCCCGTCCAAGTCTCCCGAATTCGTCCTCCTTCTCAACCAACTCATCGTCCAGTTCGTTTCTCTCTTTTATATTCCCATAATTTTAGACAACATCATCGCAGATTCGAATAGAGGCTCGTCAAGAAGAAACTCCTAAAAATATAATGAAACCAGCCAGGTCTTGGTTGGAGAAAATTCGAGCGATGAAGAAGAATTAGCTGAATCTAAGCGATAGCTCATAGGCAGAAATGAACGTTTCACAGTACAAAGTCTTTTTTACCCGGGTCAAAGTGCTATTGGGAAACCCCTTTGAACATCTGAGCGGTGACACATCTTCGGGCGAAACTTTGTCCTCATTCAGCGGCCATTTCGAGCTGCTACACAACAGTGATTTCCGAACAAACTTTGAGAGTTCTGTGAGGTCGCCTTATCTCGAAATAGTTAGCGGAAAATAACAGATTTCAGTCCTTGCACTCAACGTTGCAAAGTTCAATTTGCAGAAAGAATTAGAGGAACAAAAACGAATTGACAAAAGAACAACTCCTGCTAAAAGGCTGGAGAAAACAATCGCTGCTGAATTTGAAATTTTTGTGAAATCGTCTGTCTGAAAAACTGCAAAAAATCATTTTGAAATGTATTTGCCAATATCAGACCACCAGTAAACCTGTTCGACTGCACCTTGCCCATGTGTCGTCTTTTTTAAAATGTGTCATTTCTCACTCGGGTACGCGGTGGAGTGACCAGGCGGGGTTAAAAAAGTGATCGTTATGTCTGCACGGAGTTCGGATAGAAAGCGTTGCGCCGCCCTTTCGACTCAGCTGATAACGTTTCCAGGAGCTAATATAAAAGAACGCTCGTCTTACCATTCGACACAATGATAAGTCCATCTTCTGGGCTTATATTTCCTCTCTTCATCTTTTTACCTTCCCCCACTCAACTCCAAACAAACAACAAAACAATTTTTGATTAATTTACTCTTTTGATCCCTTCGCCTTATCTTCGAGCTTTCTTTCTATTTGGAATTTACAATAACAGAAGCGAGACAAACAAAAGATTTTGGAACTTCGCCCTTCGGCATAAAAGTCGCCCGTTATTTTGAACAAACAGTCGGTCGAAACCATTGTGGCACCAGGGCTCCGCCGCCAAGACGCGATCGCTCGACGCACTCTAATGGCGTGATCGGACGAGAGCGCCTCCACAAAGGACACACACAAGTCAGATGTCTAGTGTAGCTCTTTCTTGTTACTTTACTGCTTCTTCTTATCTCATATATCCGCCATCTCTTTTGCATTTATCAGAGGCTACATCGAGTAGTTCGTGATAAACTTATCCGGAAATTCTTCCACGTGCTCCCGAACCCTTTATAAACAGAGAAGGTCTTCACTATCTCCACTTTCAGACACAATGACTGTCATCACTTCCATGAGGGGCCAGAAGCAAGAGAAACCAATTGCTGATCAATTCCTTGCTGCTGAACTCGATATAATGGAGAAGCTCAACGAGGAGAGCAAGAAAGTGAGTCTTTTGCTTTTGTCTTTCATTCCTTTCGCTTTACAGTACAACTTCAAAACGCAAATTGTTTGGAGAAATGTTGCCCTCTTCGTGGCTCTTCACTTCGGAGCCCTTGTCGGACTTTACCAGGCCATCTTCCTCGCTAAGTGGCAAACTCTCATCATGAGTAAGTGACCAATCATTCTTTCTCAAATCGCTTTTAGTGTTCGTTTTGCATGTGTTTGGAGGTCTTGGAATCACAGCTGGAGCTCATCGTCTTTGGGCTCATCGTTCCTACAAAGCCACTTTCCCTGCTCGTGTCTTGCTCATGATGATGCAATCCTCTGCCTTCCAGGTTCCTTTTTCTCTCTTATTTTTATATCTCCACTTTTGTAGAATGACATTATCGAATGGGCTCGTGACCACCGCTGCCACCACAAATGGACTGATACCGATGCCGATCCTCATTCCACCAACCGCGGATTCTTCTTCGCTCACATGGGATGGCTTTTGGTTAAGAAACACCCTCAAGTGAAGGAACAAGGAGGAAAACTCGACCTTTCTGACCTCTTCGCCGATCCCGTCTGCGCCTTTCAACGTCGCTATTATTTGCCCCTCGTTCTCATCTTCTGCTTCCTTTTGCCAACTGTCATCCCGATGAAACTCTGGGGAGAATCTGCTTTGATCGCCCTCTACACTTGTGGCCTTTTGAGATATTGTCTCCTCCTCCACGCCACCTGGTTCATCAACTCTGCTGCCCATTAGTGAGTTTTCACTTTCCTTCCTTATTAATTTCCCATTTCCAGCTTTGGATTCAAGCCTTATGACTCACGCATTTCTCCAGTCGAATCTGTCTGGACTACAGTCACAGCTATTGGAGAGGGAGGACACAACTACCATCACACCTTCCCTCAAGACTACCGTACTTCCGAGTATTCTTGGAAACTCAACTGGACTCGTGTCTTCATTGACACTTTAGCTGCTTGTGGTCTTGTCTACGACAGAAAATTCGTCGGAGAAGAAATCATTCGCCGTCAAATTGAACAACACGGAGATGGACACAAGAGAACTCATTAATTGGTCTCTGATGCGACAATGTACACTCTAAAATCCTCGGGTATTGGCTCACTAGAGCTTATTGTTTCTTACCAATGAACATTTTCACGTACAAAGAGAAAAATTTATCAGAAAATATTGCACAAAAGATGAAAGCACGTTGTAGAAAAAGGGAAAAGAAAGACTTAACCTTGTTTGGTATCCAAAACGCCGGTCTTATAGAGCTTTTCGGGCTCGTTGAGAAGAACTCGATCGATAAACTCCTTTCCTTGAATGAAACAGTGGTCCTGGTTGGAAGCCTCGTATTTCCAACCGCCAAAACGTCCACGCGAATAGATCGAATGTTTCTCCAGTTCACGATGAGCACGAGCCAGTTCAGGATCTCTCTAGATTAAATTATCTCTTCCGCTTTTAAATCTCGTACGCTGGGTGTGGGAATAGGATATCCGTAGTGGAGAGTGGTAGAATAAACGGATTCGATGGCATCTCTCTTGATCATACTCTTTACTACAAGTCCTTCGATGGCTTGTTCGACGATTTCTTGCTCAGTTGCAGGATCATCAATAGGACGAGCGCATTCGCACATTACGGACCAGTATTTGTCTCCATCTGGGGTTACCTACAGAATGTTTTTGTAAGGGAGAGAAAGAGAGAAAGGGAAAAACCTCTCCATATCTACTGAGAATGGTGACTCGGAAGAAAGGAACATTGGGATCAGGGAAGTAGAGCCAAGTGAATTTCTCCAAAAATTCAGTCATTGGCTTCCGAAGACCAACTCCCACGATGAATACCTAAACCCGAATGAAATATGAAATTGGAATCTCTTTCCTTATTGTGAAGGATGTCCAATTCGCGACAAATCTTCGTCTCTTTGACTAGGATGTCAATGGGGGCTGCGTTGAGAAGAATGTCGTAGGAGAGCTCCTTGATCTCATCTGTCTCCTTCTCAACATAGCGAAGCTTCTTCTCAGATGGAAGTACCTCAATCACCTAAATTTGTCTTTATTTTCAAATGAATAATAATCTCTAGCCTTTGAGTTATAACGGAACCATTTGTTTGGCAGCTTCTTAGCCATCGAATTCCAAACATTTCCAGTTCCACCATACTTGGGGAAAGTGAAATAAGAGTTTGGACCCCAGCCAAAGTCAGCGTTCTATACTTTTTGTTAAACTATTCTCTACGCAACAAACAGCCAAAGTCTGTTGGTCCATCGAGCAGAGTTCTTCCAGCTTCTCTTGAGGAAGTTTAGCCACGCGAGTTCCCACCCAATTTGGAGACATCTTTAATGGCTCGACGGTCCAAACCTATTAGAAAGTCGAATGGCTAGAAGATTTTGGAGATACCTTCTTGGTGTATGGCTTGAAGAAATGCTCCAAGATGGTTGGACCGAAGTGTTTCAATACCCAATCTTCGAAGTTGTCTGGATTGCCTTCAGGTTCCTGAACTCTCTCTTTTCGACTCTCAAAAGAATTTTACTTTTTCGTAGCGCTCTTTCAAATCTTTCAAGCAAGAGTTCTTGATCTCTTCTGGGAAGAGAGGAACGGCGAATTGGGCCGGATAAGGAACCAGATGAATGCCCTTTTCTCCGAAGATAGCGTTCATATCGACCATGCAGTTACGAGCCAGACTGTTCCAGTCATCGACAGCCCATTTGGTGGCCTTTTCATAATAAGGGAAATTGTGGTTGAATGTGATATGGCCACCCATATCCCAAAGGAATCCCTTTTCGTCCTTTACAGTACAAGAAAGACCTCCAGCATAGGCTTCCTAGAGAGCTTGATGACCTTCTAATTCCTGATTACCTGCTCCAACACGATCATTTCGACATTTTCAGCTCCTTCGTTGTTCTCATTCTGGAGCTCATGCAGCCGATAAGCAGCTCCCAATCCTGTCGGAGCAGCTCCGATACAAACAATCCGAGTCATGGGTCTAAAAGGGAAGAATTGTGATCATTTGAATGATAGAAATGATAGGGAAAGTACGGGGATCAAAGGCAGGATTGGTTCGAAATCGAGAGGGGGCCGCTAGCGACGTCTGACCCATTTCCCGAAGGCGGGATCGGCTAATACGACTTACGATGTTGCCCAAGCTGAAACAAAGGGGATCTAGTCTTGAGGCGAAGGGCAGACCGTAGATTTATATCACGGAGATATCGAGAGAGTGCGCTAACAATGAAAAAACCGACTGCTGGTCTCATAGGATAAAAATCGAATCAAATCTCTTGAACAGCCGAACCGGGCAGAAATTTATTCTCGAGACTATGAGGCGGAGATTTTGTTGAAGCAACTGAAGGAAAGGGGGAACTATATATATATCACATGGGATCAATCATGACCGGTGGTGGCTGCTCCTCCGTCTGTCCCGCTTTGCTATTGCCCTTATTTTTATTGATACGTAGATTACGGTGACTGCTGCCCGCCTTATTGACCCTTTTTACTCGAAGGGGGACTGAAATATGTGGAGTATTACTAAAAGGAAACATATTACCTACTGATTGAACATGTTGGGACATGTCAGACATATAAGGAGGCACTTCCTCCATCTCTACTGTCTCCTCTGGTTCGTGGTGTTGCTGAAATTCTATTTTTCTATTCTCCTAAAAGTGAACCAACATGGTTCCTCTTTTCTCGATCTTTTTCTTTGTCATCGAACTCGCCAGCATATTCGAGGCCGTCAAAACTTCCATCGGAGTCCTCCTCTTCGATCCCCTAAAAAGTGGACAAATTGCTTTGACCTTATAACTCAAATAGCGGTCAATCGGAAATCGCACCGATCTTATCGTACTTTCCTGCTGCTTATAGACAAAAAGCGCGACTCACTTGTCCGGTCGATCTCTTCTCTAGCTTATGGCCATCGTGCTCAGCAGATCTCTTATGTGAAACTGAAATTGAAATATTTTACCTTTTCATCCATCCTTTCACCATGATCAGCCGACAAAAGTTCCAAATGATCTTCCTCGCTACTCTTGTCGTTTCTCTTCTGCTTCTGAGTCACTGTGTGATTCCTTCGATTGTGATTTCGATGAAGAGAGCCTCCTCCCCCTCGTTTATCGGCTGTCATCTCTGCATCTTCATCATACTGTAATCACTCAATTCCTCCTCAAGGAGACAAGCTTACAAGAGGCTCTTCTTCGACATCTTGGTCAGGCTCTGTGAGGAGAACTTCTTTGTTTAGAGATGAGTCTCCCTCAGCTCCTTCGCCTTCAGTCGTTTCGGAATCCATTTCGTGAATAGATGGATGTGTTCCTCCTTGAAGAGTTTGATCTTTATTATTGTCGTCGTGATCTAGAAGATCTGATTGGGTCAAATCGAAAGGGCTTACTACTTTGTACTTCGTGGGGCATTGGCTTCGACGAAACATGGCCGAACAATAGGAGAACGGCCAAAAATAGCCAATGAAGCAATCCCATCAAGGTTTATGGCGAAATTTTCGGGAAAAGTGAACAGGAGTGTTCTCGCCTGTTGTGGATGTCACTACCATTATCAAAACTGGCCGGGGTCGGCCATCATTATCCACAATTATCTCGGTCGTTGTGTCACATTGCGACAAGTGGTCGTGAAACACCAAGTCACCTAAAAACGTCAAAATATGATCTTTAAAATAATTCTTTCGTTGGATGCAACGTGCAATCCGAGGGTAACTGGGAGATTATGGATTAATAGTTTGGTTCCTCATTAAATAGGGAATTTCCATGTAGTGCGATCTATGGATTGGTCTCCTCGGTGGAACGAGAGAGTACGTGCAGACTGAAAGGGTAACAAGAAGATTATGGATTAATCGATCGTATATTTTGTTCCTCTTATGGACAATATAAAAGAGTTGGAGGGCACAAAAAAGGAGGTCTCTGCTTTTCAAAAGAGTAAATTTGATTTTCAGAATGCGTTTATTCCTTCTCATTCTCCTCGGGTTATGCTTTTTAGTGGCGGTTTCTAGTGCTGGTGAGAGCAAAAATATTTAATTAAAATCTCTTAGCTACAACGAAAAAGCCGGCCACTACAAAGAAAGTGGCGACGACCAAGAAGATAGTGACGACTAAGAAAACGACACAGAAGAAGGTAACGACGAAGAAGCCACCAACAAAGAAGCCACCTTTGCCACCACCTTTGCCACCACCTGTGCCACCACCTTTGCCACCATCTTTTGGAGCAAATGAAGGAATTCTAAGTGGAGGAGTCCCGCCTCCTCTCTCAGGAAATGGTATGTTTGTTCAAGTTGGTTCGCCTGGAACCCCAATATCGAATGGACCTCCTGTGCCTCCTCCTGGTCGTTAGAAAAGAAATAAATGTTCCAGTTTAAAAGGCTGTAAGCATTCACAATATTGATTAGTTCCTTTAATTCGAGAACATACCGATGAAGTTAAAGCGCCGAGTGTTTCTGACTTGCGTCGTTCCAAGTCTCCTGTACGCCTGCGAAACTTGGTCTCTTACCAAAAAGAACCGACAGAAGCTGACGAATACACAACGTCGCATGGAAAGAGCAATGCTTGGTCTGACTCTTCTGGACAGGTTGAAACACGTTGACATACGGACGAGGACGTCATTGCCCGATATCGAGGACCTTGTATGGAAGCGTAAACTAAGATGGGCAACCAAAGTTGCGGAAATGGATGGTCTTCGATGGAGTAAAGCAGTGACGGAATGGACACCACTGGATAAGAAGAGGAGCGGCTTGGCTGCGTGAGGCAAGATCTGGTGACGCTGAGTGTGTCCCGACTCTAGGAGCGGCAAGGGATATCGCCCCCTAAGGGACTTCCTTTTAATTCCGTCATAATAAATTAAATTAACTCGAGAGTAAATCTTTTTACTGTTTTTCACAAAGCGCCGAGAATGCAATCTCGTCGAATTTCATCTCGCTTCACTCTGAATATCTCCTCCAGGTTCGCCAATCGTTGTTTCATTCCATTTGTAACTTCCTAAAGCCATTCTCCTAGCCAATTCCCAACTAGCCTTGTACTCTCGAGTTCTTTCTTCAATGCTTTCTTCCATCTCATCCAGCATCTTTTGAATCGCAACGAATTGTTCCTCATGACTGTAAGCAGCTGTGGCTTGCATCTTGAAAAGACCATCTTCATCTTCCGTCTCCTCCAGCATGTCGTTATCTTCTAACCATCTTTTTGCTAAACTTAATCAGATTTATCTCATAAGTGACTATTACCATTAGCCAAAAGTCTTTCTCTCTCGTCTGGGTATTCAGCCAATAAGGGAAGAACATCATCTTGATTTAAGATGTAAACATCGGAATAACCAATTGAAATGAGTCCACTAGTTCGTTTATCTCCAAAAGCATTTCCCTTCATCTGGATGATCGACATTTCTCCAAATGTGCAACCGTCCGAAATCTCCTAAAAGTTGTTCAGTTTTCTTAAGGCTAAATTCGAATACATCAACAACAATTCCGTCCTCATCGGTGACATTCAATCGACCGCTTTTGATAATAAACATCTCCTTGGCCTTATCGCCAGCTTTACAAAGCACATCATGGGGCATAAAGACTTGTTGTCTCAGACAAAGAACAATATCTACAAGAAATCCTTTGGAACATCCCTGAAGATTGAATTGATAAGCGAGAGCAAAATGACCTGGAAGAGTTGAACTGGTCCCACTATGGACATGTGGAGATCAGAAGCAATGCTGCCTTGCATCCTAGGGGGAAGAACATCCAGAATTTCCTAATTTTTATCTGGAAATAACCCAAGAAGAGAAACCTTTTCATCTGCTAATTGATGTCTTGAATGTAGGAACATAAAACATTTGAGAACACGGTCTTGAATTTCTTTCCGAACATTTCTAGAAAATAAATCCAAGCTGGAAAAATGTTTTTAAAAAAAACCTGTAAATCATATAAAATTTGATGGCGTCCATCTGGAGACGATAGTTATTCAAATCCTGGTTCATTAGGTAGACAACTCCACCAACACTTCCAATAATTGTGGCAAAAACCAGTACTCCTAATAGAATAAAGTTTTGAATTTCAACTTCAAACCAATGAGAGTATCGGCTACTTCCAACATATTTTGGGAAGAACTCGACGGATATGGCTGTTGGCCGCATGTTGTAATTGTCAGGGAGGACCAGTACATGCTCATCGAATATTCCCGAGAGAAATTACCCATCGTGACAATCATCGACCTGAATCATAGACCGAATGTATGGGCTTCTCCAGGAAAATTACTTATTTTCCCAAAAAGTGTAGAGATCGTCCATATAGTTTGGCCTTTCATCGTCAATATCAAGGACGGAGTAGTTTTCCCATTTCAGACAATCATCATCAAACGCCTGTATCCGAGACAATCCAAGCGGAACGATAGATCAACTCACCGAACATTGCGGGAATCGAGGGTCAAAAACTTTATAGTAAGAGAATCCAAAAGCGTTTGTGTCCTCCTCTAAAGACGAATCTTCATCAAGAATAAAAGCAAACCTGAAAGTCCTTCTGCCAGACTGAACATAAAATAGACACAAGCATTCCAATGAAAGATGATGAAACACCACAACATCAGGAAGAAAATCTTCGTCGCATGAGGAAACATCGATCTCTGTTTTGTCAACTCGACGAAATCCAAAAAGCGATGTACTGAATGAAGGATTTCAAAAAGAACGGTAAATCGTACATTTGAGAACACGAACAGTTCTTACAAGAGAGGCATAATTGGCAAGAATCAGAATAAAATCCAATGGAAAGAGACAAAAAATATCGATGATGATACGGCCTCCAACCTGAAAGAGTTTTGAACTAAAGAAGTTCCTCTAACCTCTCTGTCGAAAACCATAAAAGAGCCAATGAGTGGAGCTGGATCTATCCTGTAGTTCCGCCACATCAAGCGAGGAGTCTCAACTTCCAATCCATCAAATAAGTAGACTGTATTGAAAAGATCTTCCTTTCAAAACAGTTTTTACCTTTTCTAACGCTGAAGATAATATCCAAGACGTAAATGAGATCTGCGACGAAATTGATAACCAACCACTGCCAGAAATAATTATGGTAAACATCGTCGAAAACGAAAATAACCATAGCCAACATATTGTAGAGAACCGCTAAATGTTAGTTTTTCAATTCAAACCTCACGATTTTACCGAGAAAAACCAAAAGGGACCAGTAGTAGTAGAATCCACCGGTTGGTCTGACGGCCAAATGTCTGATTTGTCTAACAATTTTTTTTAAAACTTTCTCTTAAGCTCACTGAAATCCATCTACAAGTTTCTCTTTGAAATTCCTCCAAAAATTTGATCTCGGTGGCTCTTCAGCTTCCTCATTCAAAATTGCGATATCATCAGCAACGACAGAGGGCTAAACACCGATTTTTGACCTTTTTGAAAAGCAAATCACCGGCTCGAGCGTCTGATTAGCAGAGACAATATTTTGACGTTCAGTTGTCGCCTGTCTCGGATTGATCCAATTTCGAATTAGCTGGCAAAGGAAGTTCATTATGAGCAAATTAAAGGATAATCAAAGGACAGATCCGTTGCAAGGCAACAGGCATGCTCCCGAACATCCGGGCTGTTTGTTTTTAAGAATCCTCGTGTGTTTTGAATGAGATAAATCGCATTCGCATTGAGGTGGAATTATCAAAAAAACTGACCATAACTGCCTTGACCACTTCCCGGAAGTTCTTCGAAGTTGGTGCAGGCAGCTCAACAACAGGCGTGGGTTTTACCTTGTTGATATCAAGTCGAAGCGGCTTCTTTGCCTGAAAATGAAGTTGAGATGAATGAGGAAAGCAAGTGTCAGCAATCCGTGATAATAACGTATCACGCCTCCTTTTCTTTTGGTGGCGAGGGCTCTAATTAGTGGTCAATAAAGAGCTTACCGGCTGTATTCTTCTTCTAGATAGTGAATTTTGAGATTTAGGTCGATCTGGTGGATCTTCTTCTGGTTGATCATTATTCTAAACAAATAAAGGAAATACAATTAACCATGGAGGGACCTCTCTTTGGGAACGGAGAGCCTTCTGAGCTAATAGACGAAAACTTGGTTTAGAAGAAGTGTCAGCCATGAGGTGAGATCCAACTGGAAGTACCGATGATTGGAGAGATCTAGTTGCTGAGCTACACTTCCTTTCTCATTATATCAGAATAATTGAGGAAACCAATCGTTTATTTTTTCTTATAACAAAAGAACATTGGAACAACACGGAATATCATCACAGCTATTTCAATAAATGTAATGGCACAAATTCCCATAAGTACTCCGAGTAGAGCTCCAAGATTTCCAATGAGGCGATTGAACTAAACTAGAGGTTGTATTATATTTCAAAACTTACATCCATAGTGCCGGTTTCCGCGAAAGCGCTATAAGTCACTTCTGGGATAGTTACTTGGACAATTACGCTGTCGTCTGTAGCATTTTGGCACGCTTGATCCCAAGTGTAGGAAGATGGACTCAAGCAATTTGCAGTCTGATCAACTTTGCTTTTAAAATCGAGAAACTGACCTCTTCTCTATAGGAACTTTTTGACCAAGTAATGCCAAAATCCGTATTGGAACAAGGCAAAGGACAAACACAAGTTGGCCACGTAGAAGGATCTCCAGCTGCAGCCGAAGCGTCGTCAATACAAGTCACTAAAACATAAATCTCCTTAGATTATTCCCCTACTATTGGCCATAACACAAGAAGGCGTTCCAGCTGGAATTGGATATCTTGGATCCATGCATTGACAAGCCTTCATCACCATGTCTTGGTAGCAGGATCTAAGGCAGCCCTAACGAATACGTTCAGAATCCTATTCTACTCACATCTGTTGTGTAATCTCCTGGGAAATAGAAGGCTTTGACTTGAGAAACGCTGTTGATACAAGTACCATAGGAACCACCAAGACGAGTGTAATAACTCTGAACAAGAATATCTCTACATCTCTCTTGTGGCCTACAGAATAAGGGAAGAAGATGACTTCATTGCTGGGTTCAGCATTATATCGAACAGACTCGGACATTATGTAATCAGATCTGTAATGGATGAAGACAAGCATAGCGGCTGTGTCAGTCCAAGGTCTAAGGAAACTTGGAGAGAAAGATGGAGAAACTGACTCGTATTCTGCTTGATTAACCTTTAGTTTGACACGAAGACCTCCTTCATATTTGGATGATCGGACGTCATATAGTTGGGTTGAATTATAATGGTTGAAAGTGAAGCAATTTCCCAACACAACGTCATTCCATTGAACAAAATCCCGTCTACAAATACAATTTCGTTTTAAAGAAATTCCTACGTGAGATCTAATTCCTTCTCTTCAAAAGTAGCCCAATAGAACATATCGCTCAACGACCAGCTCAAATTGCTTCGCTGCTCTGGGGTTAAAGTTCCAATAATAAATGGGACCATATCAGCAATCATAGCTGGCGTAGTCATCAATTCATTTAAGAGCTAAAGATATAATTCCCTCAGAAAAGAGCCAAACCGGTAGCAGCGTTGGTTGGAAAGATCCATAAATTTCTATCATTACATTTTCAATAATTACATCTAAAATACTTTCATCTTATTTTCAAAAGAGTAACCTACTCAAATCGCAATACTGGTCAGTCCACTGAGCGCTACCTGAAATTTTTTTTTCAAGGACAGAGGAGTTGCCTACAGTTACAACTGAATGCATTGATGGCGTTCACACAAACAGCATTTGAGTCTTTTGTGTTGCATCTCGTTGGATACGTTTGGCCTGTGGTTGGATCAGTGTATGGAACGCAATTATTGATAACTAGAAAGGGACTATTCAGCATCAAGAAAGGCTTTTACTTGTACTACAGTTTTTGCCCGTTGTTCCAGTAATACAAGCACAGGAATAAGACATAAACCCTGGCGTGCAGGTGGCATTATATTGGCAGGGCTGATAAACGGTACAGTAGTTGATCACTAGAGATTACTGAAGAAACAGCTGAAATCTTACTTTGGTCGCAATATTGGCCAGTATAGCCGGGATTGCATTGACACCAAGGCCAAATTTCAATTCCAGTTCCGTTATTTGTACAAGTTCCGTTGACACAGGGGTTCGCATAATTACAAGTATTGATGCCTAAAAGAATGGTACAAATCTTCGTCTGTCAAATACTTCCACAAGTCTGTCCACTGTACCATTTTAGACAATTGCAGGTGAAGGTTCCATCGTTATTCGCAGTACATGTTGAACCGTATTGGCAGGGATTTGGGTCACAGCCAGAAACAACTGAAGTTTGTTTACAAGTTTGGTATCAATGTGCAAAAAAAGACTTCAAAATTCTACCGTAGCCTAAATGTGAAATTCTGTGGTTTGTGAAGGGTGCAAAGAGTGTCAAATGAATATTTCAGTCTTCCTAAAAGACTAACAAAAAAGAGCAGCGCCGTTTCCTCTTGGCTAATGAATATTAACGTCTCGTTGCTTCAGAAATAAACGATACCTGAACAATTTTGTCCCACACGAGTTGGAGGACAAGCACAAGTATAGGAGGATCCGTCAGCATTGGGAGAACAAGTTCCTCCACCCAAGCATGGGTTCGGAGAACAGACACTTATAAGTCCACATGCCGTTCGATTAGTGATTTGGATATAAGGAGGATCACAAATACAAAGATATCCTCCAGGATAGGTGGAATTATTTGGCATTGAGATACACATTCCATGGCCAGTATTGTTCAGACAATACGCCGTTGAATATGTACTGCACATCTGGGGAACAAGAGCTAGAAAAACGTCTTGATTTCAACTCCCTCAACTTACAAGTTTGATTGTCGATCGTCCACAAAACTACCCAATTATTGGAATTTCCATTATTGTTTCCACAAGTTTGGCTGTTATCTCCAGGGCAATTGCTGTTACATTGTGGCCAATTGACTTGTGTCGCGTTGAGATAATTCGCCGTGGAAAGATAGCAGTTTTGTTGCATCACAGCTTCAAGACTTTTGTATTCTCTTGGATCAACTTACTAAACATAGTATAAGGGGGAACGGCTACGGTGGTTTCCATCAGATGTTGACACATTGAGTAAGTCATTTGGTTGGAAGTTATCTTGTAATATTTGGAACTATCCTCCAAGACCGAGCCATATTGATAACATCCTTGAAGCTGTTGAGTATTTGGCGCTGAATTACTCTTTTGAATTATTTCTTTCCCATACCCCATTGATAAATAAATGAAGAACATTGTCGATCGTAATAGCCAGTTGGACATTTGCAGACTGCATTGGCTCCGTTGTAGATTGGGACACACGTTGCTCCATTTTGACATAAAGTTGATGCACTTCCAGTACAAGGATTCTGATCTTTTTGTCTAATTCTACAAAGTTATCGATGGCGATCTCACATTCACAATTTGGTGCCAAATAGCCAGAAGCACAGTTGCAAGTGTAAGTCACATTATCAGGCGAATTGCATGTTCCTCCGTTCAGACAAGGCGCTGCGGCACATGGTGAAGTCAAAGCTGTGGAAATGCTAAAGAACTGGTCGACCAACTAACGGATATTGCAATTGGATCCCGTGTAGCCAGGATCGCAAGCACAAGAATATCCGGACATGGTATTGGTGCAGCTCCATTGGCCATTCGTTGAACACGGATTCGATGCACATGAGTTGATAACTAAAAGTTTATTTATTTTATTTCCCTTTTCTCTCACATGTTTGACAGAGAGGGCCTGTTGTGCCCGGCTGACAGACGCAATTACCAGCTGGGCATGAGTAATTGTAGGATGTTGGAGTTGGATTTGAGGCGCACAGTCCGAAATTCTCACAATTGTGCGGTGGATTATTGCTGGTTGGATTTGTTTGAGTTAGAGCCTGACGAAAAACGAGGAAAAGGAAGAAGTGTAGGCGCATAGCCACCAGGAAGAACGTCCAGAATGTTTTCCTCCATTTTTCTCTCGTCTCCAGGCAATTTCGACCAACAGTCGTTTTGAACGGAATAATTTATCGACTACCCCGTGTTGAAATGGACGAGGAGGAACTTTTTAATCTGCAATCAAGTCGACCTAATCGTCCTTCGTTTCTCCATTTTGCGCATTGAATGTTACTCGAAAATTCGACAGGAAATTCACTTGACGCTGCGAAAATAGAACATCACGGTGCACTCCCTGTGTGTGGTTTGCAAGGTTGTTCTTTTTTTGCCTCTCCCCATGGATGTGGCTGTGAATGGCAGTAAATCTTTCGCGTGTTCTTGAGCGTCCACTAAGTTGGACATAAACACGATTTCCCAAAGGTCTACTTGAGCTTGGAGCCAATAATAACGTCAAGGGGTTTCCCTGACCCAACCACTCCGGAATTCCATTTACACAACTGAGTGGGCGATGTGCCTAAGCCATTGTATGCATTTCTCTAATGAACATCCCTTCGTCCCATCTAAATTCGGATTTTATTTCGGAACGTAAGACTAGTGCGAACTTTGTGGTTGCTCCAAACAGCTGTCTGTCCCGTGGCGATTTTATCGAGCTGTCAATCTATTTTTAGAGCTGAAGAACAGATCCGACATAAATCCATGGTCATTTCGAGTCGACAGTTGTTTTCTAACTAGCTCTCTCTCTTTGACTCGAGATTCAATTTTTCATAACAAAAAGAGTTGTCATTCCGGCCAGAGATTTACTACTTCTCTCCGTCAGGAGTATTTGTCCCTTCATTTCACTTCCTCGTCCCGCCGGCCAGGTCATCCTATGTCTTTTTGATTATTCGCGTCCGCAAAAACATTGGATTTGGCAGAATTTCAAACATTTCTTTTGAAAGTTCGAACGTCTCATTCTGATAATCCGTTGTACAAAGCAGTTTTGCAGGTTGAGTTATGAAGAACAAAAGCAAGAAAGGTTCGTCTGTGTGGATCTCGTTCTAGATACAAAGCTCATTCAAACAAACATCTTTTTTTAATTAAAAGGCTCATTTTAGAGGCCTCTCAGACAGCCGATAATAGGTCCCGGGTCCTTTGAATTTATTCATAAAAGTATCAAATAGCCTCGATTTATCATTCTGCCCACGTGTTGTGGCAACTTCTCCATTATTTTCCCGCGCATAATAGCTTTCAAACATGTTTTGCATGAAGAAGCTCTCTCTCCATCAAATTTTTCGAGAGAATTTTCCCTGTTTTTGACCAGAAGAAAAAACCTTCGGTGTGAGTAGTGACAACAGCAGCTGTCTGCTCATCTGCTCACCCTCAGCTCATTTATGTCTCATACACGTCCTGTTATTCTACGTCACAAACGCCTCAAAACTCTCGTTGAAGAGAGAGAGATAGAACTTGAACCTTTAATTCAAATCCGCGAATTGGATAATTATTCGAATGTTTGTGTGCTTGGCCGCCTAGATTATTTGGGTCTTTCAGGTTTTTGATCTCTTTTACCCATCTATTTCCAAGAGTTTATTATCCTTCCGCTCCGGTGGATATCAATCCCCAGAACAACGGCGCCGATTATAAATGGCAGTTGGATAAAAAGAGCAGAAAGGCGATAAATCTCTTTCTCTCTCTCTCTCTTGGCTTGTGAACGAGACCTTCGCAGAGTTTTAGACTTATGGAAATCGCGAACCTCGTTGGCTTTTTTGTCGGTCGGCAAATGATGGGCTATCTCATAGCGACCTCACGCATTCATGCATTTGCCAGTTCGCATGACGAGATTCATTGTCCTCTCCTCGTCTGCAAAGAGAACTTGTGAACATGGGAACAGCGGATGTTTTCTGATTTAGAAAAGAGCTTTTCTATTTTTATTCCTTTTCCAATCAACTAGAAATGTCTTTTTTTTCATCCCCCTTTCGGTCTCTTGGCCTCGCTCTCTCACACTCCAAAAACGTTTCCCTCTCTTTAGACTCTCCACTACTCCTTACTCTCAGCAAACTAATCTTAATTGCAAACGACATGAGCTTCTAAAAATAATGCATATGGGCGAGGAAGAGCGTCGAGAATTCCATTCGTGCTTCGGAACCCTACACACCTCAGTGAGTTTAATTCTTTCCGTGAAGGTCGTTGTAATTATCATGAGACTCTTGACCAGACAAACAAAAAACCTTTTCAGATAGCATTTAAAATCGTAGTCGGCTATTATGTGGTCTGGTGTGCTGTCTTGGCAGCGACTCCAATGCCCTTTTTGAACTTTTACTTCGGAATCGTCGGGCTGTTGACTTGTGCCTCTGCTGGAATCGGCATCTACGTTAAAAATGTTCATTTCTTCACTCCATTCCTAGCCTACGCTGTAAAACCTTTTGCTTGGGATTTTCAAAAGGACTTCAGATATTTTCAATATTTCTGCTTCTCTATCTGGGCTGCTATTACTTCTTCGTCACGATATTTAACAAAGATGAAATAGCAGGTAGATTTGGCTTTTTTTTCTGGTAGTCTATTTATAGAAAAAATTGGAACTTGGTTTGACGATCTTTTTTTCCTGGTACATTTCCTCGATGTAATGTGTCTTTTGATCCATTATTATACTCTGGGAATTATCACCAAAAATCGTGCTTACCTTCAATCGCTGAATGGAAAAGGTATTTTTGATCAGCAAGCCTACGTAATCTCATTTCCTCCAGTTTGTTCAGTCCATGCTCATGATCCTTCCTCGGCTCTCAGAAGTGACTCGGAGGCCTAATCAATTATCGCGGGAAATTTTAAATGTGATACAAAGTGGCTTATCGTTGTGATAAGAGTTTTCTAAATAAACTATTCGATGAATTTGCATAGAAGTTTTGATCACGCCTCGTCCCGCAGGGAGAGATAAGATAAACTGCGCCAACATATTTGGACACGCCAATCGTCGCCAAAGTGTCTTTTTTTATAAAATGCGTATCCATGGAGTCGTTTTGATTGCCGGGGCTAATCGCGAAGGAATCGGCTTGGAACTTACCCGGGCTCTCCTC
Source organism: Oscheius sp. JU1382 (assembly GCA_932521405.1). Taxonomy (NCBI): domain Eukaryota; kingdom Metazoa; phylum Nematoda; class Chromadorea; order Rhabditida; family Rhabditidae; genus Oscheius; species Oscheius sp. JU1382. The sequence goes on along the minus strand of OW051478.1, from coordinate 4,679,179 downwards.
ATAAATCCCAACGTTTTACGAGTTTATGCTGGCAGCCGCAATGAGACCCATGTCGAGGTTAGTTCTTTGTTTTTGACGGAAGAGATTTAGGACTTGCAAAAATTGCCTGATCCAGGAGAAAAACTAAGACTAATCCAATTGGATATTTCCAAAGATTGGAGTATTAAAGGCGCCTTCGAGGCGATAAGAAGAGAGACCGGAAAGCTAAATGTTCTCATAAATAATTCGGCTATTTTGGAGACAGTGAGTGATGGAAAAGAAAGACATTTCTTCAGGATGGATATGCGGGCATTCCGAATGGAGAAAGGACCGCCTGGTTGAGACATTTCGACGTCAATACCGTCTCCCATGCAATGCTAATTCAGGCATATTTTTACTTTTTTCTTAATTATAACTTTAGGAAATGCTTCCCCTTCTTGAAAAGGCAAGATTAGAAGGAGAAACTACAACTTTAGTAAATGTTTCTGCTCTGAATGGATCGATTGAAAACTTTTCGGAAAGTTTCACTTCTATCCACGGAAATTTATCTTATATGTGCAGCAAAGTGAGTGGATTTCAGTGGGTTTATTAACAAATTATCGTAGGCTGCAATAAATATGTTGACAAAACAGCTGTCGCTACTATATCCGGGCACTTTGACCGTTTCAATTTGTGTCACTTCAAAAACTAGCACTGTTAAAGAGTTAAACGTTAGTTGTTTTATTCAATAAAAAAGACGGGTTTAGGGATCAAGTATGTCAGCTACAACGGCCCATACGCTCCTCAAGTCGATCAACAAAATGACTTTGGAACACCACACTGGACAGTTTTGGACGAAGGAAGGCGAAAGAATTCCATTTTGAAATAAATTTGAAGCTTTTGGAGAAAATTCAAACAGATACGGGGGGTCCGAATTGAGTGGCCTCTTTTTCGCCTGTCCTTTTGAAAGAACTACAACCGGGATAGACCTGGACAATCCCGTCGAGATAGTATCGCACTTATCTCGACTTTCGCCATTCGCCAACCTGGCTTTTCATTTTGGGAAGGCCCAAAATGTCGAAAACTATTAAAAAATTGGTTCGTTATCGATGGATTATTCCTATTTCTCTAACTTTATTAACGATTTTATCGATAGTTTCTCTGCCTCTCCCCATCCCCAGCGTAAATCTTTCTATTGATTATATTACAAATAAAGCTCAGGATCCAGCAGCTGAAGTAGTCATAGGAAATGAGCCATTTTGGTTCAAACCTTCAGTTCTCGAAGGCGTCTATATCAGAGATGTTTTTCGAACAAAAGACGACGAACTTTTTATATTTTTCTTAAAAGATTTTAGAAATAAGTTGGAGAAAGTTTGGTCCAGATTTACAAAAATTTCAGTGTAAATATAGAAGTAAAAATAAAAGAAAAATATTATCCACTCACTTATAATTGCTATTATCCACAATGTCAGGGAACTTTCGACGAATGCACATATCAAGGTGGAGTTCTAGTTGGAAATTTGAAAAATTGTTTCAGATTTTTACGGGAAATTAAAAGTGAATGAGACAGATGGACTTGGCGATCTTATCTCAATCAAGATCTCAGAGTTCGAACTCGAACACATCTTCAAGCTCAAGTAGGAGACTTGACAAGATAATTCTTAAAATTCAGAGATGTTCGAAATAATGGAAATTATCAGCACGAGCTTGGAGTCGTTCTCCAACCCGCTTATTATCTGGCCGATTGGCAGAATCTCATCCAATATTTCGAGTCCTGGCTGGCTCATGGTGCTACTAAATTCTTTATTTATCACTATTCCTGGACTAGACAAGTGGATTCTGTTGTAAAATTTTATAAAGATAAATTGGGAGATGGGCTTGAGATCCTCCCTTGGTCTGCTTTTCCAGCTCGAGAGGTAAATTATTCCTGGCTTTTGAAAATTAAATCAGGTTGATAAAGGGAGATTCACTGTGGATGCCAACACAAGAATGTTCAATTTGGTCTCCGAGGCAGCTATGAATAACGCTCTCTATCACGCAAAGTACTTAGCTAACGAATAAAAGAGAAAAACGTTTAGAAAATCTGTAAAATATGTGGCTATGATGGATTTGGATGAGATGATGTATGTCGGAGGAAATCAGCGACTGATTCCTCTTTTGCAAGAGCTCGACAAGGAAAACCCTTTAGCTGCCCAATTCAGCTTCGAATGGGTTCATTCGGGGGTTCAAGTTTTTGTTTTTATTAGGCGGAAACAAGCAGAACTCTTCAGATTTTGTTGGCTAGTTTGGAAAAACCAAGTGACGTCAACTTCAACTATTTGCGCACATTGAAAAGAGTCACAAATGATTCGTTGGAGCAGATCTACTTCACGAGTAGGAAGGTCATTCACATCTCCGAAAGAGTAGTCTGATAGTTGGATCTGAACAGCCCTTTTAGGTGGAGATATTAGATACTCACAACACTTTGAAGAATCATTTCAAGAATAAAACGACTCAATTTGAAAGTATTATGGTCGACAATAAAAAGGCTAGCTGTCTCCACATCAGGTTTCCATTTTTTTTATTTCTAAAGTAAAAAATAGAAGAATCTTCGATACAATGAAACTGAGAAAAGAAAAAAAGATCCTTCTGGCCAAACATGCAGCTGAATTGAATGTCAATTATGCCAAAAGAACGATGAATTCTTCATTCCCAAGTGAGCCAAATCTGCTCAAATTTCAACTTCTAGATGAACAAATGAGTCCTTGGTTATCCGAGTATCGAACGACTTTGATGACTCTCCATGATTGCAGACGAGTAACAAAATCAAAATACAGAAACTTGGTTCGAGGGGGTCTCACCCAATGTCGTTCCATTAGGTATGGGCATCTAAAAAGGAAAATAGAAAATATTCCAGGGGCTGTGAGCAGTTCTTAGGAGGACAAGAACACTTTATTTATGCAGATAATTCGTGGACCAATTTAGCCACGAAATTCGATGTTTTAGGAGATATCTTCCCCGTGATTTCATAATAAATCTAATCGTCTGTAGATTTGATCATAATACGTCTTCACCACAGTTGAGCAATACCTAAAGTTCCCCGTATTCTCATTTATAAGACGTTTACTTTTGTCGATCGATTGAATTAGCCAGAACAGTACTCAGCTTCATAGCATGGAGGCCTAGAAGAGCTTTTTTGTAGACGTTATAACGCTGGGTTCGGTCAGCCCAAAGATATAGAAATTCGCCGCCTCTGAAGTGAATAAAAAATGAAATGAGAGGAAAAACTTTTCGTAGTCAAAGGCATCGAGGATTTTTCCAAATGCCACTTCGACAAAGACCTTGGCTTCAACCAGAACTTCCATCAGATCTGAGCACATATCTAAGACGTCTGTTGGAAGATAAAAGCTGAATTTTTTAAATTTTCTTCCTTAAAACCAAACTAACAAATCAGCCATAATAGCTTGGCTTTTTGAGGTGAAACGTTCCCTTATGGAATCAAGTGAATATTTCGTTTTGATCTGCAAAGTTATCGTATTGGAGTCATTCTCAACCTGATTCTTATATTTGACCCAGCTCTCTTGAATCCTCGTATTATTCTTGTATTTATTCTCGAACAAATCATAAGCGTTGTCCATTTTTGCTTTTCGAAAGTGGACGCTTTCCACAATCGGCCTTGGATTTACAATTTTATCTAGCGGTAACTCGTTCCAAATGTTGAAAACTGTGTCATCCGCGACGAAATAATATCCTACGAGAATAGTGAAACAAAAAAAAGTTCTACCTTCCACGTCTTCTAAATTGAGATCTCTTATTTTTGAAACACAAAGTCCGTAATTTCGACCATTTTGCATCACCTCAACTGGTATATTCACATGGAGAATTGGATCAATTAGAGGCAAATCCCCTTAGAAATGTAAGTGAATGAGAGGAACAAACAATTTGAGACATTTGTTGGACTCCAGGTGCTGCAGAATATAGTTTTTTTGAAGAATGGAGAATAAAGTCGTTGAAGAAGGCCGATGATAGCGGCTGAATCATTGCTGTTCCACCAAGGATAGTTATTGATTAAAACAATCGCCTAAACAATCTCTTTCTGTGGAAAAAAGTTTACAACAAAATACTGTGTTTCTTTTGGAGTAAAGACCAGCGTTATCCGCATAACTCTCCAATAAGAACTGTGAAGAAAGTGTCGAATTGTCTAAATTTGAATCAAGCAATACTAATTCTGGAATCTTACCTTCACACCAGTCTAGAATTTCGGAAAAATGTTTCACAACTCCAGTAGCCCATTGCTCTAGCTAAAATAATAAATTCTAGCAATCAAAAGAATAATTACGGGATCGTTTTGAAGGCCAAAGATAGCTGATAAAAGTGAGGAATTGCTTCTTCTAAGCAACGATGATCGAGTTAATCTAAAACATACTGTAGGCAGGTAGAGAGACTCACAAAACAGTTGATATCTCATAGCATCTTTCAACCGAATAAAAACAAAAATTTAAAGTGATAATTGAGAGAACAAATAGGTTTCGGCTGGACCACATCTATGAACAATTGACGGGCTGTTGCTTTGTACTCTTCAAGTCAAACAATAGGAGGCGAGATAAAGAGCTCACTCTTCATTTCAACTATATAGACAAATAAGCGAAACAAAAATTTACAATATTTCGGGAACTCCGTAGATGTATTTTAGAGCATACTGGTAAACTAGGGCCTTTTAGACCACCAGTATGTTTTAGAGCAGTATGAATCGAATAGAGAAGGAATATATTTATCGTCCGTAGACAACTGTTGGTACTTTTTCTACTTTAAGCGTCCAATTAGATTTTACTAAACCTGATCTCAATTTTTTATTTTTAAAAACCTTAACAATAGATAATAAGGAGAGATAAAGAGCTCACTTTGTATTTCAACTATATAGACAAACAAGCGAAACAATAACAAAATTAAAATATTTCAGGAGCCCCGTAGACCTTTATCGAGTAGGCTTTGATCACAGTCTTACAGTATCTACAAGTTCTGTTGTTGAAAGAGAAAGGGTCAAAACTGACAATTGGCGATGAGCAGGAATCATTTGAACGTCGCTCAATTTCATGGCATGTAGTCCGAGAATTGTACTGTTGTAGACAGAATAGCGACGCTCTCTGTCCGTCCAAAGGTAAATAAAGTCTCCAGCTCTAGAAGGTCCGTATTAGGGAGGAGGGGAATCATACGGTAATGAGACATAGTCAAAGGCGTCGAATATTTTACCGATGGCTGATTCGACAAAAAAATTGGCTTCGATTAGGACACCCATCAAATCCGAGAAGATATCAATCGCATCTGCTGGGAGATAAAAACTAGAAAGGGCTGCAATTCTCTTACAATAACCTACAAGTCAGCTAGCATGTCACAATTCTGTCGGAGGAAACGAGATTGGACATTTGAATGTTTCTTTGACGACTCTTCCATATATTTTCGCCAGCTCTTTTCAATTTTTGTGTCATTTCTGTACTTATTTCCAAACAAATAATAAGCAAGTGAGGCTTTTGCACTGCTGAAATGCATGCTCGGAACAATCGGGACAGGATTCAGCATCTTGTCTTGTGGCAACTCTTTCCAGAGATTGAAGACTGTATCGTCGGATACAAAATAATAGCCTGAGCAGATTCAGCTCAAAGAAATGAACCTACCTTCAATGTTCTTTAGGCCGAGATCTCTTACTTTCGAGACGCAAACCCCATAATTGTAGCCATTTCTCATCTCTAATGGAGTCACATAGACTGTGATAACCGGATCGATGGGAGGCAAATCCCCTAGAGATTTTCATTGAATAAAAAAAAACAAACAGTTTGAAACATTTTGAGGATTCCACGTTCCACAGAGTATTGTTGTTTTGAAGAAAGGAGTGTAGAGTCGCTGGAGAAGACCAATTGAGGCGGCAGAATGGGAATGCGAAAACCAGGGATAGTTGTTGATCAGTACAATGGCAGTATTCCTTTTGGAATAGAGTCCTTTGGATTTTTTATATCTTTTAAGTAGCATTTTTGGCGTCAGAGTTTGGTTATCTAAATGATTTTGGAATAAAAGAGCCTCCCCTCACTTCCACACCAATCAAGCACCTCAGAAAAACCCTTCACAGCTTCATTTGCCCATTTCTCCAACTGAAACTCATTCATTTCGAAATAGACAAATCTTACGTCTATATTTTCCAAATTATTTGTTTCATTCTCTTCTCCAGGAAATGAAAACTTTTCATCAGTGAGTTCGTTTTGTGAGATTTGTCTCAGTGCTCTATTTTAAAATTAAAAAATCGGCTAAACTTACAGCAGAGTTGGAATTATTTCGTAGTATCTTTCGAGGGAAAACAAGCCCACATTAAGAGTTACAATGGAAAATAGGAAGAAATTTCGATTTATTGGCATAGTGGATTAGCTGGTCACTGGCGGATAGCCTCACACTAGATAACTGGCTGAACAAATAGAAAATCTGTCATTTTTAGAACGGATTGTTTCTGCAAAATTTGTCGGCGTTTTTTCCAAGACAAAGCACAAATTTATTTTTGCACAAATACAACTTTTTTGACCAGCTCGTATCACACAAAATTGTATTCGCTCTAGAGAGAAGTTACGCTATATATCTTTATCGAATAGGCCTCGATAACGGGAGAACAATATCTGGAATTACAGTACATCTTTGGCTTTAAAAATTGGTAAAGAATTTGTAAGAAAAACAGACGATTTTCTATGTCCAGGCTTTAAACTCGCAGACAGACAGAGACGTATTTTTAGAAATTAGTATGAATCGAATAGAGAAGAAATTTATATTATTACCAGTAGACAACATAAGCAACTGTTGGCACTTTTTCTAGGCGTCCGAACGACTCCTTCAGTGTTCGGTCAAGATTTAGGCGTCCGATTAGATTTTACTAACCTCAAAAATATTTGATCATGGGGAAATTAATCTAATCGTCTGGATCTCGACTGGACGCTTTAAAAAAGTTCGGATGAGTAGAAAATTGCCCAAATATTTAGATAAGCTTTTTGACAAGCTTCTTGTAAATAGGCCGTAAGCGCTCCTGGCCAGCGATGGTTAAATGAATGTCATTATCAATAAAGGACAGAAGGGTCTTTGGGTCATAGGCTAAGTAGCGATTTCCATCCAAAAATGCTGGAAGAATAGAATAAAGGTGACATTTCTGGCAGACAATTGCTTCCATTCTTTTCAAACTTGTGAACATTTCATCATCCGCTTCCTAAAAGCTTTTTTCCTCTTGAAATCTTAAGAAAACCTTTTTATTCAAATGGAAAGACTCGGTATCCCTTCCTTCCACCAAGGTGTCGATTAATTCGTTTACCAGAAGCAACCGGAATGTTGGTGTTGGACCTGAGAGATTTTCTTTTCAAAGAAGAGTCAAACCATGAATGTAGATTCCCTTTCTAGTCATTTTCTCCAGCCGCGCAATGTAGTTATTGTATTGTTGAACAAGAATATCCTGAGAGATATCTTTACCTCGCAATAGTCGCTTCTGATGAGATTGATATCTGAAATACATCAGTCTTGGTGAAAGGAATCGGTTTGACTCTACCTTGTGACCACGAAGAGATAGTCTGGTTGGTATTCTTCGATAATTTCAAAGGCTTTGTCCAACTGTCCATGGAACCTCTCCGTCGAGTGAATCCATTCATCATAAAGCACTTGGAATCCTAAAATTTTCTCGTTTTCTTTGGTTTTTGTAACTGACCTAAAGCAGCAAGCATCCGGAATTGACTGTAATTGCCATTAAATGCTTCTTGAATAATATTGACTTCATTGAGAGCATAGCTGTTCCCAATCACCATTATTTTGTTGGTTCCGGTTCCATTCTAAAAGATGAATATATTGCAAAAATTTCTTACTGGATAATCATAGACTCCCCAGGGAGGTACAAAAGTCGGAAAGCGCGAGGAATAGTTGGAATTGTATCGTCCCTTTGGAACTCCTTCCACCGAAGTTGCTGCGAATGCCGTATTCCGTAGAATTGCTTCCTTCTTATCCACAGAAGCTAAAGCGTTTGATTGATCTTCTAATAAGTGTCCCACCTTTGAATTCTTTATAATTTTCTAGACGCGTTTGTACAAATGGACAATAAATGAGACTTGTGAAGATCAATGAATTGAAAATAGCCAAACAGAGAAACAGAACCAACGTTTTTTTGACAGAAAAAGCTCGACAGGTTGTCTCATAATAAGTATGGATGAATATGGAAACGATCAGAATTATTCCTAGAAAAATATTAAATTCTTCTCTCAACCTTACCAAGTACAAACTGGGGAGTATGGGTGGCTCCGAAGAGAGTGATAATCGGCCAATGGACGAGATAGAGTGTATAGGAGATATCTCCAATGAAAACGATAAATTGACTAGTTAAAAACTAGTTAGCGTTTGTATAAGAAGAGAAGAAAAATACCTTTTTTGAGAAGTCATTTTCGAGAACCAACAAGAGAAAACAGGAAAAGGTTGCAAGAGGTCGCATGATGTCTGCATTGACAGTTTGTGGAGCGACCATCAACAAAATAGGCACACTGGCCACCAAAATCAGAGGATCTTGGAGTTTTTCAGCCACCTTCTCCAAGACTGTTTTGCTTTCTTTAATTTTATAAATAGCTGGCTTCGACTCGGCTTACTTTTAGAACTCAAGTCGATTGATAATAGAAGGAATCCAATCATTCCTGTTCCAAATTGCCAAAGACGAGATAGGAAATAATTGAAAGAGAAGATTGGATTACTGTAATAATATTGAGCACAAGCAATGGTGCTGATTAGAGCCAAAAATCCAATTTTCTGATATTTCTTTGTGAAAAAATTCAAGAGCACAAAAATGAACGGAACTATCAGATAAAACTGTATCTCCACGGCCAATGACCATAAATGAAGAAAGAGATCTTTCTGTCGATTTGAGGATTGAAACTAAGAAAAGAAAATAAAGACGATTGATGGACCATATTTACCGAGATAAAATAATTGCTGCCATCCCAGATTGTTTTCATATTTTTGAGAAAAGTCAAGGAATAAAGAGCAAACTCGTTGGTGGTCGATATCCAATATTTTCCCAAAAATAAATGACCAGATAGCAGAATAAGTGGAAGTATCAAATAATACAAAGGAAATATTCTTTTTGCCCTGAAATTGTATTAAAATTTTGAAGAGAAGAAGTTCAACCTTTTATAGTAGAAATCAACAATGGTACAGAGATTTATTACTGAATGTTTGGAGAAAATCATGGCCATTAGATAGCCTGAGAGCACGAAGAATCTAGGATTTATTTCTCAAAGAAACGAAGAAAGCAAGCTCACATATCGACTCCAACAAAGCCATTTGGGAAAGTGGTTGGCCATAAATGAAAAAGTAAAACAGAAATTATGGCGATTCCTCGAAGACCTTGTATCCTGAGGAGCATCTGGAAAACGAGTTCCAACAAGAAACTGAAAGACGTGGAGAGAGAGGGAAGGACACATTCACTTTTCGGGGTCAGTATGGTCATTCACCCCGTAGGTGGCAACCGCAATTGAGATTCCGGCTAGTCAGTAGCAGAATTGAAGCATATACGCTTGGATAACGAGGCCGTCAAAGAACTGGAAGATAGTGGTAGAAGATTACTGGATTCAGACTTTTCATGGTGGCAATGCTTATTCGCTGTGTGCTGGATTCAGACAATCCGGTATCCGAGGTTTTCTGGATAGATATCCGATCCGAGTTTGCGGATATTTTTGACGAAATAAAATGAAAATACATTTGTTTTGATTTCAACAAGAAAATGAAAGACTCTTTCTCTAGCTGAATTCTAATTCCTTCTTATACCAAAGTTCTGATCAGAACACCTCTGTGTTCATTTATTCTAATTTTCCTAGTTGGATCCATTAACGTCAAAGGAAAAACCAGCTCCTATATCAGCAAAAAATGATCTTCGTCAGTACAAGTAGACTTGAATCAATAGGATCCCCACTGCAGATTTGTGCTTATTTGAATGTAAAAGGTGTGCAGTTTGTTTTGTCAGCCATTCAAATCAAAAGGGCGTACCATTTGAGAGAACACTGATCCTCTTCGGCAAAGTCTATATTTAGGACGCTCCCCAGCTGGAGATGTCGGCCTAGTGATCATCTCGAAAACGACTGTAATCGCTTTCAGAAAGATGTCTAGTCTGATTTTTGATCTGGGAAATGTTTGGATTCATATCACATAAAATTATCACACAGAAGTTAACCGAAGATAATGAAATTCAAAGGGCCGTAGGCTCAGCTTGGGATTCGCTGTTTTGTCTCGAAGTTCTGAAATTGATTTTTTTCTACAAAAAGTTCAAAGAAACTGACTTATTGACCATCGAATGAGACAACAAGCTTTCGATCATTCCAGTTAGAGATGCCTTTTGTCGTCCCAAAAAGAGAGCAGCCTAGGGATATAATTCGTTTTTATCTGGAACTCACTTGTTTCCTGAAATTCTCATTCCAATAGGCGTAAATCAACGGATTGAGAAGGGTTCCTGACATGGCAGACCAGTGAGAAAATAAGAAGATAAGATTTCCATATTCATCTGACACTATTTTATTCTAAACAATTTTATTTCCTTTCAAGCGATGGAAACTACCTTCATGACAATCGAGAAATCTTGGATGACGTTGAAGGCGTCGAGTGGTACGCTGGACACGGCGAATATGACAACCATTGCCTTGAGGATATTTTGGAGACGTTGTTTCCGACAAACTTCCGAATGTCGCAGCCTGGAGGAGGAGGTTTTTGGTTTTATGATAAAATCAAATTTAACCTTTTACGTATACTCTCAAGAATCTATTTCCTGATTGCATCTCAAGTCTGGATTCGCACGTATATTCGTATTCGAAAATAACTCGTTTCTAGCTGACCTGTTCGTGGTACTGAACCTTTTCCTTTGTGCACTGAGTCGTTTCGCGATCATCCAATTACAGAAAGAAATAATGACGAGCGGGATTGCGCTCCTGACCAGTAACACAAAAATTCCATAAAAGAGACGATATTCATCTCGCGGTCTCCAATCTTCGAAGCAAAACTGGAACATTTTCCTCGTTTCTTGCTGATAGTTTACCTGATAACAAGAGAATTCGACATAGACCACATGATAAAGCATCGGGCTGAGGATGATTAGGGAGAAGAGCCAGGTTCCAAGAACTACAAGAAAACACATCCGGACTGAGATACTTCGGCAAAAAGGCGAAACGACCATCCGATATCGATCAATGGCTAGAGCTGTTAATGTATATGAGACCCACATCAAGGAAGCGCCCTAAAATTAGAGATCTCTCCTTTTGTTCTTTCATACCTGGACGGCGTATACGACATAACACATAGACTTTCCCCAAAGCCATGTTTTGAGATAAAAGTACATGGGAGTTGCCCATAATGAGCTGCCAGCGATTATCTTTGAATTCTGATGAACGATCACTTGAGGTAACTTACGATATCAGCGAGAGAAAGACTGCAGATGAAGAGATTTGGCACAGTTTGCATCGGCCGTCGACAGAGCACGATTAGTATTACGACAATATTGCCAATTATCGCAGAAACTCCAACAATCGAATAAAGAACCAATAGAGCTGGAAAGGAGTGGATTGAGGAGATGGGAAGGGAAACGAACTATTCTTCCAAAAAAGACTAATTTTTATGGGATCAACCTGACAGACTGGAGATGTAGCATTTTGCATTTCTGAAAATAACTTTTGAAAGGCGATTCTCATGGAAAGCGTAGAAGATTGATAAAAGTTGGGAGACTCACACGTTCAAAGACTTGTCTGATAATTGCGAGTCTGTCAGTCTCTGGATATTAAGCTTCAATTTGTTCGAGAGATAAATCACTGGAAAATTTAATGAGAAAGAACAAAGAGAAATGCATTCCCAATTGAATTCGCTGGGTCAGACTCGGGAGAGATCTTAGAACGCTTTTGGTTCAGAGAGATCACTATGATGAGTTGCGGAAATTACTGGAAGTCACTTGTTTTTTTCCATTGATAGGTGGATAACTGGTGAGTGGATAGCCCAAAAATGTGCGCAATTCCACGAACTGATTTCCTTCCTCCCCACGACTAATTAGTCAGAGCAGTTATTGCAGAGACTCTTCTCTTCCTGTTAGTTTCTCTGCAAGAAGAGCCGGAACCAAAACTGTGAGGAGTCTACAGGAGAAGATAGAGAGAGAGAGAGAGAGAGAGAGAGAGAAGTGCCCATGGGATTGTCCCAGATTGAAAACATTTCTTACTTTAGGACATGCCTAATTAACGCAAACATGTTATCGTCTATCTGTTTTTTGATGGGAGAAGTCACAGCTTGACGGATGTACTTAGATAAGTACGGTAGACAGGAAATGAAGAAGGCCAAAAAGAGAGAGTGTTCTTGAAGGTCTTTCGCATGATCCATTATGATGCTATAAGGACTAAAGATGAGAGAATGAACAGACGGAGGCTCGAATGGAGAAAACGAACCATATGTGAGACTGAGAAACCAAAATTAAATTATGGAACGGACGTGATCAATTTAAAGAATCAAATGGGAGAAAGTTCAAAGGAGAGAATTTTAACTTCCTCAGAAAAATCTTTTAAAAGAATTCATAATTAGAACGGAGTAGAGTGGACTCTCACATTTCTTTGCCGGCCATAATGAGAACTTGTAGGAGGATCGAATGACTCGGACTTTTTTTTGCTCAGAAGCCTCTAAAGTGAGACGAAAATTGTTTGAAATCATCTTTGAGACGAAATATGGGTGTGTACTTTGCTGAAAGCCAATCGGAAGTAAGTGGCGAGAGAGAAGTGGAGTTCTTTAGTTCCAATAAGTTCCTATAATAAATTTGGTCTCACTGGTGCATCTCTTTATTGATTTTCCAAGAAAATTCTACTCGAGAGAAGTCTAACAGAGAAAGAATGAGAAAATAAATTGGATGAAAAGTTCGATGTAAAATCATTACCACCACCCACTCAGAGATTTTCCAACTGAGCAAGCCTTTGAGAGAAAAAGTTGTCTGAAAGATTTGATTTTCTGAGAAACTTTTAAAAGGATAGACAAATATTGTCGGCTTGTCATGGTGTACATCGAAGCCGACTCTGCCCTCCTCTAATAAGCTTATGAACCAGATAAACCGATAAGAATTTTTAAGAATTCGTGGGGGAGGGAAGGGAAAGTAAAGGCCCCACAAAGGAAGGCGTCTCCATTTCGGAAACTTCCTTTGTAGGCGGTCGGTGGTGCTCTCGAGTCAACTAAATTAGTGTCTTCAGGAACTTAAGAAACTTATCACGTGTGGGTCAAAGGGAATACTCAGGAAAATCAAACGCATCTCGTCATTCACTTGGAAGGATCAGACAAGAAAGAAACCCGTTGGAGTCCAGCGAAGTTCGAGAAAAAATCATCTGAAGTATTTTAAAAGTCAAAAAGGGTTTCGGAGATTATTTATTGAAAAAAATGCTAATTGATGAAGTCTGAGCTAGTACTTGTTATGATCTCCCAAGCTAACAGCTCATTAGAGAAAATTGCATTTACGGGCAATGAAATGTGCAGCCACCGAGAACATCTGGGGTTGGGTCTGCCACCAGGAATAGAGACGAGCTTCTTCGAATTTGATGAGCAAAACATGAAACCAGAGAGTGAGAGAGACAAACTTATCTATTCCATCCCTCCCTCAACATCATAAATGCTGTTACTCTGATTAGTCCTTTGCTCTCTGCAAAAAAGCCTACTCCATCTCTATGAGCGTTGGGATCTTTGTTGAAACTTCGAACTTTTCAAACCGCTATTCTTTTGAAATTAGCTATGCGTTTAGCTAGAAAAGACGCCTTTTGTAGCTAAAAATAATGGGAGTTTCCCATGATATTCTCCTGAGATCGAATAATAATTTTGAAATAAACTTTTCAACATAATTACTTTGGATCAGTTCTGAACTATTCCGAGATTGTGAGCTTTAGACTTTAGGTGTATGAAACCTACTGTGATAATGTTTGTCAATAAAGCCGAGATATTTACCATTTTTGAAAGAAACACCTGCCCGTAAATCTCGTTGATATATGAGGAGAACGTGGCTACTTGCTGACCTCTATTTTGAATTCCTTGAAGCCGTTGAGTTATTCGCAATTAGTCTCCTTCATAGGTAACCAAGTTCTTGCCGGCGCTTCCAGTTCCGAGAGGCCATAACTTTTCAAGTTGGCCTTTTTGATTTCTGATTTTAATCAAACAATTCGTCAGAAAGTTTCCTTCAATTTATAGCCAGTCAAGGGTGACTTTTGTTTTTAATTCCTATTCATCTCGTTTTCTTTGCGTCTCTAATGAGTTGTACAAGGAGGCAAATTCCACCGTGTGTCGCCTAATTTTGTCTATTTTATCTCCATTCAATTTGTCCTTGGATCCTTATGAAAAACCAAAGAGAAATAAAAATGACAGCTGTTAATTTTTAATAGTTTTGGTCGAGCAATGAGATCAATCAAGTTTTCAACAAATAGCCTATTTGGTTTCTCATGTTTATCACTTTAGGTTCGTTTCGGCCAACTTGTTTCCTCTTCCTGATTGTTCCTTCTGGGTCGACCAAAAAATTCACTTCGCTTTAGTGATCCGCATCGTTCTCCCCCTCGTTTATGGTATTCTGAATAATTTGCTCCGTAGTTTCCTCGCTTCACACGCCTTGCACATGCCTCTGTGAACTTTTTCGACTTTTTCCCAAGCGTCTTTTTTCCCTAACAAATTTCTAGATGACTGATCCTCCACCATCTCCGGTGCCTTTGTGGATGATCTTCTCCACTTTAAGTCTTTCTATAATTGGACTTCTTGGCAATCTTTTGATAGTTGGCGCCTCATTTGTCTCGAAACAACTTCGCGGAAGATGCCAACTATTTATAGCAGCTCTCGCAGCTGTCGACGTCTTAGTTTGTGCCTATCTGGTAGATGAAAACTGAGAAATCAGACCAAAATAGCTTCAGGTTCTCCTACGCATTCTCATGCTGCTTGGCTGGTTTTTTGTCAAAAATCACAACTGCTTTCTAATGAGTGTCGTCGGACTTTTCGCACTAAATGCTCAATCAGCGATCGGTCTTATTTTGGGGATTGATCGTCTTTTAGCCGTCATGATTCCACTCAGGTTAGCCAGCATGTTCAAGCCCTCTAATTATAAATCTCATACATTTCAGATATCAGAAACTGCCCAATTCTTTGTATGTAATTCTTTGGCTGTCAATCATAGTTTATGCTGTAGTTCTCACGTTCAAAGGCTACAAAGACACTAACGGTTCGTCTCTCCTCCCAGCCTTCATTCGTTTTTTCAGAAGATATCGTTCCTGTTTGTCTTCCTCCAACAGCTTATGCTCAGCCTTCACGAACAATTTGGATTTTTTGTAGTTTTCTCATAGCAGTTCTTGTTCTGTTCGTCTATGCTGCAGCCAATATAAAATGTCGTTTTATGGGTGAATCGCCTTTTGGACTAATCATAGGTTTATTCAGCCAAAACAGCGACTGAGGTCAGTCTGGACAGAGTCAAAAGACTCCTGAGTTCGTTGAATCTCGTCATGGGAATCTATTTCTGTACCTGGTTTCTTACTATTCTCATGCTCGTTTTAACCCAAGTAGTCCAAATGGCAGAATCTGTCGTTCAACTTATCAACCAACAGCTAGCCTGGCTTGTCATCATAAATGCCTCTCTTAACTTTTTTATTTATTATTGGAGAGCTCCAGAATATAGGTTTGATACTCTTTTTGTAGGGAAGATGATTTAGAAAAACCTTCAACTATATTCTGACAGGAGGACAGTCCAATCATCCAAATGCGCCTTCGATTGGACCGGGATCCATTCAAACAAGGCGAAGTACTGTTGCCAATGTCAATTAATCATTCACTTCACAATGAATTTTTTTCTTTTTTGGTTTTGCACAAAGTGTGACTAAAAACTCGATCTTGAAACAACTTGGGTTCTGCACAGTGTGGCTAACATCTTTTTCTCTCCTCATTTTATTCTCAGTTCTGCATTTAAATTTGAATTGAAATTTTTGGTTTTCAGAATCCGCTTGGGCGCCAGAAGCAGCTGTCTAAACTCACGGGTAATATTTATCGAATAAAGATTTCAATGTAAAGCCAAAAGTCGTTTTCGTTCGTTAATGAAGAGATCAGCATCAGAGAAGAAGTCAGCCCGAGGAGAGCCGAATTCGCACCGAATCGTCAATCTGATATCATCCTCACGACATCTAAAAAGCTGTTCCTGTGACTAATAAGTCTTACTTTCCGTCTCGCCACATATAAAAATCATCTCCTCGTCGCTCGAGCCGATAAGTCAAATGAGAGAAACAGGTTTTGTGATTCTGAGGGAAGCGGGATATCCTGCAATAATTTTGAATTATTTGCCCAATCTCCGCCCTTATTTTTCACGTGTTTCGAATGTCTAATCCGCCGCTATGAAGGCGTGAAATATTACCATCTTTCTGACCTCATCCCTCTCAAAAACAAATGTCTATGTGTATTCATATTCTATTAATTTCCTTTTGTCTGGCGTGTATTTCCTCAAAATGAGAAGCCACTACAATAATCAAAGACCTCAAAGATATTGCTTCCAGACGTAGCACTTTTAATGAATATTCTCATTCTGTTTGTTCCCCACAGCGATGCTTTTGTTTAAAGAATTTAGGAAATTCGCAATGAGATTAGAATGTCTGACAATGATGATCCCCCGCGTCTTTTATCCCATGGCCGGGAAACCTCAATGTGAACTTCCTTCTTCTTTGCTCTTAGTCTAATACGTGCCCATTGAGATGCCAAATATTAATTGCATCCTTTTACCTCCCACTCTTGAAATTTCGAAGAAAAAAAAGCCCAGACGAACTGACCTATAGGCCGTCGCTGCTTTGGGACATAAGATGCTGCAATAAGTCCTCGGTTCGCCCTTATCGTTGGTCTCCTAAAATTGGCCAAATTTTCGACTTCCTGAACAACCTACTTCAAAGCACGTGTTGAAGGGAACTGTCCTTGGTTTGTGATCAGCCTCATGCTCTTTTAATTCCAAGACACATTCGGATTGTTTTCCTTTGGCTTGGTCTTCATTTCGTCTACAGATCAATTCTCTCCATTCTAAATACTTTGTTCTCTCAAGGACTTGAGACTCTCTTTGCAAAAATAATCCAATTCGTAAGCTCTAATTACGTAAACAGAAGCTTACTCATTTTGTGTCTTACTGGGAACTCCTTTTCTTCCCAGAATAAAAATAACTCACGCCAATGAACACTTTCTGACGCAACCAAGGCGAAGAATAAGAAGAGCAATGAAAGTCTAATCATTTTGCTGAGAATGGCTTCGCATGCCGTTTATGTAGTCGAAAGATGCCATCAGATTGAATAATGACCAACGCATAATGCTGGTTCTGGCGACAGTTTTGCTGGAACATCAGCCTAAGACTGGTCTCTAAACGGCAAAGCAATAAAAACATAAGTAGAATTTGCTTATCGAGAGAATCTCTAAAATCCAATTAATATTTGATTCCAATTAGAAGAAGCAAAAAACACTCCTTTTTCGGGAATTTGGCCGCTCTTCCCAATGAAACATTTATGACACCAAATAAAGAGTCTACGTAATTTTGGCTCGTCGCGTATCGAGAATAATTTATTTTGCGGATCTCTTTCTCTCTGCCAGGTGATTGAGGGTACAAGGAACTTTTGTTTGTCGTCCTTCTGTAGTACGATGTATCCACAAAAATCCGTACAATGCCCAGCCGCCATTAGACTGCGCGGAAATACCAAACACCAGGTGAAACCCTCGCCCCTCCCGCTATCAAATTACTGCATCGCCCTCGTTCCAAATATAATTTGCATTTGTTTTTTGTATGTCAATCGAATTGTTTTCAATTAAACAACAAAGAGTTGCTTCGCCTTCTCCCATAATTATCTATTTACCGCATTGAGCCTTTGCAGTCCATGAGTTCACACTTTTATCCACATTTGTTCTGGAGAGCCGATCCTGAGGAATTCAATTGTTCCGGCAAATCCTACGAGGAATGGAAACAGACCGGAGAAGTCTCCAAAGCTCTCGGAGCTTATTTCTTCATCGTTGGAGTCATCACTCTAGTACGATTTCTTTATTCCTGCAATAGTCTCTTCAGCTCTGTTACATCTTCGTCATCTACACAATGTCCTGTCGATTTCTCCTAAGTAAGCCATGTTGGAAATTGATGTATTTCAATTGCTACGTCGACTGTGGTTTGTTTGTTTTCTCCTCCATAAAAGAAGCTTAGGAAATGTCTTGGTGAGTAGCATCTTCACTGGGATTTTGTTCTACGACGGCGGAGTCTACTGTACATGGCCGATAATATCCTACGCTGGTGGTGGTTTGGGACTCGGTTTTTATATTTGTTTGTCCAAATACCAAAAAGAGATATTCAGGGTGTTGGTGTGCATCGTGTGTCAATTGTATTGCCATTGCAATTAACCGGTGCTCAACAATTTGCAATAAGGAGACTGGTCTCTTCAAAGGTTTTTGATTCCTTTGATCCAAATAAATTTTAATTTGAAGGCAAAAGGACTTATTGTTGGATAGGATGTAGTGCCTTACTGATGATTTATTCGATGTTATTCTCCCGTCCGCCCATTTTTAACTCGAAAATGGGCGCTTGGTTCTATTATCCGTTCATCCAAGAATACGAAAAGGTTTGTTGGAGTCGAATTGAAAAAAAAAGAATTTTATTTCAAAACAGAAGTTGCAGGAAGCAGCAAGAATTATCAATTACGTTCACCCAATTGTGAATTGCTCAACTGCCGCGATAATCACAGTTCTCTATTCCATCCTCTGCGGCTATCTTTGTATCTCGGGTTCAAGAAGTCCTAAACTGAAAGATAAATTTCGCAGAATGCATAATAAAGTAAGCAATCACGCAATCACAAGATCAAAAGGCTTACAGGTCTTCATCCAGTCAGCCATCGTCTGTTGTTCTTCTTGTACTTCTTGTTACGTGTACGTCTATATGCAGTTCTTCCCAGTTCCAAATTGGCTCATTATTTTGGCTAGTTTTGGCTATCAAATATGCAGTGGTAAGTCTGATCCGACGCTATTAATCCCACATCCTTTGCAGCCTTGCCTTGTTATGTCTACCTCACTTTGAACACAGGTTTGTAATAAAAATTATTTTAATAGTTTCGGTCAGAATTTCGAGGAAAAGCAGCAGGAATATTGCGGAATTCAATGGTTCAAAAGCTATCCAGCGGCCCTTCCAAGAATGATCTTTTGAAATCGCCTGAACCAAAAAGGAAAAATGTCTCTGAAGGACTGGTAATGCTCTTCAACAATAATAGTGATGACTCATGTTGTGACGAGGTATTTCTGTGATATTTTCGAATAAATTTCTATACAACCTGTAAGGGAGGAGTCAGAATTTCCGTAAATCTATTTTTAGGGGAGAGTTCGTTGGTCAGTCTTCCTATTACAACGAGCCCCCAACTTGCGGCCTCATCCAGTCATCTTCTCTCTACCCCCAACTAGTCTTAAAAAGCCTAAAAGACTCATTATCTGCCCCATTCATTATGGCGTTCAATTTATCTTCTTTGTCCCCGAGAGAGTTGCAATTTCCTCACCTCGTTAGTCTCAGTTCAGAGTCGCCTTTCAGATGTATCTGTTTGGTCCATCGCTCCTGTTTTTATTGCAACTCTACTCCTTTGTGAGAACTTCTGATGAATCGACAGTAGTGCTTTCAAACTCGACAGAAAAAAAGACCATAATAATCTCTACAGTGGAGGTAACTTTTCGGTTTGTATTGAGTGAATTAAATCCAGCTATCGCCATTTTTTATGGTCAAGAAACACTGCAGTCATCCATCTGCGACTGGATGCGATGGATTTAATAAATATGAGGGTTATTCTGTTGATCTCTTAGAACTGTTTCGATCATTAACTGGCTGGAAATTTGAGGTAAAAGTTTATTTTATCCATAGATATCTCCAGGTTAAAATCGCTACTAAATTTGGAAGCAAACAAACGAATGGAACCTGGGATGGAATGATAGGACAGATAATTACCGGAGAAGCTGATATGACTACTGGACCTCTCGTTATAAATTCTGTGAGTAGTGGAGGTCAAATTGGAAGAAACATTATAGGAACGGCTGAGAGCAGTAGATTTTTCTATACCTTTCATGAGCTCTAGTCTTTCTGTTATGATCAAAAAGCCGACTATGAGACTGAGAACGTCCGACGGCAGCATCTTCCTGAAGCCGTTGAGTTGTACAATTTGGATTTTTATTGTTATTTCCTACATTGGAGTTGCTCTGATCGTCTTTCTTCTCTCTCGTTTATCTGCCTTTGTAGACAACTCTTCTACTCCTATAGCTTTTTGCAATTCTCTTTGGTTCCCCGTTGCCAGCCTTCTGCAACAAGAGACAGGTTTCTTGCCGCGGTTAGTCATAATTAAACTGTGAAAAAGTTTGCTTTTAGCTCAACATCTGGAAGGATTGTTTCAGCTGTCTGGTGGTTCTTTGTTTTGGTTATAATTGCCAGCTATACTGCTAATTTTGCCGCTATTTTGACTTTAAATAGAATGACCGCGCCGAATAAAGAAGAAATTAACCTATTCCTCACTCTGGAAGAACTTGTCAACCAGGATCATGTGAAATTTGGAATGCAAAAAGGAGGAACTACCGCAAGATTCTTTGAGGCAAAGTTTATTAAACACCACAACTTAAATTAGAACTCGAATATTGCACTTTATAAACGAATGTGGAGAAAAATGGAAGCCAATCCCGATGTATTTGTCAAGAACTACAAGGAAGGAATTGACAATGTTCGCAGTCAGCCGTATGCTTTTATCTTGGAGACTGTTGCCAACGATTTTGAGAATGGAAGACGGCCTTGTGACACAATGAAGATTGGTAAGTAGTCTCGTTTAGCGAATGCAATTTCCTCAGATCAAAACATAAACGCGTATAGCTATGGTCTTGCATTTTCTAAAGGAAATCCCCTGAAAGACAGCGTCAGTGCTGCCCTTCTGACCCTCCAAGAGAGAGGTGATCTCTTGAAAATTTATAGCAAGTGGTGGATAGATCGAAACGAGTGTGAAATATCAGCCAACAATCGACCTGTAAGTTTGTTATATTTGCTCTAATTTGGCTTGAGGAGCCAAATTTCTCATTGGATTTTACTGAGATAAGCGGTCTTTTCTGGATTCTTCTTGGTGGATTGTTGCTGAGTCTATCAGTGGGATTTGTGGAATTTGTTTGTCGGAGAATAAGAGAAAAGAAAAATCGCGGGAAATTCTCAGAAAAAGAAGACCTTGTCGAATGAGAATCTCTGTAAAGATCCGAATAAATCTGCAACAAGTCGCGATTTACATCTCTAACCAACGAAAGCGAAGAAACATGAACCGGATATGGACAGATGTGTCGCGTCTTGTGGGCCAAAAAGGGGATCGAACCCGATTAACTTCTTTTTCCTTTTCGTATCTGAAACACAAACCAATATAAAAGGCAATACGCCCTGATCTCTAACAGAATTCGTTTACTCGTCTATCTAAAGGTATCCTCCTTCCTTCCATCTAATCGCCCTTTAGATGAGCAATACTGTAGCTACTGTAGCCGTTGTCCTCAGCGGAGTTGCTCTCATTCCAGTCATCTTTGGAGGTCTTTATCTCTTCAATGACATTAACAACTTCTACGACGATGCTCTCGAAGAGCTCCAGAGATTCAAGACTCATGCTGATGACTCTTGGCAAATCATGATCAAGGGATCTGATCGTGTTAGCAGCTTCGCTCAATTTGTAGGAAGAAACAAGAGATCTGGAGATTCTTGCAACTGCGGACCTCAGCCAAGCAACTGTCCAGCTGGGCCAGCTGGACCTCCTGGATCCCCTGGAGATAAGGGAGAAGATGGAGCTCCTGGACAACCTGGAAACGCTGGAGATGCTGGAAAATCTGAGGCTAAGCAAGCTGACAAGAAGGATTGTATCAAGTGCGAGGCTGGACCAGCCGGACCTCCTGGATCTGATGGACCTGCCGGACCTGCTGGACCCGATGGACAGCCAGGACAGGCTGGAGAGAACGGAAAGGACGGAGAAGCTGGGCCTGCTGGACCGGTTGGAGATGCTGGAGTTGATGGGCAGCCTGGAGCTCCTGGAGAAAACGGAAAGAAGGGAGCCGATGGAAAGAAGGGCAAGGGAGCTCCTGGACCTGCCGGACCCGCTGGACCCGCTGGACCTGCTGGACAAAATGGACAGCCCGGACAAGCTGGAGCTGACGGAAAGCCCGGAGCTCCTGGATCCGCCGGAGCCGCTGGTAACCCTGGACAAGTTGGATCTGATGGCCAAGCTGGTCAGCCTGGAGAATCTGGAGCGTAAGTTCTTTTGTCTTTTATTGATAGAATATTTAGTCCTGGACCTGATGCTGCTTACTGCCCATGCCCAGCCCGAACAGTCATTCAAATGCCTGTCGAAGAGCACAAGGAGTCGGCTGGATACCGTCACGCCGCTCGTGTTTACTAATTTATCGAAATATCTGTACATACATGAATCTATTTTATCATCATTGGCTCTTCTCCTTCTCTTTGGATGACTCCGTCTTTGAAACTTTTCGAAATTCTGGATTATTTGAGTCGACCTTCAGCGATTCCACCTGACTAAGAGTGACAGAGGTTTCCAATCGTGACAAAACGAATTCGAACTCTTCGACTTCTTTCTCCTTGAGTACCAGACAACAGAAAATGAGGAAATGTTCTTTGAACTTCTCTCGGATCCTCTTCTGCAAAGTCACACAGAATATTCTAAAGTTGCTTTATGAAACCATTAGAGATCTAACCAACCCAATTAGGAGAATAGCACACAACTTGGGAAATTGGTCAAAAAAGAAGACTCTCCACATATCCTCAGATTTGAAGGAATGCCCAGCAAAGTGATAGAGGCCAGTTGAAAGGAAGTAAACCATTCCAGTCAAGATCGTTTGGATAAAAAAAGACAACTCGATCTCGATCGTTTTGCTTGTTTTATTCCTCTAAAATCGTATGATCCAAGGATCAAGCCAATATACCAAAGCTCGTTTCATCAGCCCAACTGCTACAATCATATCAAAGAAGAGCGTCACAATTACGATAGTCCCAGAGTAAGCAATGTCCCAGATTCGTAAAAAGTAAGAACATTTAGTCAATCCGTATGAGAATATCGTGAACTCTTCGTGATAGACATAGATACAACCACCCATTTGTGTTCCAACCTAAGCTTCTACCTAGCTTCTTTCTTTTAATACGACTTACGACTACCAAAAAAGGCAATACAATCAGCCAAGTAGCAGCTATCATTTTGTAGACATTTTGCTTTTTGAAGATGTGAGCATATCTGAGTCTTGCTTTTTAATCAAAATGACTCACTGGATGTGAAATACAATAGCAAAGAAACGATTGAAACTCATAAGGAAATGAGTTAGCAGAGTTACATAATAGATGTATAAAAACAAACCGCCCATGACCTGCTTCACTCCATTTCGAAAGAGTTGATCTTGTAGACTGAACCAACGATTTCTAGCTCTAGAATCCCTAACTCTTGGTAGATGATCTTATAAACAACGGACGGAATGCAATAGAACATAATGATCAAAACAAGAGACGTATTAGCAATGCATGAGGAGAGAAGAAAGTAGCAGAATACTTGTTGCATCTGGACTTTAAATTGGAAGAAGAAAGATCACCTGTTTGTCAGAAAGGATAATAACCACTGGGTAGAGGGTGAAAAGAAGAGCCAAAACACCTCCCTAAACAATTAACGACTTTAACGAAAAGACTTGCAATTCCCATAAAGAGACTGGCATAGAAGAGGTCAGTTGGACTGAGCTCAGGATGTTTGTTGGCTGTCCACACATTTCCCTGAGCTCTTTTATTAAGAAAAATAAAAACTAACCCCTTGAACAGAAGTGTCAACTAGAAGATAAATGTGCCCGTTGGAGAGCTTATGAGTCTCCATGTCGAGTTATGGACAGCTTTTCATTTTTCTCGTCTAATAGAACACCTGCCGGCAATGATATTAGCAATAAGCTAATCAAAAAGCCGACTTTCCGACTTTTCTCACATCATGCTAGCTACAGTAGGACTCATTCTTTTGATATCCACCCACATAACAGCTAGACAATATGACGTCTTCGATCTGCCAAAAGTCTCTTATAATGTGGTCAGAAGGATTTTTCCTCATGCAAACGAGAGCGACGTGCTTGATGTGAGAGTTTTGTTTTTAAAAAAATAGAAATTTAGTTCATTGATTCTATAAACAATTGTACCGATACGGAGAAGAGAAAAGATATGACTCTTGATTTTGTTGAGACAAAATTTGTAAGTTTTTTTATTAGATGGATTCCACTTTTAGGGACTAAAAATGTCTTATACGGACTCTCCTTTCGACAGTAAGGAGTATTCTCTCCACAAAATGTGGTCACTAATAGACCAACGGTTGGCCATTATTAAATTTTTCCAGGAGGCTAATCGACAACTGAAAAATGTCATCACCATGGGTTTGGCTTCAGAGGTTTTTTTAAACTTTTCTATTTTCTTTTTGGCTTAAGCTTTTTGAACTTTTTGAATTCTTGGACACGAAATATGATCATCTTTTCCCTGCTGCCAGTGTGGCTTGGATTGAGTCGCTTACGGTCACGGTAAGGCAATCATTAGGCAGAAGAAAGTTTGATTTTTAGTTGAGCTATAATCAGCTGCTCGACCCAGAAAGTATTCTTCAAAATGGTCTGTTGCAAAATGATCCAGAAGCGGCATTTCTTCTTTTCTATTGGGAGCTCTACGATCAGACCATTGAAACGAATGTGTTGTTTCTATAAATTCTCGCAAATGACTAGAGACATCCGATTATAAATGCATGATTCGCGAATGGCTTAGACAGCTGGGCCGGCTGGCCGATGCAATTCCCGAATACACGACGAAAATCCCTTCCGCCTCGCGAATATTTCGCTTGGCCCATTGATTTCACGTCTTGTTTATGACGAATATCCGTGTGTGTGCTGTGGTCGCTTCTTTTTCTTAGAAAATCTGCATATTCGAAGGATAATTATCCGAATTGATACGTGCCAAATCGTTTCCTTGCTTTATAAATAACTCTAGTCTAGAACGCCTTTTTTTCTCAAACTTTTGTCTCACTTCAGCGAGTGTGTAATAATGGCGGATGCATGGCTCTCCTTTCTCTTCGCCTATCTTTCTACGAGATATCGGAAGTTAGTCGAGGAGCCGGATGAAGACGTCACACGAGCAATTGCAGTGAGTTCATTTTTTCCCAGGGGGATAATTGAATTTACAGTGTGATGTGAAAAGAAGAAGATGGAGGAGATTTATTTGGACATAATAAAAGACACAATAAATACTGGTTCTCTAATATCCAATCATTTTCAAATATTGAGCCATTTGATAGACGGCGTTTCGGATGACAATGTTCTTTGGGCCAGTCCTTTTGTACATCACACAAATCACCAATTCCCTGGTTGCCACGCCGAAAAAGGCCTGAAATCGTTTTTATCAAGATTCGTTTTGAGACCTCATTTGAGTGGCGACCAAGAAGAGATCCTATTCCGCCTTGAAGAATTTCGAATTCATTTCCCATCAGAATAAACGAATAGTTTTGAGCCGGAGGGGGAAATGGACGGTTGAAAAACGAAAGAATTCTCTTAAAATCTCTGTTTCATTCTAAATGACTAGACACTTTTATCTCTTTGATACTCGGTTTGAAGCCGCTATCCTTGGCCCAGACCTCTCCGCCCTTGTCGATTATGGCTGCATGAGTGACTGTATCGGTGACGGCAAAGAGTCCATCTACATGGGCTTGCCAGCCGATTTCCGCATAGATTCCACTAGGGAAATAATCAAAGATCAGAGTAACTTACCTGAAAGAAAAAAGAAATGTAATAAGGCAGATCAGCATGGCTGCAGTGACTATGTGGTGAGTGTAATATATTGTTTTTCCCTCTTCTTGGATGCCAGCTGTGTGTCTTCTAATTTTTCAAAACTTCTAGCACAGAAACGTCGATTCATTGGATCATTAAATTTACAATGGGCTCTTTCTGATAAGCCGGCCAGCCGCACCCCGTTATGCAGCGACGACTCCTTCTCGCTATAGGTTCAGGAGATTTTCTTCCTTTGAGATTGAATTTCAGCCCTTTTTGTGGTTTGCCATACCCAAAACCCTCCAAAATGCGTCTCTTCCCAGTTCAATTATTGCAATAACAACTTGGCAGTGGCTGTCGGTCTCCCCGGCCAAGGACAAGCCATGTTCAAAGTAGGGCTTTTGTATAAAAAAATAGAAAAACTTAGAATTGGACGATAATGTACAATCAATTCTTATATCTTTTTGGACAAAATCCAGGATCGACCGCCGGAATGCTTCAGGTTTGCAAGTAAGTTTTCCATCCTTTTTGGTTTTACCTACTTTGTAGTGGATTGGAAGTTTTCAACGATTGCTTGGTGGGATTTGGCATTCAAGGATGTACTGATATTCAAAACTTGGTTCAATCTACTGATCTTCAAAGTGTTAGTAGTTTTTTTTTCACCCTTTTCTGCTTCTAGTCCTGGTTCATTGGAGGAACTCTAGCTATGTACCAATTCAACTGCGGCCCCGGAGTCAACAGTATGACAATTGAAGTTATCTCTAAACATTTATTTGAGCTCTGATTCATACGGATCTCACCTGTGCTCAAAGAGTCCTTCTCAACTATCAGAACTACCTTCAAACTTGTGTCACAAACTATCAAACTGCCATTACTCTTCAGAAAGGATCAGCTTGCGAGTAAGAGAGATTCTTCAGCTGACTCCTTCCAGTTATGTCAATAATTTGATCACTTGCTGGTCGACTCCCTTTTTCACATCGACATGTCGTCGTGCTCAAGCTGCTGATGTCTGGTGGTCATGTGAGGCCAACAATCAATTCACTAATAACCAATTCCCCAACTGTGGAATTAACTGTGACGGTCTGTCTCTCTATTCTGTTTTGCAATTAGTTTCAGCATTGGCCGGACCTTTCATCAACCAAAATCAGCTGTATGTTGAACAACATCATAAAGTCGTCGACGGGGAACATTGGTTCAAAACATCCAATTCCTTTGTTGAGGTAAGCGGCGAAAAGACGTCAGATTCAACTAATTCCCTTTTTAGCGTGAAGGAAAGGTCATCGAAATCGAGGGAGTCTGGATGAACCATTAAATTATTCGCAGATTTGTGCTATTCGAATAAAGTTTTATTTACCTATTACTCACAACTACTTTTTAATGAATGTGATTACGGCGTCATGGTGTCTGATTGAATCTAGTTCTACATAGCCATTGCGATGACTACCGCAGTCGTCGTGTCATGGACTCCACTGCCTTCTTTGGGATTCCCTTCTTCCAGCTTTGACGAGGTCTTTTATGACAAACCTTTTTAACGATCGAGTAGCTACCGAAAGAAAGCTGAATTCCCGTCTAAAGTTAAAAACCAGGAGATTGTCTGCAACGAATACTATGACCTTTTTGCAATAAATCTCATTACACAATTTCCGCGTAGAAATAACGTCTGATTTGTAACTAATGCCGCGACCTGGCGTTTCTACTCCTGTTACAGAAATATATGAGTACACTACTCGCGACGGCCAAAATTCAGCGGGAAGCTATGTAGAAGTAAGTTTTGATGGTTTCGGAATCGTGTACTGTGATTTGAATGAAATATTCAGTTGATTTTCGCAAACATAAAGTAGTCATAAAATTAGTCATTCCATCTGGTAAAAAGCAATCCATTTTCCTCGACTATTTCATGGTATGGTTGGCAATTATTTTTCTCTTTCTGTCACTCGCAGACCATTCGAATTTACTTCGAAAGCTAGTCCGATTGTGGAGGTCAGTTTACGAGGAAAAATCTAGAAAACAAAGTGTAATTCTCCTTGCTACTAGAATATAATATAAGCAGGTGTTTTCTATGGCTCTGCACGGTCATAGTCTTGATAACTTTTGATAGAAAACCTTTGAAATGTTTCCAACTCGACCTTATCCCTCAACAACGTACGATTCTAGAGTGAATGGCTCAGCTTCTTTTGATGAGGTATTTGTTGGGGAATCCCCCTCTTTTTGATAGTTAGTGCGTACGTTTATTAATAATTAATTGGGAACTAGGTTCTGCCCAGATGTTCTTTTGATCAGATACGTTACAAAAGAGCAGCAAACGGACAAATACCCTTCTATCCCTCTACTCCATATGCGAATGGATCCTTTTCGTTCTCCTGATATTGGTAGTCAATAACAGAAGTAAATTTATAGGTTGCAACCTTTTGCTTTAAACAACGCAATAATCATGTTAAAATGGCCTCGTCTCGTACTAGTTTGAGTTCGAATGGTTTCCCTAGACTCCAAAGATCACCTTTTGGTCATCTTCTTTGATGTTTGAGTTGCTTTGGAATCTGATTAATCTTTGCGTAAAATACTATCGTAGATCACTTTGGATTCCAAAAAAGGGTTGATTTGACTTTCATAAAATGAATGTTTTCCCCACTAAAGAGAGTACCCATTCAAATTTCGTAAATGAGGTAGCTACCAATGTCATTCTTTTCAATCAAAATATGAATTTCCTTACAGCCACTAATAGAAGTTCCACCGGGACAAAAGAATTTATATTACTATTCGATTATCATCCTCTATCTGATATCTGTGATCTTGTCATCTGTGGTGAATACGAGTTTATTGTATGCCTTAATTAGAGGATGGAGGATATTTATTCAGGTAGTTAGTCAATTAGACCTTCGAGGATATTTCAGAGACCTTTCTATATTCTTTTAGCTCAAATAGTCATCGCAAATTTGTTTTCTGTTCTCGCCAATCTCATCTGTAATGTTCCAGTCGTTTTCTTCCTTCCTTTCGAATCTATGAAAGACTACGTCGCAAACGGTATTTCTAGCAACTCTATCTTAACCTTCTCTCCCTAGAGTTCTATCACATATTCAGTATGCTGGATTCCTTGTCTGATCAGTTGATCCAATGGTTTGTTCTACTTATAGCCATTCATAGACTCTTCGTATTTATTTCGCCACGCCTTTCTGAGACTATTTTCGAGAGGTGAGGTCACTGCTGTCATCAGCAATAATCAATTAGATGGACATTTCGAGGGATTATTTTTGTTGTTTGGCTAATTGCGCTTGCCATAACGTGGTGGATGAATTATGGTCAATGCTATTTTAAATACATCGTGGAGAATCTTTCTGGATTTCAAAATCCTCGAAAATTTGAGTTCAAATGTAATTTGACGGGAAATCCAACTAGCGATGAAATCATAGCCTCAAATGTCTTGACAGTAAGGTGGCATTAGAAAATAAGATTGGCACAGGTCTTTTTCCTTCAAAAAGGTCTCTTCCCTGCCATTATTTTGCTATGCTACATCTCAATTTTCGCAAAACTCTTAATTGTCAAAAGAACAACCGGCTCTGATGGTTACGGTGAGATGGAAATATTACGCCAAGGAATTTTTATTTTCTTTATATTTCAAGTAAGTTGGTTCGTTGTAAACAAAAGCCTTTAGATTTCCACTGCTATCACAATTATTTCCTATAAGATTGAGATGCAACTCAATACCGTATTCTTGGTTAGGAGGATGATATCTGCGGTATTTTTGGTCAAACTGATGTAAAGCACATTTAGGCCGATCTAATGGCTGGAGCTCTGTCTCCTCTATTCATCATTTTGACGAGTAAAGAAGTTAGAACTATCTTGTCTTGTTGTAGAAGAAAACTAATAGAAAGGAGGATACCAGCATCGACTCCATCCACCTCCGTTACTCCTAAAACCGTTGTTACAACAGTCTAATTATCAGATAAAATATTTGATCGTTCCGGAAGGGAATGTGTATTGTGGTGGCAATTATTAGAAAACGAGTTTAGTCGGCGGAACACTATTTCCTCATCGAATAAAGTTCCATTTTTCCCAGCATGCCGAAGACCACTCCAAGCACTAGTTATATGAGTAATCCAGAACCTCCTGGAAATATAATTCCGTATTTGGAGGCTCTGATAGATATACCGCCTGATCAAAAAGATTTAGTTTATTTTGTTCTGATAGCGAGTTATCTGATGTGTCTTATATTCTCTTTCATTCTAAATATTTCCCTTTTATATGCGCTTGTGAAAGGAAAAAAAATAGTCTTTCTTCTATATCATACAGAGAGTAGAATTTTCAGAATCCATTTTATTTTCTGATCGTCAATGTATCGATTTCAAACCTCTTAGCCGTCCTTTCCAATCTTGTCTGTGATGTCCCGGTAGTTATTTTTTTGAACGCAGATCTTCAACGTAACTTCACTGTTACTGGTAATTCAACCATCCGAGAGATAGCGAGATTGCAGAGTTTTACCAAATATTCAATCTGATGGAAAATGTATCCGAAGAGTTGGCAACTTGGCTCGCTCTTGCTGTAGCCTTACACCGCTTGTCTATTTTCATTCTACCACGTTTAGACGACTTTCTCTTTGAAAGGTCTGAGCTATCTTGATGTTACAAATGTCTTTGTAGTTTATACAAAATACGCAGTTGTCCTCATCGTTTGGGTCATTTCATTATCAATTTCATGTTTTCTGTCATACGAAAAGTGTTCATTCAAATATTATCTTGAACCAAATGCAACCAATAATCAATTGGCACTACATGGAACAACTCCTCCACCTCCGCCAAAAACGTTCAAATTTCGATGTGATTTGATGATGAGAGATAAAGTACCAGACGAAGACTTTGCAAATGCTGTCTACGCGGTAAGAGAATTAAACAATACTCAGCTTTGATAGACTCTTTTTGCTGAAGAAGCTGGCTTCCCTGTGATCATTCTCTTCTGCTACATTTCAATTTTCACAAAACTTATGCTTATCCGCAAATCAACAAATTCTTCTTATAGAGAAATCAAAATACTTCGCCAGGGATTTGTCGTTTTTCAAGTAAGAAAAGGAGCAAATCTATTCTTAAAACTTTTTCTAGATTCCATCAGTTTTGAATACAATTGTGTATAAAACAGAACTCGAGTTGAGAACTGTTTTTCTTGCTCGAAGAATCCTAGCTGCAAAATATCTTTTAGCCGGGGCAATATCGCCATTATTCATTATTCTAACCAGCAGTGAAATTCGGAAACTCGTACTTCCAAAGGGTTTTCGAGTTCTCCCTGGACCTCTCTCCCCATCTATTTCCTTTCAACAAACTCGAGTCTAATCATTGCAAAATATAATCCTGTGGTGTTCGCGATCGATTTGCTTACTTATACAATATTTAATTTTGACATTAACAAGCTAGTTGGTGTTTTTACAGGTCGTCTGGGTTTGGCAATGACTGAACTGGGCATTGGTGTATTCACGAATCGATTGACAGCCGTAGATTCGTCCTTGTTCTTGATCAACAGCACGACAACCGTTGGCGTAAACTCCTCCGATATTGTTCATCAGATTCTGGGCATAAATGCAGGCTCCGCTTGGATTGGCAGTGGCGTTGATGGTATAGCTAGTGATGTAATTGGTCATATCATTCGAGTAGTTGATGTGGGTGCTTTGTGTGCAAGCAGCAAAGTCCGCATTTTGATAGGTCACTATAAAATGATTGAGTGAGAATTCGACCTAATATTACTGTAGAATCCTCCTCCACATTTGAATCTCCAAGCAGCAAGATAGCCTTCATATTCGTAGGCAGTTTGAGGGTCCATCCCCATTCCCATGAAGCCGATCGTTCCCAAACAATTGTAGATGTTGAACTGTCCCAAACAAGCATAGAATTGAGAGAATCCGCTGTAAGATTTCTTTTTGATTGACCTCAAGCACAGCGGGACGCCAGTTGGGACAATAACATCTGTTAGCCCGCCTGTATAATTAGGTCACTTGGGAACCGACCAACTAGGGGCAACTTACTTGCAGACTTTTACGTAGTTATTGATATTATATGGAACTTTGATGTTTGAATCAACAGCTCGACTCATGTAGTCGAGACTTTTCCAGATCATCGAAGTGCTACAAGAACATTTGTTTAACAACTCTACAAAAGATCTAACTCTGTATTCCAATAGGTTCCAAGACCGGCGTTACAAGCCATAAAACGGGCATTGTCGCAATTGTCCGTACCTCTTTGAGCGGCTACTGAAGCCACAAGGCAGACAACTAAAGCTCGAGTTTAAATTGGATTTCCATTAAGAATCTGAAAAAAGGTAATAAAAACCTGTAAGTGAGATGAGCCGCATGGGGAAACGCCCGGACACTGAGCTGTGGAAGAGTCGTAAAGGAGATAACGCGTAGCACTCATAGGTCTTCAATGATTTTATCTGACTGAAGTAAGCGAATGCCATTTGAGTCAAATTTTTATTGTTACAATCAAAATGCAAAAACAGTATGGCGTGAGTAGACTAATTTTTAGCATTGTACACATTTATCACCGCATGCTAAGCAATTTGAAACTTTTTTATTCTTGAAAATACCCTGAATTTGTCAAACCGAGAAACTAACAATGAGAGGTCATGAATAATTTTTAATCTATTCGAGATCATCAAGAAGACTAATAATTCGTCCAATAGAACTTGAACCTCGGCTTTTTGGATTCTGAAAAAATAATATTTGTAATTAAGCAAAACTAACCGCTATTTTCATAAATTCTTGAAATCGTTGTAATTGTTCCTTAATTGCAGTTAGACTTCCGTTTGGCAATAGATTTTTAACTCCGCTCACATACTCCTAAAAGATGAATGTAAACTGAAAAAAATTCGACTAGCATCATGCTGTTGAAGAAGACATCCAATTAGAAGAGCTATATAGGAAGCAACGACGCTATCTTCCATGTGAGCAGAGGCCTTTCCCATTGCATTTTGAACTACTTCAAGCATTTCAGCTTCTGTCATGTCGTCTATTTTTCCTCGATCTAAACGTCCATTCTGACTGTTTCCTGGCTCTTCTTCATCATCGGAATTTGTGTTACTATCATCAGCTGCTTCCTATAATTTTTATCTTGAAACTAAAAAAAACAAATTTACCTCAAAGAAAAGGTCTTTATCAAGGTCTTCGTCGACGGCACGTGCCTTTTCTTCGTGTATCACAAATTTTTTAACGAGAGCATCAAGTGCTTTCTCTTCGGATTCAGTTCCGTTGTCAAGAACTAATCGTACAGTGCTTGTTAGTATTTTACTCCGGTTAGAATTAACTTTTTCAGCCAAATTAACTAATAATCCTAGCGTCTGGAATCAGGATTAAATATTTATATTTTGGGGTTCCTTACCATAACCATTAAATCATGTTTACAATCTCCAACTCCGTATTTAGGTGTAATAAAAGTAAACGTTTCAAGTGTTAGTTTTAAAAATTCATCAATCATACCCAATTTTGATGAGCAAAGTTCTAAAAAGAAAAACAATGTTAAAAAAATAAGCTTACCGCTATCATGTGATAAATTACATAGTACCCGACCTATCAAAGATAAACATTTCAAATATTGCTCAATAATCTTCGACTCTTTAGCTATACTTGGCAGCTGTTGATGAATGAGCGAAGTTAATCTAAGATAATTGAGTTTCATGGGCTAAAAGTTACTTACTTTCCACACATTTGAATAAGAACTCCACCACGGTGAGATATTAGAAAGTGTTGGTTTTTCTTATGATATGTCGTCGAATATTCTATAATTCTAAAACAGCGCTCTAACACCGCTATATCATCAAGTATGTCAGAAGATGCAGCAGATTTGTCATGGATTAGTCGGAGAATAATTTTTTCCACTAAAATTAAATAAAATTTAAAAGTAAAATACGTACATTTTACGACGACATACTGAAGACAGCCCAAGTTCAGAAGTTCACTTTTGAAATCTTCATCGGGTGTTTTAGCTAAAAGATAGACCAATGCTTCTAGAATTAGCGCTGATGGTGTAAGGTTGTCTTTCTTTATTTCAAATGAAACTCGTTTTCCATTCACTTCTGATTTTTCCAAATATTCATTAAATACTTGCCAAACCTTAACAAAAAATTAAATATTTTGGAGAGATTTCTTACTTTGTCAATTTGTCTCTTTGTTTCTGCTGTTTTTTCCATAGGCTCGATTTTCAGCAATTGTGCTAATATTCGAAGAGAAAAACCATCCAGCTTCAATTGAACTAGATCTCTAGACATTATGTAAATAAAAGTCGAAACACAAAGAGCCAGATTCTGCAAGCGAATATAAAAAAGCAAATTTAACTAACTTGATCTTTTGTAACATCAGGGAACAGACGTAGTATTTGGTTAATATTTATCTCGTTCCGGAGAAAATGACGAAAACCGCGAATTGTGCATTTTTTAGCTAGGGTAAATGCTCTAAAAAAGCATAATTTACATTAAACTTTTGCTTACGATAATGTTTTGACGTTGGTTGAAACATCGGAATCATTAAGCGAGGTCAAAATGTATTCTAGATCTTGTCTGTAATCGTCTAATTGTCCAGATTCTAGGCACTCTTGTGCATCCATGACTTTCTTTATCCTTGCATTGGTTTCTTTTATGCTCTAAAAATTAACAAAAAATAAATAATAATTTAAAAATATAAACCTTCGTATGAGTGTTATTCGTACTTTCTTGATCATTTAAATCTTCTTCATCTTCTGGATTTTCTGTCCACTTATGTCGGTATACAGGAATATTTCTATGCTCTTTTTTTGGCAAAAACTTTGTTTTTGGTGGAGCTAAAATAATAGTCGAAAACTACTTGGACTTACATTCAGAATCTTCTTTTTTCTCTTTTTTCATTGATATCACTGGCTCATCTTTTTCATCAAAATCGTATGCATTTTCTGGTGATCGTTTTCTTTTTATCAACGAACTTGATGATTGACTAAAGACGATTATAAATATTTAAATATGTACCTGTTAATATTTGATGTTATAGCAGTTAGTTTTTTATTATTTTGAGTTTGTGGAGGAGTATCGACGGGTTCATCTTCTTCACTATCGCTTTCTTCAATATTCTGTAAATATTAAAATTAAAAAATGTGCCAAAACTAACTCGATCTTCTAGGTTTCCTTCAGTTGAACTGCTTTCTGGTAAGCTAATTGGAGGTGAAAATACTTGTTGAGGTGAATTGTGTTCCTCTGTAACTGAAAAATGACTTAACTTGATAAATCAGATGCACAAATACGTTTTAAATATAATTTTATAAGAACTAGCTACATACCTGAAGGAAGAACAGGTTCTTCAATGGTAACTGATGGAAACTTTCCAAATCGTTTTCTTACTACTCTGAATAGCTAAAATTGAAAAGCTAAATTTAAAAAAACGTACGGTTTGGAGAAAGCGGCATCAAAGAGAGATGATGCTGTTGACGAAGTCGAAAAATCTCCGTAACTTCTTACGGCTTTCGATCCGCCAAACCCGGACATACCTAAAATAATTCTTATAGCAATATAAGAAAACAAGATTGAGTTTAAGCATGAAATTGTCTGATTAATAAGAGTACTTTAGTTTTTCTAAGATGCGGAAGAGCCGAAATATCCAAAAATAAGATTATTTTTCCAATTGTGTTACTGCATTGCATATGATCTATATTAGGATACTCCGAAATTGTTTTCGACTCTTCTATTTGATGTCGAATAGGCAATATTGCACATAGAATCTGCATAAAAACAAATGCTATTTATTCAATATACTGCGTTTCTTAATAGTTTTTATCTCAATAAACTTATTTCTAGTTTCTACTTATATTTATCATTAGGAATTCTGTAAAACATGAGAGAAAATGCTTCAAAAAAATTCCAAAATTTAATTTTTCAATATTTTGGCGTGTCGCCAATAGCCCCCTTCCGCTACCGTAGGCCAAGAACCTGCGCATCACGCGAGTTGGCTTGGTGCCAAAAATCGCGGCGTCGGTCGAGTTCCCGCCAATTTTTAGCGTCCCCTAGTCAGTGTTGCTCTGTACGTCGGTGAGGGACCTACGCTCTCTCTCTCTCTATGTATATATATATATATATTTATATATATATCCTTTTTACTTTTTGTATTTCTTCCTTTGTATAAAAAATGCATTATACAATTTCAGTAAATCGCAATGGCAGGTGGAAAAGGCAAAGCCGGAAAGGACTCCGGAAAGTCCAAGTCGAAGGTGATCTCTCGAAGTGCTCGTGCTGGTCTCCAATTCCCAGTCGGAAGAATTCATCGTTTCCTGAAGCAGCGGACTACCTCTCACGGACGTGTTGGAGCTACAGCTGCTGTCTACAGGTTTTAAAAAAAATGTATTCTTATATTTTCTTTCTTTCAGCGCTGCTATCTTGGAATATCTTACTGCTGAAGTTCTCGAGTTGGCTGGAAATGCCTCAAAGGATCTCAAGGTGAAGCGTATTACTCCTCGTCACTTGCACTTGGCCATTCGTGGAGACGAAGAATTGGACACTCTCATCAAGGCTACCATCGCTGGAGGAGGTTAGCCTTTGCTTTATCAAGCTTTAATTTAAATTTAAAAAAAAAACACATATTAAATATTTCAGGAGTCATCCCTCACATTCATCGCTATCTCATGAACAAGAAGCAACCTGGACCAGGTCAACCTACCACTCCCGGAAGTGCTCCTACCAAGAATGCTTAACTCGCTCATTACAAACTATCTGTATATCCAAGACGATGTAATTAATTAAAACTGCCGCCCAGTTATTCACATTTCATATTGACACATTGTCCTTATACTGACATCACTTGTCTTGGTCGTCAATAAATGATCTCCTGATAAAGCACATTTTTATTATAAAGTCTGCTTCGGGTGCAGCTGGGTATCTGACAGCACATAGGAATAAGAGTTGAACTAGAGGCGGCACTCACTAAATCGGAAACTTCTATTGATTACGCCACCAGAAAGGCAAATAGTGCCGTTAGTCAGCACGCGACTCGATGAGTCGGACATTTGGTTTGGCTACATCTTGAAAGAGCTCTTATTTTTTGACCTTATATTCCGATCTTCGTTATTATTATAATTTCAGTTAAAACCTATGCCTTCACGAGAAACGTCGTCTCCTCAGGGAACGACTGAAGAAAAAGTTCTCAAAAATAAGCCAAAACGTATGTTTTTTCTTTTACATAAATTTATATGTTTAGCAAGCAGGTTAAGACAGCAAAAACTACCAGCATGGCAACCGATTCTCACTGCATCAACAGTTATTCCATCTGTGGTCACCGTTGGAGTCATTTTCATTCCAATAGGAATTGCTTTGTTTTTAGCATCAGATTCAGGTAAATTTTATTACAATTATATTTTCTTTACATTTTTAGTAAAGGAGTACAAAGTCGACTACACCGACTGTTCGCAATCACAATGCCAACTGAAGATGAATGTTACTGAGGATATGACGGTATTAAATTCAGATATTTATAACTATTATTATTTTAGGGAGATGTCTACATTTATTATTACCTCGAAAATTTTTATCAAAACCATCGAAGATACGTTAAAAGCCGTAATGATAAACAATACCTCGGGAATTTAAATGTAAGTAATATTTTCTTATAGAATTTCTCAAAACCGTTTAATTTTCCAGAAAATAATATATAAAACTCATTTTAGGAAGTGTCAGACTGCGACCCCTTTGACTATGATACTGTCAATGGTGAAAAACTACCAATTGCTCCATGTGGTGCGATTGCCAATTCAATGTTTAATGGTATTTTTAATGTTTTTTTGGGAATATTAATTATTATTAGACACTTTCCTTATAACAATTAACAGTCGCAGTGTTCCACTTACATCAGAAGGAGTTTTGTGGGACATCGATAAGAATAAGAAATTCAAAAACCCACCAACTCCGGATGGCAATCTTTGCAACGCATTTGTGGTATTTTATTTAAATTATTTTATTTAGATTTTAGAAAACTGCTAAGCCCCCGTCTTGGCAAAAAAGGCCGTGTGAAATGAACGGTTTTGAAAACGTCGACTTTATTGTCTGGATGCGCACAGCAGCTCTTCCAAACTTTAGAAAGCTATGGAGAATAGTAGATAAAAACTCTCCTGACACATTCTTCTCAAATGGGCTGCCGAAAGGCACATACGACATAATTGTTACTAACAGTATGTGCCAACAACCTTTTTCTAAAGCCATTTTGTAGACTTCCCTGTTACGGCCTTTGAAGGAAGAAAAGCCATCATTTTTTCGACAACAAGCTGGGCCGGAGGAAAAAATTCTTTCCTTGGAATTGCATACCTAGTAGTTGGCTGCTTAGCCATTGTTCTTGCCGTTATTTTCATTATAATTCATATCAAATTCGGTCACTCGTAAGTTTTTCTATTTGCTAAACTAATCTTTATCTGCAGAGTAGCCGAACTCAGTAACATTGCTCCATCTGGAAACTAAAAATAGCTTCTTCATTCTGAAGGCACTCCAAATCCTTTTTTTCAATTGTGATATTGTCTGTGTAGTAACGGTGTACAGATATAATTGTATAATAGAGTGATAACTAACATAGACGGCGATACAATATTCGACTTGTAATAAAATGTATATTCTTTTTTATCCTTTTTTCCTCAATCGTTCAGACCATGTCATGGCATAGAAAAAAGGAACAATTAAGCAGTTTTTATAACCCTTTGTTCCGAATAGTAAGATAAGAAAGGCGCTTGAATTGTGTAGCTATATTCTCTTAAAATACAACAGAAAAGTCATTTTTACAGGCCGTGTCTGTGCCCTGTCTTTAACGTTTATCTCTCTCCATTCGCTGGGCCCGCATATCGATTTTCTGCTGTTCGCGTCGCAACGCTCGACGCGAGGTCCAGCTGTGTCCGCTTTTGAATCGTTTGCATTTACAGTTCTTCGATATTTTCTTCTTCTCGAACTCTACTTTCCATTTCAATTATAGAGAATGTCCCGTTTTGCCGATTTGGATTGTAAAGTCTACGTTGGAGGACTCCCCAGTGACGCTACTTCCCAAGAGGTCAGATTTTATTTCAAAATGACTCAAGATCGATGACTAATAAAATCGTCTAGACTTTTCCATCGATTTTTTTACAAAACTATTTTTAGCTCGAAGATGCATTTGGTCGCTACGGACGTATCAGAAAGGTTTGGGTAGCTCGTCGTCCACCTGGATTTGCTTTCGTCGAATTCGAAGACAGCCGTGACGCCCAAGATGCTGTACGTGGCCTCGATGGAACGTGAGTTTATACTGACAAAAATATATAAAATATGCTATTTAGTCGTATCTGTGGAGTCCGTGCCCGGGTAGAAATGTCAAGTGGAAAAAGACGCAATGGAGGACGTGGGTATGGCGGAGGTGGTGGAGGCGGACGTGGCGGAGGAGGAGGAGGTGGAGGTGGTCGTCGCAGCAGGTTAGTTAATTTTATTCTTATTTTCGTTCAGTCTATCGGCACCTTTCTATAGAATCTTTTAGCCTCTTGATTTGGTTAAAATCAGATTGAAATGTGGCTTTTTAGCGTCCTCTTCCTCCCTGTCTCAACCTCATCCTTTCCATCGTTTCTTAAAGTTCCACTCTGCACACTCGTGTCCTCTCTTCGGGTCCAACTCGCCGCAACGCAACTTCCTTCTATTGCCGCCGCAGCGTAAAAAATGAAAACTCACAATCCACACCACATCCTGGCCGGTTTTGAAAAAGTGACGCGTCCACAGGTTTGTTCACGACTTCCAACACCGTCGCTGGACAACTGCTGAAACTCCTGCCATCAGCCGCTGCAACAGAGCATAATAAAGCTTTTAGATCTCCTCGATCTCGCTCTCCGCGGTCTCGCAGCCGTTCTCCACGTCGTCGCAGTCGCTCTCCGGACTACAAGAAGAATGAAAGCCGGTTAGTTTTCTTTCTCTTCAAATAATTTTTTTCCAGTAGTCGCAGCAACAGTCGCAGCCGCTCTCGCAGCCACTCCTAAACGGCATTCTGAAACATCTTCAGATGTTAATCTAACTACCAGATCTCGTGTATTCGAGCCCAGTTGTTGTCGTCAATTATCTATCCTGTTTCTCATCGTTTATTTGAAATAAATTTATCTATGGGAATAATTGTCTAGGCGGCAGAAAAACCAGATTTTTTAAATGAATACACAATTTAAGCAGCTGCTTCCACACATGGACAACTCTCAAGCTTACGACAAGTTGTATTCAGCGTTTCTAGTCCACCAACAAAAGATTTCTTACTATATCTGGGGTGCGAGAGCTTATGCTACGTTTGGAGTTTGTCTCTTCGGTTTCCTTTGCTTTCTACTCTTCAAAAAGACAAAAACTTTAAATAAGGAGTTCACTCGAGCTCTTTTTTATTCTCTTCTATTTCCAACTCTACTTTCTTTTTATGCCGGCTGCATCTTCACTCCTATTTGCATTATACCTTTCGATGTGCTGTTGAATTTTGGTTTATTCAGATTCACGTAAGTCTTTTTTTCTAGATCATTTAGAGATTTATAGGACGGCTACTCATGTCGAATCCATCTTTTGCTCTGTGTTCTGTGTTCCATATATCATGTCTCTGATTTATCTCGGAATAATTTATTTAAAAGCTTTTTTCACCACAAGTCGTCTCCATATTGGAAAAGGAATTAAACTCTTCCTTGGCTCGATTACAGGAGGGGTGATTCTAATTGGATGGCTGATGACTTATTCTGAACTTGGATATAAACAAGGAGAGAAGCGTCAACTGGTGTTGGATGCAGACCCGAGAACTCGAGTCATCTTCGAGGAATACGGTTGCTTTATTGTGAATATGAAGAACGCCTCTCCTTTGATGATTATTTCTTTAATTATTATGATCCTCGAAGGAGCTGTTGGCATAGTTTTTGTGACTTTATTGGTAGCCAAGTGAGTCCTTCCAACGGGATGTTTGACCCTTTCAGGGTTTTTTACACTTTGCTCACTCGTCGATTCACCGTATCTAAAGGGACTCATTCCCTCCAAATTATGCTCTTCAAAGTTTTTCTCCTTCATATTATTATATTCGTCACGTCATACGGCTTGCCAATTACAATCATGTTTTTCGCAATTTGCTTACGGATGGACTTTCTTACTAGGTAATTTACTATTAATAGGAAATTAGACTCGAAGGTCTCAAAGAACCCTCTTCTAATCGCTTTTTTGCAGCTTTCCCTTGTGTGAACTATTTCTACTCAATGTATGCCAAATGCCGACTTTATACTGCATAAGCTACCTCTATTTTGTAAATCCCATAAAGAAGGCTTTCATTCAGATGATACAAGGAAAACGAGGAATCAGAAGAGTCTCTCAAGCAACCACAAAAGAGTACACAGAGAGCAAGATCTAAAATAGCGTAATAAATATCAAATCACAAAGGTTTATTCTCGAGACAAATCAAGGAAAGAAGCATTCACTGCGGAAGCAATAAGTTCCCTCAGGACAGGAGTCGCCAGAAAGACAAGGACCAACAGCCTTTGAGGAGTCAGGAATTGGGATGCATTGCTCATAGAGACAACCATATCCACTCTGAAAGCCATTCTTCGACTAAAACAAGCAACTGACTTGACATTGTCCCGCTATGCAAGGACCAACGGCTTTTTCGAAGATATTTTGAGTCAAGGCGGAAGAGACGAAGAGGGCGAGGAGGACGACGAACATCTGGATGGATATCGATGGGTCATTTCTTTTCGTTTTTATAGGAGGAAATGT